>JARGCV010000118.1:62500-782500 GCA_034064705.1 Bothrops alternatus | reverse complement strand
GAGGAAGAAATCATTCTTTCCTTTGCTTGTTTCAGCTCAACCCAGAGCCATCTGCAAGCACAAATATATATATGTTTTTAAAATTGTTAACAAAGTTGAGCTGGGTTGAGCTGAAACAAGCAAAGGAAAGAATGATTTCTTCCTCCCATATTTGGGTTTACAGGGTGCAATCTAAAAAAAAATAACCACTTGACACACATATTCACTCCCTGAATATTAACAAAGCGGGAGAGAGCCTGTGGCTTGAGACTAAAGCTTCTGCCTAGCATGCAGACTGCCCAGGTTCGAATCCCGGAAAGGGTGAGTTCTGACTGAAGAGAGTTAAATAACTCGAAATAGCTATCTCAGAAATCCCTTATTTCTTTGTTAACAATTTTATATATATATAAATATATTTATATATATGTATGTATGGCAGTTAAAAGGAAAAAACAGCTTAGACCACACATTGCTCCTAGTAGCAGAAGCCAAAAGCACCAGCCTGACGATGATGAATGAGATTTCATCGAAACGTTGCCAAGACACTTCAAATTCTACGTGGGAGAAAACCCGAAGAACCAAAGACCTGCATACAGACACCCGCGAAAACCTCAGAAAACAAATATCATACCTCTACGGGGAGGAAATCCACCATCTGACCAGGACCTATGAAAAACTTGAAGTCCAAAGAGCTTCCATTTTATGTGACCTTGCATTCCTACGCTACTGCCGAGATCAAAACTTAACCCCCACATGCTTCCAATTGAAATTCCACTCCAACTCTGCAGCCACCAAACGCATCCTGAAAAGAACAGAATTGGCCCTAATCAGAAATGAACTTCACACAAAAAGATTCCTCCTAGACCGAATCAACAAAGATCTCCTCACACTTCACCTCAAACTCAGCAACAAGATCCACCCTGCACTTTGGGACAAATCCAAACAACTTGCAGTCTGGAGAGCCGAAACACAGACCACCCTCAAGACAGACACACTCACCAACAAACTCCGAAGACTACAAGAACACCAGAAACAAACCCCTCCTCCCTCACAGCCACACATGAAACAAACTGTGCACAACATCTCAGATAGGATCCTCACTAAAGCTGAAACCAATGTCCTTTCCAAAGGATTCAACTTTGCAGTCGCTCCCAAACATATCCCCACTGAAACCATTATATGCGGAGTTGAAACCAGCCTGACCAAAATCAACCCCGATGACGCTAATAGAATCAGACTTGAAATCACCAACATACTCTGCACCAGCAAGCCACCCAAAAGCAACTTACCCAAAGAGGAGCAGACAGCACTACTTAACCTGAAACAAGACACCAGCATAATAATCCTACCAGCAGACAAGGGCAACGCCACGGTGGTCATGAACACATCTGACTACCAAACCAAATTAACCAACCTACTCCAAGACTCCACATACAAACCCCTAAACACAGATCCCACCACCTACCTGGAGAAAACCACTAGATCCAAAATAAAAGCCTCTCCCATCAGCGAAGAGATCCAACAAAGAATCATTCCAAGAGAGAAATCATCCAGATGCCCTAAGCTCTATGGTCTCCCCAAGATACACAAAGAAGGAACCCCACTGAGACCCATAGTCAGCTCCATAGGCTCACCTCTACAAAATCTAGCCAAATTTCTCGCCAAACAACTACAGCCCTATGCAGAATCCATCACCTCACAAGTAACAAACTCATTCCAGTTCATAGAGATCATAAAGAAACAAAACTTACAGCCCAGCGACCTACTCGTGAGCTTCGATGTCATATCCCTCTTCACCCAAGTGCCAATCAAAGAAGCCTTAACAGCTATCCAAAACAAATATAACCCCCCCAAACACATCCTAGATCTGACCAACCACTGTCTATCCAAAACATACTTCATCTATAACGGACAAAAATACAAACAAATAGAAGGAGCACCCATGGGATCACCTCTCTCACCTGTCATTGCAAACCTCTACATGGAACACTTTGAAACCCAAGCTCTAGAAAAATCTGATCACAAACCCAAACTCTGGCTCAGATACGTAGATGACACCTTCGTAATCTGGCCACATGGGAAAGGAAAACTGGACAACTTCCTTACACACCTCAACAGCCTACACCCCAAAATACAGTTCACCATGGAAACAGAAGCTAATAACCAACTTCCCTTCCTGGATGTCTTAGTCTACAAGAAATCCAATGGCTCCCTAGGACACACCATCTACCAGAAGAAAACACACACAAACCGCTATCTGCACGCACGCTCACACCACCACCCAGCACAGATCAACTCCGTAGCCAAGACACTCATCTCCAGAACCAAATGCCTAGCTGACGAACAACACCTAAAAACCGAACTACACACTCTCACTAATGTACTAACATCCAATGGATTCCCAAGAAATAAGATTTCCAACTTAATCCAAAAAGAAACTCCCACCAAAATCCATGACAGAGAACAAGAAAACGGCAAAGCCCTCCTCCCATACATAAAAGGCACCACAGACAAAATCAGCAAAGTCCTGCACAAATATAATATCAAAACAGCATTCTGCACAAACAGAAAAATATCCACCATCCTAAGAAACCCTAAAGACAAAATTGAGTTAGAAAATCAAGGAGTATATGAAATCCCATGTACTGCTTGCCCCACTACATACATTGGACAAACCAACAGGAGGATAAATGCACGCATTGAAGAACACAAAAACTCAATCAAAAGAGAGGAACCAACTTCTTCCCTGGTCCAACACCTTAAAGCCACAGGACATGAAATTGATTTCAAAAAGACCAGAACAATTGCCAAAACTGAACATTTTAATAACAGAATAATCAGAGAAGCCATCGAGATAGAAAAACGCCCCCACAGCATGAACAAACGAGATGATACCTCCCGCCTACCAGCCATTTGGAAACCCGCCCTTATTGAAAAACGTATTCCTAACTCTAAGATTGACACCAGAAACACACAGGATGCCACCTCCACACAGCCACGCAAAAAGCAAACCCAAACCCACACCAATGATGAGGCAAGACCACAGACCAGGAGCCAGACCAGAGCTGCAACATTAGCCACTTTGAACCTCTCCAGCACAACAAAGCCCCCACCCAAACAGAACACTCCCCCAGCCAATCAGAACACAGCCAACCCCCCAGCCAATCAGAGCACAGCCAAGCCCCTAACCAATCAGAACATAGCCAAGCTCCCAGCCAATCAGTTCAAACCCCCACTGGCAGTTAAAAGGAAAAAACAGCTTAGACCACACATTGCTCCTAGTAGCAGAAGCCAAAAGCACCAGCCTGACGATGATGAATGAGATTTCATCGAAACGTTGCCAAGACACTTCAAATTCTACGCGGGAGAAAACCCGAAGAACCAAAGACCTACATATATATATATATATATATATATATATATATATATATATATATATATATATATATATATATATATATATATATATATATATATATATATATATATATATATATATATATATATATATATATATATATATATATATATATATATATATATATATATATATATATATATATATATATATATATATAGTAATTTGTATAATAATAATAATAACAGTAAACATATAATAATAAGAAATGGAGATAGATAGCCGGCAGATGGAGGGGAGCTTCCCAGTGTTTTGCATTGAGTGTCACATGTATGACTATCTGTCTGCTGGACAGAAGTCCTGGGTGTGTGATTGGTGCAATGAGCTCCTGGCTCTCAGGGAACAGGTTCTTTCCCTTGAAGCCAAGGTAGCAGACCTGGAGAAGCAGAGAGACATAGTGAGGCAAGAGAAGATCTTCAGGAATGCAGCAGGAGCATCCCACTACATGCTGAGCAGCTCTCCAGCTGCTTTGGAGAATGGAGATCTTGGGCAGGGAGGACATCAATCTGTGGAAGAGGGACAGGCTCCCTTAGTTGGGACCCCTTCCTTGGAGGATGTGCCCATATCCTCTTGCACTGAGGATACTTCTCCGTGGGTGGTGGGAGGGGGGCTTCTTGTAGTGGGTGATTCAATTGTTAGAAATATAGAGAGACAGGTTTGTGATGGAAGCATTGACCGCATGGTAAACTGCCTGCCAGGTGCAAAGGTTGCGGATATCACGAGGCATCTAGACAGGCTAATAGACAGTGCTGGGGTGGAGCCAACTGTCGTGGTACATGTTGGTACCAATGACATTGGGAAAGCTAAGCGGAAGGTCCTGGAAGCCAAATTTAGGTTGCTAGGTAGAAGATTAAAGTCCAGGACCCCCAAGGTTGCATTCTCAGAAATGCTACTTGTTCCACGCGCAGGGCCAGCTAGACAGGCAGAGCTCAGGAGCTTCAATGCGTGGATGAGGCAGTGGTGTCGAGAGGAAGGGTTTAGATTCATTAGGAACTGGGAAACATTTTGGGACAAGCCACACCTGTACAGAAGGGATGGGTTACACTTGAACCAAAATGGAACCAGACTGCTGGCGATTAATATTAAAAAGGTTTCAGAGCAGCTTTTAAACTGATTCGTAGGTGCAAGTCGACAGGAGCTGGGCAGCTTCCAGTTCGAGAAGGTGCACTGCCAAATATGGAGGGTAGAAGTTATGCACACATTGGAGAGTCAACAGGAAAACTAAATTGTAATAGTCAAGCAGAAGGACATGGTAGACCATCTACAAATTCTACAACCAAATTCTACAGTCAAAATCCACAGTCAAAGTTGAAAGTGCACCAGAAAATTACATATAAAGGTCTGTACACAAATGCTAGAAGCATTCGAGCAAAAATAGGGGAATTGGAATGCTTGGTGAAGGAAAATAATATTGATATTATCGGTATAACAGAAACCTGATGGACAGATGAAAACCAATGGGACAAAAGGATTCCAGGTTACAAATTGTATAGGATGGACAGGAGAGGGAGAAATGGTGGTGGCGTGGCCTTGTACATAAATGAGGAGTTAGAATCTCATGAACTCGAAATTCAAGAAAATTCAAACTCACCCACAGAAACATTGTGGATAAAAATCCCAGGGCAGGAAACTAATCTGACATTAGGGATCTGCTATCGCCCTCCCAACCAAACTCCAGAGACAGATTGCTATTTGGAAAATGAATTTAAGGAGGCCTCAAAAAGAAATAGGGGAGTCATAATGGGGGACTTCAACTATCCCCATATAGATTGGGTAAAGTCTTGTTCTACACATGAAAGAGAGACAAGGTTCCTTGACATGATAGCTGATTATTCCCTTGAGCAGATGGTCATGGAACCAACCAGGGGAAAGGGGATCCTGGATTCGGTTCTAACTAATGCACAGGATTTTGTTCATGATGTCCTTGTAACCGAGCCCATAGGAACCAGTGATCACAACACAATAACCTTCAACTTAACCATGGATAGCAAATTGTCAGTGAAAACTAACACAGAGACCTTAAACTTTCACAGAGGGAATTTTGACAAAATGAGGAAAATAGTAAAGAAGAAACCAAAAGGAACAGTAAAAAAAGTCAAATCCCTCCAAAATGCTTGGAAACTGTTTAAAAATACATTACAACAGGCTCAAATAAAATGCATTCCAAAAAGAAGAAAGAGGACTGGCAAGTCAAAGAGGATACCAGTATGGCTTACGAATGAGGTAAAGGAGGTTATTGGAAAGAAGAAAAACTCATTTAAGAAATGGAAGGCTCTTCCTACCGAGGAGAACAGGAGGGATCACAAACTCTGGCAGACCAAATGCAAGGCGATAGTCATGAAAGCCAAGAGAGACTTTGAGGAGCATATAGCAAAGAATATTAAAAATAATAACAAAACCTTTTTTAAGTACATCAGAAGCAGGAACCCAACCAGAAAAACAGTTGGGCCACTCGATGACAATGGTCAGAAGGGGATAATCAGAGAAGACAAGGAGATTGCTGAGAGGCTAAATGACTTCTTTGCCTCCGTCTTCACTGATGAGGATAGAGAGCATCTGCCTGCCACTGAATTAGTTTTCCCAGGGAGGGAAATAGAAGAATTAAACCTGATAGAGATAAACAAGGAAGATGTTCTTGCATGCCTTTCTAAACTAAATGTCAACAAATCACCGGGTCCAGATGGCATCCACCCTAGAGTTCTCAAGGAACTCAAGTGTGAAATTGCTGAACTTCTAGCTAAAATATATAATCTCTCTCTAAGATCAGGCAATGTACCGGAGGATTGGAGGGAGGCAAATATAACCCCGATCTTCAAGAAAGGATCCAGAGGTGATCCAGTAAACTATAGACCAGTCAGTTTAACCTCAGTTCCAGGCAAACTGATGGAAACCATTATTAAAGATAAAATTACAGGGCACATAGAAAAACAGGCATTGCTGAAAGAAAATCAACATGGTTTCTGCAAAGGCAAATCATGTCTTACTAACTTGTTAGAATTCTTTGAGGGTGTAAATAAATACATAGATAAAGGGGGCCCAGTTGATATTGTATATCTTGACTTTCAAAAGGTTTTTGACAAAGTCCCTCACCAAAGGCTCCTAAAAAAGCTCTTCAGCCACGGAATTAGAGGACAGGTCTTGTCCTGGATTGGTAACTGGCTAAATTGTAGGAAGCAAAGTGTGGCAATAAATGGACAAGTCTCTGGATGGAAAGAAGTGAAAAGTGGTATACCCCAAGGTTCAGTTTTGGGACCTTTACTTTTTAATTTATTCATCAATGATCTGGATCTAGAAGTAAATAGTGAGGTAGCAAAGTTTGCTGATGACACCAAATTGTTCCGGGTAGTGAAAAGTGAAACTGACTGTCGGGAGCTCCAGAAGGATCTCTCGAAATTGTGTGAGTGGGCAACAAAGTGGCAAATGCATTTTAACCTAAACAAGTGCAAAGTTATGCACATCGGGGCAAAGAACCCCAATTATACTTACCAACTGATGAGGACCAAACTTTCTGAGACAACCCAAGAAAGGGATCTTGGGGTTTTGGTGGATAGCTCGATGAAGATGTCAACCCAATGCGCAGCAGCAGTAAAAAAAAAAAAAGTAAATTCCATGCTTGGCATGATTAGGAAGGGAATTGAAAATAAGTCAGCAAGTGTTGTATTGCCTCTGTACAAATCAATGGTGAGACCACACTTGGAGTACTGTGTACAGTTCTGGTCACCGCACCTCAAGAAGGATATAATGGAACTAGAAAAGGTGCAAAAAAGGGCAACAAGAATGATCAAGGAAATGGAGCACCTCCCTTATGAAACCAGATTGCAACACCATGGTCTCTTCAGCCTTGAAAGACGGCGTTTAAGGGGTGACTTGATCGAAGTGTATAAAATCATGCATGGGATAGAAAAGGTGGATAGAGAAAAAATCTTTTCTCTATCACACAATACTAGGACAAGGGGGCACTCCCTAAAGCTCATAGGTAAGAAAGTAAGGACAAATAAAGGGAAATATTTCTTCACCCAGAGCGTTGTTGGTTTATGGAATTCACTTCCAGAAGGGGTCGTGACAGCTGTCAGCCTTGATAGCTTCAAGGCAGGGCTAGATAGATTCATGGATGCAAAATGTATCAGTGGTTATTAAAATGGATGTCCATGTGCCGCCTCTATGTTGGTTGAGGCAGGCAGGATTCCCTTGAGTACCATTTGTTGGGGGTCAAGGGAAAGGGAGGGTTTTGCCTTCTCTTTCTGCTCAAGATCCCCATGTACAATTGGTGGGCCACTGTGTGACACAGAATGCTGGACTCGATGGGCTTTGGCCTGATTCAGCATGGCTCTTCTTATGTACTTATGTCCCCAACTTTTCCAGCTTGGCAGACTGACAATGGAGGAGAGGGGATGGTTCCATGTGAGTGGCCCATCACTTGCACAAATGGAGCTTTGCATACAAGCATGAGAGACTGCCACTTGTTCAAGTGGAGCTATGCATATGCTTGCCCAGTTCCAAATGAGCCATGGACCTTTTGTGGGCTGCAGCCTGGGGGTTGGGGACCCCTTCTTTACAGCATTCTTTAGGTGGTTTACAGAGTCAGCCTATTGCCCCAAATAATCTGAGTCGTCCTTTTACCTATCTCAGAAGGATGGAAGGCTGAGTCAGCCTTGAGCTGGCCAGGATCAAACTCCTGGCAGTGGGAAGAGTTAGCCTGCAATATTGCATTCTAACCAATGTGTCATCATGGCTCTTATCATCATCATTGTCAATGCTATCTTTTGTGCAGTGCATTTGTGTAAAGATAGTTGTAGGTATAGATAAGTAAGAAATATGAAGCATATACTATGTGGTCAACCAAAGCATACCAAAAATGATTTGTACTGATAAATTTCATTTTATGCAGCACTGGACACATACCAGAATAAAGGGTTTTGACCACAAAGCTATTTGTTGTTGTTTTTTACATTATCATAACTTTGAACGAACAGTTGCTAAACTAGGCAGTTGGTAAACTAGTATGTTTTTATGAACCCACGAAGAACTTTTCCATGCACATTTTTCTTTTATTTCATTGGAAGAATACAGTTATCTACATCAATCCTTTATAGAAAAGTAGATATCCTACCAATTAAATTATGTACAATCTGCAAACAATTAAAAATCAGAAGGAATCCGGCATCATTTTACCAACTTACATGAGTTACAGCTTACCCCATCATTTATTCTCTTGTGAATTCTAACACAAGCAGAAAAGGTGCTACCATATTCCTTCTAATATTTATTTACTGTAGATTAACATGATTCTCTTCTGACAAGAGTCTGGGTTTTCTTTTACTGCTCATAATGCATCCCATTGACCTCTGCTCAGTGGTGGGATTCAGCCAGTTCGCACCAGTTCGGCAGAACCGGCAGCTAATTTTTTGTTGCCCAGGCCCAGAATGGACTTCGGTCGTTCACATATTTGAATCCCACCACTGCCTCTGCTGTATTACAAATGCTGTGACAGAGCTACTAAACCTGGTCAGTCCCTGTATTATCGTCATTTCTCTTTTTTTATATATATATATAAAATTCTTTTATTAAAACAATCAACATTGAACATAAAAACATATTGTGCAGCAATCATCATGGCACCTGATATACAATACTAAGTATTAGTCATTGAAAATGTCTGAGTTAGTAAGCCTTGTTCCACCCCTCGCGTCTAGCCTCAACTATACTCCTGTTACACTTTGTTTGATTGGTGTTTCTCTTATCTGGTTCCACCTGAGTACACAAAGTACAAGCACTTTTTTAACCTTTGCATTTTCTGCTGTATTACAGCATTACCCAGAAGACTAAATTAAATTTAGATCAAATTGCCTTCAATTAGAGCAAATGAAGAAATAAGATGCCACCATGGAATGAAATTTCTATTACACTGGGGTAAAGATTGAAGGTTGTTAATGACCTTTTTTTTTCAGTTGCCTGATATAATTGCCAAATTGTCAAAAAGAATTAGATTTCCCCCCTCCCCCCTGATGTTTGATATTGCAAATCAGACTGTGGTGTCATAACAAAGTAGTCATAGGTGCCTTTTTTAAAAAAATAGGTTACTCTTCCTTTATAAGTAAATTACATTTATCTGATACCCTTCCCCCCTTTGGAATAAGTAATGCATATCTGGAAAAGAGCAGATTCAGAGTTTAATTTATACTCTCTATAACCTGGAGATCTGGTAACCAGGTTTCTTTTCTTTTCTTTTTTTTAAAACCCTTTCATTTAGTTCAAAGTGAATTTCATTTTCATGCTGGGATTAAATCATAATTCTAAACACTTATTGGGGGCTGGGGGCAGAAACACAGCAATGAATTTGTGTTTGTGAAATCTGAATGGGATGTGATTGGGCTGCTTTCACTGTTGGGCTCTTTTATATAAATCAAATGCATGTTCTATATTTATTATTATGCATTATTTATAATTTTAAGGTATTGAGAGCCTCAGAATGACATAAAAAAAAACCTGAAATACAGAAGCAGCTAGAAAGCCAGTATGATGAACTTACAATACGGGTAGTCCCAGACTTCATTTAGTAAACTGTTTTTACTTTACTGAAAAAAGTGATTTATGACTTTTGCAGCATCTCCATGGTCCCCATGGTCATGTGATTTACATCCAGATGCTTGACAACTGACTCACATTTATGACAGTTGCAGTGTCCCAGAGTCATGTAATCCCCTTTTGCGAACTTCTGACAAACAAAGTCAATGGCAAAAAAGCCAACACAGTGCTAGGCTGCATTAACAGAGGGATAGAATCAAGATCACGTGAAGTATTAATACCACTTTACTATGCCTTGGTAAGGCCACACCTAGAATACTGCATCCAGTTTTGGTCACCACAATGTAAAACAGATGCTGAGACTCTAGAAAGAGTACAGAGAAGAGCAACAAAGATGATTAGGGGACTGGAGGCTAAAGCATATAAGGAACGGCTGCTGGAATTGGGTATGTCTAGCTTAATGAAGAGAAGGATGAGGGGGGACATGATAGCAGTGTTCCAATATCTCAGGGGCTGCCACAAAGAAGAGGGAGTCAAGCTATTTTCCAAGGGGCCTGAAGGCAGGACAAGAAGCAATGGATGGAAACTAATCAAGGAGAGAAGCAACCTAGAACTAAAGAGAAACTTCCTGACAGTTAGAACAATTAACCAGTGGAACAACCTGCCTCCAGAAGCGGTGAATGCTCCAACACTGGAAGTTTTTAAGAAGAGACTGGAGAAGCCATTTGTCTGAAATAGTATAGGGTTTCCTGCCTGAGCAGGGGGTTGGACCAGATGACCTCCAAGGTCCCTTCCAACTTTATTATTATTATTATTATTATTATTATTATTATTATTATTATTATTATTATTATTATTATTATTATTATTATTATTATTATTATTATTATTATTATTATTATTGTTATTATTATTATCATCATCATCATCATCATCATCATCATTATTAAAAGAGATTTATTTAACAACTGTGTTACTAAGTTTAACCACTGCAGTGATTCACTTTAACAAATGTGGCAAGAAAAATCATAAAATGGGGCAAAACTCACTTAACAAATTTCTCACTTAGCAACATACATTTTGGGCTTAATTGTGGTCATAAATCAATGACAATCTGATTTTTTTAAAGAAAGCAAAAACAGCCAATAGGTTTAAAAAAAAGATAATAGAGATTAACATAATATAGTTGTAAAAGGACAAAATGCAAAAGACCTATAAAAATATTTTGCACTTGTAATGGAAAGAATATAATCTTATGTCAGACAAATTTTCTTTACAAGAGCATTTCATGACTCTCAGGCTTGAAAAGTAACCTGTGAGCTTATACCATTTGTAAGGGTCTTCTCTGTGGAATCTAACTCTCTCTAGCATTTACGATTATTAAGGGTAGAGAATGACAGGTCCACCTGTGACTTCCATATGTTTACCCAGAAGGTCTATCATGGGAGTGTAAAAACAAAACTAAACAAAACTATAGCATTTTCTGCACAAGCTCTAGAATTATGTTTAGCTGAATGTCATTATATTTCCCCTGTAGACCTTCTGGGCAAGCATCTGGAGGCTGTTACTGTGACAGCTGGTCCTCCAGGTTTATAGGGAACATTGGAAAGGAGATAATTTTCATAAGGGAGGAGATAAGCAACATTCAATTATATAATCCTTGCTTCTCTAACCACCAGGAAAGGGGACAAGTCTAAATCATCTTTATTCATCTTGGGCATGGGACTGTCAGCTCCAATTCCCCCATACCCAGATAAATTTTATCCTATGTGTTTCACTTGGATAGGGTAAACCCTTTCCAAAGGTGTAGTGCTTCCACTATCAATGCTTTTTTTATTATCCTGCTCTAATTGAATTTCATGAATTTGGGCCAGGAAGAATATGAAGCGGGTGCTTCAATATCTTCTAATGGTGAGTGTTCACTTCAATCATCCACACTGGCTTAATTTATGGAGAGTCAACCATGGCATGATTTGGCACCATTAATGCCAAATTATTGGTCATCTGTGATTTCTGTTCCATGAACAGACCATTTATTTGCACCAAATAAGAAACAAAGAAGATTGATTATGTGCCACTCCAACTCTGATACCATTTTTATCACATAACGGTTGACCTAGTTGTACAGGAATAGATGGATGTTCTTAAATGATTGATCTAGAAAGTATTGTGGTATACACAATTGCCATTTGTTCTGATCCCTTCTTTTTTTTTTTAACAGATAACCAGAAATGTTTAATTCATTTATTCCGTTTCTTGTTTTTCATATATGTGTCTAGCGAAATGGAAAAAAAGATATCAGTGCACAATACACTGTTTGAGAAGTAAGATATGATTTTCAGGAGGTGGTTGAGTAATATGTGCTTTTCCTGATAATCAGTTGCTACTGACAACTTAAAAAAATGATATTAAAAAACCCTCCTCTGATGTAAGCTCCTTGGCAAAGAAAAAGATGGATTATTGGTTTTTTTTTCTGGGTTTAATGAAAGTAACTCAGTCCATCATTATAGGCAAGCATATTGTGTTTATTATTAATTAGAGTTATACCTTTATATAACAAACAACATTGCAATGTTTATCTTTTACAATGACAAGATCATTACAGTACAAATTTAAGTACAGTACAAATTTAAGTCACAATATCAAAGCATATATAGGTAGCTCTTAACTTAACAGCTGATCATTTAATGACTGATCAAAGTTATAAAGGACTTCAGAAAAGCAGCCTATGATCCACCCTTGAATCTGTAGTCACATGACCATAATTTGTGATTATATATATGTGTGTGTGTGTGTGTGTGTGTGTGTGTGTGTGTGTGTGTATGTATATATATATATATATATATATATATATATATATATATATATATATATATATATATATATATATATATATATATATATATATATATATATATATATATATATATATATATATATATATATATATATATATATATATATATATATATATATATATATATATATATATATATATATATATAGCTATTTCTCCCACAGAAAACAGTAAAAAACACCCATTGGATATGCTGGATTTGCTCAATGGGCACAAGGTTTGCTTAATGATCCTGATGACTTGCTTTATGACTATTGTAAAAACAGTTATAAAATCAAGTCTGGTCACATGGTGCCTTAACTTATTAGTGCAATGACTTACAATCAAAATCCTGGGCTCCACTGCAGTCATAGGTTGTAAGATGAAATGGGGAAGGGGAGCAGAGAACAAAAGTTGAAAATGTGTTTTGGCTTTCCTGTGAAGTTAATTACTCCTTGTTTAGTATGAATGTGTTCTTTATTTACACAGTCTTCCTATTTCCCCTTCTCTCCAGATTTTCAAACATAAGACAACAGTGTTATTTTTATGTCAGTTACATTGATTTTTATGTCAGTTACAAAAAAATAATAATTGCACAGTGCATCATTAAAAACGGAGTTCAAAAAGCAGAATCCACCAGCCAGGCCAATCAGGGAAATAGAGACACTTGGATCCAGGGAGGGAGGGAGGGAGGGAAAATGTTCTGCACAGACAGGATTTCTGACTGGTGAGAACTTTTTTTTTCTTTGAGACAGAGATGTACTAAAGCTACCTTTATTGTAAGGTTATAGTAACACAGTCTTGCAAGACTGAAAGCACTTTGCCCCTCCCCTGCCTTTATTAAATCCCTCCTGAAAAGTAAGGAAGGGTGCCTCACAGGTCTTCTCCACCCTCATTCCTTCTCTGGACTGAGATTTTGTTTATCAGACAGTTGTCTGAGCTGCAACTCTTTCTTGTCTCTCCCAAGGTTATTCTCACAGTCCACTACCAAAAGTCCTTTTCAGGCATAATAAGCACCTCTACAGTATAATGACCCCTGCATATTCTATAGGGAGCTTTGAAAATACAATGATAAACTATTAAAGCAACATCACAACTTTCCAAAGACAGTCAAATGGACCAGTTTCTCCTATTATTATTTAACGCGTGGCATAGCATACATGCACTGGTAGTATATGTTAACATTTCACCTGGATTAGTAAAACACAATAAAAAGATGAATGTTCAAATACTAATACCTAGGCCATCTAACCACTGAAGAGCGGCATCATTCATATTAAAAAAAAACCCATATACTGGACTAGTATCCTCAGCTTATAGCCAATCACAATGTGATCTACAGGTTGATGTGGGATCCTGCAGTCACACTGAGGGGAGAATACCAGTTTTTCCTAACCTGGTATCTTGACCAGACTAAGGTTCTTTACCTCAGCAACACTGCTTTGATACTCCAAATCTGCTCCATTCTGGTGACTGTCTGAAAAAAATAGAGAGCTATTGCATTGCCTGGCACACCAGAGTGGTTCCCGACTTACAATAGCTCATTCAGTGACCATTTGAAGTTACAACTTCACTGAAAAAAGTGAATTATATTTTTCACCCTTATGACTGTTGCAGCATCCCCATGGTCACCTGATCAAAATTCAGATGCTTGACAACTGACACAAGTTTATGATGGTTGCAGCATCTCGGGGTCATCGTGATCCCCTTTTGCCATCTTCTGACAAGCAAAGTCAATGGGGAAGCTGGATTCACTTAACAACCATATTATTAACTTAATGACTGCAGTGATTCACTTAACAAGTGTGGCAAGAAAGGTCACAAAAATGGGGCAAAATTCACCTAACACATGTCTCGCTTTGCAACATAAATTTTATGCTCAGTTGTGATCTAAGTCGTAGTGTGAAGAGGCAAAAACTGATGATGCTGAAGTGACACCATACTTGGGAGCTACTGGACTGGGTCCCTGAAGAAGAACTGGGAAGTGTTAAGTTGGGTATTTTCAGGCACTGTGTGCCTCTGGTTTTCTAGCCGAAGTCCTCCAGGTCAGCATTTAGAACATCCTGTTGAACAATTTGCAAATAAGTGTTTAAAAACCTAGAAGATGATAAAGCACAGCAACAAAATTTTACAATAGTAGTAAAACAGATTAAACTGTCCCTAATAACTGCCAGAAGTCATCACCATAAACCTTAAAGGTAGTAATGGACTTTTCCTTATGTACCCCTCCCATCTCCCAGTGAATTGCTCATATTGGTTTGTGAAATATTTCTTCAATTGTATAGTGTAAGTATATATTCTGATGTAATTTCAAATGTTGACTTTTTGGGAGTTGGGGGAAAGCCATGAATAAGCTTCTGGAGAGAATGCTTGTAGCACTTCATAAATTTATTATTCTGGCTATAGATCCTTATGTAAAATAGCAAGCTGTCAGGGCTTAACCAATCGGTGGAAGTGCTACAAATATTTTATGACTAAATCACTATATTTTTCACTCATGCTATTAATAGATGTCACCCAAAGCACACTTTATTACAGAAATGTCAAAAATATATATATCCTTGTATGCCTTGAGGAGATTAATCATTATCTCATTAACCATTGCCAAAAGGAAACAACCATGCATGTTGTAATATAACTAATTTGGAGGAAGAGACATCAATTTTTTTAGAAACAGGAACCCCCAAAAAGAGTTGTTAAAGTTAATGCTCATGATTACACAATATGTCATACCTGCTTTCAGGCCATTGAGATGGAACAAGTTCTTTGGAAATCACCACATCATTAACCGACAAGGCAAACATTTGTGGTTGTCAAAGCTTTTCAGAAATGACAGCTGCCTCTCGCACCCTTACCTCTTTTAACAACTTAAAATAGATGAGAAAAGGGGAGGTATGAAAATTCTTTTTAGACCGTTTGTTTTATTGCTTTTAGGACCTGTGTTATTCTGGCTTGCCCCACAGAAGACACAATATTTGGATTTTTTACTTCTTCTCTCTACTGCTTTGACTGGTTTAATACTATTTTTAAGACTCTATGATTGTAGTCCTTACGAACTATTGTAAGTCAAGGTGTAATGACCGTTCAAAGTTACAACGGCACAGAAAAAAAGTGGCTTATGACTGTTTTTCACACCTACAACTGTTGCAACATCCCCATGGTCACGTGATCAGAATTTGAACACTTGGCAACTGACTCATATTTACGACGGTTGCCGTGTCCCGGGGTCACGCGATCAACTCTTGCAACCTTCTGACAGGCAAAGTCAATGGGGAAGCCAGGTTCGCTTAACAACAAGCCAGGTTACTAACTTAACCACCGCAGTGATTCAAGTGTGGCAAGAAAGGTTGTCAAACGGGGCAAAATTCATTTCACAAATGTTTAGCTTAGCAACAGAAATGTTGGGCTCAATTGCGGTCATAAGCCGAGGACTACCTGTACGTCATATGGAGTCTGAAGATATTTAGGAAGATGTCTGGTTATATCACATTCCTGGAGTCTCAAGTGGATTTGTCTTTTATATTGTTCCCAATATTCCATCCTTAGGAATCATAGCAAATACCATCCTGTTTATTCAGCACTAGGGATGCACATCAAAGGTTAAATTGGCATTGGATTGGTAGATGCTGATTGTATTATTAGTTTTATGACTACTATCCCTGCTGTTCTGGTTGTTAAATGTTTCTACAATATAATATTATTTTAGCTTGTAAATTAAGTAGCTCCATTTTATGCATGAACATTTTTTTCCCCATCTCAGGATTTTCAGTATACAAGATACATTGATTGATTACGCTACTTTTCATACAGAGTCACACCCTATGATTGATTATATACTGCTCAAAAAAATAAAGGGAACACAAACACATAGGATCCTATACATTTGTGTTCCCTTTATTTTTGTGAGCAGTATATTATCGCAAACTCTGGTTAACCTTCATGCTGCATCAAATAAAAAGACAGAGATAAAGTAATGTACTGTTGTCTGAGTAGTAAGAGGAAGTGTTAATGTTAAAGGTAGTCCTCAACTTATAACAGTTCATTTAGTGAGCATTCGACGTTACAAAGGCACTGAAAAAAGTGACTTATGACTGTTTTTCACACCTACGACAGTTGCAGCATCCCCAGGGTCACATGATCAAAGTTTGGACACTTGGCAACTGACTCATATTTACGATGGTTGCAACGTCCTGGAGTCATGTGATCCACTTTTGTGACTTTCTGACCAACAAAGTCAACAGGGAAGCCAGATTCCCTTAACAACCGAGTTACTGATTTAACAACTGCAGCGATTCTCTTAACAACTGTAGCAAGAAAGGTTGTAAAATGGGACAAAGTTCACTTAACAAACGTCTTGCTTGGCAACAAAATTTTGGGGTTCCGTTGTGGTGTAAGCCAAGGACTACCTGTATTATGTAGGAATCCTCCAGCACATACTCAGATTACAGTTTTGACACTATCCACAGTAGCAGTTTCATGCAATATAGGTAGCCTTGACTTATGACCACAACTGAACCCAGAATTTCTGTTGTTAAGCAAAGAAAGGGGGGATTGTGCAATTTGGGGGATGCTGGGGATGGGCCAGCACGGGCAAGTGTGTTGGGGTGTGCTTTTGGCAGTAGAAAAAGCAGGAATGACTTACCAGAGTACTTATCCTTCTCTGCCGGCTTCCCCATTAATGTCACTTGTAGGAAGCCAGCAGAAAAGGTCAGAAATGGTGATCACACCACTATGGTTCCCTGTGACAATATACAGTAATCATGAGCCAGTTTGTGTGCTGTTATAATAACTATCTTAGTGGTGTCTTTTAGTCTAGCCCTTTCCAGCCAGATGAGAAACAATAGTTGGAAACTGATCAAAGAGAGAAGCAACCTGGAATTAAGGAGAAACTTCCTGACAGTGAGGACAATCAACCAGTGGAACGGCTTGCCTCCAGAGATCGTGGGTGCTCCATCACTGGAGATTTTTAAGAAGAGACTGGACAGTCACTTGTCTGAAATGGTATAGGTTCCCCTGCTTGAACAAGGGGCTGGACTAAAAGACTTCCAAGGTCCCTTCCAGATCTATTCTATTCTAATGTCTGTCACCTCACTTATCTGTACATCCCGCATAGTGTCTTGTCTTGCCATGGCACTTCCTCTGCTTGATTATCCTTCCACATCTGCTGTGACATTCTTTCAGCAGATCATCTTTGGATGTCATCCTATTGAACACTTTCTGTTTCATCCAAAACAATGGTTTGTCAGTCCCCAAGTTTCAAACACACCCCTCTTTTTGGCTGGTGTACAGTCTCTGGGGTGTTGGACTTGGAATGCAAGTACATTGTGATGCGCTTCCAGATCTTCATGTTGGCAGCTTCCATATCCTTCTTTGGCCCGCTCACTATACTTACACCTGTTGATTGGCAGGGCATATATATTGATAGTGTAATCCTGGTTAATCTGAGTTGCCATGACTCTCTTGGTTTGTGTCACTCTCATATTTGATGTAGGCAGGTGAAGGGTTAGGGGGTCTTTGTCAAAGGACCCATAATACTGTGTCTCCCTGAAAATAAAACCAGGTCTTATATTAATTTTTGCTCCAAAAGACACATTAGGGCTTATTTTCCAGTTAGGGCTTATGTTTGGGGAAATACAGTACTAAATGCATCCATCTGACTGATGATCTTTACTGGGGCTTATTTTTGGAGGTGGGGCTTATATTACGAGCATCCTAATTCAAAATACAAGTACTTGTACTAATGTACTCTATGGGCTTGAAAAGGCCTTCAGCCTATGTTTGCCCTGAAAAGATGGTACAAATTCTGCAACCTTCTGACAAGCAAAGATTCACTTACTTTGTTACCTTGTCCCTAACTGTGTTACTACAGTAACTTAACAACCATAGTGATTTACTTAACAACTGTGGCAAAAAAAAGTTCATAAAACTGTCTTGCTTAGCAGTGGGAATTTTGGACTCAATTGTGATTGTACGTCAAGGGCTATCTGTAATTTATCTGTCTATCTGGAAAATGGACAAGGTAAGAATGGCTGTAATGAGAGAGTGGCTCTCTTTTAAAAAAGAACATTTACAGCATTATTAACTCTAATAATCTAAAGGAAAGAAATCTGAAGCAAATCCTTAAATTCTTTCTCCAAAGGCAAAGAGATAAGGCTAAATCTAATTACTTTTCTTTAATTCATTTTGTTTTGGAATCTTTTAGCACGCCCTGATTTTCCCATATACTTCTGAAACGGTTTCCTTAAATGACACTTTCAGGGGAGTCACAATTGGTTTTGTAAATTGCCTTTCAAAGGAAGTTAATGATGCAAGGCTATCCTGAGATATTTGAATATATTGGCACTTAAACAAAAAGTTACCCAAGATGTGATCGTTTCAGCCAGTCAGGATGCAGGATGTTATGAACTTATCGAAGCATGTCTAAATATTCCCTCCTTCATGCAATTTCTTGTCATTTGATAGGTTGTTTGCATTTGATTACCATAACCTTCATAAAGATTATTCAACTCCCAACACCCTCACTTCCCTTCTCAGCAGCCAACAATTTTTCATTTTCACCGCAACAAATATGTGTTCTTCACTAGGAATAAGAAAAACATTCAGAAAAAAAAGTCTCATCATTCAGGAAACTATGTGCATTTAAAAATTTGCTTTTATAATGGAACTAAGTAAGTATTTTCACAAGTGGGGCATATTTTCCAAACCAAAGCTGAGAATCCTTCTGAGGAATATTTTTTAAGACAAGGGGGGGGGAGAGAAAGGCATTATTCACAATTTTATAAGCCAAAGGAGAAATCTGTGTGTTTTGCTCTCACAGTGAAAAATGCTACTCAGTAATTTAGTCCATCAATGAGTTCATTATGCAGCAACGCAAGGAAAATTTAATTCAGAGTGAGCAAAAGGACAGTTAAACCTGCTCACCTGGAATTATCAAATACATTCGTCTAGGTACTAATAGTTTATTTACTTAGGGAATTGCTTCCGTTCAAAGCAGAATGAAAGTCCTGCCAACAATAATTACAATTAAATCTGGTAAATACAGGATGCCAAATGATGGAATTAGGTTAGAGAAAACCAGATTCTTAATAAAACATCCTAACAGTAAGAGCAGTTTGACAATGGAATCATTACTCTCTTTGGTGATAAATTCCTCTTCATTGGATGTGTTCAAGCAGAGATTTAGACAGCAATCTCAGTCCAGAAAGAGATACTTTAAGCTGAGATGAACTTCCAAGCTAACCTATAATAATAACGTAAACATATAATAATCACCAAAAGACAGTGATCATTCACTAATAATAATAGAATCATATCTGCCAATCATAGCATAACCAGTACTAATCTTAATGCCTTCAAGTATCCCAGGTAAATCAACCAAGCTCAAATTGTTTTTTGAAGTAACCCAGTCTTCACATGTTTTCTACATATAAAAAGTGAGGGTATAAATAAGGTTATGGATCTTATTACAATAATTATTAAGATAATATTTGAGAGGCCATCACAGAAAAGAGGAGGTCAGCCTGTTCTCCAAAGCACCTGAGGACAAGACAAGAAGTAATGGATGGAAACTTATCAAAGAGAAGTCTAACCTAGAATTAATATTTTCTGTCAGTGAGGACAATTGATCAATGTAATGGCTTGCCCCCAGAGATTGTGGGTGCTCCATCAGGTATTAAAAGATATTGGGCAGCCATTAGTGTGGAATGGTATAGGGTCTCCTGCTTGAGCAGGGGGTTGGATTAAAAGACCTCCAAGATACCTTCCAATTCTGTTATTCTATATTTTCTATTCTATTCTTTATGGTAAAATGACCTTCCATAGGAGGGGAGATCTTGCAGAAAATGCTTACCTTCCAATTCTTGCTGTGAGCACTCTAACAGATGCAAGAGGTCTCACCGATAACCAGCTTCCATCCATATAAGCTTGAAGCTGTTGCAAACAACATCATGAGAGGCATGCTATGTTAATGACTTTATAATTAGAAATATTTTTGTAGAATGCTGTATTATATGATTAATAGTCAAGATTCTTCTGGAGCTAAACGTGAGTTGTTTAAATGATGAAGCAACTTCATATTCTCTCTCATAGACACATTTCTATCCCCCCCCTTGGTACCTTTGGGTTAGTCTTGGCTCCTGGTGACTGTCTGGACAAGTTTCTGTGATTTTATTGGCAAGTTTTCCGTAGTGGTTGGCCCTTCATACCTAAGATAAGACTATAATTCATAATTTCCTAGTTTCTAGATTGGTGCCTTAATAACTACATCAAACTGGTCCTCAGTTGACCCACATACATACAAACACACAAAAAGAAGGAATGACTGAAAATAATAAACCAAAGCTTCAGAGTGATAAAACATATTCCCAAGCTCATATTCAATGTTTGTCAGATGAAAGTAGTAATGCATAATTATAATAAATTATTGCTATCTTTCACTGCTATATACTGTCTAAATTTTTTTATGGTCATAAGTGTGTTGCATTAATTTATTCCTTGGTCCTTCTTCTTCACTGCTTCTGAAGCAGTGGTTTAGTAAAACTAACCATAATGATTTTCTGTAGGAAAGAACAAGGATGTTAACAGGTTGTTCAATCTTTCACTGTACTAGCTGTACTACTAGCTGTACTTACTACTGAACAGTAATTCAAGCACATCTTCAAAGCATGAATTTTTTTTAAGTTTTTTTATTAAATGCAGAAAGAAAGGATTAAAAACATTGAACATGGTAAATCGTCTTTGACATACACCTCAGTCCATATTATACATTATTTACATATAACTTATCTATATATAAACTATACATTTCTAATCTCTATTTTTTATTTTGTCTCATCATTTGTGACCTCTATTTTTTCCCCTCCATCTATAAAATTTGTTCCATATCAAATAAAATTCTGTATCTTCCTGATTTTTTAATCTTTTAGTTAATCTATCTAATTCTGTGCAAAACATAATTTTCTTTATTAGATCTTCCTCACTCGGTATTTCCATTATTTTCCATTTTTGAGCAAATAAAATCCTTGCCGCCGTAACCACATGAATGATTAGATATGTGTCCTCTTTATTAAATTTTTTTTCTAATATTCCTAATAATAATGCCTCAGGTTTGTATAGAATGTTTTGGCTAGTCATTTCAGTTACCCATTCCCAGACCATACGCCAATACACCTGTGCTTCTCTACATGTCCACCATATATGAAAAAAGGTGCCCTTTTCTTTTTTACATTTCCAATATGTAGCAGAGTATCCTTTATACATTTTAGCTAGTCTGGCCGGAGGAAGATGCCATCTGTAAATCACTTTATACAAATTTTCTTTATATGATGTCGCTAAAGTAATTTTATTGTTTCACTCCCATAGTTGCTGCCATTGATCCATATTTATATTATATCCTAAATCTATTGCCCACTTCACCATTGTTTCTTTAACCTGCTCCTCATATAGTTTATGTTCCAACAGATGTTTATAAATATTCTTTATTTGTTTTTTATCCGGGCCTAGCAGTATCTTATCTAACCACGTATCTTGTCTATTAATACCCTATTCTTGCTTATCCTTCATATATTTAGCTTGTATCTGTAGATAAGACCACCACTCCAAGTCTATTCCTTGTTGTTTAGCTCTTGTTTTTGTTTTAAATAACCTTCTTCTGTCAAAATGTCTTTGTATATAATAGCCTTATCTTTCCTATACAAATTGGGATAAGTGACTGCCTCCAGTGGCAATAGCCAAACTGGAATCTTTGTGTAATATTGAAATTTAACTAAATTCCAGCTTTTTATTAATTCTTGCCGAAACTTATGTCTTAAAAAATATTGATGATTTCTACTTTGCCCCATCCATATATGAGCATGCCAGCCCTGCTGGAGATCATAACCCTCTAAATGTAGACATCTTTTATTTTCTAAGGTTATCCAGTCTCTAATCCAAGTTAGGGCCGCTGCTTGGTAATATAGCTCCCAATCTGGGAAACCTAAACCTCCCCTTTCTTTGGCATCCTGTAAAGCCTTCAATTTTATTCTTGCCTTCTTACCGGACCACACAAATTCTAAGGTTATTTTATTTAATTCCTTAAAAAATTTCTTGTCTAATTGGATTGGGATGTTCTGAAACAGGAATCCTTAAATTCTTTTTTTTTTTTAAGAATTGCTCTTTGGAAAGTCCATCTCTGGCCTGCTCCTTTGTCCTTTCAAGCAAAAACTTATCAGATTGTGATCTGCCCACAGACTAGGTTTGATATCAATTTCTTGAATTTCCGAGGCCAATTCTTTTGAGAACCATAGCATGTCTATTCTGGTCCATGATCTATGCCTATTAGAAAAGTATGTGTATTCCCGCTTATCACAATTCCTTTCCCTCCAAATGTCTTGTAAGTCTTGTAATCTCAAAAAAAGTTTTGGGAAGAGTTTTTTTTTTTTGTTTCCTTTCCTTGCCTCTGTGCCTTTATGGTCTTTTGTTTTATCTGCAATCACATTAAAATCTCCGATTATACAGAAACCATCTCCCTCTATATCACTCAGCTTATTATGAAGGTTTTTAAAAAAGGATACTTGTGCTCCATTTGGGGTGTATATTACAACAATTATTATATTTTTTTATTCAACTTAGCCTCAACTATCAAGACTCTTCCCTCTTTATCATTTTAGATTTGTTTTGAAATTATCTTCTGCTTAACATACAGAGCTACTCCTCTTTTTTTTTTTTTGTCTAGTGAAAAAAATAGCGTGCCTAATTTAGGTTGTTCTAAAAGATATCCTTGATCATTTTTTATGTGAACCTCCTGTAAGGCGATAATATCCACATTTAATTTAATAAGCTTACTAAAAACTTTCCTACGCTTTACTGGGGCGTTCAGCCCTCTAATATTTGTTGACCAAATCTTATACTCCTCTCCCATTGTCCTGTTTTTGTCGTGTCTTTGTGCTTCTAGTAATTCTTATTTCCTTTGCCTCTTCTAAGCTTCTCCCCAGTTGTTCAAGCCTATTTGACCTCTTCCCCCTCTCACTTCCTCCATACTTTGCTCTGTCCCTCTTTTCTCCAACATTCGTTCAATATCTCTTCTCTTTTCAACCACAACTCTTTCTTCTCCGAGATCCCTCAAGTCTTCCTCTGAAGCACAATATTGCCTATAAAAATCTTCCCTTTTCTCTACTGTATCTAATCTAAACCTTTTCTCTTGCCAAGTCACAATAAGCCCCTCTGGTGTTAGCCATCTAAAGTTTACATTGCTTTCAATGTGAGGGCGATCTGGCTGCGACATCTGTCACCCCATTGATCGCCAGGGTTGATTCGGCTGATCTGGCTGGCTAGGCGGGTGTCCCCTTCCTCCCTCACCGCTCCATGTGCGTCCCTCCTGAAGCTGCACGCTTGGTGGAAGAGGAAAACCATCCCAGATAGAAGGAGCGCTCCCCTGCTAGAACCTCCAAACAAGTTCAAAGCATGAATTAGCTGGATAAACCCTGAAGGGTTGGGTGGGAGAAGATAGCATATTCTTTAATTCTTACTAGTTTTGTTGTTGTTGTTGTTTAGAATCCTTCCTCAATAGCAAACAAGAAAAACAATCAGGTCTCCAACATCTTTCCCTTCAGGCAAGAATCAGTTTGATGAATTCAAGCCCAGGGTATTGCTTGAGATGGCTTGTCTGACACTCTGCATTATTCCCTTTCTGTCATGCTGCTGGAAAGTAAGAACACCAACACATTGGTGCTGATTGCACAAAAGTGAAAACTGTGAAACTCTTAACCTCCTTATCCGTCTTGGTAAGCCACCACCATTTGAACAATATAGAATCATCAAATTTCCCCCAATGACATTTTTCTTCAGCTTTCAAAGAATGTCCACTCACAATTTTTGTTAGCTAATGGGGCCAGTTTAACTCACTTGAGCCCTTCTATAGGTGGATATACTTCAATTTAGCTAAAATGTAGAATAATATGTAAGTAGAAAGAAGAATAATTAACAACTCAAGTGAAGAGTCAAAAGGATTTTTCTCTTTATATGAGGCCCCCCAATGTGGCTTGATGAAGTGAAGACCTGCTTGTTGGCCATGTGTCACCATATCAGTTTCTTCTTTAGCTTTCAAGTTTTCCAGGGACAAAAATCAGACAAATGAACTTGAGTCTTGATTATTCGGAGTGGACACACTGAGGCGCAGCATTTCACTTTGGCATATTGACTTATAGTATCAAAGTAGATAGCTCTATTATCTGGAGTCAAGGTTGCTTCGCACTGATGATAATTTTGACTGAGAAATGGAGAGGGTGTGAAGCATATACATTCAATATATAAAAAAGGGGAGGATGTTTGAAATTAAAAATATACACATAATGCTCATGCTTAGTCCAAAGACTGAACTTAGTATCAGTAACTGATTGTTTTGGCACCTTGGTTAGACCAAGTTGATCAAGGGACTGGAGGCTAAAGCATATAAGGAATGGCTGCTGGAATTGGGTATGTCTAGTTTAATGAAGAGAAAGACGAGGGGGGACATGATAACAGGGTTCTAATATCTCAGGGGCTGCCACAAAGAAGAGAAATCAAGCTATTCTCCAAAGTATCTGAAGGCAGGACAAGAAGCAACAGATGGAAAGTAATCAAGGAGAGAAGCAACCTAGAACTAAGGAGAAACTTCCTGACAGTCAGAACAATTAACCAGTGGAACAACCTGCCTCCAGAAGTGGTGAATGCTCCAACACTGGAAGTTTTTAAGAAGAGACTGGACAACCATTTGTCTGAAATGATATAGGGTTTCCTGCCTGAGCAGGGGGTTGGACTAGGTGACCTCCAAGGTCCCTTCCAACTATTATTATTATTATTATTATTATTATTATTATTATTATTATTATTATTATTGTTGTTGTTGTTGTTGTTGTTGTTGTTGTTATTTGCAAGATTTATGTTTCCTCGTAGTGCTGAGAAAACAGCTGTATATGGATTTCATTTAAAAAAAATTATATATGGTGATGCATATATGCATTTTTCTCTCTATGAGGTTCAAGGCAACAACAAGCAATGAGTTATTAAAAATAATAAAGAGGTTCCGAAAATGTTGGGAGTCTTTGATTACAAGTAAACTTAGGCATACTCTGGAAGAAGCTACTTATCATACCTCTCCTGTTTCTCCAAATATGGGAATTTATAATAAAGCTAAAGTTTGTGCATCCAACTTTTGCTTATCCATGCTCTAATTAACTAGCATTAAAACTATGAGGAGCTAAAGGAAAATAGTTACCCCAGAATAAGGAATGAGTCCAGTGAAGGAGGTTGTGATCATGGGAATATCCCAACAGAGACCATTTTACAGAAACTGTTGAATTTTCATATGCATTCTTGTGAATAATTTATATGTTTTGGAAAGCTGTATTTATTATTCTATAAGTACAGTTATATTTATACATGATGACCTTAAAATTAAAGATGCATTTTCCATGCATAATTATTTAAAGAAAGACAAGTCAGTGGGCATTTTTCAGTGTTCATGTCTCTTCTTATAATAATTTATCTTGTCAATGGTTTCAAACTAAGTAATTAAACTGATACAATTTTGGGAATTTTAAAAGCAACACTATGTTGTACTTAGAGAGACAGTTTGGTGTAGTGGTTAGGGCATCAGGCTGGAAAATGGGAGACTGTGAGCTCTAGTCTCATCTTAGGTACAAAGCCAGCTGGATGACCATGGGCTAGTCACTCTCTCTCAGTCCTAGGAAGGAGACAATGGCAAACTACTTCTGAAAAGTTTTGCCAAGAAAACCTCAGGGACTTATCTAGGCAAGAATTTCCAAGAATCAGACATGACTGAACAGTAGGGGGGAAAAACTGTACTTGTTCTTATTCATTTTTTTACAACCTAAATTGTAATTTATTATTTTATTATTCTTTGTCTTAGTGAGTATGTGTATTCCACATAAATACATTAATTTATTAATTAATGTTCTTTATAATTTACTCCTGTTCCACTCCAAGCCAGTCTTCCATATATCATGGGCATCAACAAATGGGTCCAGGAGTATTGTTTTGCACTGCCCATTATGACTGTGGTCCTCTGAAGATTTCAGATATTATGTTCACCTAAGATAATAAGAGTGGAGTCGGTCACTAGCCTTAGTCATAGCCCTGCTACGTACCACTCTGCTAACAATAAGCACACAATAATGGTTAATTTTGATACAATCTGGCTATCTTATAAGCTATCGTACTGTTGCCAAATTATCATCAACTGAAGAATGTTTGTGAAAGGTAGTGGGTTTTGGGAACTACTGAAGAAAAGATTCTCAAAGGATAATGGTTCAATGGCTGATCTAAGAATTTGGAGTACAATATGAAGTTGGAGAATTCACATGTTTAACCAGCTAGATTTTCCCTTAAAACAGAGAACTTCGCATGCTAGAGACAATTCAATGTATTGGAGAAAAACAAATGTGTTTCATCCTCAGTTAGGAGTCAAATGCATTCATCAGCACTGGGAAAAATAATTTAAATTTTATGTCAGCCTCCCAAAGCAATCATGATAAGGAATGAATTATCACATGGTATTATATAGAAATGTCACCCTAATTTAGTAAGAAGAAACTTAATTTTACTTTTGGGATTTTGTTGTTAGAGATCAGAACAAGTGAATTTAAGGAAGCAAGAATCAGGGTAACATTGCCTTATTTAAAAATTATTAGTTATTTGCCCTGCTTTCAGGTATTATATTCGGGGCTCTATTCTATTTTGTAAGAAGAGATTTTTCATAATGAACAAATTATTCTGTTTCCTTAAGATCAGGACAAATTATAGTAGTAGACAACAGCAATCCTTGAATGTGTTGATTTTTTACAGCCCAATATTTTTAAAAAACATTTTGTTTCTAGTGATCCATCAAAAAAATCAGAAATATTTTAAAATTATTATTTAATTATTATTCAATTTAAATTACTATTTAAATTTCATCTTTGTGTTTTGTTCAAGGGCTTATTTTCAGAGGCCAAATGGGTTGCAGTAGATCTATTGTTAAACAGAATTAGTCAATAAGATTTGATCTTGGTTAATTTGAACTTTTTTCTTAGCCCTGTCTCAAAACAAAAAAAGTTACTAACTCTAAACTACACTGTGCACAAATTATTTCTATATTTTTAAAAACTGCTTTGATTTTTTTCTTTCTCCTGAGCTTTCCCTCTCCTTATCTTACAACACATAAGCAAAAAGACTTGCCCACAAATATTTACAGTTAACTTAGAATAAGAGCTTAGAGTACAATTGCACTTGAGGGAATAAAAATAAAATAAAACCATTCCACAGAATGTCAATGCTATAACAAAAGGATAAGGCTAGTTTACCAGATAAAGATTGGGTCAATCATGTGTCAGGCCTATTGCATCAAAAATAAATTGATCAATCATTTACCTTTTAGTTTTGATTGACAATATGAAAACATACTTTTCAAATGCCTTTCAGACTGAGATATTGCTGATGTTTGCTGATGGTGTGGAGAAGAAGAAAAAAACCTTTCCTAATTTTATTGACAGGAATGGATCTTTTAGTCATGTCTTCAGAATTGCTTGCTCAACTGAATTATTTTGGAGAGAAAAATCTGATGGTGTCAGTTAATCACCCAGGCATGTTGCTGAGGTAAAGTTTATATAAAGTCACTAAAATATAATTAATTATAATTCTTTTTAGTAAGATGCTTCTTTCTTACTGTATTGTTTAAGCTTTTCAAATTTCATACTATATGTGCTGTTGTTTTGACAGTTTTCCTTTAACACAGTTGCATTTTTAAAGTTCCATTTGGTTGTCTTAATTAATAGCTGAGGCGCTCACATGAAATCCAAAACACATTTGAATTATATCTGAGAGTGCACAATCCTCATGAATATTGACAAAAATAAACATTAAGAAGAGAGGTGAGAAAAGACTAAATAAATATACTGTACATGTGTACAAATAGTATGTGCAAGAGTTCTGAACTTTTTGAGAAAATCTAGATTTTTAAAACTTTGAAAGAATATGTCCTATTAGTTTATAATCCTCAAAAAGCCTCTTGAGAAGATATGTTCTCCTTTGTACAGCTAAATGTTACTAATAAAGGTCATTCAAAACTAGTCAAATTCTAATTTAACTAATTGGAAAGACTAATCAATTTCTTATTGTAGTGATTTCAGTTCAATGTATTGGCAGTCTAAATTCTTCAGCACCTTTCATTTAGTGATTGTCAACCACAATATATGTCTTTTTTAAAAATGATACAGTTTAGGATGACAGCTTTATTGTTGTTGTTATTGTTATTGTTGTTGTTGCTGTTATTATTGTTATTATTATTATTATTGCTTAAGTCCTGTAAGTGTTTACATTTTCATTATGGGGACAGGTTGCGTTGTTGACTATGACACGGAACACTCAGCATAATTTATATGTGATTATTTAAATGAGAAATGCAACTGAGTAGAAAGTAACTGATTCTTCTGAATATTGAATAGCAGGCAGAATGCTGCTTACATTTTTAAACAATACAAATTTCACACAGTTGCCCATCTCACATATTTTGTAACTCATGTAGTCATTACGACCAATAAAGTGGATACATGCTGTGTGAATGCAGATAAATACAGTGCCCCAATTGTCCAATATGCTTCTCCAGGGCTGCTTGTGAGCTGCAGTCTGCGCAGTGCATTTCTACAAATGCCTCATTCAATATAGAAAAGAGATACACCATTATGGGAGGTAAAGAAAACAAAGGAGAAAAGATCAATGGATTGGACTGACTATTGTACATGTGAATTTAACTGATAAATGACCGTAGATTACCAGAGCATTCGATTTCCCAGTGATACAGGGCCATAGAGTTCCATAGCTCTTGGATGCACCGTTAGTTACATTGGAAAAAATATTTATTTTCCTAAGGGACTTTCAGGAATGAATCCTTAGCTTTTCCATCTCTGAAATAGTATCTTTTTCCCTATTGATATTAACAGTGCCGTAGTCAAAAAGCTATAGAACAGTGATGGCGAACCTTTTAGAGATGGAGTGCCCAAAATTGCCTCGCCCCTGTCCCAATCCCGCCTCTCCTGCCTGCAGGACTACCCACCACCTCCACAGCCTGCCACAGTAGATCACCCAGGCAGCCCAGCAGCGTCATGGTGGCCACGCCCTTTGTCTGTGCCCTGCACCATCATCTGTATGCGATGGGGCACGAGGGTGGAGTCTTGTCCCCACTGACCAGCTGCCATGTCCTTGGCTGCATTGTTTGCACAGGCTGCACCCAGGGTGAGTCTCCTCCGTGGGGGCTGCTGGTGTGGAAGGGGCCATGGGGTGGTGGGGGTTGGGCAATGGTGTGTGTGCCCACAGAGAGGGCTCTGAGTGCCGCCTCTGGCACCCGTGCCATAGATTCGCCACCACTGCTATAAAACCTCTCTGAATTCAACTAAGTGCTTTCCTTATTCTCCTATTACAGCAATAGTGCTTAGACTTGTATACCACTCCAGAGTGCTTTATAGCCCTCTCTAAGTGTTTTACAGAGTGTTTCAGATTGTTGTTTCCTCCCAACAATCTGGGTCCTCATTTTACTGATCTTGGAAGGATGGAAGGTTGAGTCAAGGATTGCAAACACCAGAGCAGAGAGAGAAAGGATTCAAAAAGATTTAGAGAAACTCGAACAATGGGCTGCAACTAATAAAATGGTATTTAACAAGGAAAAATGTAAGGTACTACATCTGGGTAAGAAAAATGAAAAAAGCACATATAGTATGGGAGGAATCCAGCTGAGTAGCAGTACATGTGAAAAGGACCTCGGTGTCCTAGTGGATCATCGATTGAACATGAGGCAACAGTGTGAAGCAGCTGCAAAAAAGGCAAACACGATCCTGGGGTCTATTAAGAGAAGCATAGAGTCCAGATCACGTGAAGTTATTATTCCCCTCTACTCTGCCTTGGTCCGACCTCACCTGGAGTACTGTGTCCAGTTCTGGTCACCCCAGTTCAAGGAAGACACTGACAAACTGGAGCAGGTTCAAAGGAGAGCTACCAAGATGGTGAACGGTCTACAAACCATGTCCTATGAGGAACGGTTAAAGGAATTAGGAATGTTTAGTCTACAGAAAAGAAGACTGAGAGGAGACATGATAGCTGTCTACAAATACCTGAAGGGCTGTCACAGTGCAGAGGGATCAGCCCTGTTCTCACTTGCCCAAGGAAGTACTAGAAACAATGGGATGAAACTGCAGGGGAAAAGATTCAGATTAGATGTTAAAAAAAAATTTCTAACAGTGAGGGTGATCAACCAGTGGAACAGGTTGCCACAGGAGGTGGTGAGCTCCCCTTCGATGGAGGTCTTCAAGCAGAGACTGGACGGCCATCTGTCTGGGATGGTTTAGGGAATCCTGCCTCGGGCAGGGGGTTGGACTCGATGACCCGGGAGGTCCCCTCCAACTCTACGATTCTATGATTCTATGATTCTATGAGCCTGTCAGTCAGCAGAGTTTGCCTGCAATACTACATTCTAATCATTGTACCACCATGGTTCATATAGAAGTTCTGCTCCTTTATTGACATCATGTTCTTTATTTCATGAATTTTCTTATTTTCCTTCTTCCAATCTCCATGCTTCTTCCCTCATTCTATCAAGAGTCCTCTAGGTACAAATTTCTGAAAAATGAACTGCAATGAGGTTATTGCTGTAAGGGGGGAAAAATCTCAGTCAACTCCAGAATATCTTTTATATTATGTTTTTTTAATTAAAAATAGTAAAATTATCTATTATAAATGTTTCCTACTTTCCTGAAACTGAGAATAATACCAGTTTCTTATTTATCCATATGTCATGATTTGGTAACTCTGTGTTTGTGCAACACATCTGATCTTTTGAACTTATGTCCAGTATGAGTATTGTTTTTTGCCATTTCCACAAGCTCAAAATATTATTACTACACACTTAAATGTCACTAACCTTTGAAAGATTTTAGACTAAAGCATATAGGACAAATCTGCTATAAATCATCTTTAAATTAATGCACATAAATTAAATGAGAACTATGTATAAATATTTAGAGAGTGTTTACTAGTGTTTACTTAAATTCAAAGTAATCAGAAAATACTACATTTCCCATGCAAATTAGCCTTCCCAAATGAAATTAATTTAAAGCGAAGTAGAATCCAGTTCTTAGTTTGGTCTTGTGGGGGCCACTCAGCAACCTACCAGTCTTCAGCCAATTGTGCGTTATTTTAGTAATCTGGCAGAATTCTTTTGATGTTCCTTTTATCATTGTTGGCTGCAACATTGTTGCTGTTATTTATAGGAGTGATGTGTTAAAATTTTTGCCTGCCTTTTCAAATATTGGTCATGCTTCAAACACACATGAATTTATTTGCTCTGATTAGCATTTGTTTTCTGTTGTAGAATTTAAACTTGGTTGCCCAATTTTTCTAGTGGTATTGTATTCTGAATTTTAATCTATTGATCAGACAAAATAGGATCTAGAGGACTACCTCAATTTTCCCTTTTTTATTATTAACATGACAAAGGTAAAAAGAAATCTGCTTAAGAAAGTAAAATTCAGTTAAATTGGCACAGGAGTCAATTTATAGTTTTCCTCTCCGTCCTGCATTTGTTGGCAAAGTAAATTAGAATGTAGTAAATTACTTTATGACCTAAATGCTCTACAATTTGAAGATAGTTATCTATCAACAAGATTACTGCTTTTGTTAAAATGACAGGGTGCCTATCCTAAAATTCCCCAGAGAGTTACTCAATGGTTTCAGTTAAACATAGTTGTCAGACTCTCACAATTAGAATAACAGAATAACAGGTTGATCCCTGGATTTTCTTTCTTTGGTTCCTCTTTTCCTCTGGATATGCTGAATCCATGCACAAGGATCCTTGTATCCCATGCTGCGTCATCTCCTATGCACAGGGATTGTTATGCTAAATCCTCTTTGATGGTCTTGAATCTTTCTGCAGCCTGCATCTCTCCTGGAGTCCGAGAATATCTAATTCCATCTTCATAAGGGAGTCTTCTTTTCCTCCTTGTCTCGCTTCCTCCAACTTCCTTTCCAACTTGTTCCTGATAGCTTCTTTTGACTCCCTTCTTCTCATGGGAGATTATCTCTCACCTTCAGATTACCAGCACAAATTCAGATTCTGTGTTTAAACAGTCCTGGGATAGGATGGCAGGCAGAATTTACCATCTCCATTCCATAATAGCATGGCTCATGCTCACCCCTTAAATCAGAGGTGGGCCCTTTATGACTTGCGGACTTCAACTCCCAGTATTCCTGAGTCAGCCATGCTGGCCGTAGTTGAAGTTCGCAAGTCATAAAAGGGCCGTAGTTCCCCACCCCTGCCCTAAATCCTCTCATTAAATCATAATAACAAAAATGAAAAACTTCAGACCTTTGTGGCCGAAGATCCAGCTTTCTCCTCTCCACCATCTTCCATATGTTAGGCTTAGCAGGATATCTGACTAGATAAAGGTTTCTTGCATTTTCATTCCGATCAGCATTTCTCCACAGGAAAATATTTTATGTGCTTCAAAAAATCTGTTGGGAATAGCTAGCTGCTGGTTAGGCTTATGGCAAAATTAAAATAAAGCCACCCTGAGAGACTTTTTGAAATTAGTGCCAAAAAGCCATGTGAGAACTTGAGACTTGACCTGATGGCCTGGGCTGCAATTTCCATGTGATTCCATGTCAGACCTTTTTTCCATACAGGTAGTCCTTGACTTAGATCATTTTGTTTAGTGACCATTTGAAGTTACAGTGACACTAAAAACATGGCTTATGACTGTTGCAGCAAGCCCCTGGTCAATGTGATCAGAATTCAGAGGCTTGGCAATTGACTCATATTTATGACAGTTCCAGTGTCCTGGGCTCATGTGATCAATTTTTGCGGCCTTCTGTCAAGCAAAGTCAATGGGGAAGCCGGATTCACTTAACAACCGGGTTACTGATTTAACAACTGCAGTGATTCACTTAACAACTGTGGCTAGAAAAGTCATAAAATGGGCTAAAACTCACTTAACAACTGTCTTGCTTAGCAATGGAAATTTTGGACTCAGTTATGGCCGTAAGTCAAGGACTACCTGCATTGGTATCCCCATCTGGGAAATAATAAGTTCCATGATGCCGGCATATTTATGTATTCCTTCTATTAAATATTAAGGTGACCAACTTTTTTACAATAAAAAGGAAGACACAAATAAATTGAAGAAAAAATATCGTAAATAAAAGAAACATTTTATTCATTGCAACAATAATACAGAATACACTATAATATGATAAATGCATAATAAAAAACATTTGTAACAATAACATTTTATATTGTAATTATGCTTACATGCTGCGCCCCCGCCCGCAGCCACCCCACCAGGACTGCTACCCCACCATGTAGAGTGGGCCCCGTGGCTCCCAAAGCACCAGCTGTGCCTGCTCCAGCCCCGGGGGGCAGCCCGCCATCCAGACACCCTGCCTGCAGCTGCCCCACCAGCACCACTGCCCATCCTGCACAGCCCCATGTAGAGCAGGCCCCGTGGCTCCCACAGCACAGGGGGCAGCTGGCCACTGCCGTCCCTCACACCACCGCCCACAGCAGCCCCATCACCCCTGCCTCTTGTGCCCGCAGCCATTATTGCCCTAGCAGGGCTGAATATCAAGAGACAGTTACTATGGCATCGCCGCTCCAGTTTCCTCCAGGTATCTTCGGGACTAACTCGGAGATGGTGTAGTTAGGTAGCAGGGAGGGGTGCAAAGTTCCTGCCAATTCGCCTTCGCTGCAGACAACTTACATGTGCAAAGTTTGCTGGCCGGGTGTTTTGGCACGCTCAGCAGCAATTCCTATTGGCTTTCAAAAGCCAATAAGGGGAGTAGCACAGCTCATGCAAAAGTTGAAAAAAAAGATAAAAAAAAGGTGCCAGAACACCGTTCTGAGCATTCTATGAGAAAAAAAAAAATCACTGCAGATTAGTCTTCAAATATCGAAAAGGAGGACATGTAGGAGGACACTTTTTGAGGAAGGACAGAACTCACAAAAGGAGGACTGTCCTCCCTAAAGGAGGACGGTTGGTCACCTTATAAATATAGGTACCATCTGAATCTTGATGGCTATTGTTTGTGGGGAAATATTATATTTTGTTATTTTTTTCTTATCTTACCTCTCAGGCTTTTAAATCTCTATAGCTTTTACCCTATTTAGGCCATTCAAACTATTATTTGACCAGTTTTATGGCATGCCATTCTTTTATTGCCATTTAATAGCATTTTATAGCATTCCCCACCACTGCTATTATAAGCCACTTGAATAATGCCAAATGTATTGAAAGAGAGTGTATAGCATTTTAAGCATGCATGAACGCATACATACTATCTACGTAAATACATATGTATATGCATACATATATGCATACTTTTTGTTGTTATAGGAGCAAATAATCAGCCACAAGACTAAAAGTTGCTCCAAGGGCAGGCAATAAAATATTTGTAGAGAAATAAAACCCTAAAATGTTTATATGGTCTTCTTACATTAAATGCACCAGATACTTAAACAACAGGGGAAAAAAAGAAAAAAAAACTTCTGTCTCCAGGATGAAATATGAAATCTGGACATCTAATTTTACTTTCTAAAATAAAATATGGTTGGAAACAACCATAGGAAGTTCATGAATATACAGGCAGTCATATTAGAAATGAACAAGCCATCAGAACCATGGAACTCTTAATATGGTCTACTTACATTATTCAGAGCTAAGTATGCAGGGACTAGAAATTTCCTGTTATTGCATTTTGACACTTTGACACTTTAGGTTTTCTATCTGCAGAAGGAGTAGACTTCTATAGTGGGAAGCACATGATACAAAAGAGATTGAATCATTCTCACAATAAATCCTCGATTAAATGGGCCTCAGTTACCCGATTTCAGAGTTAACAGACAATGTTTGCTGAACGGAGTTTTGGTATATTGGAAGATGGACAGGGGTTGCAACTGAGGAGTGTCAAGGGAAGGATGGGAGAATTTAGGGAAGAAAGAGGACCACCCGGCCAGTAGAATATATACACTGGAACATGCAGGTGTCAACGCTCACTTGAAGGCTCAACAAGAAAAAAACATTTGAGCAGGTGAGAAAGCAATAAACTGACCATTGCAACATGGAACTGAAACCTGAAACTCAGTGCTGGAAACCTGGCTTAGGCAGATCCAGACAGACAAAGAAAGTAGACAAATGACCATGGCACAGAGAACAGTGAGGATTCACTAATGCCTCAGCCCAGTCCATTTAAAAATCTTATCTTAATCTAATTTTATCCACGGCAGAATCTCTTTGGTATGTTACATGGGACAACGTCTGCCTAAAACTTTGGTGGAATTCTCAATCTTGCCTATCTTCTGAACTGTAAATTAATATATGGTCCTATCCTTTGAGCCTGACGTGGACCGAAAAACTGATAAAGGAGAAACCATTTGTAGCGAAGAATATTCCTATTAATCTTTTCCCAAATATATTTTTGGGAATTGAAAGGTTAGGTTGAATCCCACGATTATTTTCATGAAGGAAAGGAGCCTTGCCTTTTCAGAAAGCTCATCTGACAAAAAGTCTCCATTAAGGGATGTATATTAAGACAACCAATAAAGAATTGGATAAAGAAAAATCTGGTTGTGCTGTTCTGCTCATACTCACATACCCATTACAGGTGTTAGGTGTCTTTATTAAGGCTTCCAAGCCTGAATTAGTATTCCCTTGTGCCAGCACCAGCTCAAACCCAATGAGTTCTACAGGCTATACACAAAAAGCCAACACTGGTCCTCAAGGCAAAGGCAGGTCCAGTCCACTAGGCATAAGAAAGTCTCCAAAGCAAGGGCAAAAGCAAATCCACAGGGCAAGGTAAAGGCAAGAACACATAGCAAAGCAATGGACACATTGTTCCCAGCATCATTTCACTCCCCTTGCTAAGCTAAATAACTGTTTCTTACTGCAGCTCATCAAGAGGGGAGAGGCTGCCTCCTCGTGAGTAATCTGACTGACCTTATTTGTGCCTGCCTCCTCTCAGCCCTATGTGCTCTCTAATCTAGAGGAGGAGGTAGTTCTTCTTCATTGCCACTGACCGTTTGCAGCTGCATGCCCTCTCCACCCAAAGCCTCTGGGATTCCCAGCTGCAGGTGTGCCTCTCTGTCTCTAGATCAGCCGGCTGCTCGTCTGGTTGCTCCCATGTACTCAGTCCCTCCACTCCTGGCTCATAGCTCTGGGCTGCTGGCTCATCCTCCTCCTAACTAGCATTTGGAGAGGCGTCCGGGGGAGTCATCACATTGGCAGAAAGATATTGTTCATTAAAACTTGGTACCAGTGATGGGAAGTAAGGAGACTTATTTCTATGCTACAGATCTTAATACCGGCTTGCAGCAAGGATTCCTCAGATACAAAGAACATAAGAAAATGAAATTAGACAAACAAAAATTACTAAGCATGTTTAAAATATAAGAACCAGAAAGGAAGACCCAATTTGATGTCTTCTAAACATCCTTAAAGTGACAATAGCTTTGGTTATTCCAAAATATACATGTGCCCCTTATTTTGAATGCAGCATAAACTATCAAAAACATAGAACAATCTTTCAATCATAGCTAATATTTGCTAAGTGCATTTTCATAGCATTTCTGAAGCTCCCAATATTTCTCTCCTAGCCCAATTTGACTGATATCTACAGAAATCTGGAATGAAAATGACATCACACATACAGTGTCACTATGTAATTTGTATCAGTGGCACGATGATGTGAATGACATATAGTGTGTTATTTGCATCATTATTATGAAGTTGTCATGATGAATGTGACATCTCTTGCCCCCCCACTCTCTTGTGTTTCTCTGTAGGCAACTTGCTGACCTTCAGTCCCATGCTTCATTATCAAAGTATCATGCAGAGTTAAATTGGAGGCAAAGGAAAGTGAACTGAACTCCTCTTCCAATTACTCTTCTTGTTACCGTAGAAAAGAATGAAAATGGAGGGAGCTGAAGTCATATGAGAGAGCCAGTTTGGTATATGGTTAAGGTGCTAACCTAGGATCCAGGAGAGTGTGAATTCTAGTTTTGCCTTAGGTATGAAAGCCGACTGGGTGACTCTCAGCTAGTCTCTCTCTCTCAGCCCAGCCCAGCCCACCTCACAGGTTGATGCTGTGGGTGAAAATAGGAGGAGGAAGGAGTATGATGTATGTTTGCTGTCTTGAGTTACTTATAAAGCAATAAAGGTGGGATAGAAATTGAATGTGTGTATGTATCTATGTATGTATGTATGTATGCATGCATGTATGTATGTATGTATGTATGAATGAATGAATGATGAATGAATGAATGAATGAATGAATGAATGAATGAATGAGAGACACAAGGAATGTCCAGTTGTAGCCCTGTTCCTGAGTACAATTTTCATCCAGGTGTTCTTGAAATGTATGAAGGAGGGAGCTGTTTTAGGTTCATTATGTAGGTGAAGCTACAGGAACAAAGGAAAAACAATGATTTAATCTTTCAGGGTATAACATTCAAACTAACTCCAAGCACTAAGCACTAAATTATTAAATTACGAAAAAATAGCACAGAATACTTCAAATTCAAAGAGAAAAAGGTACTTGAGATCTTGTGTCTATACCACGGGTGTCAAATTCGCCACATCACGTGATGTGTTGCAACGTATCGTGACTCCTTTTGCATTGCTGGAAATGAGGTAGGCGCGACTTCGATATGATGAAACCGGCCCACAGGCCAGCAGTTTTACACCCCTGGTCTATATGCTTGTAGGCAACATCTTAAATCAAACAGATTTCCTTAATAAGATTGCAGCTGCAGAAGACAGCTGTATGGCTTCAAAGAAAAAGCAGTGGGGTGACCAGAACACCCCACTCCCTATACTCTGAAAAACCTTTAAAGCCCAAAGCATTGCAGAGTCTTAGAGAAATCTTCCATACAGGGTAGTATTTTCTACTCTGGAATAGCCCTTTAGAATCCAGACTGGAGCATGAAGGGCTCTACCTAACTAGGAAATGAATGCAGTAGAATATGTTTGTTCTGTAGGTTCAATTCTGGGAAGGAAAATTGCTTGGCTTATTTCCATAGATATTAATTTCAGGTTGGCAAAAAGCTGATGCGAGATGACACAGTGCTGTCACAAGCTGCATAGAAATGACTTCTTGTCCTTAGAATGAAAGTCAGTAATTTCGGTTGACTTGAGGCTATGACACAAAGCTTTGCATGACACATCAGTTCTAAAATATGCTTGGCCATGCTCTTTTGTGGAGGACGTTTGGGGGGTTTTAAGGGAAGAAGTGGGTCCTTAACACTGTGTAAAACATGCCAAAGTTTTGATCCCGTCTGCTCTGGAGAGACTCTGCAGGCCATCAAAGAGATACTGGCAATCACATCTGTCAGTCACACTTTCAACATCTTTGCCATCTGATGGTGCTTATTGGAGGATTAAGCAACATCAGGATGGATCAGCAACTGTTCTCCCTAACAGGTTCTGGTTTTTTTTTTTTAAGGAAGTCAACATTTAGTTGATTTTCTCTCTGAAAGGAAAATATTCTAGTGGCAATACTTAGGATGTGGAAGTTCCTCTCAAACCTCTATAGGACTGCTCTGACTAATCATTAATGCCACTGATCCAAATTGTCCCTGTTATGGGTTGTCCTCATTTGCAGCCAGATATTCATTGCCTTATCTGTCAAAGAAATCCTCTTTCCTACCAGTTTTGTTGCCCTCCCTCTAGAGCAGTATCCAGATGTTCCTCCAGCAGCACTTTTAGAGTCTTCCTGTAATGGAATGTCTATGAGATGTAGAAACATGGAGGAAAAAGCAGGAGCATTACAGAAAAGTATTTTAGTCCAAGGGGAGAGGAAAATGTGGAAAAGAGACTCAAAATAACTGCCTTACTTACCCCAAGTATAAGCTATGGGATAAACAGCATCAGCACCAGATGAATTTGTAACTGGCTGACAAACCATACTCAATGTGTAGTCCTTAATGGAACTACATCTACATGAAGGGAAGCAAGCAATGGGGTACCCCAAGGTTTTGTTTTAGACCCAGCACTCTTCAACATCTTCATAAACTGTTTAGAAGAGGAGATAGAAGAGGAGATTTAGAAGGGGAACTCATCAAATTTACAGATGATATCAAGCTGGCAGGAACAGCCAACACCCCTGATACCTCCAGGGCCCCTTCCAACTCTATTATTCTATTTTGTTTTTCTGTTATTCTTTCTTTGATCCCATTAGACCCAAAGAAAGTCTGGAATGGTATAAGATGTCCTGCCAAGGTCCCTATTATTCTATGTTCTACTTTCTATGTTGAATTGATTCCCCCTGTCAGGACAAATCTGGTCAGACAAGTTGTTACAAGTCCCTCCTCCTTGAGAAGTCCATAGGACCTGGAGCAACTGGAAGATCTTCTCACCATCAATGGTGGCCTCAGTCATGTGAATGTGCTTCATCCAGAGACTTGAAAACTGTCCTCCTTTTTATGTCCATGAAAATAATTATAATATTATACTATTCCACTGGGCGTTTAGTTCCAGTTGATCGGTTATGGGGACCTACCAGTATATTTGTTTGCACATTTTATTTATTTATCATCCTTTTTCCCCTGAGTTTTAATTTCATTCTACATTACCCAATATTAGATGATTGGATGATTGACAAACATGAGAAATACATACTTAATTAAATAAATAAGGGGGATACAGTTTGTCTTATCAGATCAATCTTCCCAGAATTAAGCTTTTCCCCTAGGTGTCCTATCATTGGAGATAAGGCTGCAAATGAGCAGAGATGTTTTGCTGCTTCCTGTGTTGTGCCAACATCAGGTTCAGTTTTGCAAAAAAAAAAGGGGGGCTCTCTTTCCTTTAAAAGAGGATTCAGATTTGTTTTGTTTAGCTTTGCTTTCTTCCTGCTTCGTACTCAGGGTGCTTTAGAATTTCTACTGAATTTCCTTTAAAGCTGAATTGGAATGAACCTTAAGAGGAGGCCCTAGGATAGTATTGTCTCCCTCTTCCTGTCCATTACAGACCATTCTACTGGTTTGAAGCCTCTTTGACCACCTGTCTCAATTGCTATGAAAATTTCCCAAGGAAAGGTTTAGCACACGATACCTGACACTGCAGATATCACGTTATCCCCATAACTACAAAAGCAGATAGAGCCCCCGTGCCCCTTAAAAATTTCACTGAAAGACCTTTAGTTTTAAATTATTTTTTTGAAAGCAATTACTTTTCTCTCCAACAGAAGTAGAAAAAGAAAAAGAAATCAAATAAATGTGGAAGAAAATATTTTCATGGCATATTACTTCAGGTACCAAGCAGAAACATTTTCATTTTTTCAAGCTTTTAAATTGTCAGATATCTTTTAAGCACCAGTAGTTTTTTTCATGTTGTTGACTCTTTTCTTGGAAAAAAAAAAGTATTTGTGGTTGCGTTTTTTATTGTACTCATTTTTTTTATACTTTTCATTTGCATATATATTATGGAAGTTGTATTCTCAGGTAAACATAGATCCACAGAGAGAGAAATAACAAGAACAAACATAACAGTATTTTTATTTCTGATTTTTATTTTTTTAATTATTGCTGTATTTAATTATTGCTGCCTAACAGTTCAATGACTATTTGTTTTTGTTTTTACTAAAATGTGATTTGTAAATCACTGCAGAAAGTAAGATAAAAATATATTTTTTAATTAGAATATGAAGCCATCAATAATGCTACATGACAAATGACTTCAGAGTGGGTTTGTGAGGAGAAAAAGAGCTAGCATTGTGACTCTTTGTAATTATAGAAATCTTTTGTGTGTGTGTATACACACACACACACACACACACACACACACAGAGAGAGAGAGAGAGAGAGAGAGAGAGAGAGAGAGAGAGAGAGAGAGAGAGAGAGAGAGAGAGAATATGATTTTAAAATACCTTTAATACTATATTGTATAAATTAGTAGAGAGGGAAAATTACAAAATATGGAGTGAGGTGTTCTTTGCTATATTTCACTGCATATTTTGTAATAAAGTCCTTAATTTAATATATTTAATATATTTCAATAAAGTCCATAATTTAACCTAACAACTTCAATACAACTTCATTATGGATATTGTTAGGCAGCATAAAGCATTCTTTCTTTGATCGATCTTATACATTCCTATTGAAACTTTCAGAGCTGGGGCTTAATCATATGATTGTGGCTGCCATCTTGACTTTTTTGACTGACATTCTCCCTCCCAGCATGCCCTCTCCTTTTTTGGAGAGCTTGGAATGATTAGCCAAGGTATGAAGTACAGGTAGTCCTTGACTTACAATTGATCGTTTAGTGACCGTTTAAAGTTACAACACCACTGAAAAACTGGCCTATGACCATTTTTCCATTTATGACCTATGAAGCATCCCTGTGGTCATGGGATTTACATTTGGATGCTTGACAACTGGCTCATATTTATGACAGGGTCATGTGATCACCTTTTGCGACCTTTGTACAAGCCAAGTTAATGGGGAAGCCATTAACAACCGTGTTACTAATTTAACAACTGCTGTGATTCACTTAACACATGTGGCAAGAAAGGTCGTAAAATGGGGCAAAACCCACTTAACAAATTACTCACTTAGCAACTTAAATTCTGGGCTCAGTTGTGGTCATAAATTGAGGACTACCTGTACACACAAAACAATGCGAGGGATACGCAGAATGGTCTTTTTATCATGGATATATGTTCCTGAGCCACAAATAGTAATGATAGTAATGCTTTATTTACTGCCATAATATTAAAATTTGCAATGTTTCTAGTCTCTAGTAATCCATGACAGGAAAAAATAAATAACAAACTTATCCTCAGTTTTTAGGGGTTTTTTTAAAGGGAAAACTACATAATCTGGACATATCTTCCTGGCATAAAAATTTAATGACAGTATTCCTGTATCTATATTTAGCCAATATCAATATTAAATGTATTCAGTTTTTCATTCACTTCATCATTCTTTGAACTATTTTTTAACTGCAAGAAAACCCATATATATATAACTTTCCTTGCATGTGCACACCCAATTAGCCTTTCACAGGGCTGCAAGGACCAGGCTATGTCTCCAGGTATCTGGATCAAAAGGTTAGATGAGATCTGCTGTTGTCATTGTGTTTTCTTTTTTTCCATAGGATTTACTGTTTGAACTTCAGGCACCATGAGGTTCACAATTGTGATTTTTTTTTGTTTTAATCTCTGTACTCTGTTATCCAGAGTAATTTTTGTAAGATGAGAAGTCATATCGACTATGTAAATAAAGAAATAAATTGAATATGCATCCACAGTGTTTGTTGGCATCTCTCCCCAGCAGGCGCATTTTCTATTCAATTTTCCCTAATAATTTCTTTCTGTGCAAATTGACCAAAATGCTGTGTAAACTTTTCTGAAACTACAATTATTTCTCCTAATTTTGAGGTGAAAAACATTTTGAAATGGCTGCCAACAAACACCATCTGTTTCCTCACCACTGACCCCACCACGGATGGGTGATCGGATCACATTATTTCATATAAAAAATAATCTGTGGTGAGTTTTGTCATTCTCCCTCTTCACATGTATTATGTAGGATAGTACAGTCAGGACAGTAAACTTATAGTTACTATAGCCACTATAATCCTAAATAATAATATATTTAGTGTGTCAGCCTTGACAGCTTCAAGGCAGGGCTAGATAGATTCATGGATGCAAAGTGTATTGGTGGTTATTAAAACAGATGTCCATGTGCCGCCTCTATGTTGGTTGAGGCAGGCAGGATTCCCTTGAGTACCATTTGTTTGGGGGTCAAGGGAAAGGGAGGGTTTTGCCTTCTCTTTCTGCTCAAGATCCCCATGTACATTTGGTGGGCCACTGTGTGACACAGAATGCTGGACTCGATGGGCTTTGGCCTGATTCAGCATGGCTCTTCTTATGTTCTTATGTTCTTATGTTCTAGTGATTAAAACTTCAAAACTGCCACATGCCCACTCACCAACCTACTCTGGTCTGCATACTGATCCATAGGATCCTAAGGAGACATCCTAAGGAGGAATCCAAATGCACTACCACACTTGGTTACATAATCTACTTCAGAATATAAGAAAAGTGGCAGAACCGTGATGGATTGAATCCCTGGCCAATCAAGCCCAGCAAATTGTTTTCACAGTGACCACTCAGATGCATAGAAAAGCCCACTAGTCTCACATCAGATGGCCTCCAGAGGCAGTCACACTGCCATCTAGGCTAATGGCCATGACTTTCATGAATTTGTCTTTTTTTTTGGAACCAGCCAAACTGGTACCAGTACAGATAGCATAAGAAAGGCTGAGCACCAAAGAATTGAGGCCTTTGAACTATGGTGCTGGAGAAGACTCCTGTGAATCCCCTGGACTGCAAGGTGATCAGACTGGTTAGTCCTAGAGGAGATCAACCCTGACTGCTCTTTAGAAGGCCAGATCCTAAGTTGAAACTCAAGTACTTTGGCCACCTAATGAGAAGGAAGGACTCACTGGAGAAGAGCCTAATGCTGGGAAAGATTGAGGGCAATAGAAGAAGGGGACAACAGAGAATGAGGTGGCTGAATGGAGTCACTGAAGCAGTATGCGTGAGCTTAAATGGACTCCAGAAGATGGTAGAGGACAGGAAGTCCTGGAGGAACATTGTCCATGGGGTCGCGATAGGTCGGACATGACTTCGCAACTAACAACCACAACAGGTAGCAACTCGGTCATTAAATGAAACTGTGATTGTATTTACAATCCTACTTCAGCTTTGCTTTACCAGTTTGCAAAGGTGGTAAATATGAGGATTGTGTTGCAAGGTTGAAAATACTCTAGTTGCTTGGAAAGATACCTATCAGACAGTGTGCAGAGTCTGAGTGAGCTTAGCCTTATCTGAAGTTTGCAACCTGTTTTGCTTTTGAGTTTGCCAGAGTGGCTTGGTACTTAAGGTTTCCATTCAGAGCAAACAAGATGTTCCCCATTTGGCTATTTTAACATAGACCCTCTCAGTTCTCAATCTCTCATCTATTCAGGGTCCAGCAGTTCATAAGAACAATAAGGTGCTGTTTGATAAGGATTTTCAGGAGAATAGAAAGCAGTACAGTCATGGCTCAAGCTCACTTTCTCAGTCCAATATCATAACTGCAAAAAGTCACTAAATGAGGCAGTAACTAAATGAGGGCAGGCTGTGCCATATCTTGTGGTAGGAAATTGCAAAGTTTAATGGTGCCTTGTGTAAAACAATGTTTTGTTTGTTTTGATTCTTCCAGGATTCAGTTTCATTGGATAATCTCTGATTCTAGTAGGGAGAATACTTTGGCCAGCTGATACTTTGTCTAATACCGGTAGTCAAATCTTTTGGGTGCTGTACTTGGAGCACCTGCAAGCATGACTACATTGTGGCTATCCCATGCCTTCTCTTTTGTGAAAAATTATGGAACAGTTTGCAAATGTTTTGGCTGGAATGCCTCCTAAAAGAGCACTTTTAGGAGGCCTGCACTTTCTATGCAGGTGAAAGATGGAATCATCACTCCAAATTTCCCTCTTTGTGAAGAAAATCTGTCTCTACAATAGCATCTCCTGAATACACTATCTTTATCCATGCAGAAGAAGAAAAGAGTTTCTTTTCCACCTGTTTCTGAGTGGACAAACCAATAATGCTGCTGGCTAGTCTAGAAAAAAGAAGGACTAGGGAGGACATGATAGCAGTGCTCCAGTATTTGAGGGGCTGCCACAAAGAGGAGTGGGGACAACTTATTTTCCAAAGCACCAGAAGGCAGGACAAGAAACAATGGATGGAAACTGACCCAAGAGAGAAGCAACCTGGAATTAAGAAGAAACTTCCTAACAGTGAGGACAATTAACCAGTGGAACAGCTTGCCTTCAGAACTTGTAGGTGCTTCATCACTGGAGATTTTTAAGAAAAGACTGGACAGCCATCTATCTGAAATGATATAGGGTCTCCTGCTTGAGCAGAAGGGGGTTGGACTAGAACAGGGGTCCCCAACCCCTGGTCTGTGGACTGGCACCGGACTGCAGCATGCCAGCAGCCAGGCCGCACAAACAAGCAAAGCCCCATCTGCTGGATGCAGGCAGCACACGAAACCAGGCCCCCTCTGGTGCCCAAAAGGTTGGAGGCCTCTGGACTAGAAGACCTCCAAGGTCCTTTCCAGCTCTAGTTTGCAAGACTAATTTGCAGAGGTTTAAGACTTCCTCTCTGAAGGATTCAGTTCTTGCCTTCATCCACCCTGCTGGGGCATGTAGAAAACAAAATTTGGTCTCTGAAAAAAAAAATGCAGCTCTAGACAAGAATATGTCAAAAGCCACAAATGTAACCCAATACAACCAGGTACCAAAACTACATAGAACTGAATTGCCATACTATCCTGACACAATGCAACTTTAGGCTTGTATTTTTTTTTATAGTTGCTTCTTTCTAAATGTAATTATGTGTTTCCAATTGCTAGATGCTCTTGCGTAGCTTGCACAAAAGAATCTTATACATGGGACATTCATGTTAAAATTCACTAAAGAAAGTGGCACATAAAGGACACAGACACAACAATATTCTATCAACTCCATAAGCTTAAAATGCTAGGTAGCAATTCTGTAGAAAGTGACTGGAGGTTAGATATTTTTCAATCCGTGGGCAAGAATTAGACATATATATTACATACAAGGAAACTGATTCACCAGACATGCTTGGTAAACAGCATTAGTCACTCTAAGTCTACTTTCTTTCAGAAAGGAAAGCCTAGTGGGTGTAGTCTCAATTTCTACAATAATTGCAAGCATTTATGTGAAAAAATCCTTTTTAAAAACTGCTTGGACATGCTAAATTCAGAGCAGAAAGAGGAAAGAAGGTAAATATAGTACAAATGAATAACAATATCACCCAACTATAATAAAAAGACAGCTGGACAAGAAAGCCAAGAAGTATGGGGAAACTGCTTTTAGTCTCAGTTCTGGAACAAAAGTAAGGAGAAGTTTAGTCTGGCAAAGAGAAAGTTTCAAATTTATGATAGTCCACAAAACAGTGTTATCTGAGCAACTCCACATTCATTTGGGGATTGAATATTGTGCTTCCCCCTGTGCATATAAGTTAGCTAAATGTCGATGGACATTCTCAGTCATCCAGGTCATGATTGTCCCAAATGTGGTTTTTCAAAAGGAAACTGGCTTTGCTTTCCCTTGAAGACATTTCACTGACTGAATGGTGGAGGATGGAAGGGTTTATATTCCTTGCAGTCATCTAGTTGTTAGCACTCATTCTGAGGCCACTTGGAGGTTTTTCTGTGTCTTCAGGGTTACTGAATACTGCAAATGGGTGTGGAACCTTTCGAAAAAGCACCTTTGGGACATCTAAATTAGCCACTTATGTTAAAGTGCTGTTACTGAATGCATGTGAAATTGCATTTGGGCTTGTGCAGCTTTGCAACAGAGACCTGCCAACCTACATAAATCTGTGAGTGTCTCCAATCACTTAACTCCCTCATTTGTTTTTGCAATCCAACCTGTCCTATTTGAAATGAAATGAAGAGCAGAAAGCTCATAAGATGGATGTACAACTCTTTCCCAAAGCATCTCATCCTTCCTTAGGCTGTGACCTGTAAATGTTCTTGCTTTTAAAAGGCACTTTGTTACTATTGTTCCTGCAGGTAATATGCTGAACCATTAATAATAATGAACGTATTAATAATTAATTGGTCCTAACAGCCGTTGAGAATTTGCAGACTATTATGGCCTACTTTGTTTTTCATACAGCCAGGCATTAACACCTCCTTAACTAATTTCCTTTTTCCTTTTGATCACATCAGTCCTGTTTTTAATCAGCACCTCTGCATTTTTCAAGGCAGTCACTGGAAGAGCATCATATTCCTTGGTCACAATCAGTCCATCATTCGGATGAATCTGTCTTTAGCATTGTCCATGTGACAGCTCATTCAAGCTGCTCCAGATTTTTACTTCATTATTTCAACTGACCATATTCATAGATGCTCCATCTTTTGCAAAACAGAACATGTGAACCATTGGTTCCCAAAAGCCCAAGTGGAACCAGCACAACAGGTATCAGATTCTCCATTCTTTCAACTAGTCAGTGCTACATCATAAAGAAAGAGTTGCAACTGCTGTTGTTTTTCTTAACCTCTGGTGCCTTATTGGAATAGACTGATTTTGGTGGTAATACCCATGCTCTGTTTCCTTTTACTCTTAAATATTCCTGATGAGCTTGATGGACATCAAAAAGAAGAAGAGGAGGAGGAAGTGTGGCTGGTAGCACTCTGCCAGCAGTAAAATTTTATTCCGTGTATAAAGTTCCAATCTCTTGATGCTCTCTGAGTATGGTGGGGTGTTTTTTTTTGCAGTGCACTGATGATGTTATCTAGTTTGGTAATGAAATGTCTGCAAAAAACCTACCAAGCTCAGAGAGCAGCAAGGACAGCTGCTCAGAGATACTAAACCTAAGCTATAAATATTCTCTTCTGTTTCTATTCAGATCTCCAAATGGAAAAGTTATGCAGATAACTGTTTCCCGTCCTTGGTTTATTTTATTTACTTCTGTGTTTGTTTATTTATTTATTTATCAAATTTATATAGTGGTCCATCTCACTGACATGACTTTAGGTGACCCACTATGAAAAAGTTCAATTTAAAGAATATTAAATAACCATGAAAACAATTAACATGCCATTCCTGACGAACCTAGCCCGGGGGATGAAAATGGGAAAGCAGTTCCTCAACTCCATAATAGCAATCTACCAGAAACAAACGGGCCAGATCATTGTGAACGGCGAACTAACAGACCCATTCAACATAGAAAGAGGCACGAGACAGGGCTGTCTGCTGTCACCACTGTTATTTGTCTTAACGATGGAGATTCTGCTGAACAAGATAAGAGCAGCAGAGGACATAAAGGGCATACAGATTGGACAACAGGACTACAGACTGTGTGCCTTCACAGACGACCTGCTGGTGACAGTATCGCAACCAGTACAATCAGCAAGGATTTTGATGGAGATAATGAAAGACTATGGCAAGGTATCAGGTTTTAAAGTTAATATATCAAAAACGAAGATGCTAGTTAAAAATCTAGACAACAAAGTAAAATAGGACTTGGAAAGAATAACGGGTTGTGAAATAGTTAAGAAAATTAAATACCTGGGAGTGGAGATAGAAACAACGAATGCGAAATTATACAAAAATAACTACGAGGTGCTGTGGAACAAGATACAAGCAGATCTGGAAAGGTGGAAAACACTATGACTATCCTTGCTGGGCAGGATAGAAGCAGTAAAGATGAACGTCTTGCCAAGATTTCTATTTCTCTTTCAAATGCTACCCATACTCAAAAAGGATGTGGACTTGGACAATTGGCAGAAGGGCATCAACAGATTTATTTGGGATGGCAAGAGACCGAGGGTGAAACTAAAAATCATCCAGGACACGAGGAAGAGAGGGGGACTAAAAATGCCTAATCTAAAGCTATACTACTATGCAGCGACGTTGGTGGCGTTGAGTGACTGGATCAATATGACGAATGATAGAATACTGAATGTTGAAGGGCATAGTCTACTATTTGGCTGGCACACATACTTGGTATACAACAAAAAGGCAGACAGGAACTTCAAGGAGAACCCACTACAAATCCCATTGTTATGGGTCTGGAAGAAATATAAATACCTGCTACACGATAAGATCCCCATATGGACGATCCCCGGACATGCAATAGGGGATGTAAACATAACCCAAGAGCAGGGAGAAGTGCCCTACAGTAAACTGGTACTGGAAGAAGAAAATGGGTTCTCCTTAAAGTCACAAACAACGCTAGCAGATGAAGGAATAGGAGGTACCTGGCTATCATACCTACAACTGCAGTCAAGGTGGCATAAAGACAAGAAGAAGGGCTTATCCCAGACTGATGAGACTTTAATTGAACAGATTAGAGAGCAGGGGATCATGCATATCAAACGAGTGTACAGCGTACTAATAGAAACGGACTCTGAAACAGTGCTAGTCAAGAACTGTATGGTAAAGTGGGAACAAGACTTTGGACATCTGATCACGATGGAAACGTGGGAGGAAATCTGGGTGAGAAATGTAGAATTCATGAAAGCGCAACAGCTAAGAGAAAACTTCTACAAGATGTTCTACAGGTGGCATCTAGACCCGAAAAAACTATCATACATCTATCCAGACACCCAGCCCAAGTGCTGGAGGTGTGGCGATGGAGAGGCTACATACTTTCACGTATGGTGGACATGCAGAAAAATCAAAGCCTTCTGGAGGAAGATATGGTGGACACTCCAAACTATTTTTAAAAAGCGTATTGACTTTCTACCTCATGTTTTTCTGTCAGGGATCATAAAAGATTGCACTACCTCAGAGATGAGCTTATTTCTGAACTTGATCACAGCAGCCAGATTGTTGGTGGGACAATACTGGAAGAATCCAGAAATACCACCTATGGAAGAATGGACTTTGAAAGTAATAAATTTGGCGGAAATGGCGAAAATATCGGCATATTTGAAAGATCGCTCAAATGAACAATATTTGACAGACTGGAAACAGTGGATAGACTATATACAAGAGAAACACCAATCAAACAAAATGTATCTGGCGTACAGTTGAAGCTCGACGTGAAGAGTGAAGAATGTTCACCAAACCAGACGTTTACAAAGACTAATACCTAATGTTGTATTTTATGTTATATGAGGATTGCCTCTTAATATGATCTTATGCATAATGTTGTTTGCTTTAATATTGAAAAAGCGGATTGAATTTCCAACTCAGGTTATTGAATTTCTACCTCAGGATCTCTTGTTAGGGATTATAAAAGATTGCACTATTATTGAGATGAAGTTAATTCTAAAGCGCAAATGAACAATATGTGATAGACTAGATATAGTAGATAGACCATATACAAGAGCTGTTTTTTCAGGTCTTATGAGGACAGCTAATTAATATGAGCCCAGATCTAATGTTGATTGCTTTAATATTGGAAAGGCATACTGAATTTTTACCTCAGGATACTGAATTTCTACCTCAGGATCTTTTGTTAGGGATCATAAAAGATTGCACTACTACTGAGATGAATTTACTTCTAAAGCTCGAATGAACAACAGGTGTTAGACTAGAAACAGTAGATAGACCATGTATAAGAGAAATACCAATCAAATAAAATGTATCAGGCGTATAGTTGAGGCTGGACACGAGGAGTGAGGAATGTTTGCTAAACCAGACGTTTACAAAGACTGATCCTTAGAGTTGTATTGCAGGTTATATGATAATTGCTTTTTGATATGATCTTATGTTTGGTGTTGATGGTTTTAATAAAATAATTTAATATATATATATATATATATATATATATATATATATATATATATATATATATATATATATATATATATATATATATATATATATATATATATATATATATATATATATATATATATATATATATATATATATATATATATATATATATATATATATATATATATATATATATATATATATATATATATATATATATATATATATATATATATATAAATAAGATCTCATAAGAATTTGCAGCCCAAATTCTGGACTGCAGCTCTTCCTTTGTTGCAGCAAGAACAAGAAAAACAGCTGATAGGCCAAGGTCTTCTCAACACCAGCTGACTAAAATTGCCTGGTCTAACACCAAGGTAAACATTAGGAATCCATACTGTTGTGTTTGCAAAGCATTTCACAACATTCCATTCTTTGACGTTGGCCTTTTCATTGACCTGTATACAGCACACTTGAATCCTGCTACAAAACTGAAAGCAATCTGGATCCACTCTTGCACATTTTCACTTTCCTTTTTTTTCTCCATTAATGTTCTTGTGTGATATTTTATGGATGTATACATGAAAGGCTGTAATATGATTGCTTTCCCTGAACCACACATAAAATATTGCATAAGATCTGTCTTGATACCATCATAAGTATAATTTTAAGAATGCCCTTTTGCAGCTAACCCTAACCCATAGCATATAACAATAACTTTCCCAGCCAACCCACACACACTAGATGTCCACATAGCCCATGTAAACATGTTCTCTTTGTTATGAGACCTGTTTGCTACCTTCTTCACACTTGCTAGAATGTCTTTAAAAAGTTTCCATATTGCTGACTTTCAGCAAGCTTCTGTAGAACTGGAAAGGTTTCATTTCTCTAACTAACCCATTCAAAAACAACACCTCCCCACCTCCCCTTATTCCAATGGCAAAATGAAAACAGAGAGGCATGTTGCTGCCAAGTATTCACTCTTAACAACTTTCTTCTATTGAAATTAATGGAATGAGTTCATTTTTCATGCTACATATGTGCCTTACCCTATTCAGGCCAGCAATACAGAGCTTGTGGCCTGCTTTTCAGCAATTCACCTCTTAGACTTTAAATCAGTTTCAACAATTGTACTGGGATCTGTTGTTACCAAAATCTGGAGAACAACAGTTTGTCTCCAAGTCTTTGAAAAATCAATTTTGTATATCAGTAAAATATGAGGAATCCTAACTCAGGTAGAAAAATATACGTGCTAGAAATAAATTCCTCAAATAGGACAAAATCCTATTCAACAGAGGCAATTAAACTATGATGACCTTTGAGGAGATCACCCAGAAAGTAAAGAACCGACCAAGAAAATGAGTAATTGGAAGATTTATATAAATCATATCCCTGCCCAATTCCACATCAGTCTCTTGGAGTGGAAGCATATGAAAAGTAGTCATTAAGCCCAAGGTTCCTACATCTAACGTGGACTTTGATGTCCTGATTATTGGTAGAAAGGGATTTACAGAAGATAAAAAGTCATTTGACTAAATTCAGTCTCTTAATCACAATTTTAAAATATAGTAGCACTTATCGACACTGGCTGTAAAACAAGGCTACTTGACAGTTTAATAGGAAATCATCAATGAATACCAGGGGTTATACATCTATGGAAATTTTCAGTCATCCTGTCATGGTTGTTCCAAAAGTGCTTTTCAAAAGGCAATTGGACTTCCTTTGTTTTTTCCTTGAAGAGATTTCACTTCTCATCTTAGAAGCTTCTTCAGTTCTGTCTGAATGCTGGGAAATGGAAGGAATTTGACTACAAAGAATATAAATCCTTCTATTGTCCACCATTCAGCCAGAACTGAAGAAGCTTCTTGGATGAGAAGTGAAACGTCTTCAAGGGAAAAAAAAGCAAGCCTTTTGAAAAATACCTTTAGGACCAAGGGTTATGGGCTACAGCAGTGGTTCCCAACCTTGTCAAGTTTAAGATGTGTGGATTTCAACTCCCAGAATTTCCCAGCCAGCCATGGTGGCTGAGAACTCTGGGATTTGAATTCCAAACATTTTAAAGTTGATGAAGTTGAGAAATGCTTGGCTACAGTGAGAAGATAAATGGCATGTTGCCTCCATATTGATACCAAGAAAATGGACATAAACTTGAAATTAACAGGACCAAACTTGTTCGAGGATTACTTTAAATCCAGATTTTATATAAAAATAGCTGTATTATTTCTTTGGAGGGGAATATTTCAAAGTCTTTGTAACATTAAAATTTAAAACAGTGTCAGTGGTTCCATTGGGACTGCTTGATAATTAGACAAGTGCAGGAGAAGTTTTAAAATCTCTGCTCTCAAGGTCATATTGTACATATGAGAAGTTTTTTCCTTTCCTTTCCTTTCCTTTCCTTTCCTTTCCTTTCCTTTCCTTTCCTTTCCTTTCCTTTCCTTTCCTTTCCTTTCCTTTCCTTTCCTTTCCTTTCCTTTCCTTTCCTTTCCTTTCCTTTCCTTTCCTTTCGGTTATTTATTTGGAAAAATTATATGACCACCCATATAAAGCAATACATAAAAGCCATATTATTAAAAGGCAACATAAAACTCTGCAGAATACAATTAAAAATTATTGTATTATATCCAAAAGCTGCTCACAAGAACTCACACCAACAAATGTATGGGGGGTCCACCTGATGTCCTCACCCTAACACCTAAGGAAAGAACTTGGAATACACAAAATTATGCACTGTCTATGATTTCACTGGAGCAAAATAAACAAAGTGAATATTGGAACAGAGAGTGTTTCAAAATGCAGCAAAGAATTGAAATGGTCAAGTTGTATCCCCTTCTTTGCTTTTCCTTTAACACTCTCTATTGGGAATGGAAGTAACACTGCTTTGTATAGCAAAGCTTCTTTTAGATTTTTCAGTCCTGGAAAAGAACCAGTAGATACTAGGTACAGGGGGCAATGTTCATTGACGGCTTTCAAAATGTTGCAGGACTCTCTATTTTTATGCTTTCAAACGATTCAGATAATTGAAGCAAAATGGAAAAGGCTCAATCATTCCATTTTGCCAATAGAATGTCTTTTAAGCCGAATTCTGCCAGTAAGATATTTCTGTTACCGAAAGGGAATTCAGAATCTTAGCCAGTCAGTCTTGTTTTGTTTTAGATGCGAACACTTAAAAAAAATGTTTAATATGCATATTCATTCCTGGAAGCTATTCTGTGATTTCATTTATTTAGAAAGCAAATGAATCAGTCATTAAAAAGCTGTCACTTCTGATGTTCTTGGAATGGATGAATCAATTTTATTGAAAAGACTAGTCTTTTTATTTGAAAAAATAATGCAACGGAAAACCTTTTGTTTCTGCCATTAAGGAGAAAGGGAGACAAAATTGGTACAGAACATTTTTCACAATCTAAAACTTGGCTAAACAACATTTCAGGGTGTAAGAGAATAATTCATATTTCTTATCATGTTTATGTTTCATCTGACAACTATTATTTAAAGTTAAGGCCCACATATCTTCATACGCATCTTATGCTATATCCCAAATCATTTGCTTTGAAAACAATCCTTCCCTCCCCACTCTCTCAGTCTGTAGCCTGTTTTAACCTATTTCTCAAGATCATTTTGATTTTGATTTTAGAGCTATTAGTCTTAGAGCTATTCTGCAGCACTTTGTGTCATCTGCTAATCTAATGAGAATTAGACCATTCAAAATATTCCTGCATAATTAGCTTCTTAATCACAATATAATAGGGTACTTTGTTGAGATCAAGATATATTATGTCCACATTATACCCACAATCTCTTAAGGAAGTTAGGCATGAATAAGAGAGATACAATGACTCTGAGAAGACATCTTGACGAATGTAAGCACTTATGTTCAAAGTGCTTATAAACTAATGATCTGCTCAAGAAATCTTCCAATGTATTAATGCAAGACTGACTGATGTTAATTCCCTTGTTTCTAATTTTCACTGTCCTTTATTCATATGTCACTTTATCCATATTCAAAAGTTTTCTCAAAATTAATGGGTGGAAGTATGGCGACATACTAGTGAGACTTTCATTTGTCCATAAAGATGGATATTTCCAAGGTGAATTGATAATCTGTTAATAGCCCTCAGATAACTTCAAAAAAGCCAACCTTTCTGGTTAGAGAAAATTCAGCCAGCATATGAATAAGCAATTCAGTCTTTGCTTTGCCAGTTTGCCAAGCATTTCCATAACCATAATATTTAGGTTAGAGTTAGGACATCATTATAGGTTGATGTAAAATAGTAGAAGTTTGCGAGAAGTGAGGAAGTTATCACTTGGTTCCAAAGAACTGAATCAGTTGTTATTAAGTTGTCAGAATAATTGTAACAGGGATTTCTGGAGAGAACAAACGAAGGAAAGAGTTTAAGAGGAGATAAATTGTTGCTTTAGACCAGGGGTCTTCAAACTTGGCCCTTTTATGATTTGTGGACTTCAATTCCCAGAATTCCTCAACCAGGTATGCTGGCTGAGGTTCTGGGAGTTGAAGTCCACAAGTCATAAAAAGGCCAAGTTTGAAGACCCCTGCTCTATACAAAAGCAATATACACTTTGTAGATCTAACACAATAAGAGATCCCTGGACCACTCTTAACATATGGTAAAAGGGTGAAAACATGACATTTCTCTCTCCCAACCAGACTTCCCACCCTGCACTTACCAGTGCAGGGAAAAGGCAGTGGGAGGTGTGTGTGCAAAGCAACACAGAGTCTCTGTTGGCAAAACCTGGGCAACAGAGAGACAAGATTTATCCAGGATCAATTTGAAGAGCCCTGTAACAGATAAAAGGCATCACAGAAAAGAGAAAGGGAGAGTGGATAAAAAGGGCAAAGAGACCCAACCCAAAGACAGATGGAGGCGAGTGAAAAAAAAAAACGTTTAGGCACAGCAGTGATTCCCAGTGGCATTTGCAAAGAAAGGGAGAAACTGGTTGGTTTGTTTCAATGTGGATGGCATTTTTAAAACATACTGCATCTTTAAGAAGACAGCTTAATCACTATATATGAGTGGGAGAGAAAGGGGAATGCTTAGCTGCTGGCTGACAGAAAGCAACTCAACAAGAGCAAAGGCCATTCAACCCATTAGTTCAATAGCTAATACAACAGTATTTTTCTCAAGGAATTCTTGTACTTGTGTGATGCTGTTTGTACACCTATGTTGTTTCTTTATCGCAGTTAGTAATGTAGTTCACATTTAGAGTTTTGGAGGTTTTATTGGCTGTCTCAAAAGGGAGTAGGAAATCAAACCCTGAATACTCTGCTTCCTCCTCAGGACATGACACCAGGCTTACTTAAAATAAACTTTAGAGGAGCTAAAAAGATCCACCCTAGGCCTTAGGGATGTCTGGAAATCAACTTCTTGAAGGCAGAAGAACCTCTACTTTAAAATAATGACTATATTTTTCTAGGGTTATGGAATATTTACCCATAGCCTCTCCAAATGTAGGTATGCTGAAGTTAAATGAAGAATTGCATGCACTCTAATTCTGCTATTAACTCAGCCATAAAGTAGCTTTTCATGTACAGGATCGGATAATCAACATAGTAGGAAGAAACTCCTGACATTTCAGAAACTGATGCTATAGCTCAGCAGTAATGCCATCATGTGCACTTGGAGGATTCTCTATTATTAGTTGTTTCCACTTGTTAGGTTCTGAATGGGTGATAACAATCAGTAATGGGATCATAGAGAGCATCTATGGTGTGATGTTAACTCCCTAGTCAATGATCCACTCTGGTTCTAAGCATCTTTTAAATGCTTATCAGAACATACGAGGCAGATTTCAAAGCTACATTGGACCCCTCAATGATAGCAATGATATTACTCATTGCTCTTAAAACTAAATTGATTAATCTGCATTTAACATGAGATTCTGGGTGTATTTTAGAAAAAAAAGGTTATTATTATCACTATTACCACTACTACTTGCATGAATTAGTTCCAAATTTTATATATACTGTAGCAAAAGCAATATTTTCTTCTTCCAGCAAAGCCCCCTTCTGGTGTCTGTTTTGGCTAATGCACAAAACGTGGATGGTAGAGCCACTAAGATCTGATTGTACCTTAGTTTGGCCAAAAGAAGTATGGTTTCTGGTTTCCAGATAACATCAAGCACAATCGCCATAAAAGTCTGTATGATGGATCTGCTTTTAGGGCATTTTGTCCAGGAATCATTTCTTCATTTCCTTACCTAAAAACACATCTTCCAAAAATTATCCTACAAATACTACAACACGTTTTGAGAAATGAACCTTTTGTCTACCAGAGACAACCATAACTGTAATTGTATAGTGTCTTTGTCAATAGTCTGACTAGTGAATCCAACGAAAGATCCCTTAAGGCAATTTACCAAAAGGTAAAACTTTATTGGGTACATTCATTCATTTCATTCATTTCATTCATTCATTTATTGGATTTCTATGCCGCCCTATTCCGGGAACTCAGGGCAGCTTACAGCATAAATAGAAATCAACATTAAAATACATATAAAAAAGAACCCTGAACTAAAAAAACAATCATCCAACAAACATGAACACAAACATACATTGGCTAAGGGCAAGATGTTAACTTGATGGCAGTGACCTACAGTTCCATCTTGGAACTGAAGAAGTAAAACCAGCTCTAGTTTTCTTGTGTGAAAGCTTGCTTAGTTAAACAATAGATTACCTTGACCCCACCAACTGGGTGTTCACATTGTCCAATACTAATACTTCTTTTTGTTATGGGAACAGTCCACTTCTCCATCGAGCACCTGCATTAGTGACCTTGGCATTTGTGCAGGTTCTCATGGTCCATGAACGGCTTCATGAAATTCTGCTTCCTCCCTTCGCTTTCTATTCCTCCCCCTTTTCTCTGGCAAGTTGATTAACAATAAAAGCTAGCAGACATCATAGCGATTCAATCTTGACAGTCATGCATACCAATTTGAACCTCAGCTATAAGACTCTTTGGTGGTTGGGATTTAATATCTCTACAGTTGCAGTTCTAACTAAAAAATAATCCCATTTCTATGATATGCTGTAATAAGTATTGCAGGATATTCTGATCATCCAAAAGAGTGAAACAATGACTAAAGGAGCTGTATGCTGAGCAAGCAGAAGCCGTGGTAAAGGGTAAAGTTAGCTGGAAGTTATACGGTATCAGGCACTGATAACCAAGAATGACACAGTGCTTCTTAGTTGCTTCTTTATTGTTGTTCATTTATAGACAGACTCTTGACAGATTAAAACACTGCAGAACTATCAGATAAATACTGTGAAGATTTAGAGAGGATCTCTTATGGGCCTCTTTCTGCATACCAACGACTCAAGGGTGCTTTGCTTCTTTACTCCTCCCTCCTGCAACTCAGCACCACAGTCTAGAAAGCTGGCTTTTTCAATAAATTGGCCTTATTCCCCCCACATCAAGAATAGATTCTGGTCCAGAACATTGGTATATCATGCAGAAAACAACTTCACTTTTTCTTCAAGAGAGAGAGAGAGAGAGAGAGAGAGGGGGGGGGGAGGGAGGGAGGGAGGGAGGGAGAGAATGAGAGAATTATTGCAAAGTAACACCCACTCTACCTTACTATCACACAAAAGAGTTTACTAAAACATGCTATGCTACTATAGAAAAAGTTAATTACAGTATTTTGATAAATATAAGAAATTTTATTTTAAGAAGTCCTTCAAAAGATACTTTTTGTTTATTTTACATACATAACATATTCTTAAGAGGCAGGCAATTGCAAGCCAATAATTAAAGGAATCCAAATTGTACTACTACTACTACTACTACCACTACTACTACTACTACTACTACTAATTATTATTATTATTATTATTATTATTATTATTATTATTATTATTATTATTATTATTATTATTATTATTATTATTATTATTATTATTATTACTGGATCCATCTGCTGTTGCCTTTCTCAAAATATCCTGTATTAAGAAGTGATTAAATCAAAATGTAAGTCACTGCCATCACATAGCAATAGGACTTAGACTTATATACTGCTTCATAGTGCTTTACAGCCCTCTCTAAGCAGTTTACAGAGTCAGCCTTTTGCCCTCAACAATTTGGGTTTTCATTTTACTGACCTCAGAAGGATGGAAGGCTGAGTCAACCTTGAGCCAGTCAAAATACTGCATTTTAACCACTGCACCACCAGGGCTCTTGCATACCTGCTACAAGAGTGCAGACAGGAAAGCAAAACAAATATCACTACAAAATTCAATTGCAATAAATAAATAAATAATCAACACTCTCAGTGCCTATGCAAATATTCACCTGCTTATATGAGAGTTAAATAAGTAGTGGATAAAGGCAGACATCCAAGTTTCAACATTCTCATTTTTATCTGCTCAGTCTCTGATCTTCCCCATGTTGACAAGAAAGACTTGGAGAAGGTCTTAGCTCATACTTAGTTGGAATTTAAGCAAAAATATCATCAGGAAATGTGCCCTCTCAACCCAAATTAAGGAAGAGGAGACAATGACACTAGAGACAAAGGTTTCCATGCATTCTCCCAACATTCTTAAAACAAATTAAACAATTGTCCAGAGTCACTATCATATTATCAAATCAGATAAGATTATCAAATAAGTATGGCAATTAGAATAAAATATAAATGAAACCATTAAACAGAATTGAAAATCTAGTAATTCCAAAAGCCAAAGTCTTATCTAAGTACAAGACACTTTGCCTTTGAAACTTGTTAACAAACTTGGATGAAACATTCTTTAGATATTGATGAGAAGAACCTCGCCAGAGAATATCAACCATTTGACAATCTTCTACCTAAGTAAGAGATTGTCCTTTTTTTCCCATGTGGAATTGCTGTCTATCTATCCTGTCCTGCTGACTTCTTGGAAGGAATCTATGACCGTTTAACAATTAGGAACAGAATTCAAATAGAGAAGTATTAGACAATAACCCTTTTTGTCTAAGCAGTTAGAAAACAGCTGCTGACAACCATTGCATCGTAATTAGCAACAGAACATCAGAATAGTTCAGAATATGGAATACCTGTCTCAGACAGCTATCAAATACAATATAAATGAAAGAATTTAGTTCATGATGGTGAAAGTCCTATTAGAACATCATATACCAAATGTCATTGAGAGGACAATAATTCAACATAGGAACTTTAATATGACATTTCAGCTAGAGAAACCATTTAAATATACAGAAGAAAAATAAATTCGAAACACACAGTGATAAGCACACAAAAACATTCAGAGCACGGCACATCATTTATAGGGATATCGGGTACTAAGGAATACAATTGTGCTATATTTAGAAGCCAGACAGGTTTAAAAGGTTTTGTTCTTTATTTCCACAGGATGCAAATTGAAATATAAAATCCGATCAAATTTACTTTGAAGTTCAGAGCTACATTTTTAAAAACCTTGCAAGAGGACTACAAAGTCTGTGACAATAATCTTTCTTACAGTAAAGATAATAACCTTATATAAATGTAGAGCTTTTCATCTTCAAAATGATTTATATGTTTATTTGTACATGAACTCCTTTTATCCTATAGTAAAAGATAATATGCAAAGGAAGGATACATAGGCACAGTGCATTTGTACCACTTTTTTTAGATAGTTTCAGTCACTTTAGTTAAATCAATGGAAGTATATGTGGTACATATTACTCTTATTTAAATATGCCCTTCTATTAGCTTAAGTCAGCGGTTCTCAACCTATGGGTCGCGACCCCATTTGGGGGTCGAACGACCATTTCGCAGGGGTCGCCGGACACCGTGGTCCGCCATTTTTTTTCATCGTGCGCACGCCGTGCATGCGCAGATCAGCCCGTCGCGTGCGCGCTGTGCATGCGCAGATTAGCCGTCACGGTCCGCCATTTTGGTTTTTTTGTTTTTTGTTTCCATCGCGCATGCGCCGCACATGCGCGGATCGGCCCATCGTGCACGTGCGCGTGGGTCAGGGTCGCGCCGCACATGGGCGGCGCAAGTGGGGTCTCAACCTGAAAAAGGTTGAGAACCACTGGCTTAAGCAATCTGCCTTTTTTTTTAGGAATTTCAGCTGGGACTCAGATTCACAATGCTATTCATTTACATTATGGAAGTTGCATCAATGGATATTGTAAGTGTTTATGGAGACTCTCAGTCATCCCGGTGATGGTAGTCCTAAAGGTGATTTTTCATAAGGCAACTGGATTTTCTTTGTTTTTTTCCTTGAAGATGTTTTGCTTCCCACCCAAGATGCTGAAGAAGCTTCTTGGATGAGAAGTGAACGTCTTCAAGGAAAAACAGAGAAAGTCCAGTTGCCTTCTAAAAAAGCTCCTTTGGGTATTGTAAGTAATTCAAAGGTATTGTAAGACTACTTCTATAGTCCATATAACTATGCATTTATCAACCAACCTCTGATGAGTAACTTTACATATTGGATTGTGTTTTATCCTTTCAAATCACAGTCATAATATTAATAAGGAGAAGTACCCAATTTTCTCATGGATTTATCCTTATTAGTGAAAGACCGTCCACTTGATTGGTGCTGAATTCTGAAATGATGTATTGAATATGCAAAAAGCTGAAACATGATATTACCCTATAAAGAAATAAATAAATGCCTATTACTGGACTCTGAAAAACTGGTGAATTTTCTTTTCTCTGCCTCAAATTCAAACTACTATCAAAAAAGCCAATTCTGTTTGCCAAACATTTGGTATAAGAATTGTTTTAATCAATGCAATGAAGATTCTTGTGATGTACTAAACACTAACAATTTTTTTTTAATTCTCGAAACTATTGTGGGCTATGCTTCATAAAATCTTAAGGAAAAATAAATGTATTTGTCTTTAAAATGTCCCAAAAGTCCTTGCATGCCTATTCATACATGGCATCGTTCTATCCAAGTCTAGCACGTTGTAATATTTAAAACCTATGGATTTTTATTATATTAGGTAATATGAATGATTCATGAATTACCCTACTTCCCAAATATTTCCCTATTAATCTGACTGTCGCTCCACTTACCTACTGTTCCCTATAGTGAAACTGTAAAATAAAATGTTCTGTGTACATGATACGAAATTTTTAATTCCAGCACTCCAAGTTTCAGATTCACTTGAGACTGAAGCATTTATATGAAAGGAATCATTTTTAATTCAGTTATGTGTCATTTAAACTTCAAATATATCAGCTCTTCTAATGGAAATGTCAGCTCTGTTGGAAGGTCATCAGGTCACCAGGCAGTACTCTTCTAGCTAAAATTATTAGAAGACGAGACTCACTGTTCACAAGGATAGTTAGAACAGTTAGACAAGATAAGGTCATGTGCTGGTCCTCTTCAGATGTACCTGAATATTGTTTCCTTACTTAAAAATAAGGAACAGATTATTAGTTGTGATTTGATTTTCCCTTTGCCAGAATCATCTTTAAGACAGCAGTCTGGTTAGTTGAATTCTTATTAAAACATAAAAAGCATAAAGCTTATTTTTAGAACACTTCTGGATTTATTGTTATCCTGAGTTCTGAACTGATCCCAGGTTCCTGGTTTATTCATTAATGTTTATTCAATAACATTCTGTGGGTAGGATGAGCTGCAAAATAGGGACTGGTCTAAAGTCTAAGACTAAGACTTTTGGTGAACCTGGATGTCTAGGGCATCTTTTATGACTTGTGGACTTCAGCTCCCAGAATTCCATGCTGGCTCAGGAATTCTGGGAGTTGAAGTGCACGAGTCATAAAAGAGCCAAGGTTGCCTACCCCTGGTCTAGGGGGTCTAGTGGTGGTATGTTAGTTTGCTTTAGAATATCAGTGCTGAATTAAATTCCTTTTATAGCCATGATCTCTTATTGACTATGACTATTGACTATGAATGTGCCTGAACAGAGCCATTGCATACAGATCTCTACCAATGGTGGAGGAAGAAGTCACTCTCATTTATATGGGAAACTTACAGGCAAACAATCATGAGTATCTGGTTGGGACAACTAAATCTTCAATAAACAATTAGTAATTTACAAGCTGCATAGAGCTCATGAAATTACCAACACAGAAGGAACAGATCCATATATTTGGTTATAGTGTTCAACTGGAACATGGTGAGTGGTATGGTGGCCTATTGATGAAGATGCTTGCCTCCCCACTCAGAAGGTTGGGAGTTCAATCCTAGGTGATAGATGTTTCTCTCCTAGGATGCAAAGCAAAAAAAAAAAAAAAATCTGCTGTGAACTCCACATGGACATCAGGAAGGGCATTGGGCAAGTAAATGCTCAGCTCCCTGCAGTCACCCTGAGTCTACCCAAATTAAGAGAATATAGAGTTGTAAAAAGGGAGTTCGAATGCAACATGGCAAAAACTGACACAAGGTGCAAAAGGAGGAAAGTATTTGATGCTACTGTTACCAACTGAACTGTGTGCTTCTCCTCTTTCCTTCCCAAGGTCATTGGAGCCAATTGCATTGGGAAGAAGAAGCTCAAGAAGTTGCTTTTTCTTCTTAATGCTACTTTTAATCAAGTGGGCTAGGAAGCCTCTCAGTTTTGCCCGAGGCCTTCAGAATCAGCAGTGATAAGAGGAGGAAGGAACCATCTGCTCTAATGATGCAATCTGGTTTTCCCTTCTACTTTTCCTTTTCTATCGTCAGCATTTGTCTGGTGCAGATTTGATGCCAGATGTCTCTTGAGGCTTAATCTTTGCCTAATGCTAGTTTTGAGAGACAAAGAGTTGTAATTAAACTATGTCACCTTCATACCACTTTAAGACACTGGACAGAGAGGAGAGAAAGTCATCTGTTTTCATTACTAAATTTGAGGCAGCGGGTTCACTAGCAGAAGAGAAACCCTGTGGATACCTGTCTCACTCTGGCTGAAAAAGCAAATGTTTTATGAGATCTGCAAAAAAAGAAAAAGAAGAGTAAACACAAACACAGATGCACACACATTCTTCTGCTCTGGAAGCAGCTCAAATTTGTGTCTAATGCTGAGACAGAGTCAATAATCTCAAACACAGTTAACTTTAATAAAATTGAGCACTGCATCCCCATATTCTATTGTATTTCTACTATCAGTTATTAATGATGAGAGCCTCGTTTGGAAAACCATTTTATCCTCTTGTAAAAGCAGGGCTGTATCACTTGACAAACATTTTTAGAATAATTATTATTGCCCATTCGGATACTACTTATTCCAGTTTTTATTATGGCTCCATTCCTTTCAGGAAATTAATTCCAATGCAAATAGAGACCACTTAAAAGGCTACCCCCGCCCTGACACCTAGGAAAGCTGGAAGGAAAAGGGGAGATTATCTACCGGTAGTGCAGGGGTTCTCAACCTTGGCAACTTTAAGACTTGTGGACTTCAACTCCCAGAATTCCTCAGCCAGGAATTTACCAAGTTACCAAGGTTGAGAACCCCTGATCTAGTGCTCTGTTTCTATTAGCCCTTTGAGGTAGTCCAGACAGGCATCAGCACAACCAGGAGCATCAGCAGGAGTACTATTTTTATTGTAAGGATTACTTTACACAAAATCTTGCAGGACCAAAAGTAGTTCTCTCCTCTTTTTTTAGTTTCCAAGAAATTTGGGAGGGTCCCTTCTGAAATGCCCGATCTGTGGACTGAGCTGCCTCTTATCAGACCATTGCTTAGGCTGTGGATCTTCCTCCCATCTCCCACATTTCAATGCCACCTGGCAGTGCTGGAAAACTCTGAATAGGATCCATGGCTTGTATGGCATCTGCCAAGACTTAAATGGGACAGAGTATCCTCCCTTAAATGTGACTGTGGCATTCCTTGCCAGACACGGGATCATATAATAACTCGCTATCATTTGAGAGCTTATACAGGAGGAAAACCAGACTTTTTTTTCCAAATAACAAACATTACACTTAATTGGATAGGCCTAGATATTCATATATAGAACACTTACTCCATTCTCATGAATCCATTTATTTCAGACTATAACGTCTATGAAGATTCTCAGTCATCCAGGTCATGGTTGTCCCAAAGCTGCTTTTTCAAAAGGCAACTAGGATTTCTTTGTTTTACTTTGAAGATGTTTCACTTCTCATCCAAGAAGCTTCTTCAATTCCTCTTCTTTAGAAAACTGAAGAAGCTTCTTGAATGAGAAACGAAACATCTTCAAAGAAGAACAAAGGAAGTCCAGCTGCCTTTTGAAAAAGCACCTTTGGTTCAAAATGTAACCTATAACATACTTTATATATCTTCTTGAATTCCTCATGTCTTACAAAATTGACTACAGATTTCCATGATACATGTATCATAGTATTATGTGTTCCTTTTATATATACGCAGGGCTTTTTTTTCTCATAGAACGCCCAGAACGGAGTTCCGGCACCTTTTTTGGATGGAACCTTGTACGGTAGGCAAGGCGGGTTGTATGACGTGTGTGAGTTCCGGCACCTTTTTTTTTTTAAGAAAAAAAGCACTGCATGTATGTATATGTATATGTATATATATACTACTATTGTCCATGTACTCTATATCATATGCTAAATAAATAAATAATAATAATTTTCACATAGTTTTTGTTTGTCGCAACTGGTCATTAGGGAAGAACTACGTGTAACTGGTGAGCCTCATCATGACAGCACAGTCCATTTCATTGTAGTCACATTTTAGAATTGTGACAGTTGCCTGCAAAATGGACAATCTCCTGAGAAGTTACTGTATATTGCTCTCTGTCACTCAAGTCTGCTTTTCTCAAGATCCAGCCCAGGAGAGACATAAAGAGATAAAGCCTCAAGATAGAAATCTTCAGTTATAATGTGTTTCCTTTTATATGACTGCCTGATTAAGGTATTATTCATACATAAGGAAGCTCCTTAGTGTCAGTTTTTTACGGTTAACAAAGGAAGTTTCTCAGTGAGTTAGAAGAATGATCATCTCAATATATCTTCCCTGAAGTATTCCTTTCTCTTACAGTACCCCTCTGAAGCTCTGTCCAGGTTCCAGGATTAAATATTATTTTAGAGAAGATTACCTGAAGCAGGGTTTTCTCAAAGATTCCAGGAGTCATTTACACACCCTGCTGTGTAGTTCACACACTTCTGGTACTGTTGTCAATTTGCCTTGAGTTAAAGACAATAGTCTTTCAAACAGCTTGTAGAGCTCTCCTAATGCAACTTCGCTCACAGTCTTAAATGTGTATCTTTATAAGGGATTCTGGTTTCTACCCTTCTGTGACTTTTGATTGAATCACTTTCTTTACTCCTTCCTTGATATGAGAATTGCTGGGTTTTTTTTTTACAATGTTTATTGCATTTTCATATTACATTCATTATTTCACATTTACAGTATTTTAACTGGCCAATGTGGGCTTTTAGATAAAATTTGGGGAGAGGGGATGGAAAACAATTTAATAAAGAAACTCTGAGGTATTTTAGTTCATCCTACAGTATGTTATTGCCAGTTTTAGTATTTGTGAGTTGGAAACCAAAAAAGGAATATACAGCAGAAGGAGAACTACAATTAATAGAAGTTTATTAATAAAGCCTAGATACTGAAACAGGGAGTGCAGTGGCTCATGTGTTTAGGACGCTGGGCTGATGATTAGCAAGCCCACTAATTAGATTAGAGGGAGTGTAAATGACTCCTGGCATCTTCAATAAAACTCTGCTTCTTAATAATAATAATAATAATAATAATAATAATAATAATAATAATAATAATAATAATAATAATAATGGTGGAAGTGACCTTGAAGGTCTTCTAGTCCAACCCCCTGCTCAGGCAGGAAACCCTATACCATTTCAGACAAATGGTTGTCCAATCTCTTCTTAAAAACTTCCAGTGTTGGAGCAGTCACAGCTTCTGGAGCAGGTTGTTCCACTGGTTAATTGTTCTGTCAGGAAATTTCTCCTTAGTTCTAGCTTGCTTCTCTCTTTCTTAAATCTGTCTCTTAAATCTCTCTCTCTAAGATTATATTTAATCCTGGAACCTGGACAGAGCTTCAGAGTGGTATTGTAACAGAGGAACCCTTCAGGGAGAATATATTGAGATGATCATTCTTCTAACTGACTGAGATTAGAGACCCGAGTGCTGCTGCATGGCGGGGTGAGCTCTTGTAATTCGCTCCCAGTCCTGCTGGTGGAACAGCTTGAAAGTGAGCAATTGCAAATAGATAGATAGGTACCACTTCATTGAGTCCATGAACTAGAGACGTGAAAGGAGCCCCCAACCAGGTGTTCCCCAGGCAACAGTGATGTCACTGGCTAATCCTTTCAACCCAAAAGCATCTTAGGTGCTTCCAACATGAACTGGATGGAGTACTTACTGAAATGGAGAAACTCCTTCCCAATCTAGCTTGGTAGCCCAAGTAGCAGCCAAAGGGAATGTTATAGCATCCACTTCTATGGGGATTACCTTTGTATGATAAATCTTATGGCTCCCTCTCCCTTCCCATATCCCCTTGGAATCCTCACCTGAGTCTGGATAAGCTTAATCAAAAGAAAATTAGACCCCCCCTTTTTTTTAGAATCTACAAGCAAAGAAGATGAAAACAGCACATAGACAGACAATGGGGGGTCTAGTTAAGAATGTTACACGGTATCTTGTTAAGCCTACAGTAACATGATGTAAGCCGGGCTGGTGATAAAACAGACAGCAATTAATTTATTAAAATCAAAGAGGGGACTTGTTAGTTCATGGCTCATACTTGGTAAGCAAGCAGTAGGATGCTTCAGAAAGCAATTAGGAAGAGCTAGATTTTTTTTTCCAGGTTTTAATATTTTTTTTTATTATAAAAAATTCTTTTATTAAAACAATCAACATTGAGCATAAAAACCTATTATGCAGCAATCATCATTGGTATACAGTACTAAGTATTAGTCTTCGAAAACGTCTGAGTTAGTAAGCCTTTTTCCCCACTCCTCGCGTCTAGCCTCAACTATACTCCTGTTACATTTTATTTTGATTGGTGTTTCCCCTATCTGGTTCAATATTAATGTGATCAACATTAAACATAAGGTCCTATTGCTAAGCAATCATCCTAGAACATAGCATACAGCATTAGGTATTAATCTTTGTAAACATTTGTTTTTGAAGCCACCTCTCCTCCTGGTGTTAATTGAGCATGCAGGTCAATCACAGGACATATGATCAATTTTCAATATTTGTGGCTCTGCCAATCTGCATATCTTGCTTTGCACCAACCAGAGTAGCCATTTAATCAGATCCTCCTTTATAAATATTAGAGCAAATTCCAAAATCAAACCATTAAGAGGAAGCATGATGTATGTAAAAGGTTACAGCAGCTGACCATCCTGATGCACAGCATGTTCCATTGTCCCGTATCTATACCAGTACCACCTGTATTTTCTTAAATGAGCTAAAGATTATTTTGTGGAATTCTCTCTTCCTTCAGCTGGGAGCTACAAACAAGGAGGTGGAGTCCAGTGCTGCCCACTCACTAATGGAAAGATATCCATTTACAGAAAAGATTCCTCCTCTCCTTCCATGCACCCTCCAAAACTGAATTGAGGATTGGGGATATTTCTGAGAAGATTTGGCAGCCCTAGTAGGAGTTACTGGGGGGGGGGTGTGAGGTGATGTCCTACTGCACTACTAGAAGCTTAGTGCCCAGTATATGTGCCCAGGTTACATAGAAAGTAAACACAGGGTCAGTCATAAAGGACTCAAATGTCTATACACCAATGCACAGAGTATGAACAGCAAACAGGGTGAACTAGAAATTCAGGTTAATGAGAGCAGATATGATATTGTTGCCATTATGGAAACATGGTGGGATGAAACCCACAAATGGAACACACAGCTAGAGGGATTTAAATTATTTAAAAGAAACAGACCAAATAAAAGAGGAGGCGGAGTTGCTCCATATGTAAGAAATAATTACACCTCTACAGAAATAGAGCACAACAATGATGAAAACTGTCTTGAATGCATTTGGGTCAATATAAAGGGGGGAATGAAATTACCATAGGTGTATACTACAAGCCACCCAATCAAACAGAAGAAATAGATGAACTTTTTGCTAGTCAGCTAACTAAGGTATGTAGGAAACACATCACAATAATAAGGGGGGACTTTAACTACCCTGACATCAACTGGGAGATAAACTCTATACCAAGTGGAAGATAAAACAGATTCCTTGAAAACCTAGCAGACAATTTTGTCTCCCAAAAAGTAGAGAAGGGAACTAGGGGATTAGCCATTTTGGATCTAATTCTCACTAACAGAGATGAAATGATAGAAGGTGTTGAAGCCACAGGAACCTTGGGAGGAAGTGATCATGCAATATTGGAATTCAACATTATGGAAGCACAAGCAATAGAACATAGTCAAACTAGAGTCTTGGACTTTAAGAAAGCTAATTTCGATAAATTTAGAGAGGGCTTGGGAAGGATTCCATGGATGAGAATCCTCAAGGGGAAAACAACCCAAGAAGCTTGGGAAATTTTGAAAAGTGAGATAATAAAAGCCCAATCTAGCACAATACCAACAAAGAGGAAAAATAACAGCTCTCAAAAGAAACCAGCATGGCTGCACAAATAACTCTCTGATAAATTGAAAGATAAAAAGGACAAGTATAGAAAGTGGAAAGAGGGACACATAACTAAGTCAGAATATCAGCAAATAGCCTGAGCCTGCAAAGATGAAGTGAGAAAAGCTAAGGCTCAAAATGAACTAAGGCTTGCGACCAAAGTCAAAAATAACAATAAAAGCTTCTTTCAACATGTAAAAAACAAGAAAAAAGTAAAACAATTGGTCCATTAGTGGGTGAAAGTGGCAAGAAGGTGATAAGCAACAGGGAGAAAGCAGAACTATTTAACTCGTTTTTTGCATCTGTCTTTACACAAAGGGAAAAACCAACCTATCAAAAATAGTGCCATAAAAAACAGAATAGAAACGCAAGTTAAGATAGGCAAGAAAATGATAAGTGAGCACCTGTGCAGCCTAGACTAGTTCAAATCACCAGGACCAGATGGATTACACCCTACGGTTCTCAAGGAACTGGCAGATGTGATCTCAGAACCACTGAACTATATTTTTCAAAGTTCCTGGAGCACTGGGGAACTACCAGAGGACTGGAAAAGAGTTGATGTAGTTTCCATCTTCAAAAAAGGGGAAAAAATGGACCCAGGAAATTACAGATCTATCAGCCTGACTTCAATATCAGGTGTCGAGCCCTGCGAGGCCGCTCTGCACAGAAACACAGGGAAAGACTCACCTGGGCTCTACGCAGCTTACTGGCTCCGCGCTGTGACAGTGTAGCTCATTTCGGCAGCCATGATTAAGGAGCGTCGCTAGCATCCATGTTCCTGCTGTGGTGACTGTGAAGCAAACCGATGCCCCTGATGATGTCATTAATGTGCACCTCGCCAGGCCGACATCCAACGAGCGAGAAGCAGCCAGATGATTGCAGCAAGCAGCCCATTGGTCGAATAGGGAAACCCCAAGCTGCCGGAGTGGTTGCCGGCTGTTCTTTTGACGCACCAACACAGGACGACCTGACATCTGGGAAGATTCTGGAAAAGATAATCAAACAACGAATCAGAGAGAATCAGAGAACACCTAGTGGAAAACAAAGTCATTACTAAAAGCCAACATAGGTTTGTCAAAAACATATCATGCCAGACAAATCTTATTGCATTCCATTCTTTGACCAAGTGACAAAATTAATTTAATTTAATTTAATTGTTTACACTTATATGCCGCTCCTCTCTGAGGACTCGGAGCGGCTTACAACATATACAAACAATATTCATATCAAATCCAAATTTAAAAAAAACATTTAAAGATAAAAACCAACACTCATTCATCATTCACACAACAGTCACAATCATCCCCAGTCCTGCTGGCAAAGATAGGTCTTAAGATCCTTTCAGAAGGCCAGGAGAGTGGGAGAAACGCGGACTTCAGGGGGCAGTTGGTTCCATAGGGTGGGCGCCACAACAGAGAAGGCCCTCCCCCTAGGACCCGCCAGACGACATTGTTTCACTGACAGGACCCGGAGGAGGCCGACCCTGTGCACTCTCACCAGTATTAGTGGATCAGAGGAATGCTGTGGATATAATTTACTTGGACTTCAGTAAGGTATTTCATAAAGTAGATCACAACCTACTACTTGATAAGATAGAAAAATGCAGGTTAGACAGCATCACCACCAGATGGATCCAAAGCTGGCTGACCAGCAGTTCTCAGTGTGTGGTCCTCAATGGAACTGCATCTACATGGAGAGAAGTGTGTAGTGGGGTGCCCCAGGGCTCTGTTCTGGGCCCAGTGCTCTTCAACATCTTCATCAACAATTTGGATGAGGGGATAGATGGGGAAATCATCAAATTTGCAGATGACACCAAGCTGGCAGGAATAGCCAACACTCCAGAAGACAGGCTAAGGATACAGGAGGATCTGGACAGACTTGAACACTGGGCGCTATCTAACAAAATGAAATTCAATGGTGAAAAAAGTAAGGTTCTACATTTAGGCAAAAAAACCCAAATGTACAGGTATAGTATAGGGGGTACCTTGCTCAATAGTAGTAACTGTGAGAGGGATCTCGGAGTCCTAGTGGACAATCACTTAAATATGAGCCAGCAGTGTGCTGCAGCTGCCAAAAAGGCCAACACAGTGCTGGGCTGCATTAACAGAGGGATAGAATCAAGATCACGTGAAGTGTTAATACCACTTTACAATGCCCTTTTAAGGCCACATTTCGAATACTGCATCCAGTTTTGGTCACCACGATGTAAAAAAGATGTTGAGACTCTAGAAAGAGTACAGAGAAGAGCAACAAAGATGATTAGGGGACTGGAGGGTAAAGCATATAAGGAAAAGCTGCTGGAATTGGGTATGTCTAGTTTAAGGAAGAGAAGGACAAGGGGGGACACGATAGCTGTGTTCCAATATCTCAGGGGCTGCCACAAAGAAGAGGGAGTCAAACTATTTTCCAAGGTGCCTGAAGGCAGGACAAGAAGCAACAGATGGGAACTAATCAAGGAGAGAAGCAACCTAGAACTAAGGAGAAACTTCCTGACAGTTAGAACAATTAACCGGTGGAACAACCTGCCTCCAGAAGTGGTGAAGCTCCAACACTGAAAGTTTTAAAGAAGAAACTGGACAGCCATTTGCCTGAAATGGTATAGGGTTTCCTGCCTGAGCAGGGGGTTGGACTAAATGACCTCCAAGGTCCCTTCCAACTTTATTATTATTATTATTATTATTATTATTATTATTATTATTATTATTATTATTATTATTATTATTATTATTATTGTTATTGTTGTTGTTGTTGTTGTTGTTGTTGTTATTGTTATTATTATTACTACTACTACTACTACTACTACTACTACTACTATTAAGATCTCTTGAACTGTACATTTCCTTCTTTATCTACAGATGTATAATCCTATCCAACTCATAATGACTTTGGGAGACTTTACAGTTTTGCTTCACAAAGGAACCAGGGGAATGGGATTTCTACTACAATTGCCTCATCTACCAATGTTAGCAATATTTTCAATCAATCACAAGTTTATTGAGGACAAAATGTAATGCTTTTCTACCTTCGTCATTGTACCATCCAGCACTGATCTAAGTTCTACCGGTATGACATTCCTTAATTTGGAATATTATGAATTTCAGTGATGCTTAATTGATATATCGACTTTCTTCTCTGTCCCTTATTTTAAAGGCAAAGCAAAAAAAATGCGACATTTTTTAATAATTAAGTTCTCAAAAAAAAAAAATGGCATTGCTTCTTCCTTGAGGTAGTGAGAGTCCAGATGGCTGAAAACAAGGATCTCAAGCTTGGCTGTTTTCATTAAGGCAGAAGAGAGAGAACAAAAATGGTAAATATTAGCAGCTGGGTCTCCTTAGGCAAAAAAAAAACAACTAAGAAGAAAAGTAAGTCATCATTCTTGAGGGACAGGAACACAGGAACAGAATGCCCACTGATCCCATTGCTTACATGGAAGATTGAATATAGATGGGAGGGGAGCCCTCCTGAGGTTAGGTGTGGGGAAATAAGATATCTTTGTGTACCAATAAACTGTGCAATGTAGTTAGCAATTATTTACAGATTTTATTACTTTCAGATTCTACCTGACTGGGAATAAAGCTTTGAGGAGGCATATTTTGGTAATAATTTCATTTTCTATTTTCTATTTTGTGATTTGGTCTATAATTTTGTTTCCCATTTGGAAAATCACGCGCAAACCCACTATTATGGAAGAGTAATTCTAGTGTTGTACAATCATAATTTTCTTTTATATGAAGTCACTGTGTGGTGATTTCTTTGGCAGGAACCAGGGGTGGGAACTTGTGCCTCTGTGTAATGTAATTAAAGTTTGGGGCAATGTAAGGTATATTCTTGGGCTTCAACTGTTTTCTCCCTCATTGGTTATTCTAGCTAGAGTTGAAGTTCAGTATAGGGAGGAAAGGGGGCATGGTGGCCTAGTGGTTAAGACACTGGGCTTGTCAACTGGAAGGTTGACAGTTCAAGACTTAAGCACTGCATGATGGGGTGAGCTCCAATTCTTGTCCCAGCTCCTGCCAAACTAGCAGTTCAAAAGCATGCAACTGCAAGTAGATAAATAGGTACCACTTTGGTGGGAAGGTAACAGTATTCCGTGTGCTTCAGTTTATAGTCATGCTGGCTACATAACCACGGAAGTGTCTTCAGACAATGCTGGCTCCATTGGCCAGGAAATGAAGATGAGTACCACCACCTAGAGTTGGACATAAGAGGACAGGGGAAACCTTTATCTTTACTTTATATGGAGGACAGACATTGTCCAAGTTTGTTTTAGATGTTGGTCTCTATAACATGCCAACTATTATTAATGCTGGAATGTACTGTATTATAGGTTGATTTGTTAAAAGAATAGTAATTATAACAGTAGCTTTAAAAATAAGTACATATAGTATTACCTAGATTATCAAAAGAGGTATATTTATCAAATGGTGTAAATCACCCCACCCCTTAATCACCACAGCCATAAATCCAACTTGTTTCCCAGTCAGATTCTGAACAATGTATTAAATACAGAATACAGACCTGTAATTTATTAGTTCGTTCTGAATTTGTTCCTTCTTGCTAAGCATTTGCAATTATTAATGTTCCTTTGAAAAAAATGAAGATCCACTAACTTCCTCATCATAGTTGCCATGGTAGCTTTCCTCTTCCCTGACATAACATGAAGCATGATGAGGACAGGGTATAAATCTCATAGAAACGATGACAAGACACAAGTAAAAGTGCATTATTGAACTTGCTTTGTGACAGATAGGTTAGTATAAATGTCCCATTTCTCCATCTCCAAGACATGAGCTTTTTCAAGTTATCAAAGATATTGGAACCTAAAAGACTCATTCTGGTAGGGCTGCAAGGCATTTATGTAATATTGTTATGTTTGTGGAATATCTTTCCCAGAGAAACTTACCAAATACTTGACCTATTTAGGATATTTCTGTGGGCCAATGAAAACTTTTCTTTTACCTTACCATGTATTTTTTTAAAAAAACGTCATGTTAAATTTATTGACTGTTATTTTGATGCTATATCTTTTGTGCTTTCTTTACCCGTGCTTTCTGTTTTCTCTTAGTTATGCTATTCAAATATTACATTTTCATAAAATTGTGTTAGAAGTCATTAGGTTCTCTCCCCTGTTCAGTTCATGAAAGCAAATTAAGGCATCTTTAACAGGAAACGGGTTGGACCTGGTTTGCATATTATAGAGTTGAAATTAGTTGTACACTATACACTGTCAAATGGTCTAGAAATATAATAAATAAAGAATTTCTTCAGATTTGGTCTAACCCAATCACCAGTTACAGAGGAGATATTCAGAATATCAATTGTTTTAGATACTACAGTCTGAGGATGCTTGGAAATATCAGGTATACTGATATATAGATATACAACTATCTGTATCCTTAACATGTGTTCACCTTGGCATCTTTCATCAGGCAAAAGGGGATTAATTTGGTATACCTTACTGAAAGAAGAATTCATCCTAGAAGCCTTTAAGACAGGGGTTCTCAACCTTGGCAACTTTAAGACTTGTGGACTTCAACTCCCAGAATTCCTCAGCCAGCAAAGCTGGCTGAGGAATTCTGGGAGTTGAAGTCCACAAGTCTTAAAGTTGCCAAGGTTGAGAACCCCTGCTTTAAGAGAACAGCCCTCAGGAACTAGTCCAATTGGAAATCAACTTGGCTAAAAGCCAGTGGTGGGATTCAGCCAGTTCACATCACTTTGACAGAACCAGTAGTTAATTTTTTGTTGCCCAGGCCCAGAATGGACTTCCAGAAGCATCATCCACACAGAGAACCGGTTGTTCACATGTTTGAATCTCACCACTGCTAAAAGCCAATCAGAAGTCAGGACACCTGACTATAAAAACAGGAGCCCAATCAGACCCTGCTCAGTGGCCTGTCATCTGAAGAGTAGACCACCTTGCTGCTAAAGATGCCAGTCAAAATTGCTAACAAAAAAAAATCATGTAATCTGTTGTCACTAAACAAACCACAAAAATGCATAATTGGAGATAGAAGATTGAAGTAAATCTGGTAGAAATGGTTTGGTGTCTGAGAAGATGGTGATGATTCATCTCCAGGTGTACCTAAATGAAATGGTTTATTTATATCTATTTCACTCCAAGTCTGGAACGAAGGTTGGCATGGTAACTACTTTCCTTGCCCCAATGGATAACATTTATAGGTAGATAGATATCTGCTATTCAGATGTTCATTCCATTTCTTTAAATAAAAGCTATGCTGACATATCCAGACCAAAAACTTCATGCTCCAGGCTGACTTACCTATGGTAGTTTTATGCTGAACAGGTCCTGAAGGACATAGCCAAAAGGCATCCTGGTCATATCATTTGAGATACTGGTTGGTTAATTTAATTCTTACTACATTATTCATACTCTTATTTGTAAATTTCCTGTTGTGTGAACTTGTTTGTATTCAGAAGGCTGGGGGGAAATAAAGACCAGATCCTGCTAAGAAATCTACAGAAATATTCTATAAATAGTTGTAAATGAAAGGTGTTCTGTTAGTTGGAATATCTATATCTGATAGGGTTTAGTTAGCAAATTTGATATGGTTGTTGTTCTTAATTATTATTATTTTAAATTGTAATTGACTATTTCTGACTTCTCCCTGCTGAAGAGAGGATTACTTCAAGTAAAAAAGAACTGTTGAAGAGGAAAAGCATGCATTAATTGATTATGTAAAAAACAGCTAAGACCAAGCACTGATGCAGGTTAAAAATTGTAACTTACTAAATGTACAAGAAACAAAATGTGAATATTGAAATAATGTAATACAAATATGAAAAATTGCTGTCAAGGAAAAGCATTGCATGGTCAATTTCTACAAAAGATTCAGGGGAATATGTATAAATATAAAACTTGCCAGTGGCTTACAACTGAAACTAAAGCTCAATTTTGGCTGTTTAAGAGCAAGCTATTCATAAAGGCCAGATTGCAAAATCACCAAATGATTCAAAGGGCAGATTGTGCAAAAATAGCAGAAGAAACAGCAGATCTTATACTCAGTTTGGGCAAGAAGATTGCACAGACTGATTTTAAAGAACAACATAGCACAACCGCCAAAATGATTACTGGAATATCTGTAAAAATTGTCATGCGCCAGCAATGAAAATTAGCAGAAACATAGTTGAAAAAAATAGTAAAAAATGAGCAAGTAAAATACTGTGAGATATCTGAATACAAATTGATAAAGTCTTGGTGTATAATACACCAGATGTAATGATGGTGGCTAATTGTTATGGAATAATTGATATGGCAGTATAACAAAAGGCAAAGAAATGGAGAAGATCACAAAATATCATGATCTGAAAATAACAGAATGACAGAATTGGAAGTTGGAAGGGACCTTGGAGGTCTTCTAGCCCAACCCCCTGCTTAAGCAGGAAATCCTATACCATTTCAGACAAATGGTGGTCCAATTTCTTCTTTCAAAGCTCCAGTGTTTGAACACCCACAATTTCTGGAGGCAAGTTGTTCCACTGATTAATTGTTCTAATTGGTAGGAAATTTCTCAAAGTTGGAAGATCATGGTATAAACTGGCTGTGGTCATTCCATTGTGTCAGCCTCCCAGATAAACCAGACAGGAAACACAACTGGTTGGGCTAAATCTACTTTATTGTAAGGCCATATTAACAAAATCTTGCAAATCTGAAGGTGCAAACTTCCCACCACCACTTTTAATTATCTGATCAATTAGGGCAGGTCCTTCTTAAGTTTCTTTCTCTGACTGTCCTGTTCTCTTTTTCTTATTTGATTGTTTCCTAGGCAGTATCTTTTCCCCTTGCCTCCCCTTCCAAGTGATTCACACATTCAATTATACAGTAGTTATTGTGCCATACCAAAAAGACTTGGACAATACCTAAAAAAGCTGCACCTTGACAAAATGTCCACCTGTCAATTATGAAAAGCTACAGTTGCTTGGATCTGCACAAATACTATGCCAATACATGGCAACATCCTAGGTTCTTGGGAAGAACTTGATGCGAATGAAGGCCAACAGCAGCTAAAGAACTGGCAGCTATGATTTCACATTGCTGGATAAAAAAAATAATATAATTTGAAAAAAAAACCACAGGAGTTGCCTTGAGAATTGCTCAAAAAAACTTATTGTTCCCCTTGAAAAGCCTTCACTCAAAGCTCTGGAAGGCAGACATGTCTACAAACCAGAAATTAGACTGTTGTCTAATTTTCATAAAGCTATAATTTTAAAAACATCATCATCCTCAGCGCCACCATCATCATATTTCACATAAACCAAGCTGACTAAAATTTGAACTGACTTAGCTTTCATATACAGCAGACATTGTGGAATTATATGGAAAAGCCGATACCTGTTATGAAAATAGAAAACTAAAATGTCTCCATTTACACACCTAACTGAATTTACCTATTGTTATAAAGATGTTTCTCCCTAGCATGAAGTATGAGTTTGCTTTCCTGCCCAGGGATGATTCTACCTGCTGTTCCATAGACTTCACTTCATTTATTATTTATTTTATTGATTTAAAACATTTAAGTAACTTCCCATTTTATATAAAACTCCAGGTGGCTCCCAATTACCCTCACACAGATGTTTATCTGGGGCTAAAACAGAAAGACCCGTCAATATAACAAGTAAAAGAACATATTCTGATACCTTACAGTATGTAAGAAGATTACATTGTTAATGAGCATGTTATCATCCCATTAATCACAGTGTATAATAGCTACCCTATCAAGGAAAAAGGGAAGCTAATATATATAAATTAAGGAAGAATCTGATTTACTTTACTTTAATTTTTTTTGCCAGTAAATGCACCAACATTTGTGTTGTTTACTTCAGTGATCTGGTTAAATGGTCTAAAATAATGCTGATGGTGCTAAAGCAGTATGGAAGTTAGTATTTGCATGTTATTGTTGTTTTGAAAAAAAAAAAACCCTGAGTAATGCTGTTCTAATCCTGATTTCCAACATCTGGCATCTTTTACTTAGTCAATAAATCCCTTGAGACAATCAAAATGCTGCAAGTTAGAATGCTTGTGCTGGACTGCGTGTTTAGCTTTGGTGAGTTAATTCACCAAACACAGATAAGGGATCAATAGTGTTTCAGTACCAATAATTTTTAGTTAATAATTTAATAGTTTACCATTTTAACACAATTTTTAAAGTAGGATAGGCACAGTAAAAATGCTAAACTTTGCAACTGTTTTATTCATAAACTGCTGTATTATCCTTGCAAGGAAGATAAGCAATATGTTACCATTCTTCCGTTTAAATTCCTTAAATAGCACACACTTTATTTGTAGCATAATCTGAAAATCATGGTGAAGGGGAAAAAAATCTTGATTGACAGTCTCAAAGGTGCTTTTTTCTTCAAAAGGCAACTGGACTGTTTTTTCCCTTGAGAAGAAGGAGAAAACATTTTGCTTCTCATCCAAGAAACTTCATCAGTTCTCGTGTCAAGGGGATGGAAGGATAGGTACTACAGTTGAGACTGGATGGTGGGGAAAATGGATGGATAGGCTCTGGTAGGATGGAGGGGGGACGGATTGTATTTCTTTGCAGTCATCTGGTCTTTAGCACTCTCTGAGACCTGATGAGACAGATACAATCTTTTCAGAGCTGACTGCGTAGCTCTTAAAATTAGAGAGCATGTTTTTTATTAGTGATTTGCTATTGAATTTCAGTGATATTATTTTTTGGGGGGGGATTTCAAGAGACCCTAAAATTTCCCATTTTTCTGGGATTCTGACTGCCCTCCTCCCATTCCATCCCAGGACTTTTTCCAAAATCCTGTCTTGATATGGATAACCTTCTTTCTCAAATTTCTGTTTAAATGTAGGAGATGAGCCTGAGGGAGAGGTCAAATGTGTCATCAGTCATGTGTCCCTTCGCATCCACAAGAGAACTAAGTTCAGTCCACCTTGAACTCCTTCTACTCTTATCTCCCGCTAATATCCCTTGGCTGTTAGTAGTTCGGATTCTTGTAGAGCGCTCAAGCTTGCAATAACTCTTTATACCCATTTGAACTGTCTGGATTTCCTGATTTTCCTTGCACCTGACAATAATTCACTTATAATTCACCTTTATCATTTTAAGAATTTCCATCTCTGTCCCTCTGCCGCTAGACATTATTGATTTGATGCTTTCACACTGAGGGCTTTCCAAATTGTGACTTTAACCAAAATGGATGAATGCTTAAAAGGGCACCGAACCCTACGATACATTTTCATGCAACTGCTGAAACTCTTTTGTGTGGAGGTAAACTTCTAAAATTGGTTCAGGCAATATTTCAGCAAGAATTCTATCACAGAGCTTTCAACTGAGAAAGAGCAAGAGCAAGAGAGAATGATCCTGGCAAACATCATACCACCAACACAAATAACCTAAATAAGTCCTCATTGAGTCTCTAAAAGATCTCTCTTGTAACCTTTCAGAGAAGCTTCATTTTCTCTCTCTCTTTTTTTATAGCAGTGATTACAGAATGCCATCATTGTAATGCTTGTATTATCTTTTGGTTAATATGAGTTCAAGTACAGCCTCCCAGTCTCTTTAGTTATAGGAGGATTACTTTTGGCTTAGACTTTTTTTTATCTGCTTCAGATAATACTTAGAAAAAAAACTATTTTCAAAGTATTATTATTAGGCTATTAGACACATACAACTAATGTGACCTCCTTTATTGGGCTACCTTTGCTCAGTTTGGTTTTCCATATCTTAAACTTGGCCACAGGATCATTTAAGGAAGTGAGAACTATGTAACAGATAGCAGACATGCAAAATGTAAGCAAGACATTGTGAAGAAAATTATTTGAGACCTTGGTATACCAGACAGAAGATGGTTTGAGGGACTGGTCACAAGACAGAACATTGCCATTTACAAAAGGCAGTTTTGCTTGGAACAGCTTAAATATTGCGACAATATCTTTAACACCTTCAAACAACATCTGCCTATCCCAATTCCTTGGGAAGGTAGACAAAAATGCCAAATCCAGTCCAAACTTCTGAATGACTGTGCAACCAACCATAATAATAATATAATGTTAATTCTATTGAGGTGAGCTGAATCCAAACTGTAACAGCCTTGTCAACATGAATACAAATGACATAAGCAATAAACATCAAAGGATTCAAAACCTCCAGCCATTTGATATTGTTTCTGTTTAGCAAGTTTAGGTGTGCTTGGATGATGAACAGTGTGGTGGCCTAGATGTGAAGACACTCACCTGCTGCTTGGAAGGTTGAGAGTTCAATCCTAGGCAGTGACAGATGTTTCACTATCAGGGCAAAAAGAGAAAATATTTGCTGTGAACTCCACATAGGTGTCAGGAAGACATCCAGCAAAGTAACTGCTCAGCTCTACTCAGTCACCCCGATCCCACCTGAAGAACAGATTACAAGGTCATAAAAAGAAGAAAAAAGTGTGCTTGGATAGTAAAGCATTTGATTGAAGGAATTATCTCTTTGTTTAATTGTGCCCAAGTTAAGATCAGACATACCTTAGTATTGAGATTTGTCATCATGAATGCGAAAAGGATAGTTGTTGGAAATGATCAAAGAAGGCACTTGGATCTGTAGGATCCAAAGTTCCCCTGCTCCTTGACAAGAGACTATACACTGAAGTATCATAAATGTTTTCCCCACCTTTTGCTTACCAGAAGAATTAAATCAGGATTTCCATTCAAAGACAACAGGGAAGTAGAATGACATGTCATTCTTATTTCCACCTGCTTTGGACTAAATGGAAGTTTTGCTTTAGTGTTTTTTTCAAGTAGGCAGATAAGAAATCAGAAATCTTCTTTTATACCCATGGAAAGAGTAGTCTATAGGCCATACATCAAGTGAAAATAGAGAGAAAGAAATGATTTTTTTCGAGAACTATAATGGACTGAAAGGAATGTTCACCAAAATATATGAAATATGATTGTGGCCAGACTTATGGACGTTCTTTCCTATTATTTTTCCAGCATGCTTCATTTCCACCACATAATGTTATCTGGAAGGAAAAGTCATACCATAATTATATATACAAACTTACAAAATATGAGTCAACTACCTATATTTTTTCCCTTTTCCCTTTACCTCCTACTGCAGGTAGATTTTATATTTTAATATTTCCCATGAAATCTTGCTCATGTAGGTTTAAGGGTCATTTACTTTTCAGTATCTTCAATTAAGTCATTTACATTTACTTTTAAGTAACTTATTTGCTTAGCATTGCAATTTGACTCATATATCAGATTCATTAATGTCAAGAGCTCTGCTATACTATCCAATTTATTTGGGTATCTTAAATTTTCTCATCTTTTTATTATTATTTTTGAGATAGAAATATGTTAGATGCAACATTAAAAGAGAGAAGGAAAAGGCAATGTTATCAAGTAATATAACTATTCCAATAGAGTGATTATATCTAAATTGACCTAAGTGACGTTTACACTGAAAAAAGGGGTAATTAATTTATATGGATCAGATTATTCCCTCAGCTCAAACTCAGTTTAAGAGACTCTGAACTCCAGTGGTGCTTTTCATACCATTTAAGTGGACTTGGATAGGTTGCCATTAAATGATTATGTTTACAAGCAAATCTTATATAAGTAGCTCTCAACTTACAACCATTTGTTTAGTGACTGTTCAAAGTTAAAACAGCATTTTAAAAAATAAATTATGACTGTTTTTCATACGTACAACCATTGCAGCATCCCCATGGTCACATGATCAAAACTCGCTGCTTGGCAACTGGTTCATATTTATGACAGTTGTAATGTCCTGGGGGTCATGTGATCCCCTTTTGTGACCTTCTCACAAGCAAAGTAAATGAAAGCCAAATTCACTTAACAACTGTTATTAACTTAAACTGCAATGATTCACTGTGGCAAAAAAGTTCATAAAATGGGGTAAAACTCACTTAACAACGGTCTCGCTTAGCAACAGAAATTTTGGGCTCAATTGTGGTCATAAGTCAAAGCTCTGAAGATGAAGATAAAATGATAATTGTAGAATGTAAATGTTGGAGGAAACTTCGGAGGTCATCTAGTTCAACCCCTTGCCATGGATATGAGTCCATTATGATTCTGACATCCTGACAAATGGCCGCTCTGCTTCCTTCTGAGAAGGAAAATCTACTACCTTTTGAGGGAGTCTGTTCCACTATTCAACTTTTCTTAGATTTCTTTTCTTGATATACAACCAGAATCTTCTTCCTTTTAATTTAATTAATTTTAATTTAATTCCTTTGCTTCCTGTTCTTTGTTCTGCATTATCTTTCAGCGGACAATTCTCTAGATGCCCCAAAAAAACTATTGTGTCTCCTGTAGTCTTCAAGACTTCAGGTTAAATATAGCCAATGCTTCCAACTATTCCTTATAAGATTTCCCTACAAGCCACTTATTATTATTTTATTATGGTTCATTACACAGTCAACCAGAATTTTAGATTGGATTTGGATTTATTCATCTATCAAGTCCTTTCCAAGGACCTGGAATAGGAAGATCTTGATGTTTGATAGTATTGTCACAGGATGTAGGCTGCTCCAAGTAAAGCTGCCTTTTGCAATTGACTGATGGTGAATTTGTCAATGGCGATGATGTTCAAAAGGTGCTGCCTTTCTTACTTTGCCATAAACAGTTCAAGGCAGCAAACATATCTAATGCTCCTTCCCTCTATTTTCTCTACAATAATCTTAATCATATTGGCATTCAGTATTCTGGACTAGCACAAGCTCTTTCCTTTGTGTATTCATGCAAATATTTCATAATATAAACTTCTACTCTGACAATAATTAAATCAGGAGGATTCTTAAGATGTAATTTTCCTTGTCTGCAACAACATGAACACTTAAGTCTTACATAAGTGGCTAATGTTGTTGTAGATTTTCATGAGTCTGAAAACAGTGGCGATGTCTTTACAAAGGTCAACTGCATGAATCATAACCCAATATAGCAAAGATATGCTGCCTACTTTAAAAAGAAAAAGAAATAAAAAATAAAAGAAAGTGTTTTAAATCTGTCACATTTTCTCTTCTACTCTTTCTGCACAGGCACTAGCCAGGTTCTTCTCTGCAACTAAGTTGCTGTAATGAAATCTGCCTGGGCAGATCCAGAACCTGGTTCAGAATATGGTGGTACTAGCTATTATGGTCATGTCTCGGCATTTGCATATTATACTTTTGCTTCACAAGATGTATTGGCTCATAATAAGCTTCCAGGTATAATTGAAGCTGCTGGTTGTCATGTAGAAAGACTTTCATAGTACAGGGTCAGGATATTTGGGGATCCACCATTCTCAAAATTGTCTTTACCTGCCTCAACAGGTGTGGCAGGAGGGGCATGCTCCATGTTTGATCTATTGAGAGATACCCTTTGGAGCACCATTTTTCCTGAGATTAGGTTGGCCCTGATCTGCTGGTCTTTCAGAAGACCCTTCAGACCTGTTTGTTTTCTCAGGAACGGGGATTGGCAATTCAGCTGAATCTCTGATTTATTGTTATTGTTTTTGATTACCTTGGCCACTATGTTTTATTTGAGTACATCAGTTCATCAATGACTACAGGAAAAAGGATTACTGGCACATTCAGTCTCCCTTTTATTCAAAATAGAATGTGCACTAAAATCTATACTCTATGAGTCCCACTGAACTAATTTGTAACATTCTTCTGAATAACCATATAAAGAAGCAGACAAAAAAAAATGCCAAATCCAGTTTAAATATCTGTCTAACTGTGCGATGGACTCATTACTTAATGATGCGATGGATTCATACTTAATGATAAACAAATCAAACGTGCTATATCATTGTTCTGTGTGATCCGTGAACCTAACCTACAATGGCACTGTTTATTTATTTATTTGTTTGTTTGTTTATTTATTTATTTATTTATTTATTTTATTTATTTTATCAAATTTCTATGCCGCCCTTCTCCTAGGACCCAGGGCGGCTTACAACAACAATACAATTACATATAAGAAATTTAATAATAATCAACCATCCAACACATTTATTCAATCTAAAACATATACATACAACATGCAATCACAATCAAACACACAATCAACGATGGAGGCACGTTCCTAGGCCTGGGGGCAGAGCACTGTTCATATGCCCCAAGCCTGTTGGCATAAATAGATCTTCAATAATTTCCAGAAAGCTAGGAGGGAGGAAGCAGTGCGGACCTCTGTGGGAAGTTGGTTCCAGAGGCCTGGGGCAGCAACAGAAAAGGCCCTTGCCCTAGGACCCATCAGATGACATTGCCTAATAGACGGGACTTGTAGGAGGCCAACCCTATGTGCCCTAACCGGTCGCTGGGATTCATGAGGTAGAAGACGGTCCCGCAAGTAACCTGGTCTGTTGCCATAAAGGGCTTTATAGGTCATAACCAACACTTTGAATTGTGTTCGGAGACTAATTGGTAGCCAGTGCAGCTCATGGAGAGCTGGAGTGATATGAGCATGTCTTGGGAGACCCAAGACAGCTTGCGTGGCCGCATTCTGGACAACCTGCAGTCTCCGGACATTCTTCAGAGGTTGCCCCATGTAGAGAGCATTACAGTAGTCGAATCTCGAGGTGACAAGGGCATGAGTGACTATGAGGAGTGACTCCCGATCCAAATAGGGCCACAATTGGCACACCAGGCGAAGGAAGGAAGATGGTTTTTACAAAGATGTTAATTACCTCAACCTGAACTGATAGTTTGTTTGGCTGAATATGCCAAATATGTCAGTGAATTCCTCAATTATGTGTATGTGTGTGTGTGTGCGTGCGCACACACACACACACGCACTCAGTAAACACTGCTCTATAAATAAAGGCCGAAGAAGTAGTTCACAATTACTCCAGAACCTGTTCTTCAACTGATACTTGCTTTTACTGTTAATACTGCTCCCACTGAGTGAACATTGGAATTTTAAAAAGTGGGGAGATTCTACTGAAAGATATGCAAGATAATATTTTTAAATGCTCTTCTGTCTTAGATTAAATAAAAAAGAAACTCCTGTGTGTGTGTGTGTGTGTGTGTGTGTGAGAGAGAGAGAGAGAGAGAGAGAGAGAGAGAGAGAGAGAGAGAGAGAGAGAGAGAGAGAGAGAGAGAGAGAGAGAGAGAGAGAGAGAGAGAGAGAGAGAGAGAGAGAGAGAGAGAGAGAGGAATCTCTTTAACTGCTACAGGTACTGGGACGGATACTGAGTAAGTTTCCACCTTGCTTTAAACACTGCAAATGAAATGACAAAATTGTGCTTAAAGAATCTTTGCAAACTTCCTTTCTCCTGTCAGGGAGGTTAAAGTTTGTATAATACCCATCTTTCTAATTCTCTTCCCCTTTCCTTTCCTTTCCTTTCCTTTCCTTTCCTTTCCTTTCCTTTCCTTTCCTTTCCTTTCCTTTCCTTTCCTTTCCTTTCCTTTCCTTTCCTTTCCTTTCCTTCTTCTTTCCTGAAGACAATTGGATCTTAGCTTATTTTCAGATGCTGAATTTTTTGTTTATAGAATTATTCGAGCCCTTTATATTTACATATTATTATTTATGAAGTCTGAAGTTAAAGGTAATCACTGATAATAAACAATGTGTACATTTATAATTCACTCATGTCACTAAACACATTGGACTTTTCTAGAGAAGGAAGGTTATCTGAAAAGAGTTGTTTTTCATGCCATCTTACTAGCCTTATGACTCTTTCCTCAACACTAACGGTGAAAAATTGTACCATTAAAATATTTATATTTAGGATTAACAGTTGCATGCTCCCTAAACAAGCACTGTCAATAATTTTCACTTTGATGCTTTTTATGATAATACAATGTAATTGGATTCAGCAGTAAATCCACACACAGCTCTAAGAAATGAAGCAGAAGCTTGATGAGGCATATCATAAAATGATTTAAAATATGTTTACCGAGGAGAAGATGCCAGGAAGCTGATAGTTTTGTTTGCTAAGACAATCTCTACAGAGAAATGCAAATAATTTCAATAAAATTGATGTTGTACTAGTGTATTTTCTCTTTTTTGTTAATTGGCAAGAGGGTAATAATATACTCTGTTTTCTGAGACATATGAATAAGATATCATTTAGTTCAAATACAGTTAAGAAGAAGATTATCTGAAAACAACATGATCCTATCGATATGTGCCTCCAGTTATGAAGCAGGTTTATGAAAATAAATTACTCATTTGGCAGGTTATCGAACCTATTAGGATTCCTTCGATTGTCAATGTATTTATTAGCTGTAATGGATTTCTCATCTGTAAAAACAACAACAATAATAATAATAAAAAATTAGGATGCCAGCTAAAAAGAAATAGTATTTTGGTGGGGACAGGGGTGAGAATAGCTTTGTGGAAGTTAGGTAGATGCAATGAATATCCGGAAGCTGGATTGTTCTTTTAACAGATTTTTGGTGGTCCCAAAAGGCGTGATAATTTATTTAGCATATGATGAGAAGATGACAAAGAAAAGTAAACATATACACTCAATTCACGTAATTATATACAAAACTTCTATGGGAGTATGGCAGTGGCCTTGTAACTAGATGTCCAGATCAGTTATCCCAGCAATCGTAGATCTTAGATCAGCGGTTATCAACCTATGGGTCGCGACCCCATTTGAGGTCGAATGACTGTTTCGCGGGAGTCGCCGGACACCGCGGTCCGCCATTTTTTATTTTTTTTATTTTTTTTAATTTTTTTTTCATCACGCACGCCCCATGCATGCGCGGATCGGGCCGTCATGCACGTGCCGTGCATGCACGGATCGGGCCGTCATGCGCGCACCACGCATGCGCAGATCGGCCCGTCACGGTCCGCCATTTTGTTTTTTTGTTTGTTTGTTTGTTTGTTTTAAAAAAAATTTGTCGCGCACACCCGTGCATGCACAGATCAGCCCGTTGAGCACGCGCGCACGCACGCGCGCCCGGGTCGGGGTCGTGGCACGCATGGGCAGCGCAAGTGGGGTCTCAACTTGAAAAAGGTTGAGAACCACTGTCTTAGATGATCTACGATTCATGTAGATCTTCTAAGGAACCAGAGAATGCACGTCATAGGCAGTCTTGCACAATATGTTTAATAGTGTACATATTAATACCATAGTCACAACAAGCAGAATCTTTCCAGCCTTATTGATTCAGGGCAGAGAATGTTCTTCCAGTGTCACATTAAATTCTGTTCAATTTTGACCAGATAGAGTGAGACAGATTAAAATCAGGTGCTTTAGTAGAAGGATCACTAAGCCTCCAGCCACAAGAAGGTAACTTGGACCATTCCTCTCTCCAGGCATTTGCAGGATTAAATGGAGTAAACATCTACCCAATGAATGAGTAGATGTTGAATGGCTGTTTTCCATGTTGGCCTACTGGATTTCCAAAAGGGGTGGTGATGATGGTGAAATTTTGTTGGATGAGAGGCCAGATATGGACAGGCAGCAGTAAAATGAAGAAGGATTGGTGGGAGACTTTGAGCCATTTTCAGGTTGTTAGCCTCTAGCCAAACAAAAGCTGGGACGTTGGATGCAGGTACTGGTGAAACTTATGGATTCCAAGTTGTAATGGATTAAAAGAAACCCTACTGGCACTTGATTGAATCCATAGCTCGGTTCTCGGCTGCAGAGGCTTTCCGGAAAGGTCTCTGACTGTGAAATGCAGGCCCAAGCTCCATTCTCAGTTGCAGAATGAAGCTGCTCCTTCAGTCGCAGAAGAAGTGGACCAGAGAGGTAAGTGTCAATCCATGGGAGGCCTGGCTGCAATGGTAAATTCCAACTCCCCACCCTACCTTGATTTTTAGGCATGCGCCTTGCCCCCACACTAGGGCTTATTTTTGGGGTAGAGCTTATATTAGGCCCACCCCTCAAAATCAAGCTAGGGCTTATTTTCAGGGTAGGTTTTACTTTCAGGGAAAACACGAGATATATAAAATTCCTTTTTGTGTGCATGTGTGTGCCTTTGAATCTGTGTTTACTCTCAGTGATTGCCTAGATAGATCCCTGCAGTTTCCTTGGCAGTGTTTTCAAAAGTGGTTTGCCATTGCCTCATTCCTAGGGCTGAGAGAGAGGGACTGGCCCAAGTTCATCCCATTTTCAGTCTGGTTTTCTGTAATATTCTACAGATGTTGAAATTGGTAGCATTCCATTTAAGTACTTGCCTGAGTTCTGTGACTGTCTGGATGCTGTAAGTTTTCAGCTATATCACCTCCATGAGAGGGGATGGGAGAAATAGCTTCATTCCAAACCTTTTCATTAAAAAATAGGGTTACAATTAAAAACTTGACCAAAAAATAAATACATCGGACAGATATATAACAAAGATGATCTCCAGCTTTTCCCAATGCAGAGCTAATAATACAATCCAACAACCTTAAGATGCCAATCATTAACCTCCTGAAACAAAAATATTCATAATATATTATTCTCTTAATTTAAATCTAAGCTATAATATATTGTCAAATATGAATAACCATTTAGCTGGAAACCCACAATATTTCACTAGTCAAATCAAACCTAGTCCTCAAAACCCAACATCAAAAACTGGTTTTTTTCCTTTTCTTATAAGAAATCTGACAGTAGTCTCCAAGTAGCAAGAAATATAGTTAGATTATTGTCTTTAATCAAGGCAGTCCATTTCACCATTTGGGCTAGCTTCATTCATTTTGTTGGAAGATCAAATTATTCCTGTTCCCGAGCCAGGAAATGCCACAGAAATCAATTGGACTGTTGCTTGAAGAGGAAAAGAATGGATTTATTCCTGATAGCACAGCATACAGATCAGCTTTCAAGAATGGTAGTCTGCCCCATTGGGGATGTACAAGTAGATATTTATAATGACAAAAGACTTTGATGCTTATATATGGAGTTCCTGCCCTGAGCTTTGATCAGGAGGTGCATGTTAGATGTGTATATGTGTCCTGAGAATGTGTGAAATCTGGGGAAGCCCTCAGACATGTATAGATGCCTTTCTAAGTGTGGATTTATTTTGAGGTCTCTGGTACTGTGATTTTTTTTTTTCTTGAGGGGGTTTCATTTCCCTGATGAGGCCAGTGAGGTGCCTTTAATCATTTCCTTTATTTCAGAAAATGCTGGTTTGGGAAAGTGTGACCTGGTTAGGGGATGATTGAAGCAGTATGAGGAATAAAGTTAAGAGGAAGCTTCTTTTTGCTTATAATTTTCCCACAATTTCAAAGTCTATTCTGATTTGAGAGGCATATGCATTAGGTAGCAGAAGAGTCAGGAGGTGCCTGGAGTTGATATGAATACCTTGGAACTAATACTTCTTTTTTCCTTAGGAGGTGGCTGCTGTTAGGGGCACTGAATGTGTAACCCTACTGCTAATCAGAGGGAGCTTGCTGTTTATCAATCTTGCACACTCATAATTAAATCCATCAAACCAGAGAGAAACCAAGTCCCAAAGTTGGTTTCTTTCCCTTCCTGTATTTTCCTCTTTGTTTTTCTGTACCCCAATCTCGTCTGGTCTTGCTGTGGGACAGGAAACAGACTCCTTAAGAATGTTTGGAACCCTATTTTGTTGAAAGAAAATATAGTAACCGACTCTCGAAGCCTATGCTTTCTCTTCTCTTCCCCTTATTCCAATAGTGGGGAGCCAATTTTAATTTTTCTCCTTATTTTTCTTCATTTTGTGGTATTAAATGCCTTCATAATTATTCCCACACAGTTTCTCGAAGGGCATCTCTGTGGGTCTCCACATGTTGTAAGTGGAAAGGGAAGGATCCCCAGGTCTGGCCCAATTTTGTTTTGCTAATGTGAATTTAAAAATCCAAACAAAAATGTTTGGGTTCTTTTTGGCATCAGTGAGAAGATGCAATCAGACATTATGAATTATAGATGTGGAAAAAGGAATTTCTTAGTAGATTTATTTCTCAGCTTCCTGTATTTATATCTGCTTACATTTTAATCAAAGAGAAATATTTAGCAGTTGATGTAATGTTAGAAAAGCCTCAGTAGATAAAGATCCTATTGGCCTTTGTACTCTTTTCCTTCTAACATCTTCTCTTTATCTTCTAAGCAGAAGATAAAGGGCATCAAACTCAATGCAACTTTTCTCTCCTCCACAGCATGGCATTCAACAAGATCATCACCACCTCCTCTGTCCTCATGCTGTCATATGACTTGCAACTTGCATCAAACATGGAATCTCTGACCTGGGGACAATGGTGCAGAAGACTTGAAGAGAAGCCCAGCAACCACGGGGAAATGGTTTTTCATTCAATCCATATTCAGGGCCACCACAATCCAGGGTGAAAACTGGATGCTGCACAAGGTTGCCCCCTGGGGTGGGGGGTGCCAATTAACAGTTCATTTTCTTTCTCTTTTTCAGGATTTAGGAATCCGATCTTAATCTGCCTCATTTTAAAAACTGTGCTGCAGAATTATACACTGCAGAAAAAAAGCCTCTGAGAAAGAGGAGAAAATATGATATGTTGAATATTTAAAAGAATTATTTTTTTTGGCAGACAGGCATTAAGTGGAATATTACACAAGAGCCCCTTGTGTGCCAGTAGCCATCCTGGCTATATTTGCTAGAAAAAAAGCCAACACTTTCAGCCATCAAGAGCTGAGAGACAGACAGACAGACAGACAGACACACAGAGAGAGGGAGAGGGAGAGGGGGGGAGGGAGGGAGAAATCCTTTGCCTATCTTTCCTACCTTGTCAACCTGGGTTTCCTACTTCCACTAAAATCAATCTTTTTGCCATACAACTCTTACACAAGTCTTTGTTTTCATTATTCATATCACTTGCCCATTTTAACAGTGTCTGCCTCTACTAACACATTTTAGGTGAACGTAAAAAACAGGTATGTCTCCCATAATTCATGGGCATTTATTTTAATGAATCATCATCATCATCATCACCACCACCACATCATATTTTGGATAAATATGTCATTTAAAAAAAATCAGGTAAAAAACTTTTATTTATCCAACTAGATCTGGATTCTTTGCCTCTTCCTTTTATTCTATACCTTGCTTGTATTTTGCTGTGTGCCATTAACTTGGAGTTTTCTTTTCTCCCTTTGGAACAGTTTCACATATGTACGCACAAAAAAATTCAAGAAAAGTCTTGTTTTTATTGAACAAAAAGGTATTCTAATTTATTGATCTTGAGGAAGAACTTTGTGTCAACCTGCAGCTTGAGTATCCAAATAAAGTCCAGGATTTCTTTCATTTCTGAAAATCTTACTGGTTTATTGAATACATGACATGGTATAGGCAAAGGAAAACTAACTCTAAAACCCCAAGGCATCTAACCAAAGCATCTAACAATAACATTCTCAGCCAAACCTTCCAGATGTCCCCGTAATTCATGTAAACATCTTCTCATTGTTTTGAGAACATTCTGTTATCATCTTCCCCATCATTAGAATGGCCCCAAAAAGTTTCCATACATCTGTGTTTCAACAAACATGTGCAGAACTGGAGAGGTTTCATTCCTCAACCCATTCCTCTCACTAATCCATTTGAAGCCTCATCTCCCACCCACCCACTTATTCTAATGACAAGATGAAACAATAAGGCAAGGTTTTCACCCTTGACACTTTGTTTATACACCTCATCTGGGGAAAAGATCTCTTTTGTTTGAGTCTTATCTGTCCCTTTGAAGGCTTTCATTTCTGTAGGCATCTATCTTTTTTTCCTCATAACTATTCATTTTCTCCCATTACGGCTGCTTTTAGATTCATAAAAATGACATGACAAATATGAATGAACTGAAGAGATCTTTTAGATAAAGTTTTAATTTGTTGCAAAATTTCCCTCTTTCAGCTCCACCTCCCACAGTGGAATCCCTGCTGTTGAGTAATCAGGCCAGAACTTATGAACTTGTGAGATTTATTGTCAAAATTTGGTACCTGGCTAGATGAGTTGGGTTGGAGGTTTACTTAGGGTGGCAAACAAGTTAACTCAGGCACTGTCAGCCCCATGATTTAGACTAGACCAAGAAACAAACTCCAGGAAAGTCTTAAACTACTTTTATGAAGATGCACTATTGCAACAAAAACTCGCAAGACTAATTGTGCTTAGCTTCCTGAAATCCCACACCCTCTTATACTCCTGTAACACTAAGGAGGTGTCTTCCTCAACTGTTTCTTCAGAGAGCTTGGGGGCTTCAGTTGAGCTTTTCACCTGATTACTCTGGGAATGGATCTGGCTTTATCTCTATCAAAGTCACCTTCTTTACTCTCTCTGAAAGCCATCCCTTATTTATTGACTGGAGGGGTATTTAAATGATAGTTAAAGCAATCACAGTTAGCCCTTGACTTGCAAACACAATTGAACCCACAAGACAGTTGTTATGTGAGTTGTGCCCAATTTTATGACTTTTTCTGCCACAGAGTTGTTAAGTGAATCACTGCAATTGTTATAATAGTAATACAGTTTTTAAGTGATTCTGGCCTTTGCTTGCAAAAGATGATCACATAGCCCCGGGATACTGCAACTATGTTAAATACAGACCAGTTGTCAAGTGTCTAAATTTTGATCACCTGACCAGTCATAAATAAGAAAAAATGGTCCTAAGTCACTTTTTTCAGTACCATTGTAACTTTGAACAGTACCATTCAGTACTGTTGTAAGTTGAGGACTACCTGTAATATCAATTAAAGCAGGGCAGTGTAATGGCTGATAGGGGGTTTGTAATAATGAACATATAAATAATTAATGTAATATAGTTTAATTTGAAAGTGGACCAAAATGTCAGGTAGCTGTCATTTGTTTTGAAAATTTTGTATCTCTACTTAACCTGATCTCTCAAGCACATGTTCAGTTTATCCAAAACCTCAGCCTAAATCAGGGGTTCTCAACCTTGGCAACTTTAAGACTTGTGGACATCAACTCCCAAAATTCCTCAGCCAGCAAAGCTGGCTGAGGAATTCTGGGAGTTGAAGTCCACAAGTCTTAAAGTTGCCAAGGTTGAGAACCCCTGGCCTAAATCTACACTCGGGGGATGAAGATGGGAAAATCTAGTACTGGCTAGCCCCCATCCAATGATACCCTACAGGGACTGTTTCATGGAGGGTGGGGGCTGGCATTTTTATATGGGGAGCTTCCCCCTCTCCCATATCTGTTCCTCTTGCTACCTCTTTGACTCATAACAACAGTTATGCCATTGTTAGGTGCCATCAGGAATAGCTCTTTGGGTGATTTTCCAAAGGGAGGTGCTCAGTCTTGAAAATGACAAGTTATCTACCTTTGGGCTAATTGGATCTGAATTTTGACTCTGTTGCCAGATTCTCCAGAACTGCTTCCAATTTGTCAAGATTTATTCAGTGCATGCTCCCTGTATTTTTATGTGCTTGTTATAAAAATGATTAATTTTGCCTTTGAGCCAGTCTTGACTCCTGCTTTGCCCTTGCCTGCTTCCTAGGGCTGACTGGTCCAAGGTCACCTGGCAGAACTGGTCCAAGGTCCAAGGTCACCCAGCAGAACTAAAATTCACAATCTCCCAGTTTGTCACCTGATGCCTTAACCATATCCAACTGGCACTCAAAAGTACTACTATTATTATTGTTATTATTATTATTATTATTATTATTATTGTTGTTGTTGTTGTTATTATTATTATTATTATTATTATTATTATTATTATTATTATTATTATTATTATTATTATTATTTCTGTTCTCTACTGATGCTGTACATTTCTATTTTGCCAGTCAGAGTATAACAATCAAGATGTAATGGTATCTGAGAAAGACCTTGAGCTACAGGGCAAAGAAATGCTGCCTAAGGAATGGTCAGATAAGAGAGGGCAGAGCCAAAGCTACACAATGAGTGGAGAAAGAAGCTCAGGCTGTAAAAGAGATGGTAGGAGAGTTGTGCTTTCAGACTTGCAAGGTTCTATTAATGTAGCTTTACAATAGAGTAGAATTAGTTTGTCTGCTTATGTTTCCTGTCTAGTCTATCTGGGGATGGCTGACAGTTACTAAAAATAAAGTTACTGATTAGAGAGCATTGGGGGGAAAAAAGGTCAGATGTTGACCTACTCAGAATCAGCATAGACAGAATTCACATCGCTCTGATTAAAAATTATGTTTTATTCAGGTAGCCAGAATTAATTAGCTATTCGGTGTTGTTTTAATTATTACTTTATTTATTTACTCTGCTCTTTATACAAATCCTCAGTTCAAAAGACAGGTTTTTTAATAAGCCCCCAAATAATTAAAATTCAGGGACAGACAACTCTGCTGCTTGGAGAAACCATTCATATTTTACATTAGCTTAGAGTACATTTTAATGTGATTCAACCTGCTGCACATTTTCATAATTATGCTTTGAGTTTTTTTGAACCTCTCTTAGAATTTTGCTTTGAATACACAGATTTCTTTGCTCCTGTCTCTTTTGCCCTGATTTTTACAGTCCAAATCTGGTAATTCCACACTAGAGTAACCTGATAAAAATGCACTCAGAAAGGTTACATTTTGGAAAACAGAAGATAAAATGTGTACACTGCCGAAAATAGCATTCAGTGATACATAGAGTATAGGTGGTGAGACTTCTTACAGAAATACAAGTACAATTTTCTGCACATGAAAATATAAGCACATTTTCATGAAGACTTTTTATATATACAAAAAAAACTGCAAATGTGTGGTGGAAGAGTTAAAAGATATGGATGTATTTAGCATGAAGAAAAATATAGAAGTAATAGAAATAACACTATCTGTTACATGGATGATGGGGAAAATGTTATTTTTTTCAAGAAAGGAAACATGGAGCAACTATATTGAAGTAGATTTTGCCAAAATACTAGGAAACCTTTACAACGGGATTCATCTACATACCTTTATTCCATTGAATTCCAAATAATCTGGAAGGAAAGTAGCATTTTCTATTAGAACATTCAATAAAATTGTTTATGCGAACATTCTAGGTTTCATGGTCTAGTGCAGACATGTCAAACTCATGACGTCATGTGACGTCGCACAATGTATTGGGACGGTTTTGCCATTGCAGGTATTGGGGTGGGCGTGGCTTCCGGATGACGGGTCCGGGCCGTGGGCTGGCAGTTTGACATCCCTGGTCTAGTGGGTAAGGCACCAGGCTAGAAACTGGGAGACTGTGAGTTCTAATACACAGATGTAGTAGTTAATCAAGTTGGAGTTTCCTAACAGTGTAGACACTAAAAAGTAACTTTTTGCCCCCTTCAGTTATTACAGAAACCAATTAATGGACCTCTCACTCAATGAGGCATGTTCTTCTTGCTGATCCTGCACTGAGCATAGAATTGAATTACATAATATTCAATGTCCCATCTAGCTCCATAATTCAGTCATTCCATTCAAATTTTGGAAGGACACTCTCACCTATTTCATATCTATCACATCTTAGCCATTGTCTATCCACTGCAGGGTGAATGTCTCTTCTGCATGTTTCCAACCAATACAGTCCTCAGCTTTCTTTTCCCAACTGGGCCTGCATATTTGCTGATGTTATTGATCCATCTTGTTTTAGGTCTCTTCTATGAATGTTTTTTATCAGGTGGAATCCATTCTATGACTGCCTTCTATGACTTGGTCCACCTGGTGATCAGTTCTTCTTTGTGAATTTATTAAACATAACCTGCCTCTTTTTCAGGTTTATTTTTAAGCCAAATGGTTCTTTTGCTTTATGCAGCTCTTGTATGTGTCTTGTAGCTCTTCTGGGTCTTGTGAGAAGAGAACAACATCATCTGCAAATCTTAAGTGAGTCCATCTGGGTACGCAAGTGATATTGACTACATCATGTCAAGTGATAAAATAATATTCTGCAATTGTACTGTCATCAGTCGCTTTAAAGTTGGAAGTGACCATAGAATGGTATGAGCTAAAGTGAAGATAGACTGTCTAAAAGAGCATATGAAAATGCTAAAGATGTCACAACATCACCAAAAGCAAAAATAAAGTGTGATAAACTGTTAGAGGAGAACAGTGAGTTTGAGATTAATCTATCAAATCGCTCTGCTCTATTGCAAGATTTGGAAGAGATGAACATTACAGACCAAAATGAACAAATAGTCAAAAACATCCTTGAATCTGCTACATCTATAGCACCATCTATAGCAGTCATGGTATGTGTGTGTGTGTGTGTTGTTGTTGTGTATATAGATATGCATGCATATACATATGTGTGTGTGTTTGTGTGTGTTTGTGTATATACATGCATACACAAACACACACACATATGTATATTTTTGTCAAAAAATGAAGAATAAATGATCAAAAATATGTGCTTTCCAATAGGAATGTATATTGCAGATACAGTAAACAGTAGATTAGAGAAAGGCTAAGATTTGGGCCCAGTTTTCATATGCTGGGTCTTCACATAGCAACAAGGATCCCCAAATGGTGATCCAGTGCTAGTGGAAAAATTCACATTTTATCTATTCCTTTGGTTTTGGCTTTAAAAATGTTAATGATATATATTTAGTTACATTACAAGAATTAATGATGTGTGAGGTATAAAATGGATATGTCACTGAGGGTTTGTTCCATCATGTTATAAACTAAGTGCTGTGGAGAAAAGAAAGTATTATGATAATCAGGTTCTGAACACAACTGAAAAAATGCAGAAAACACAAATTACAACAGAAAATCTGTCTGTGATGGATCTTCTGAAAGTAAATCTTAAACCTTAAGCTGCACTGTAATTGAAATAAAATTTAAGTATTCCATCTTGACCATCAAGCCATCTCATCCTACTCTTCATTATTCAAAGCATTGTCAATGAAATGAATTCATCAGTGTAACAGAGATAAATGAGACAACATGGAACAGTCACAACTATCTCCCTGCACTTATGAAGAAAATTGTCTCTTATATCAGTGACAAAGATGTCTAGAGTTTATAAGCATCTTTTTCTATTAAGTCTGTCTTAAATATTAATGGCTCTGTAATTTAACCTTAAAATACATTCACGGAAATACTTAAAAATAATATTGAGAAGAAGAACTGTAAAAAGATTAAGCTATAGGAATGGTCAATTTCTGTGAGGTAAGGCATTTTTACTTTTCAAAATAAGAAAAGAAAGAAAGGAAAGGAGAGGAGAGGGGGAAGAGAAGAGAAGAGAAGAGAAGAGAAGAGAAGAGAAGAGAAGAGAAGAGAAGAGAAGAGAAGAGAAGAGAAGAGAAGAGAAGAGAAGAGAAGAGAAGAGAAGAGAAGAGAAGAGAAGAGAAGAGAAGAGAAGAGAAGAGAAGAGAAGAGAAGAGAAGAGAAGAGTTATGCTGGTAACCATGAGCTTCTATGTTTCTTCCCACACAAAAAATAACATTTGCAATGTTTCTGCAAATATAGCTTTCTAATGTAACTTGGTTGTACAAGTTTAAAGACATATCAATTTTTAAGTTCACTGTTTTTGAATCATGTCAGTTTTAATACAGTTGGTCTTTGACTTATGACTACAATTGAACCCAACATTTCCATGGCTAAGCAAGGCAGCTGTTAAGTGAGCTTTGCCCCATTTTAAGACCTTTCTCGTCACTGTTGTTAAGTGAATCACTACAGCTGTTAAGTGAACCATTACAGTCATTAACAAATCTGGATTCCCCCAATGACTTTGGTTGCTGGAAGCCGGCTGGGAAGGTTACAAATGGTATTCACGTGATCCTGGGACAATGCAACTGTCATAAATACATGCCAGTTGCCAAGCATCTGAATTTTGATCACGTGTTCATGGGGATGCTGCAATGGTCTATGTGAAAAGGGTAGAAAACATCACAACTTTTTTCAGTGCTGTTGTACTTTGAATTGTCACTAAAAGAATGATTATGAAGATTACCTGTAGAAGAATTATCTACCCACGTAGCTTGCTTCCACTGAAGAAACCCCACTCAAGAAATATTCAGTTTTAACTGGATCATAGATTCATAACTGTTTAATTTAAAACTGTTCTTTTTTTTGAAAAATATTTTATTGATTTTATGATTTTAACAATAGATGCTTAAAACACACCGTGGTGATTGGGTAAACAAAACTTAATACATTCACTTTCATCTTTCTATTTCCCTCACCCACATAAGACAAAAAACCAAAAACATATAAATTTAATATATTCCATTTCTGTCATAAATTTCTGTTAAACCTATTTTAAGACTTTGTTAATTTCATTCCAAACTCTCCCCGATACATATACCATGATATTTATAAGGTGTTATCGTACATTCTTTTACATTCATATATACAGTACTTTTAATGAAATGAGGTAAATACCTAAACGTAACTTTTGGTGTTGCTCACCCATTTCCCCTTTCACCGCATCGACACTCTTTCTTCTCTACCTTCTTTCTCCCTTTCTTCTCTTCCTACTTCCTTCTTCCCCCACGCCTCTCCTTCCCTTTCTCTCCACTTCTCTTCTTCTCCTCCAACCTTCCTACTTCCTTCTCCCTTCCTTCACTCTTTCTTCCCTCTCATCCCTCTTCAGATGCAGTTCAGGGATAATGTCCAAGCAACTCCTCTCTCCAAATTTCCCTACATTAATACTTCTATCTCAGTAAATATTTACTGATTTTTCCCATCTTTCCCCAAAAGCTTAAGACACAACATAGTGATCAGGATGTCCAATCATTCAACAACAAAGTCATAAATGTAGCTCAAATTGAATATGGTATTGCTTATTAAAATTTATACAATTACAAAAGTCATCAATCACATGCAATTATAATCTATATCCTGTTTTTAGGCTATACTCCAACTACATTTTAATAAATATATAATTGTGATTTCAGGTAGCCTTAATACACAATCATTCATTGAGACAGATTTTTCCCCTTATCACAAATAACTCTTTCTCTCTCTCTATTACAACATAGTTATCATATTTAAAATAATAATATAGGTCGAACAAATACAGTACTTTTTTAAAAAAAAATTCTATCATTTCATCAATCTACATCTTTAAAAAAAAATCTTTTTAAGGCCTTGGTAAAGTTTATATCTTCAAATACTTGTCAATTATAATATCAGGCAATTCTCCTCTTTCATTCCTAAATTAAATCAGACATATTCTCTTTCTTTTTTCCTTTTTTTACTAGATATATTCAATCATGTCATCAGTCTACTTCTATAATGTCTTTTTGTCCTCTAGCAAGATTAACTCCCTTAAATAATTATCAACCATGGTAACAATACATCGTTAAATCAGAGATAATTTCTAAGCCTTTTAACCTGTCAAGTAACATTTTGTATCACACTTGAACCTGACTCTAGCTTTCTTTCTATGCCAATTTGGTTCCCATAGTAAGGCTTTTCGATTATCAAACCTCAAGATTTGATTACGAGGCTTCCTAACAAATTCAAACTGAACAAATTTTCTTTCCCTTTCCTCTTTATTGTAATTTCCGAAAAGTTGTGTCAATCTTTGTTATTTTTGGTAATTGAATTGGGTCAATTACAGTTATTTCTTGATCATCAAAATTGTCCATCAGTTGTAGGTAATGCATGGCATTAGTTGATTCAATGGTTTCCACATTTTCTCTTGATGCAGATTCACAATTAGGTTGTAAGAATAGTGTCTCTGTCTCTTTAAGTTGTAAGTAGGTCTGTTCAGACATAAAACTGTTTTTCTAAGGCCAGATTTGGTCTCCGTTCTGTCAAGTTTTTGGAACTACCCTGCTGACAGAAGGACACGTTCCCAAGTTTCTTCACATAGTTTCTTTCCAGTTTGAATGAAAACAAGGGAAAGAAACAGGAAAATTTGGTGTCCTTCCTGCCCTCAGGTTCTGCCTTTTCTCTAGAATTAATAGCTTGAAGTCTATTTATTTCCATTTGCAGTGCAACCTCTAGGAAAGAAAATACTTGAAAGCTCTTGAATAGACATAATAATGGGACCTTGCAGAGTACAGAATGCTGATGCTGTTATGTATATAGAAAACTTGCCTCTACAACACAAAATTCATCTATGTCTGAAATGGTACGAGAATTCTAGAGCAGCAGTCTGCAACTTTTCTGCTTCGCTAGAACAGTGGAGACAGCGGTGGTGGCAGCTGGGGGGCAGAGGGGATGCTTTTACGTATACATGCCACTTTCACAAATGCAGCTTTGCGTATGCACACGCTTGCCCACCACTTCCACAGACTTGTTCCGAATGGGCTGCATTCCAGCACCAGGCCACAGATTAGAGGTTGGGGATCCCTGTTCTAGAGAACTCCCTAAAGAGAGGACATTTCATCTATTAAATAAATAAAATTAGAGCAAATAGGAATCAGATTTCTGTGGGTGAATAAATAAATAACAGGAAAAAATAGTTGTGTCTCCTACATGTTTACATATTTCATAGGTTCAACAAAGGGTGACCTTGAAAAACTAAGCAGAGTCAGACTTGATTGAGTTAGAAACCACCAAGAAAATGTTAGATCTATATACAAAACTGGGTAGTAAAGCAAAAAGCAAGAGAGAGAGAGAGAGAGAGAGAGAGAGAGAGAGAGAGAGAGAGAGAGAGAGAGAGAGAGAGAGAGGGAGGGAGGGAGGGAGGGAGGAAGGAAGGAAGGAAGGAAATCCCAGAAGGCAATGACAAACCATGTTGTTATTGTTGCCAAGGAAACCCTCCACAGAGTTACTAGGAATGACTTTATTTGAAGGATGTTATCTTAATCCTCAATCTATATAGTCATGTATTAAATAATTTTTATTTACTCCCCTATCACAACTGGGAATATTATGTATAATTCTAGAACGAAAGCTATAAATCCATGTACAGTATGGAAATGAGCCATTTTCAGATGTAATATTTCAGTAAATACTACAGCATTAGGAAAATGAAAAAGAAAAGGAGGGTAAAAGGAAACTGTCAGATTGAAAAGCAATCAGGCCTTTCAGTCCATAAATTGCTGGCAAATATCTATTTGCCATCTAATGACACTCTCTTAAAAAGTAGAGAGAAATACTTCACTAAGGCTAACTTCTGAAATATTTCAAAACTGAATGCATTTATACAGTCTCTCAAGAAAATAAATGGCACAGGTATCAGTTTTCTGTTCAAATACTTTCATTTCTGAATTCAGCTTGTGATTTGGAGAAAAATATTCAGTAATTTTTGCTTGGTAGATTTATTATAGAAATAGAAATAGCACTTAGACATATACTGCTTCCTAGTGCTTTAACAGCACTCTCTGATCAGTTTACAATGTGGTAGCATTAATTGCAAATGGCCCCCAACAATCTGGGTCCTCATTTTACTGACTTCAGAAGGATGGAAGTCTGAATCAATCTTGAGCCACTCAGGATTGAACTCCAGGGTGTGGGCAGAATTAGTTTGCAATACTGGATTCTAACCACTGCACCACCATGGCTCTTATTCAACATTGTATATTATTATCACACATATGAAACAAAACAAAATTATCTGAAATTCCAGACACTCCCCCCCAATTCATTTTCTTTTAGAGAGCATACATATATGCACTGGATGCTTTGGATTAATATAAAGATTGAATAGAATGTATGAACAAAAAAATGCATTTTTGCACTGTTTAATCCATTTGCATCTTAAGGTACGATGGCCTTGGAAAAAGCACTTTATGACTTGTACTTACCTTTGCAACTATCGAAACACTCCTGCGATCATGTGATCACAATTTGGGTGCATGGCAAGCACCTCATATGTGCAACCCGCGGTCATGTGATTGAATGTGCAACTTATTTTGGCAATTTCCCGCAAAAAGCATCTATTTTGGCAGCTGAATTTGCTAATGACTACATGTTTCACTGAATGAGCATGTGATTTTCTTAACAACCATCATCAAAATAGTCATGAAATCCGGTCTAGTCAGTCTGTGACGTGACTTACCATTGCACTAACTTTTGATTGATTGAAATTTTACTTCCAATATGATTATCACTTGAGACCATCTGTATTAATATGGCTTGTTTCAGTGGCAATGAGTTTTATATTAGGGGGAATTGAAGATCATCCCGGAAAAGGACTGTCTATGTGGTTGCTCAGAGTTTGCACTGATGGCCCATAATTAATTAAAGCACCCCTATAATGACTAAGCTTGGAAAAATGTCACTTTGAAAAAGAGCTACCTAATAGTATACTAGAAAGGAATTGGCCTCATTTAGCTTTTTGTGGTTTTCATTGGATCCTGAACTGAATCAGTTGTTGCTGTTGTTCTTATATTTATAAAATGAGAAATCCTAGCAGAAACAAACACAGCTTAATGCCTTTCTCGGTCGTTTTTTTCAAAGCTCTCCTTAAAGTCTTTAGGTGCAGTTTCTATATGCACCCCAAATGTGGTGACAGAATCTCGATATGAGAAAGTGGCTATATTGCTTCAGGCTGCAGGCAGCAGTACCGTTTGTGAGATTTCCTATGCAAAATAGGGTGAAAATAAGAATGAATTGCCTACAAGTAGAAAAATAGGATAGTAGCATAGTAGAAAAGCAGTTGGCTTTGAGGTTTAGGGTTTTTTTTCTATATTGGAGAGGGGCACTGATGAACACTGAAAACAATGCACTATAAGTTAAAATTTTCCTCAACTACAAGTTCTTGTTTAGCCTTGTTAGGCGGCTGTTAGCCTCTATGATGGTGACAAAAAGTATTGTAATCAATACTCACCTTGATAGCCTTTGCACTAACATAATCCCTTTTACAGTCAATAATTTTCCTATTATAATCATACATTGTCCTATTACAATCATAAACACAGTTGCAATTATGTGATTTTTCACTTAGCAATCACTTCACTGAATGACCCAATTGCAGTCGCTCAATTAAAACTCCCAATATTTGCTGCTTCATGTACATATCCCACCACAGATATTTTGCTGAAATTATTAGTTGACTTTATTTTAATTTCAGCAAAATAGAAAAAAAAATAGAAACAGTTGGGAGCATAGTCCTTTTTCTGGTGTTCTAACTAAATATTTTCCCCTCTAATTCTCTGCCTACTTCGCCTGAAGAGGCATCCTGGAAGTTAAAACAGCTCTTTAAATGAAATTTCAAGAGCAATTTTAAGCCACATTCCAAATAGGAAAGCCAATTCATAAAACACTTCTGATGGGTTGGGGATTTGTTTATTTGGTCTGGCATTTTCTCCTTCTTCTGAGTTTTCAGGCCTTTCCATTCCAACTGGCTCAGAGCATAAACAAAATTGTTAAAAGAAGCAAAAACAATAATGTCACTAGAATGACACTATCCACCAGGGTCTGGCAGTTCAAAAAAACAATTGCTTTTCATCTGTTACATGGTACATTCAAATGTTGGCAGGGGCCTCTCTTTTACTTCCAAAACTTACATCTCAATAGCTGTATCAACAAAATATTTTATATCATTTATTACAAGGAAAGAATTGTTAGCAATAGTTAGTAACAGGTTTGCTCAAATATATACTTAGAATACCAGATCTGGACTGCAAAAATCTCACCAACACTACATGGAAACAATCAGTTAGATCCATCTATCTATCCTTCATCTGTCTGTCTGTCTGTCTGTCTATTTATCATCTATTATCTATCTATCTATCTATCTATCTATCTATCTATCTATCTATCTATCTATCTATCTATCTATCTATCTATCTATCTATCTATCTATCCATCCATCCATCCATCCATCCATCTATCTAAATCAATGTATATGGTCACTTATTTATTACTTTGGGCCAGTCTGTCACTCTCAACCCAACCTCACATGGTTGTTGTTCTGGGGAAAACATGAGAAATAAGGAGTATTAGGTATGCTCACCACCTTACTTGTAAAACAATGATAAATAAATAAAAGAAAGAAAGAAAGAAATGCAACTCTGGTGCCTAACAACACATTAAAAAGATACCATTTTGCCATTACTCTTCTTATGACAGCTTATTAAGAAACATGCTGTGATATATCACAACAAATAGTAATAATAAATAAATAATCGGAACAAAATCAGATTGTCAAAATGAATTAGTAAAGCGCATTCTGCAACACTGTTCCCTTGGTATTTATCCATTTATTGTTTGCTTATTAATTGGAACAGCTATGCTAACCATTATGGATTTTTCAATTATTAAGTGGGGATTATTGACATTCTGTTAAAGAATTTGAGATCAGAAAATAAAGAATAATGACAGTTGTGCACCAATTGTGATCGCTGAGTACTAACTTGGATTTGGATGAATTTCCACTGTGAAGGTATAATTCCTACCAAAATGAGAACAGAATTCAACCTCCTCCACATTTCAGGGTCTTTCTTTTCCATGTCTTGTGTGTGTGTGTGTGTGTGTGTGTGTGTGTGTGAGAGAGAGAGAGAGAGAGAGAGAGAGAGAGAGAGAGAGAGAGAGAGAGAGAACCTACATTATTGGGTGTCTAGTCTACTGAAAAGAAGGACCAGGTGGACATGATAGCAGTGTTCCAATATTTGAGGGGCTCCTACAAAGACAAGGGGGTTAAACTGTTTTCCAGAGCACTAAAAGGCAAGACAAGAAACAATGGTTGAAAACTAATCAAGGAGAGAAGCAACCTAGAACTAAGGAGAGATTTCCTAATGGTGAGAGCAATTAACCAATGGAATAGCTTGCCTTCAGAAGTTGTGGGTGCTCCATCATTGAAGGCTTTCAAAAAGGGACTGGCCAACCATTTGTCTGAAATGATATAGGGTTTCCTGATTGAGCAGGGGGTTGTACCAGAAGACCTACCAACTCCATTATTCTATGTTCTGTGATCTCCACACAATGAATATTTGCTGAAATTAGAGGTTAGGAAAGGGATGTTTCCTGCAGTAATCAGTAATGAATTAGGAACTTCACAAACATTATGGGTAGAACACAGGAATAGAGTTAGCAAGCAAAGAACTCTTCATTCTCTTTGCCATTACTCTGTTTTTCTCAGGTTGAAAGACTGGTGTTTTTAGACTTTCTCTTTCAACCTAGTTCCTGAAAGAAGAATAAAGGTTTTCCCCTCCTTTCTGTCTTCATTCCCTCACCATGAGTACAGAAAGTTGAGGATGCAAGTTTTCTATCACAACATTGTGACTTCCTTGCTCTTTATTTATCCTTTCTGATAAATCCTTTCTTAGGCATTGGTGTCTAAACACATTGATGACAAAATGATGAAGCATGCATAGTGACATCATGATGCAAGTTCTGTTGTTTTTTGTTCACATTAGGATGTCACATGAGACCCCTTGCTGCCCTCTGCAGATGGCTATGCTTTAAGCATCTATCTTTAGATAACTCAGTAGGCTTTTTTCTTCTTATATAATACTTTCTGATCCCAGGAAATGAACTGCAGGCCTCTCTTAACAACCTCCTATAGTCCAGTTGGATTTTTTCTGTCCATCCCATCTAATAAATTTCAATCTTCGTGGTCACAAGTAATTAAAACAACAAGAGTTCTTCTTCTTTATAATTTTTTGAACTTGCTCAAGCTAAGAGAGTTATTATGGTAGGACTCCTAGACATTGATTATCGGGGGAGAGTAATTTTACTCTGAAATCTATCTCAGCCTGGTTTAACAAGGTGGAAAATAGCTAATGATATAAATTTATGTAATCTCCCCATCAAAATTAAGGAATTCTTTTAGATTCAACTGCCTTAGATTCAACAGCCTTGCCTTGTATTTCTCTATTCTATGAGAACTGTAGAAAGATTACTATAGCTAGCTGAACCTGTCTTTATATAACAGTTCAGTCAAATCTATCCCTCACATACAGTTATATTTTTTGTTTTATAACAACATCCAAAGCTATTTTTCTCTGTTATTGTATTCTCCACATTGGCTTGCAAAATTTTGGGGTGACTTTTTCCTGTAAATTCTATTATATATAACATACAGTTATGCACAATAATTGTCGGTGTGTGTGAACAATTGTCTCAGGCTTAATTAATAATTAATTAAGGTAATTAATAATTCCCTTTACACCTGTCTTTTAATCATTCTTTTTTTGTTTTCCATGATTGCTATCCCATATCCTTAAATTTTATGGGATGATTTGTCTATATTGATAAATTATTTTACTGTAAGTTAAATGCTTCCTTCCTCTTTTAGACTTAGATACAAAATTAATTCAAGAAATTTAGCTTTAATAATACTGTACTGTATATATACGCCTATGAGATGGGCCTAGTTTTTAAGGAGAGAGAGAGAACGGGAGGGAGGGAGGGAGGGAAGGAGGGAAGGAGGGAAGGAGGGAAGGAGGGAGGGAGAGAGAGAGAGCACTCTCAAATATGTTAGGAGTGTTAGAAGAAAAGTTTAATCAAGAATGATATGTAGCCAATTACTACAATTAGAAATCCTGAATGTGTTTTTTTAATTATAAAACAAATTCAGTTATTCATGTTAATTAGTTGGAATGCGCAAAACTTCTAGCAGTGAAAGAAAAAGATACTATATCTTATTGTAATACCTGCATATATGCATATATGCATATATATATATATATATATATATATATATATATATATATATATATATATATATATATATATATATATATATATATATATATATATATATATATATATATATATATATATATATATATATATATATATATATATATATATATATATATTGTGATTCCATTGACAGGATTATATTTTAATTTTTCCATCTGAGTATATACAAAAAGACACACACAAACATTATAAACTAGAATATATCATAATGAAACCCATGGGCCCTTCATTTTCCAAGAAAGGGCACTCAAAGGAAATACTAGGTTTGTGCAAAACTATTATTCATTCATTTATTAAATTTGTTTATCTATTATATAAATTAATAAAACTATTAAGAGTTTTCATGAAAACATCATTTCACTAAAGACAATCTGAAACAGCAAATCAAAGTGGTGGCTTTAAAATGTATCGTAGCCTTTCAAAAAGCTATAGATTTTATAGGTTTTTTTTTTCATTGCTTTGGGGATTGTTAGAGATAACATACAGTGAAGAAGCTTCTTGGATGGGAAGTAAAATGTCTTCAAGGAAAAAAACAAAGGAAGTCCACTTGCCTTTTGAAAAGCACCTTTGGGACATTCAGTGCTATAGTTTCACTTTTGTATAGAGTAGGTTGGATGTGTGATGGACCTTCTATCACTCAGGTGCCCATCATTTATTTATTTATTTATTATTTAAACTTCTATGCTGCCCTTCTCCTAGGACCCAGGGCGGCTTACAATAACAATACAATAAAATTAATTACATTCATACAGCATACAATCACAGTCAATACACAGTCGCTGATGGAGGGACATTCCTAGGCCCAGGGGCAGAGTGCAGTTCATACGCCCCAAGCCTGTCGGCATAAATGGGTCTTCAACAATTTACAGAAAGCTAGGAGGGAGGGAGCAGTACGAACCTCTGAGGGAAGCTGGTTCCAGAGGGCTGGGGCAGCAACGGAGAAGGCCCTTGCCCTAGGCCCCACCAGACGACATTGCCTAACAGACGGGACTCGTAGGAGGCCAACCCTATGTGCCCTAACCGGTCGCTGGGATTCATGAGGCAGAAGACGGTCCCGCAAGTATCCTGGTCCATTGCCATGGCTTTCTTGAGGCTTTCTTTCTTTCTTTTTTTCCCAGCTCTCAACTGCTGCTCAACCACAAATCTTAACTTTGCTTTTTTTGTGTGTGCTTAATAAAACATTGTCTTTCTGTGCTGATCCTGCCCACAAACCTGGAACATTCAGTGTTGTAGCTCTCAGCCCCCTGAATATGGACTAAAGGCTGATTCATCCAGATGCACCCTTGAGTCAAATTCTGTTTTTCTTGGGGGGGGGGGTGATTTATTTATTTTTTCAGGTTTGAAACCAATTTAAGACTCCAATGAATGCTTGGGATCATACATGTATTGTTTTTAACAGTAAGAGGCAGCACGTGTTGTTTTTAACAGTAAGAGGCAGCATATTTGCTCTCTACTTTTAAGGAACCAAAATGATTAAAGATCTCCAACAAAATATTGGCATACAAAAAAAAAAAAACAATGATCACTGGGCCCTTAGAAGAAAGCATCAATAGTCCTGAATGTTCCACAAAGAAAGTTATAGAGAGATAGGAGGTTATAATAGTGTCACATTTGACGAACATCTCATGAATAATTAATTTGTGGTCACTAGACTAAGGATCATCTCTTCGCATGAGATGAACAAATGATCCTCAGCCTGAATGATGGCAACCCTGAGACCATCATTCAAAGGTTCCAATATCTGCATCAACATATCTTCAGCCTAATAATATAAACATCTGCATTTTTCATTCTTTCAACTTGACAATAGGGATGGCCTTCTTAACACTTATCTTCCAACAAATAACAACTGGACATAACCATCTGTATTTTTCTTTGTTTCATCCTGACATAAACACAACATGAACATTTGCATTTTTCTTGTTTCATCCTGACAATAGGGATGACTTTCCTAACACTTATCTCCCAAGAAATAACATGTCCAAAGTTTGTCATTTGATTCCAGCTGCTTATACCCAGGACTGTAGATACATCATGAAAAACACTATAATGTGATACTCCAAAGATTATAAGATTTAGAAATGAGGGGAAAAGCCGGAACAAGGCAATGCATTGCTGGAATCCTAAAAAATATTGTAAGAGAAGAGCAGGCAGAGCTGGGAGGCGGAGTTAAACATGTCATCAGCTTAAAGTCATTGCATTCAAACAAGAACTCCAGGTCCCATCCCTACTGAATTCTGTTGACCCTTATCTGGCACCAATTTAGTACTGAAGTTTTCTTGACCAGATTCTAGGTTTGGATAAAACTTCTATGTTGCAACTTAACTGGTGCTCCTGATTCTTTGCACCTGACAAATATCACCATAGCCATTCTATTTGTAGCATTTTATCTCACTGTGTCAGTCTGCTTCTGCTGCTAACTAAAAAAATAACACAAACTACTGTAACATTAAGTGCTGCAAGCAAATTACAACCCTGACACAATCAACTCCTGGCGCTGATGAGGGGTTCTTTCCAAGAGGGGTCAAGCTTGCCAATCAGCTAAGCCAATGCTGTCAACCCACAAAACACAGCTGCAATCAGAGCCCCCCCAAGGACAAGCCAGTGGGGGATTCTTTAGTGTCAAATCAAGAATGGCATCTCAGAGAAGCAAGGAGAAAATAGCATTTCATTTCATTTTATTGTATTTTATTTTATTTTTTAAAATATCACTATTTATTGCTAAGTTTGAGTATTTCCTGCATTGGTCCAGCACAGCTCAAGGTCTTTAATGGATACTTTGGGAGTTGCTGAGCTATCCTTTCCTCAACTCTGTTATTGCTGCCTGTCTTACAGATAACAGGGGGAATAATTTGAAACATTTATTACAGGGATGCTCTTGAAGGTATCCAGCTGAAACTGGACAAGGTTAATATTTTCTAAGGGGGGGGTTGCAGTTTCTGCTGGTTTCAAGCTCTGCTAAAAAAAATGAGGAAACCACATGGATGTTGACGCTTCTTCATTTTGGAAAAAAATGGAAAAAAATGTTGTTGAAATGGATTCTCACATCAACTTGAAGCACACCAGTTTCCTTTTGAATCACAAACTTATACTAAATCTTTATCCAAAAAGCCTTAATTTTTTTACAAGTCCACCAAATATGAAAATAGGTGGATTCTTCAAAATATACTGAAAAAGCGTATTGAATTTTCACCACAGTTATTTTTGTTAGGCATTACAAAAGACTGTACCACCATAGAGACTAAGTTGATTTTGAACTTGATTACTGCAGCAAGACTATTGGTGGGACAATACTGGAAGACATCTGAGTTACCATCTATTGAAGAATGGACATTAAAAGTGGTTAATTTGGCAGAAATGGCTAAGATATCTGCATACCTGAAGAATCACTCAAGTGAAGAATTTATGATGGACTGGAAAAAATGGATAGATTATATACAAAAGAAATATCAATTGAAGGAATTACATTTGGTATATAGTTAAACAGTTATATAATAAGTAGTTTAGTGGGGTTTCTTGCGTTTTTACCCTGTATACACTTTGGGAAGCCGGGGGGGGAGGTGGGAGGGTGCTAATAATTGTTATATTATGTTTTCTCAACTGTAATTGGGGTTTATATGAGAGTATGTATTTATTTATAGCTATTAAGGGGTTGCTCGGGTGGCCTCTGGGCACCACATTGGATGGAAAGAGGAAGGAGGTGTGAAGGTGAGGCAAGTAGGAAGAGGGTAAGAGGGAGAAGATAGGGGATAGAGGTTGGTGGAGGGGATGGGTAGGTAGAGAAAGGAAAAAGTAGGTAGTTAGATGGAAAGATGAGGGGGATGGTGTAGGTTTAGGAGGATGTGGTGGTGGGGGGGTACCGAGCACTAACTTTGATTGTTTGGTAAATGCTTTAAATGATTGTTTTCAGTTGAGTTATTATTTTTTTTCTTTTTGTAAAAAATTTGTAAAAATTAATAAAAACATTCTTTAAAAAAACAAACTTATACTAAATCATGCCCTCATCCAATCTTGAATCTCCAAATCAAGTCAAATCAAGGCTGATTAACATAGACAAATTCCTTCCTTAATCGTTTTATAAATGAGCCAATTTAGCCTAGTGGTTAAGGTTCCGGCTAGGAACCAGGAGACAGGAATTATAGTCCTGGCTTAGGCATGAAAGGCTGCTGGGTGATTTTGGGCTAGCCACTGTCTCTCAAGCCAAACTCACCTCACAGGCTTGTGGCAAGAGATAAAGAAGAGCAAGGAGTATTGGGTATGTTTGTCAGCTTGAGTTAGTTGCAAAGTAATAAAGATGAGGTAAAAAAACAAATAAATAAATCTCATTAACCATTAAATGATGCTTTCCCCCATTGGTTTCTTCCAGAAACATCTCCTTTTATATTTTACCTTGTCTAGTTGCATATTTATTTATTTATTTATTTATTATTAATCAAATTTCTATACCGCCCCTCTCCCGAAGGACTCGGGGCGGTGTACAGCCTAAAATTTAAAAAACATATAAATATACAAAATTTAAAATAATTAAAAATGAATTAAATAATTTGGCCGAAATCCCCATTTAAAACCCAAAAGCTTAAAATCTTAAAAAATACTCAGTCCCCCTAAAACATTTTGACCCTATTGGAACCGAAGCTTCTATGCCAGGCCGGCCTGTCGAAAAAGGAATGTTTTTAGTTCCCGACGGAAGGTGCGTAAATCTGTTATTATACGGAGTTCGGGGGGGAGCTCGTTCCATACATCCTTTTGTAACCAAGGTACTGTAGTTAACATGATAAATTGAATAATTGAATAATTAATGAGCCAATGGCTGCCAATTTTTCCACATTTCCTCTTCAAGCTCCTAGTCAAGTCAGCTTTTGCTACTGTAATTAACAATGCTCTGAGCATAAGAACATTAATTTATAACTTATTGACAACATCATGCCACAGTATGCAGTTGAGAAGCTACAGCTATTTGTACCAAAGGCACTATTATTATTAATAATAATTTAATCTTCAATTCACAGTGTGGGACTGTTAAAAATTTAACAGTCTGTTAAAGGTAGTGTCTGAGTATATAGGCAGTTCCGAGCAGGGTAATTTTTTGCAACGTCAGGATATTCAGATCTAATAAGTTCAAAATTTCCATGTATCTAGGCAGCCCTTTGGGTATTGCTCCAAAGGCTCCTATTCCTATTGGTACAACCATTGATTTCTCCTCCATAGTCACTCAACTTCAATTTGCAAATCACAATATTTTGATATTTTTTTCTAGCTGTTTCTCCTCAATTTGTGCATTACCTGGTATTGCAATATCAATGAATCAGACTTTTTTCTTTTCCACAATAGTGATGTCAGGCATGTTGTCAGCCAGATGTCTGTCTGTTTGGATCCAAAAGTCCCACAGGATCTTGGCTTGCTCATTTTCAAGAACTTTGTCAATTTTGGTGTTCCAGTAATTCTTGCTGCATTTGAACCCAAACTTCTGACAAAGCTTCCAGATTTTGGCAACTCGATCATGACATTCAGATAATCGGTCTGTGAGATTTTGCTGCAGCCACTGATATGGTTGTTGTTATTGCTGCTGCTGCTGCTGCTGTTGTTATTATTATTAATAATGCAACTATGACAACCATGTTCAGTGCCAGAATGTATTTTCCCCAATGATGAAAAGTAAAATGCAAACCATATTCATATAGATAATTTGCATATGAGGTATATTGAATGAACCATGTTCATATAAATAATTTGCATAGGGAGTATTTTGAATGAATGGCATTAGTTAAGTCAGTACACAACTGCTTGCAGAGAGTACGATGATTACTTCTAATCTTCTACAAAGCAAAATAATTTTTCAGATTGTAAAGAGAAAGAGGCAATGCCAGATCTATGATTTAAAAAGGATGTGATTATGTCTGAACTGAATATTTTATTTGTTAATTCAAATTAAACATCTCTGATACAGGAAGTATGGTCCAGTTTTCATAAATAGTGTTTAGGGCAGAAAACAGTTTAAAGAGATCAATTAAAATTATTCAAAACCTAATTAAGAATAATAAAAAAGCAGGTAGTAACAGCCCTCAACTCAGTAACTTTATTCTCTTTCCCAAGAAACTTTTGTTTCCTCAGGAATTTGCATTGTGAGAAATGGGCATTGTTGCTGTAGAAGGTGTGGATCTGATTCCATAAATATGTGTAATGGCAAGCATAAGACGAAACCCATAAGATGAAAAAGGAAAAAAAAACTCCTTGACATTTTCCCAACTAAGTATAACTGCTTGGTAGTTGTGTTGCCACCACTTACCTTCTTCAGAGATGTCTTTAACAAGTCACCCACCTCTTTACTCCAGAATGTGAGTTTGGTAGGAGGCCTACAGAAGTTCTGTTACTTACTGTTGTGAGTGTCTCTAGACAGGCTGGGTACATATCAGGGGATGACGAAGCACAACCAGGCCCCTCTGGGTATTTTCCCCTCCCATCAGCCGAGCTAGACAATGAGGAGATTTGTATGCAGGATGAGTCAGACTCTCAAAGTGATGAGTCAGATTTGGATCAGGAAGCTAGATGGCTTGATCCGAGATTCCGAAGGTTTGATAGGCGGAAGAGTCAGTTAAGTGGAAAAAGGAAGTGACGTATTGAAAACTATATTAGAAGAGGAAGACGGAACTAAGTCTTTGTCACGAGCAACGTTCATATCAAGAGGCAGTCTGATGCATCACCGAGTTCGTTAGAAATCAGTTTTCTGGTGTTTTTGAAATCTACGGAAGAGTAATGAAGTCTTGGACAATGTAAACGATAAAGAGTGAGTTAATTGGAAGGTGGGAGAATGTTTAATCTAAATGTAAATAAATCAGAATTGGCCGTTCCGGCCAACAAACTGCCAGCAGCTTGCTTTGAAGTGAATCTTTTGAAATGTGTTAAATAAAACTCTTAAAGAAATATTTATGTGGATTTCACTCAGCTGAGAAGGGCCAGATACAACACTTACCAGTTTTATAAGAATAATAATAATAATGGAAAATTATCATCTCTGTAGACCCAGTTCCTGGGCCTACAGTTTTTAGAGCACGAGACTAGCAAAAGCAACATTTATTTTATTTATTTATTTTATTTATTTATCAAATTTAGAGACCTGTTTCACTCACTCACAGAGCATCTCTTGCGTCTTGGAGGCTGGATAATAAGGACAATTTATAGTACAAAATCACTGTTATGAAAAAGAAGAAGAAGAAAAATGCAACACTTTATTTTTTAAGTTCAGATAGTCACATACTAAAACAGTTAATAGCAAAGCAGCTGCTAAAGGGAACTAAATAGAGAGGTACCCACAATGGTATTCTGGGCAAAACCACAGTATGGTCTGGATATGTAAGGAATCTGGGAAACTGCTAACAGTGATCCCCAATTCTTTTTTTTTCCAGTGCAGCGTTTCTCAACCTTGACAATTTTTTTTAATTAATTTTTTTTATTAAAGCAATCAACATTAATCATAATATCATATTAGGAAACATTCGTCATAGATCATAAAATACCACAGTAAGTATTAGTCCTTGTATACATCGGATTTGGTAAAGGTTCTTCACTCCTCACGTCAAGCCTCAATTATATGCCAGATACATTTTGTTTGACTGGTGCTTCTCTTGTATATACATCTATCCACTGTTTCCAGTCTGTCATATATTGTTCATTTGAGCGATCCTTCAAATATGCCGATATTTTTGCCATTTCTGCCAAATTTGTTACTTTCAAAGTCCATTCTTCCATAGGTGGTATTTCTGGCTTCTTTCATGTGCTTGCATAGTGACAATGGCTATCAGAGTCAATAAAGCAATAGCAATAGCACTGAGACTTATATACCACTTCACAGGGCTTTACAGCTCTCTCTAAGTGGCTTACACAGTCAGTCTATTGCCCCCAACAATCTGGGTCCTCAGTTTACCGACCTTGGAAGGTAAGTCAACCCTGAGCCAGTGAGACTTGATCTGCCAAACTGTTGGCAGCCGGCAGCCAGCAGAAGTAGCCTGCAGTACTGCATTCTCACCACTGCGCCACCAAGCAGACATGAGTATGCAGAAACTAAAAGAATATTTTCAAAACAGAGCTCTTTCTTCCCTTCTCTTGACTCTACCTTGTTGCTTGTTCCACATCTACTGATCTTTCCTGGTTTCAACAGGACAAAACCTTTTAAAGATGTTCAAGAAGAAAGCAAGAGAGGATCTTATTCTCAGACTTATAGTGGCACAGTGGTTAGAATGCAATATTGCAGGCTAATTCTGCCCAGAGCCGGGAGTTTAATGCTAGCTGCTCAAGGTTAACTCAGTCTTTCATCCTTCTGAGGCCAGTAAAATGCAGACCCAGATTGTTGAGGCAGTAGGCTGACTCTGTAAACCACTTAGAGAGGTCTGTAAACACTATGAAGTGGTGTTTAAGTCTCAGTGCTCTTGCTTTTGCTATTCTTGCCCAGGTGAGTGGAAACATATCTAAGAGAAAATATTGATTCCCTGTCTGGAAAGCCTGGGAATCTTCAGTCTTTAGGAGAAACCAATGTACGGATAGTCCTCAACATATGACCACAACTGAGCCCTGTTGCTAAGTGAGACAGCTGTTAAGTGAGTTTTGCCCCATTTTACAACCTTTTTTGCTATAGATGTTAAGTGAATCATTGCAGTTGTTAAGTTAGTAACAATGGTTGTTAAGTGAATCTGTCTTCTCCATTGACCTTGCTTGTCAGAAGTTCACAAAAGGTGTTCACATGACCCCGAGATACTGTAACTATCAAAAATACATTTGCCAAGCATCCAAATTTTGATTATGTGACCATGGGTATGCTGCAATGATAGTTTGTTTCAGTGCTGTTGTAGCCTTGAATGGTCACTAAATGAATGGTAGTGAGTCCAGGACTACTATATGATGAAAATGAGTCAAAACATAGCTCTATAGCCTCACCTGGGATGCTCATGGGAGCACACAGCCTTGGGGCTGTCTAGTCCTCTGAAAGTCCTCCCCCTTCAAAAATTTAACTAAATTTTTAATTCAAAATATATTGTTTTCATATTTCATATTTCACCCAGTGAGGGAGAAGGGCAGTTCAAAAATATAAAAAATAAATAAAGTAAAAAAAATGATGAAGTCCATTTTCTAGACCTGCCTAATAGTTGATCAGAAAGACTTCTGACTTGAACTTCAATTTACCCCTCTCAATCCATTGCTAGTTTCAGATGCTGATTGAAGATGTGAATAGCTTCCTTTAGTTTCAGTGGAAAATGGAAATAGCAATTGATGTTTTCAGTGATACTGAGCTTGGGAACAAACCTTCAATATGGCAGTAGGTCCCAGCCTAGATTGTCCACTAAGTGGACTAAAATGGACCAAAAATGAATCTCTATTACCCTGCCTGAAGCCTAACAGATATAGATTTGGATCATCTTCATTATCTGTGAGACAGATGTTTTTCTTTTAACTAAAAATTGAATCTACCTCCTATTACGGAAAGTAATGATATATTCTTTGCAAGATGTTTGCTTCTTTTGGTTGTTGCTCAGTGCTGAGTCCATGCTATTGTAATTGGTACAGGTAGTTCACTTCTTGCGTCATTACCTCCTCATTAATGCATGATCTTAGAAGTGAAGCTGAGTTTCAGTGATGACATGTCAAAGACCCAGTCTTGGCCTGGGGCAGGCAGAAACCACACTTCTGCGAGTTTCTTAAAAGAAGAAAAAGTGAAGAATTACTGTCCAGTATTATTATTAGTGTATGGAATTGTTACGGTAGCCAGGAGACCACAATGCTATTGCAGTTTGGCTTGCAAGGTACCAGCCCTGTTATCGGACACACTTGTGTGCTCCCCATAGTGTGCCACAGAAGTGTGAGCTGATTTCGCACCAGAGAGAAAGACAAGCAGCTCTTCTTGCAGCAGCATCAAAGGCCCCCTCCCTTCCTGGAGCTCTCTTGCAAGCAGGCACAACAACAGAGAAAGTTCAGAGCCTTCAGAAATCTGACTGCCCGCACAGAGCACCATCTCGTCTCCTCACCAAAATGGTGTCAACTATCTGCTCACACAGAACATGTTTTCAAACTGTTAGGAGGAAGGAAGCTGAGGTAGGTGACAGGAGCTCACCCTGCCATGCAGAGCTAGGACATGAACCACCAAAGCTGAGACACTCTCCAGCATCATTAAACCACTCAGGCACTGCACCTCTTTTACTGTCCAGTCAAGCCTTAGAGAGTCAGCACAAGGCTAGAAAGTCAACTGCAGTATTACTGTACAGCTGTTAGAGACTAGCGCTTTCTTAGGTATTAGTTGAATAATGGCATTCAAAAAAGAAATCTCCTGAAATATGCAAATTCATCAAAAACAAGACCCTTATTTTCTTTCAAACTGCTCCCACTAAAGGAATGACACTAGCAAAGTTCTGTGTATGACCAAAGCAACATGGAGTTGCTTATTTTTTGACCTAGCCTGTGGTAAGGGGGACTTCTTAGATACTCATTGAAAGAGATTATAGCAACAGATATCTAGAGGGAAATTAGGATTTAATTCTTCACTGGCACGAAGTGAAAAACAGTGATATCTATCTTTGCCAAATATAGAAGGAAAAGACTAATAAAAGAAAGCAACATTGGCAACGTTACACTTTGAGAGAAACATTCTGCTCAATTTTCTTCCAGGCATAATAAGTCAATGAAAGTCACTGGGTGTTAGGAACATTATAAAATGTTCTAATGTTAGGAACATTAGAAAATGCTCACTTCCCACAGTATTTTAAGAGGGAAATGTGTTATTGGCACCTCATGTTATAAAAAACCCCATCCTTGATTATTTTCTCAATTCTTGTTTGTGATACAAAAGGAAAAAGAAAGAAAAACAAACATTAATCTCCAACAGGGAGTATAAGATTTCATGAAGAATTATTAGGTAGGCAGGCCCTGGCCTAATTAAATGGATCTGGTAAATAAATACTCAACAGAGATGTGTTTTCTACTGCTCTATCATCATGATTAAAAGATAAACAATAAGGTAGTCTGGGAAGTGAAAAGTCCTTGGTGGAACATACTAAATTAACCACCAACCACTTTTTAAAAATCTTATAAAATACTTGACCCATCAGTGTTAGTATCAAATGAAGAAAGCAGCAGTTAGCTTCATCATTATAAGTTGATATATTGATATAGACCAGGAAAGAATTTTTCTATCTTTAATCCATTTTTATGCCACCCTTTGATTTAAAATTTACTGGATGACTTACACTAAATAAGACAATTTAAATACAATACAAATATAAACCCCGAGAATCAAACTAACTGCAAGTATAAGATCAAATTGAAATCATTTTCAGAGTTTACATGTAGACTTTAAAACTGAGGAGCTCATGATATATAAAAAGTCAAACTCAACTGAATCATTTTTGTTAAATCATTGAGAAATTACAATGCACAAAAAAAGGCAGAAAGGGACATTTTAATAAATTTCCCGGTTTGGTGCACAAAAGCTGGATATAAATTGTTTTGAGTTCCTTTGCAGAATGAGATGGGTGACATCTAAATATAACAATAGCAATAGCACTTAAGTTAGTGCTATGAAGCAGTAAGTGCAATAGCACTTACTGCTTCATAGTGCTTTGCAGCAGTCTCTAAGCAGTTTGCAGAATCAGCATTTTGCCCTTAATTATTTGGGTCCTCATTTTACTGACCTTAGAAGGAGGGAAGTCTGAGTCAATGTTGAACTGGTCAGGATCGAACTCCTGGCAATGGGTAGAGTCAGCCTGCAATACTACTTTCTAACCACCGCACCCCTCACGGCTATAAAATCAATTGCCAGAAATATAGCTGTAGATCTTGCATAACTGCCATCATCAACACCTCACCACACCACCACATGGGAGAAGACTATATGCCCATATAAGACTTGCAAACTCCAATTCTAATAATTAGCAATTCTTATAACTTTCAGTTATCTTTGGCAGTGTAGCTGTCCTCCATTTTTTAAATAGAGAATTGCCTTCGGGAGCAAATTTGGTTTTAAAATGCAGCTGACTTTCTTTTTGTGAAAAAAATATTTTATGTCTCATGAGCATATACATTGGATTAGGAGTTTTCAAACTTTATTTTGAGCAGGAAAACATGTTAGCTTAAAAAGAAAATCACAGAATCTCTAATGAAGAGACAAAGCAATAAGTAATGATGAGAACCAATTAGCTTCTTGATGACCATTGACTTTAGATATGGTTGGTGGCAAAATTTACACAACAGTCATCGGTCAACAGGGTGAACAACAGCGAACTTAGGACGCAGCCCTGAGGAGAACATGTACTCAAGAAAATGGTATTAGCCTTTTTACATTCTTCCACATTTGCCTCATATTTAAACAAATTTTCATTAATTCTCCAAGATCTTCTAGTAAACTGACCAGTCATTAATTCCATCATAACCGGGTTATGATCTGACAACACATTAGGTAAAATTTTTACCTTCTTTACACTTAATATAAAATCACTAGTAGTTAAAATAAAATCAATTCTAGAGAAAGATTGGTGTCTATCAGAAAAGAAAGTAAACTCTTGATCCCTACCATGTCTTTCTCTCCATATATCTGACAGATTAAAATTTAGGCAAGATAGAACGTGATTGAGGAACAGATGAGATCTTTTTCTTATCCAAACCAACATCAAGAATACCATTCCAATCTCCCATCAAAATACAAGATTTATAATCCAATTGTATTAATTTTTATGTAATAACTTATAAAATGTACCTTGTTGCTGGTTTGGAGCATATATACCCATCAAGAGAACTTTCTTCCCATCTTGTAAAATTTCAATAGCTAAAAATCTACCTTTATTATCTGCTTCTATTAATTTAGCTTTTATATGATTTTTAACATAAATAACAATTCCATTTTTCTTCTCTAAAGATGCTGCCACAAAATGTGTACCCAACCTATTATTTATCAAATATTTCTGATCAGAAATTCTAATATGAGTTTCTTGTAAACAGATTACATCATTTTTACATTGCTTCAAATAGTGAAATATCTTCTTCCTCTTCTGTGGAGAATTTAAACCATTCACATTCCATGTCAAATATTTATTTGACATGACCTTTTTGTGAAAGCTTCTGCAAAGCCAAAACCACCTCCTCCCTCCTCTTAGGCCTTGCTCCCATGGCTTCCGAAGATGTCGATGCAACTTGTTTTATGTAAATTGGCTGTGCTATTTCTCTTTGATCCGTAGTCTTGATAGCCTCACGTGTATACCTTTGTTCCTTGGGCCTCTCAGCAACCAAAGGTTGAAAAATATCAATACTCTGCACTGGTTGATCCGCTGCTACCTCTTTATCCTTATCTGGTGTTGAAGTTAGTTGAAGATCCATAAGTTGAGATGATTCCATATCTTTTTCAGGAGCTGCCCTCTTGGGTCTTGGAGATGCAAATTTACCACCTATCAGTATATTCTCAAAAAAGTCCTTCGCTTTAGCAACTGAGGTTAAACGATATCTGTTATTCTGGAAAAATAAAGAAAGTCCAGTTGGCACCTCCCACCTGTATTGTATCTCTCTTTTTTTGAGCTCATCTGTCAAAAAAGCATAATCTTTCCTTGCTCTCAACATTTTGGGGGGTATCTCTTTCAAAACCTGTACTTCTTGACCAGCAATACCTAATTGCTTATTATAAGCTTTAGTAAGAACCCAGTTTCTAAATTTTCTTGTACTGAAATATATCACAATGTCTCTGGGCAAATTTCTTTGTGCTGCAATACGTGAATTCATCCTAAATATACGTTCCATCTGCCAGGCCACATTTTCAACCGTATCCTCCAAAAAGGTTGCTAAAGCTTCAACAAAATTTTTTCTTAAATCTTCTTGAGTCTCCTTTGATATTTCTCTAAAGCCTCTGATTCTAACAGCCATCTGCATCTGGTGATATTGTGTCAAGACATTTTGATCCTGTAAATCACTTCTAATTTCCTCTAATTTTTCCTCCATCTGTTGCTCCACACCTTCCAACTTTCCTTCAACTCCCACAGCATAATCCCATACTCCTTTAATAGCTTCAACAATATCTTCTCTTATCTCTGAATTATGAGCTTCTATCATAACTTTAAAATCTTTTTTCTGTTCTTCTATCTTTTCCTCCAGTTTATCCAACTTATCATTTACTGTAGTTAATGCTGTAGATAATGCAGAAGCCAGTGCAGTCTGCAAATCTTTCATTGTAAGCATTTCTGGAGGGGGTTGTGTAGAAGCTTGAGGTTCTGTCGGAGTCTGCGATACAGGGGCTAAAGGGGCAGATTGTGATTTTGCTAGCTGCCCAGGGGATGGTATAGCCGCCTTCGCTGCAGCTGTCTTCAATCTCGTCGTCATTTTTTTAAAAAAAGAAATTTTTTCTTAAGTTACCAAATTTTCCTCCCTTCTTAATTTATTTTAAGTTATTTTAAAATCCAGTTACGTTGTGATTTAATAAAAAATTCGAGTCAAAATGGTTTCTCAAGCTTCACTTCCGCAAAAGAAGAGAAAGTTCAGTTTCACTTTCAAGCACTTTCACTTAGAACAAAGAACTATCGCCATCTTGAAAGGATTATGTTGATTTAAAAAAGTAATAGTTACATAGGCAGAAACAAAGTAGCAAAGTACTTGCGTTACTCAAAGAACTCCTGTATTCACTCCGTCTGTATAAAATCCTTGTTATGTATTTCTTAAAAGCAGAGGCGGTCGCGACGTCTGTTTCTGTCAGCCAACAGAAGCGTCTCTGGGCAGGAGCATTCCAAGTGCCTAGGGAGCACACCCTCTCCGTCTCTGAAAATTAATTCCAGAGATCTTAGAGGGGCTCAACCTTACTCTTGCAGCTCTACACCTCTTCTTCGCCCGAAGAGGGGTTTTTCCGCCGCGACAAACAGCTGATGAGCGCTGTTTTTAGCGGCTTTACTAACCCAGGGAACGGAGCCTCACAGTGGAGACTCTAGCGACGCCGACATATGTTAAATATGAATAGGGAAACGGCAATAGAAACTGTGTGGGACTCTAGTAAAGCTCATATGCGTGGAATTTTAATTGAATTAAATACAAGGCATAGACGTAAACAAGAGGAAAAAAGGAGAGTGATAGAAGCGGAAATAAAGAAAAAGGAGTTATTATTAATAAAGAAACCAGATGATAGCAATATTAAAGAAGGGTTAAAGATTTTACAGAAACAATTTGATATGTTGATGGCTGACCAAGTTGCCAGGAATCTGCAATATGCTAAACACAATACATTTTTAATGCTAATAAACCTGGCAGATGGTTGGCTTATACATTAAGGAAAAAACAAAAATCTCGTATAATTGAGAAGGTAGAATATAAGGGGCAAGAAGTATTTCAACAAGAAATTATCAAAAAAGCTTTCCTAGAGTTCTACACCAAATTATATTCTGAAGAGAAGGTTCAAGAGAAAGAGATAGATGCCTTTTTAGAAAATCAAAATGTTTTGAAAGTTACACTGGAACAAAGAGACAGATTAAATGCACTGATTACATCAGAAGAAATTATTGCTGCAATTAAGCAATTGAAAATGGGAAAATCTCCTGGAACTGATGGTTTTACAGCGATTTATTATAAGTCTCTACAGGAAGAAATGGTTAAACCTATGAGAGAGTTATTTGTAAATATTCAAGAGGGGGGTCGGGTACCACCTTCATGGAAAACGGCTTACGTCTCCTTGATTCCTAAAGAGGGTAAAGACAATGTTAAATTGGAAAACTTTAGACCTATTTCGTTGTTGAATACTGACTATAAGATTTTTGCAAAAATTTTGGCTAATAGATTAATGACAGTTTTAACTCAAATAATTCATCCGGATCAAACTGGTTTTTTACAAGGGCGACAGATGAAAACTAATGTTAGACAACTTGTCAATATACTAGAACATCTGGATAAACATATTCAGGTGCCGGCAGTTCTTATGTTTCTGGATGCGGAAAAAGCCTTCGATAGATTGAACTGGTTATTTTTGAAAAGACTTGTAGTCAAGATGGGAATGGGGGACCAGTTTATCAACTCTATATCAGCAGTATATCAGAAACAAACAGGGCAAATTATTGTGAATGGTCAATTAACAGATTCATTTAATATAGAGAAAGGTACCAGGCAGGGCTGTCCCCTATCCCCTTTACTGTTTGTGTTAACTTTAGAGATTCTATTGAACAAGATTAGAGCTTCAGATGACTTAAAAGGAGTTCAGATTAGGCAACATGATTATAGATTATGCGCTTTTGCAGATGACTTACTTGTGACATTAACACAACCAATACAGTCAGCTCAGAGGTTGATGGAAATTATACAAAACTATGGAAGAGTATCAGGTTTTAAATTAAATATATCTAAGACAAAAATGCTGGTTAAAAATCTAGGTGATAAATTAAAACAGGATTTGGAAAGAATAACGGGGTGTGAGATAGTTAAGAAAGTTAAATATTTAGGAATTTATATTGAAGCGTCAAATGGGAAATTGTATAAGAATAATTATGAACTTTTATGGAACAAAGTACAATTAGAGTTGGAGAATTGGAAAAAATTACAATTATCAATGTTGGGAAGGATAGCTGCAGTCAAAATGAATGTATTGCCGAAATTTTTATTTTTATTTCAAATGTTACCAATACTTAAAAAGGATGGGAATTTGGAGGAGTGGCAGAAAGGTATTAATAGATTTATTTGGAATGGCAAGAAACCAAGGGTTAAATTAAAAATTATTCAAGATATAAGAGAGAGAGGTGGTTTGAAAGTGCCTAATTTTAAGCTATATTATTATGCAGCAGTTCTAGTAGCAATAAGTGATTGGATTAATTTAACTAATGAAAGGATATTGAATATAGAAGGGTACGGACTATTGTATGGGTTTCATGCGTATTTAGTTTATGATAAAAAGTTGGATAGGGGTTTTAAAGAACATTTATTGAGAAACTCACTGTTGCGTGTCTGGAAAAAGTATTCTTATGAGTTAAATGGTAAAATTCCTTTATGGACAGTTCCCAGGCACGCAATAGAGAGTATGAATAGACAACAAATCCAGGATGTGGTGCCCTATGAGAAGCTCTTAATTAAAGAGGGGAACAGTTTAGAATTGAAATCACTAGATAAGTTAAGGGAAGAAGGAATAGCTCATAATTGGTATTCACATATGCAATTTCAGGCTAGATGGCAAAAAGATGTTAAAATGGGTTTTTCTTCAAAGGATGGAAAATTAATTCAACAAGTTAGAGATCAAAGAATTATGCATATTAAAAGATTATACGATGTTTTAATTGAAATTGATTCTGGAAATGAATTAGTTAAAGAATGTATGATTAAATGGGAAGGTAACTTTGGACATCCAATTATGATGGAAACCTGGAAAAGGATATGGGTGAAAAATGTAAAATTTACACAAGCTCAGCATTTAAGAGAAAATTTTTATAAAATGTTTTATAGATGGCATTTAGACCCCAAAAAAATTATCACTTATGTATCCAAATATGCAACCCAAATGTTGGAGATGTGATTTTATGGATGCTACTTATTTTCACATTTGGTGGACTTGTAAAAAAATTAAGGCTTTTTGGATAAAAATATGGTGGATTCTTCAAAATATATTGAAAAAGCGTATTGAATTTTCACCACAGTTATTTTTATTAGGTGTTATAAAAGACTGTACCACCATAGAGACTAAGTTGATTTTGAATCTGATTACGGCGGCAAGACTGTTGGTGGGTCAATATTGGAAGACATCTGAAACACCATCTATTGAAGAATGGACATTAAAAGTTGTGAACTTGGCTGAAATGGCTAAGATATCTGCATATTTGAAAAACCACTCAAATGAACAATTTTTGATGGAGTGGAAAAAAATGGATTGATTATACACAGAAGAAATATCAATTGAAGGAATTATATTTGTTTTATAGTTAAATAATTATGTATAAGTAGTTTAGCGGGGTTTCTTGCGTTTTTACCCTGTATTCACTCTGGGAAGCCTGGGGGGGAGGGGGGAGGGTTTTAATAATAGTTATTTTATATTTTTTCAACTGTTTTGGGGATTTTCTTTTTTTTTCTTTTTAGGTGGCAAGGGATTGCTCGGGTGGCCTCTGGGCACCACATTGGTTGGAAGAAGAAGGAGGAGTGAAGGTTAGGCAAGTAGGAAGAAGGTACGAGGGAGAGGATGGAGGTGGGAGGAGAGGATGGAACTAGAGAAAGGTTTAAGTAGGTTGTTAGAGGGGAAGAAGAGGGGGTTAGTTTTGTTTTAGGAGGATGTGGTGGGGAGGGGGTACCGAGCAGTTTTGTTTGATTGTTTGCTAATTGTATATGTACATAATTGTTTACAGTTGAACTGTTATTTCATTTTCTGTTAAATTTTTTATAAAAAATCAATAAAAATATTTTTTTTAAAAAAAGAAAGAAAATGGTATTAGAAATATTAGTCCCAACTCACACATACTGGCGCCTATCAATAAGAAAATCAAGAATCCAGTTGCACAAAGGAGTATTAAAGCCTAAAAGGCCCAGTTTGTCTACTAGATGCTGAGAAACAATTTGCACATAAGTATTTTTTTTCCTTTAAATGCATCATGCTCAGATGGAAAACAGAAGAAATACCGGTAGCATCCTTTGTAAAGCAATTTGGATGGTAAGCAAACTGAAGCAAGTCAAATGCTGAAGGGAGGCTGGATACAATAATGTCCTTTATCAGCCTCTCAAAACATTTCATAATGATGCAGGTAAGTGACATTCTGCTACACCTTAGAAAACTTGTAACTTTTTGATCTTATTTCCCATAGAACCCTATAAAGTTCTCCTGATGGGGAATATAGGTTGGAAAACCAAATTAGACCACTCAAAATTAAGCTCTCCAAAGAGAAAAGAGGAATGCAAGAGGCAACCACTTCAGCTGAATTCTTCTTTTCCCTCTATTTCATTATGGTTATATGGCTTGGAGAAAAGATATTCAAAGCTTGAGGTTTTATTAAAAGGCATGGAATGCTTATATACACTTGTTTATATTTTTTGTAAAATATTTCTTGCTTTGGCAGAGTCATGCTCTTAAAAAGAAGGAAGTAAAGAACTGCAATGCAACTATTAAATAAATAATTTCGCAATTAAAGTTATTAGAGTTGTTGTTCTACAGCTAAAGGAGCTATGATATATTTTGTAAAAAAGAAAAAAAGTAAACTGTAATCCAATTTATGAAGGGATTTATTGTGAAAGTAAAAAATACATTGGGAGGAAAAAATAACCACAATATGTTGATAGATAGATAGATAGATAGATAGATAGATAGATAGATAGATAGATAGATAGATAGATAGATAGATGACTCATAAAACAGCCTAAACTCCATCCTGCTAGCCTTACAAATTGACCACTACAAAGCAGCTAGGAAGTATATTATTCTGTCCAAAAGAGGTAAAGTAATAATACCGGTAGCAATCTCTGGCCCCAGAAACCCCAGCTGTTACTTTAAAGGACTCTTCCAATTTTTCTCCAGGCTTTCACTAAAAGCAGACAATGATATGGAATGCTCTTCCCCGGAGCAGTTCTCATGGACCTCGGATTATTTAAGAAGTAATTAAGCCGTTCAATCCTTAAAAGAGAGAGAGAGAGAAAGATCTCATGACAAGCTTAGAAGACACAATAGTTAGGATGTGAGACAAGGTTTTATTGTATCTCCTAAGCAAGACACAAAAGTCACAATACATTTATGACTCTACCTAGATAAAACTACATCTCCAGGCTACAATTGTTCTGCCGTTTCTGCAGTTGCTTTTAACAGTTCCAATCTAGCAACTGTTTCACAACAGCAGAGATTGTCCAGGCAATGTCTTGGTGCTATGTCCACACTGAACACAATCTGTTTCTCTTTATAGTGTTATTTTTTTTTTGAGGCGGTAAAGCATTTCAGACTATATAATATTCCCTGGCCTGTGCAAAGAACTTATGCCATGTGCATGGCTGCAGGCAGGGTGATCTGAAATCCTGTGTAGGTCTCCTCTGGAAGATAACAAGGTTTAAAAACATTTCAGAAAAATAATACAATATGAGCTAAGAACACTAGACAGTGCCACTTTTTTTTTTTACTGATGGTGCTTTGGTATGGTAAAAAAGGACCAGGGGTCTCTGCAGATTTTACTCCACTAGTTGTAGCCAACTTTAGGGGCAATGCTCATCTCCATTTCTGTAAGCCAATGAGCCAGCACTGTCCAATGATGTTTCTGCAGTCATGACATCAGGCTGCAGTGCAGAGTGTAGGACAAAACATGAAACACTATTACCTTCCCACTGAAGTGGTACCTATTTATCTACTTGCATTTACATGCTTTCAAACTGCTAAGTTGGCAGGAGGTGATATAAGCGATGGGAGCTCATTCCATCACACAGTAGTCGGATTCAAACCTCCAGAACATAGACTTTCTCTTTTATGTCACTGAGACACTGCACCTGCTTTTTTTGGGTGGGGCTCCTAAATATGCCAGAGAATAATAAATGTTTCCTTTGTAAGTCTTCCTATGTGGTTAAATATAATTAATGTATTTGTTTATTTATGTAATATATCCATCACTTCAGTCTTGGTGAGTTCTAGATAGCTTGATTGATTGTGTGCCATCAAGTTATTTTCAACTTGTAGCAACCATATAGATAAGACTTTCTTCATGACAATCTGTCCGTAACCTGTCTTTTAAGTCTCCTAATGGTACACTCATTACCATTATAACTAAGTCCATCCACCTTCTTCTTTTTCCTTCTACCTTTCCTATCACCTTTCTCCGAGATCTATGTCTTTACATAATGTGTCCAAAATAGGATAATTTGAGCCTGGCCATTTGTGCCTCAAGTAAGAATCCTGGTTTGATTTGTTCAATTATCTATTTGTTTTCATGACTGCTCGTGATATTCTCAGGGGTCTTCTCCAACACCAAAGTTCAAAGGGATCAATACTCTTCCTAATCTGCATCTTTAAAAACCAACTTTTGCGTCCATGGTGTCACAGGGAACCCATGGCTTGCGTAGATGGTTTACAGATTTTGACATAATAATAAATATGTAGATTATGTTAAATCAATTAAGTGCAATGTATGGATGCTAGTGGTTTCACAGTCAGTCCCCAAAGGCCTTCAGGAATAGCCAGATGTTCAACAACTTCTGGAAAGCCGTGGAAATGGTAATCAATAAAGGAGTTCAGAGTTCAGGGTTGAAATGAGGGGTCTTGGTGCTCTCTGGTCTTGGCTATTTGCTTGCAGACATTTCGTTACCCAAACTAGGCAACATCATCAGTGCTTATCATCAGCACTGATACTGTTAGCTAGTTTGGGTAATGAAATGTGTGCAAGAAAACAACCAAGATCAGAGAGCACCAAGGACTCCTCAAGTGGTAATCATTCCTCACCTGGAAGGACAAGTTGTTTCATGGGGGGGGGCAAATATATTACCCAAATTGCCCAGATACTTTTCTGTCTCACCTCCTGATAAGTAATAATAATTGCTCTCTAGCTCTCTGGATGGAATGGACATCCTAAAAACAAATCTCTTCTTTTGTCATGCTCCTGAGCTATTGGATGGCAGCATGCCCTCTCCTAAACTACCATCCTAAACAGCTTTCTGTTTACTTTGCGCAACTCTTCCTCAACCCCACACAACTCAATCCTGTTCATTTGCTGGAGTTCTATTGACTCTGGTTTTTCACTCATTATGTATTGCACCTCAAATGTTTCATTCTTCTGACACATCCTTGCGGGAGGAAAAAAAACCTAACTCAGTATTGGAGGGGGGGAACTGCCCTAAGATAAATAATAAAAAGGTGATATTGCAAGCATTCAGCTGAGTCTAAGGTGCACTAATGATGTCATCTTGCAAACCTGATGGATACTATTCAGACAAAGAACTATAAATAGAGACTACCGGTATTAAAGGCTGAGCAAATCCTCAGAGAGAGAAAGAGGCCCCGAAAGCACTCAACTATAGATAGGATACATGTGCCAGACTGTCAAAAAAAAATAAAAAATCACCCAATGTGCCTTTTCAAATTAAGATATTATGTCACAGACTGAAGAGCTGTTATTTCCCTCTAAGGGGCATTGCAAGTGGTATACTAGCAGAGTTCAGCAAGTTCAGACTTTCCTTTTCAAGCTTTCTGCTTGCTACAATGAGAAGTCCAATCGACTGTAATACATGTCACACTGCTGCCATAAAAAAGGATTTTCAGCACATGGACAAGAAAAACTGACCTGATGTTAGAATCACATTCCTATGCTTACGTTTAAGAAGAAGAAAAGAGAGAAATGCTAAAAGCTTTTGGGGGGGGGGAAGGGGGAAGGTTATGTTTTTGATCAAAAATACTTGATTGATCTGATTTAAGAGATTTGAAACATCTATCGGTATTATATGCCAGGGTTCAGTTGCACTCCGCAGTGCTTAATAAAGAATCAGAATTATTATCAGGCTGCTAGGTGAGTAGACTTAGTTCTGAAAAGATGCATATGAGATTGCAAATGCTAAACGTAGTATAGACTATAGTAGATGATTAATTAGGGTTATTGTTCTTTATTCTCTCCTTTTGTTATTCCATTTTAAGTACATAGTCAAAAATACGGAAATCCTTGCATTACAAGGAATGGGACACTGAAAGGCATGGGCTGCTGGACAGGAAAGTTTCTTATGTCGGAAAGGTATGCATTTCCCCCGATTTTGCAAATGCTTGCAATGATAGAGTTATAAATTACACTGGAATCTAGATGCAAGGTCTTTACCTTTTCCCATCAATCTGGGTGAGGGGTGGTTCAGAAATATGCAATATAAATAAATACATTACCTTGCGACATGCGTCTCATTTGTACTATGTTTTGTTTTTTTTAGAAAGCATAAAAATGGTAGAAGCCCTACATGGCATAGGACCTAGTTATTTGCGAGACTTCCCCTTCCTAAGAATATCTGCCCATCCCACTAGATCAGATAGGCTGGGTATGCTCCATCTTCTTGCACCTAGTGGGGCCTCCAAAGTGTGCCTTTTCTGTGGCTGCCCCTACTTTCTGGAACAACCTCCCATGGGTGATTTGAAGGCCCTTCAAGTCTTTTGGAAGGCTGTTAAAACTTGGCTTTCTACTAAGGAGCTGGGATAAGATTGTGTCAGTAGACAGTATGGAAGGAGAGCAGCTGATCTGCTGTAGGCCATCCCAAAAGCATAATTAAGGCACATGGTTTTTGTTTTATTGTTTTTCTGTATCTCCTATTTTATGATTGTGGGGTCCTTGATGCTTGGTGGTTTTCTTGAACATGTTTCATTACCAAACAGGGTAACATCATCCATGTTTTATGTTTGTTATACCATCAAATAATAATAGTTAAGGCTGCCAGAAGTGGAGGGGGAGGAGGAAGAGGAGAAGGAGGAGGAGGAGTTAAGAGCAATCCATATAAATATTTTAAATAAATACATTTCTCTTGTTCTTTTTGCTGCTTTCTGCTTTGCTACCTCTATTCTTTGCTTGAAAGGCAACAAAGGGAAAGATATACACACTAGTTGACAGGTAGGCAATCTGTGGCACTCCAGATGTTACTGAATTATAGCTCCCAGCATTGTTAAAAAGCACAGTCAATAGCAAGGGCTTCTGGCAGCTGGACTTCACCAACATGTGGACTGTCACAAGTTGTCCAGCCTTGGGATAATCTATCCAGTTTCAAGGAGAGTTGAAGAAAAATCATAGTAACAGGAGCTGAAGAAATTTAACAAGATCTTTGGAAGAGTCAAGTCAATCCTTTATATTAGTTTATAATATAAAATACAAAAATACAAAAGCAAATAATAGGAAAAATTGGAGAGGAAAAAGGAAAAAGTGTAGAGAAAATGGGAAAAAGAAAAGGCTTCCAACTCTCTTTGGTGCAGTAGAATAAGACAGTAACATCGAACCTCAACTTTTTACTTTTACACAATAATATAAACTAGCCATTTCTATAACAACAGATCTGTCTAATCAGTAAAAACACAAAATCAAAGTTTCATTTTTTCCACCTCAAGCATAAAGTTCAGAAGTGGTTTCCAAGTAAAAACAAAAAATATGTATGTTTTTTTTTCTTTTATCAAAGCAGTCAATTTAGCCATCTCTGCTAACTCCATTAGCTTTTGCAACAATTCATCCATTGTGGGGATTGAAGCATCCTTCCATTTTCATGCATAAAGTAATCCTGCTACTGCCAACATATGTAACACCAAAGTTCTTTCCCCCCCCCAATCTTTTCCCATTAAACCCAAAAGAAAAGTTTCTGGTTTTATATTTATATTCACTTTGAGAATCTTCTGTATTAGAATATGAATCCTACTCCACTATTTCTTTGCTTTATCACATGTCCATCATAAATGATAAAAAGTCCTTTCTTTACATTTGCATTTCCAACATTCATTTGAAATACCTTTATACATTCTGGATAACTTATCTGGTGTTAAATACCAATGATAGATCATCTTAGGAAAAAAATTAATAAATTGTAATTTAATGTAAAATTTAAATCTTTTGTTTGATCTTTGGAAGAGTCAAAGGAATTCTATATCTGAAGAGTTTAGTCTAGATCAGGGGTAGGGAACCTTGGCTCTTTTATGACTTGTGGACTTCAACAACCAGAATTCCTGAACCAGCCATGCTGACTCAGGAATTCTGGGAGTTGAAGTCCACAAGTCATAAAAGAGCCAAGGTGCCCTACCCCTGGTCTAGATAATGGAGCTGTTGCCAATTCTCAGGCAAGTTTTTGCCATATATGTCTCTGTTCTGGTTGCATCGGTCATTAAAAAAAAAAAGACCATGGCGAGCCACCTCCATTTTGCAAGAGACATAACAAGTCTTGGAATTCCCTGCTTTTTGTTTATTTATTCATTATTTATACATTATATTTAGAAACTTCCCTTACAGATTGCTTGTGCAGCTGCATTCTGCACCAGTTGAAACTTCTAGATACTTTTCAAGGATAGCTCTATGTGGACCACATTGCAATAGTCCAGATGGGAAATTACCAGGGCATGAGTGAAGTGAAAGGCCTCCCTATTGAAGAAGGGACATGACAGGAACACAATAGAAAGTTGAGCAAAAGCTCTCCTAACCACAATTGCCACCTGCTCTTTGAGCAGAAGCCAAGAGTCCAAGAGAATGTGTTACAGGTACTACTTGACTTACAACTATTTGTTTAGTAATCATTTGAAATTCTGATAGTACTGAAAAAAGTGACTCATGACCAGTGGTAAGATTCAAATATGTGAACAACCGGTTCTCTGTGTAGATGCCACTTCCAGAAGTCCATTCTAGGCCTGGGCAACAAAACATTAGCTACCGGTTCTGCTGAATTGATGCGAATCAGCTGAATCCTGCTACTGCTTATGACCCCTTTTCACACTGATGGTCCTGTGATTTACATTCAGATGTTTGACCATTAACTCACATTTATGATAGTTGCAGTGTCTTGTGGTCCCATGATCACCTTTTGGGACCTTCTGACAAACAAAGTCTAGTTAGGTGAAGCCAGATTCACTTAACCACTGTGTTACTAATTTAACAACTGCAGTGATTCCATTAACAAATGTAACAAGAAAAGTCATAAAATGGGGCAAAGCTCACTTAAAACATTTCCCATGTAGCAACATAAATTTTGGGCTCCATTGTGGTCGTAAATAGAGGACAACCTGTATTTGTTTTTTTTTTTTTTTTTTTTTTTTTTTTTGCAATAATGAGAAATTGGAGATAAGCAGCCACATTGCATTCAATGAAAGAGTTGTAGATATAGACTAAATAGGATGTATTTCAGTTATAGAAGGAGATAAATTCACTTGCTAATTTAGATATGCTAAAGGAAAGTCATGATATATATGCTTTTTAATCCTAATTAGAGCTGTAAAATAATTTTACCAAAAAATTTGTTTTTAAGAACATCCAAAGCCTGAGCACAAACAAAATTGGCGTATGTTTATAGCAAGCACCAATCAGGTGTTACATTTCACAATTACATGCAGCTCTAGTGAAGGGGTAAAGTCAGTGCAAAGACTGTGATGTCTTTGCTTAAAGCTGAAGGAAATCCTGTAGCCATTTTATACATTGCAACTCCTTTTTTTTCTAGTTTGCAAATATTGTTTTGGATCTTTAAAAAAAAATCCTTTCAAAAGAATGTTAGATTTAGTTCAACTGCCAAAAGTGGATAGTAGAACAAAGTGGATTTTTGAACATATGTACATTCTTATTCCCCGCATCTGCCTTTTTACAGAAGACAGAGAACCATAAAACAGAATATATTTAAATCAATTGCTTTACAGTTTTCACATGCACATAATGGAATATGAAACATTTAGCAAATGCTTGTGCAAGAAAAAAAATCAACAGGACAGGATGTAACTGACCATTTGCGTATCCCCTATCAGCTTCACATAAAAGCATATTTTATGATACAGACTAACTTTATGCTCTGGGTAACATTACTCCAATTTATCATTATGCTTGCAAAATTGAAAGAATTATATTAGCCTGTAGCAACAAAGTAGCTAAAAATTCTGGTTGTGTCTTCAGGAGTAATTAATTCTTTTTAGGACATAGATTTTCATGAGCAGTTGGCTAATCTTGAGGGTCAGTTAGGCTTCATGTTTACTTTATATCAGAGGTCCCAAACTTTTTGGGCACCAGGAACTGGTTACATGGAGAGAGGTTTTTCCACGGACTGGAGGGGGCATGTTTTTGTGTGCTGCCTGCAACCCACGGATGGGGGTTGCTTGTTTGTGGAGACAAACACACATAAACAGGAAGACAAATGCACACAGATACATTTATAGAATACAGAGAATGGATTACATAGAATGAGACCTAAAAGAAGATGGAGTGATGACATCAGCAAGTATTGTGGGACCAACTGGCAAAATAAAGCTCAGGATCGTATTGGTTGAAAACATGTGGGAGAGGCCTTCATCCTTCATCATAGACAATGGCTAGAATGATGATGATGACATTTATATACATGACAAGGGAAAATCAGTTCGCTGGTCATCCATTCTCATAGACCAAAACTATCAAATTCCTCTCATCTGCCAAATCAGGTAACCATGCTTCTACTTATTTCACACTGTTTCTTGGAATTTATACTAGTATCTATGTAGCTCCCATCTCTCTGAATCTGAAATGGTTTGGTATGAGCATCCATTTGCTCTCAACCCTTCCAGTGCAACCTGATCCTATAGGACTTTTGATTCAGGCAGCTGGACAATGACAAAAGTTTTTTTTCCCATCGAGAAGAGGGTTTAGCGGAAATGAATAGCATATGATAATCTTGTTGGCTTCACTTTGGTTCATAGCAGAAAATAAAACTACTTGGCTCCTAACTCTCCTGCATAATATCTATTCCTCATCCACCAGATAGAAGTAAACAAGTTCCCTCACAAAAAGTTCCCTCACAAAAAAGCATGCCAGAAGAGATGTGCATCCGGTAGGTAGACATATTTTCTGTTTGTACACCTTGCATGACTATTATTAGCTAGCAGTAGAAAAATAAGAATACATCTGTCAACTCTACAACAAACCTGGCTGCAGCCATCATTGTTGTTCTAGGTTGACACAAGAGCGGGAGGGGGAACGAAGTATTTTTGTTAGTCTAAATATGAATAGATCCCGTGGGAATCAAGATCATTCCCGCATCGTAGTGGAGAAGGAGGGACATCCTGCCAGAAAGCCCAACAAGTAGTTTTATTGGAGAATGTGATTTATGGTTAAATAGGAAGGTGGAAACTATTACATTGAATTACTCTTGGGGGGGATTTTAGATTTGGTTTCACTTTTGATCGTGCTGACATCATGTATCCAATAAACATGTTCTTTGAGGAGATCTCGTGCCTGGAGTTCTGATTTATTTGGTTCCATCAGTTGGAACCTTGACAACATCATTCCATTTGTACCCGCAAGAACGATAGCAGATTACGTACATTAGGTGGAATATCTCTCTTGATGGCCATGTGTGATAGTCAATAGTGTTGCCAGTGATATAAGAGACATGGTGTTTTCAGGGTGGCATGATACTCAAACTTCAGCAAGGCCCACTCCTTAAAATTCTCCCTCATGCCACTGATATTTTTGGCTTTTTCTCCCCACACTCTTTGCAATAGTACCTGCTGCTTGCTGCCATTTCTCACTCAGTTTGCTAAGGCTGTGTCTCTCTATGTCTCTGCAAAGACTCTTTTAGTATGCCATCATCCAGCCTCCTCCTGATTACAGCATGCCTCTATCCTTTCCATTCCTTTTCCTTATCCTTGTGATGAAAGGAAACACACTGACATTCTGCCAATCCTTAACATGATCCTGCAAACAATTTCTCTTGGGAAAGCTGCAACACAGTCCTGCTGAATTGAGTCATTTTCACTTCTGGATGGATTCCAGATTATAACATTGCTTAGGGTCCATGGCTATTAATTTAATTTAATTTAATTTATTCAATTTAGGCATCATCTGACTCCAGCCAACTCTGGATAGCATGCCCTAAAAGTGACAGCATAAGAACAGAATGCAATAACTGCAAAAAATAAAAGAACCAGTGTTAGATCTAGTCAACCATATCCACATGTGATCCAAGAGGGGTCTCAACCCTGCTACCCTAAGGCCTGGTTGAACAACCAGGTCTTTAAGGATTGCCAATAGAGTGGGAGCAATACAAATATCAATGAAAATCTCATTCCAGAGGGGAAACACTGCAAAGATAAGGACAATTCTGGGGTCCTAATTGATGGCATTGTTTAACTGAAAGAATCTGGAGTGCATCACTATCAGAGGATGGGCCATTTTGGTGGGGAAAGTGATACTTAATTAGGATTGATAAAGCTCATTCTGGAGGGAAGAATGTTTCCCAGAAAGGAGGCCACTGGAAAGCTGTCAAATAATCTTGTGCATTGGTATTAGGATCATAGGTATTCTGGTTTTGTTGTGGTTTTTCTTGTTTGTTTATTTGTTTTTCCTTCCATCCTTTGCAATGCTCACTGTGTCCTGTCCATCTTTCCCGCCAATGAAAAGCAACATGATAGCAAACCTGACAGCTGTGGAAGGAAGAGTTTCTGACAAAAATCACCCACTCATATAAAAGAAAGGGCCAGATGATCCATTACATGGGAGAGAAGACGCAGAGAAAGATTCACACATCACACAGGGCTTGCTTGTAAGCACAGTAATTGCTTATTTTAATTTTTGCCATTTACATTTCATTCTGTCTCTCTTTTTGCACCCTTTCTTTAATGATACTATTCCACCATTTCTTTAATATTAGTGTAACTCTTGTCCTGCAGGAGTTGTCCCATGGCACATTACCCATGGCAAGTTGTCCCACAGTGAGTTGGCCATGCAAATTGGCTGTGACAAGGTGGCTGTGGCTAGTTGGCCATGATGAATTGGCTGTGGCGAGTTGGCTATGGCAAATCGTAATGGACCCACTCAGCAATACCAACATCTCCTTGTTCAAGAGTTCATGGGAAATCAGGAATTTCCTGGACTTTGGATAACCAGATGATAAAGTTTGACCCAGTTTTGGCTTGTTGCCAAAACAATTTATAAAGAGTTTTGAAAGGGATATTAGTGGCTGTTTGGGATGAGCGTGTTATGGTAACATAGCTTTTAAGCGACATGACTGATTTTGCCCAAGAACAGTACAGTTTCTAAATCTGGTTATGGCTACCGCAGGCACAGTCTCTTGTATATCTTCATTTCTTTGGTTTTGGTGGACTTAATTAGCTTAGGACAATTAAGTGGTGAAAATGAAAAAAAAAATGGCAGGCAAGTCAATATAGAGTGAGTAACATGAAATATTATGGAGAAGGCTTAAACAGTAAGGAAAAATAACTTAATGAGATGGATAAATGATGGGAAAGAGATTAATATGCAGTATGTCTGCGAAGATATAAATGCAGCACTAAATAAGATTTCATGGGGCCCATGCTTACACTCCCCCTAGAAAGCATAAGTTCAATGAGGTCCTCTGTGTAATTAGCAAGGAAAATAAAGAAGAAAAGGTGAAGTCATAGGTGAAAGATAGATTAAATGCAGGGTAAATACCTAGGCTTGAAGCAAACTATAAAATATGTTTTGTTCTGCCTTTCACTGCCATTCCCGAAACTGCTTAAATAATTTAAAATGTAGCCAGCTTCCCATTAACACAGGGGTTCTCAACCTTGGCAACTTTAAGACTTGTGGACTTCAACTCCCAGAATTCTGGGAGTTGAAGTCCACAAGTCTTAAAGTTGCCAAGGTTGAGAACCCCTGCATTAACAAGACTAATACAAAATAAATGAGTGAAAGATAATTTTTAAAATGAAAATAATATTCCTGCTGAATATTCTTCCATTGAGACTGAAGATACAGCCGTTTTAATGACTAACGCTTTCATCAATGACAGAGTGAGGGTTTTCAGATTTTGGACTTCCTTTTGGGGGTCCCCTTTTGCTTACCTCTAAATAATGGAAGACCAGCCTCACAGGATATTTTTGTCCTGGCCACCTGAAACTTAGGACACAGGTGCAGAATGTGTGAAATAGTTAGTTTATGATTGAACTGTCTATCCTAATTTACTAATAAGCTACTTAATTAAATTATTGGTCGCAGAATTGAGAAACATCTGTAAAAAGGCAAGCAGCTTATTGATATACCTCTTAATAAAGACCAGGGTTAAAAAAAAGTATTTAAAAAACCCAAATAAGAGAAAGCAAGTAAGAATGCGAAAGTCTCAGTAATAGTTTTAATAAATAAAGTTGAAAGGGATGTTGGAGGTCATCTAGTCCAACCCCCTGCTCAGGCAGGAAATCCTATATCATTTCAGACAAATGGCTGTCCAGTCTTTTCTTAAAAACTTACAGTGTTGGAGCATTCACCGCTTCTGGAGGCAGGTTGTTCCACTGGTTAATTGTTCTAACTGTCAGGAAGTTTCTCCTTAGTTGTAGGTTGCTTCTCTCCTTGATTAGTTTCCATTCATTGCTTCTTGTCCTGCCTTCAGGTGCTTTGGAGAATAGCTTGACTCCCACTTCTTTGTGGCAGTCCCTGAGATATTGGAACACTGCTATCATGTCCCCCCTCGTCCTTCTCTTTGTTAAACTAGACATACCCAATTCCAGCAGCCGTTCCTTATGTGTTTTAGCCTCCAGTCTCACAATCATCTTTGTTGCTCTTCTCTGTACTCTTTCTAGAGTCTCAACATCTTTTTTACATCGTGGTGACCAAAACTGGATGCAGTATTCCAAGTGTGGCCTTACCAAGGCATTGTAAAGTGCTATTAATACTTCACGTGATCTTAATTTTATCCCTCTGTTAATGCAGCCTAGCACTGTGCTGGCTTTTTTGGCAGTTGCAGCACATTGCTGGCTCATATTTAAGTGATTGTCCACTAGGAATCTGAGTTCCCTCTCACAGTTACTACTATTGAGCAAGGTACCCCCCTATACTATACCTGTGCATTTGGTTTTTCTTGCCTAAATGTAGAACCTTACTTTTTTCACCATTGAATTTCATTTTGTTAGATAATGTGTTAGATAGTGCTCAAGTCTAATAGTGATCTAACTAATTTAGATAGTATCTCCAAGATTATTTTTATATCTTTAAGGCCATACTGGAATTGAATACAATAGAGCTGGGATTCTCCAAAGTTGTGGTGTTATGACCTACTCAAATGATAATTCTGTGTGATAGCTCTCTACTATCCCCACTAACCAACAACTGCTTGGTTTTAAAGAGGTTAGAATTGGGATAGAAGCAAGCTACAGCCTTAATACATGTGTTCCATATCTCCTTGTGCCTGCCTACCTACCTATTCCCCACCCCACCACTTCCCCAGATCATGATCTGCTTCATATTGGCCCATAATTTCCTTGGGAGTTGCAGTCTACAATTTAAAAATCCCTGAAAAGAGTGAATGCATCACATCTCATTTTATTTCTTACTGATGCCAAATTAGCTTAGTGAAAGAACAAGAGGAATTGCCCTACTCTTATGCCACTTAGTTCACATGAAATAATATTTTAAGAAATAGGAAATTATATCTTCTGAATCATTTTGAGCTCCTCTTTCGACAGCTCTGCAATTGTGGAATGCTTTCCTTTTAAAACCAAGATTGGCTTTATTTCTTGCTGCAAATAAAACAGATTTCCTGGTCCTGTTGCTGACGTTATAAAATCCTCTAATTTAGGAGATCAGATTGAATAGCATTAAGGAGAGAACCAGGTGCCACACTAATAGTTTTTATTCCACGATAATTATAATTAACTGATTCTTTAATGGTCTCCTGATCATTGCTATTGCCATTACTATGAAATTTGAATGGCAATATTACTGCTTCTTGGAGGAAGGAAAGGGTCAATTATATGACACATCGATTAGTAGAGTGTCTGGTATGTATATGTCTTATGTATGTACCCATAAAATGCTTAAAATCATGAACGTGGGTACCTATACACGCACACACACACCATATACCAGGTCTTATTTTCTGGGAGGGGTGGCTTTTATACTCATCTCCGGCACCGACAGCCCCACCCTGCCGATTCACTTCTTTTGCGGCCGAAGAAGCAGCTTCATTCATTCATTCATTCATGCATTTTGCAGTCAGATGTTTCCGGAAGGCCTCTGCAGCCGAGTACCGAGCTATGGGTTGAATCCATAGCTCAGTTCTTGACTGTAGAGGTCTTGCAGAACTGAGCTAAGCTCAGGTATTGCAGAACCGAGCTATAGATTGTATCCATACCTCGGTTCTTGGCTGCACAGGCCTTCCGGAAAGCCCTGTGACTGAGAAATGCAGGCCTGGCTGCTGAAGATGCTGCAGAAAAAGTGGGCCAGCGACGAGAGGCCTGACTACCAGGTAAGTGGATGTTGGGTGCATGGGGCAGCTCCACATGCTCCCCCCTAGCACTAGCTTGATTTTTAGATGTGTGCTTTGCCCCAAAACTAGGACTTATTTTTGGGGTAGGGCTTATATTAGGCCCACCCCAAAAATCAAGCTAGGCCTTACTTTTGGGAAAACATGATGTGTGTGTGTGTGTGTGTGTGTGTGTGTGTCTGTGTGTGTGTCTCTCTCTCTGTGTCTATGTCTGTGTGCAAAACGTAGGAGAGGGAAGCATTTAAAACACACATAGAAAACTTGCAGTGGTGTCCAAATAATTTTTGTTTGCATTTTTTTTCTCCTTCCAACTTTTCATTTGATATTAAGTGACTTCAAGCCAAAAATATTAAAAGTCTTTTCAAACTTTTTCTAAAAAATGAATGCAAGGACATTCATCGTAGTGGCCATACAGGGCAAACCAAAGGAAGGCAACTATTGGGCAGATGTAAACATCTGCAGTAGAATGCCAAGAGGAATGTCTGACCAAGGTTGGAGAGAGAAGGAACCAAGAACAGTAAGAATCCAAGCAGTAGCAAATAAAAATCTTACTACTAATTCAAAGTGGGAATTGAAAGAGAGGGGGAAGCTTTTATAAGTAGTAAAAATTGATTTCCTGCAATTTTCCAACAGAATGAAACAACGCTTATGTATTTCTCTCTACAAATGCATCTTCAGGGGGAATTTGCACATCAAGCATTGTAGCCTGCATGCAGTTTTTATTATGAGCTTTAACTAAACACTGGTAAAAATGCACAGACACACATTATTAGGAATAATAGAATTAATATTCTCTGCAAAGTATTGATAATAATGGAGGGAAATCTTAGATGAAATAGTGACACTGCAGCTAACTCTGCAATAGGCATAACAACCGCTGGGAGTGCTATATTAGGATACTAGAAATGTATTTATTTCCCAAACTTATTTATTTATTTGTTTCTTTGGGGAGATAGTCCTCTTGGGACTAAAGCATAGCCAAGCTAAAAACTTGATCTTTTAGGAGAAAACCAACCCATTTGGTAAAGAACTTATCTGAAACAAACTTCAATCTGTTAGTTATTCCATTGCCGTAGCAAGCTCCTACACCCTGATCAGCAGCATATTCAAAACAATACACCCCAAAATCCTCAGGTAAACATTTTCAAGTATTTTTGTGTAGATACTTAGGAACATCCTAATTGGTGGAAGGGAACCAGCCACTAAAATTGCAGAGACAGCTTTTGCATAGGCCTCCTCATTAACCAATGAACATATTTCTAGCCACCCCAAGCAAGCCTTTAAAGTTCCAGTGTCTGATATATGCTATGAACTGTAGCCTCATTTTTTAAAAATAAAGAGCTTTGAATCGTCTTTATTACAAATGCTAGGCAATTTAGCATCTTCTTTTCCTTCCACGTGACCATCACTATGGCAATATCAGGGGAAAGTGAAGCCAACTGAATAAGATTTTAGCATAAAACACCTGTCTGTTTGTCTTCTGTTCATCTTCCCATAATGCTAATGCACAGACCAAGCTTGAGTGCAGAGAAAGGTATTCAAGCTTGGAAAAACAAAACAAAACCCAGCAGTAAGCTATGTTTCAGAAGGAAGGAGTTGCCTGCTTCATTTGCTCCCATCAGTCAACAAGTTGTTTTGTCTACAGCCAGTATTTATTTGTTTGGTTGTTTGTTTACTTACTGTTTTTAACTAGTAGTACCTAGGCCACAAACAACTATGTGTAGTTAAATTCTCGGTCTATTCCCTTGGATTCAATGTAAACTTCTCAAGCCATGTTTCAAATCTTGATTTATTAGTGGCAAGTAAAAGCTATGTGTTATATAGCATGAAATGCACATTTGGAAAGAAAAGATAAGTGATGAATTATTGAGAAGAATGACAACAAAATGTTTCTTCCATGTCTAACTAGAGAAACCAAATATTTATACCCGAGAATTATTCAGTAAATACTATTCAAATTCCTAACTTCAGAACTGTATTAAACCAAGATATGTTTGTTTGTGTTGGAAATTTATTATTGATAACTTCCAGTTTGGTTCCCACCTAGCACACTCCACATCAATCCCTACATCCACATCAGAGCATGTACACACAATTCTCTATTCAACTAGCAAGTATATAACTTGATATTTGTTTATTAAAAAATGGCAAGCATAAAAAATAGTTAACTTAATGGAATAACAAATAGCAGAATTGGAAAGGATCTTGGAGGTGTTCTAGTCCAACCCCCTGCTCAAGCAGGAAACCCTATACTATTCAAAACAAGTGACTGTCCAGGAAACCCTATACTATTCCAAACAAGTGACTGTCCAGTCTCTTTTTAAAAGTCTCCAGTGATGGAGCACCCACAACTTCTAAAGGCAAACCATTCCACTGGTTAATTGTTTTCACAGTTAGGAAATCTCTCCTTAGTTCTAGATTGCTTGTCTCCTTGATTAGTTTCCATTCATTGTTTGTTGTCTTGCCTTATCTTTTTTGACTGCAAGAAAGAGATCACTGGAGTTCTGGGAGACAAGGGATATTCTAATGTTAGTCATAGTGTGACAGAGAAATCAGTGAATTTATGTGATTTGTTTTATGTTCCGTTAAGTCAGTGTCAGCTCTTAGGAAGCACAGAGACAAATCTTCTCAAGGATGAAATCAAAATTTAAGATTCTACTTAGGACAGCAAGTTTATTAAGTCTGGCAAAGGGTTCTGAAACCACAATTTCATCTGTCAGTTTTGCTTTCTCCCCTCGAATATTGGAACACTGTGAGTATTGTAACACTTGCAAACAATGGACAAAGCATCAGCCAAAAGCAGAGACATAAATACCCATGCAAAGGATAAAAAGAACTTAATATCAACCATCTCTATTATCTATTTCTATATCCCCCAAAATAGAGAAGTTTCAGCCCCACTGGGAAACAATATAGCGTGGAAGGCCTCAAGCTTAATCATTCCAACCTTAGACCTTGTATGTATATTACAGAACAGAATAGAGGTGGAGATGACATACTATTCCACATCAGGAATTGAATGTAAGAGATGATGTATCCAACAGCTTGAGAGCCATTTTGAGGCACTTGTTGAACTCTCAAAGACCTCATTCTTTCTGATACAAGCTGCATAAGTCACATACTAACTACAACATGCTAATATAACAACCAATATAGATCTAATTATCTCCCAAACCCTTTTTCCAGTGTTTGAAATACTGCAATGTATGGAATGAATAAATAAAGGTAAGGACGTTTGAAAATAGTATTTCAGGGGAAATATACTTTTTCCCTGCACTGGAAAAGAACAATAATATAGTTCAGTGGTGGCAAACCTATGGCATGAGTGCCAGAGGCGGCACTCAGAGCCCTCTCTGTGGGCACGCGTGCCGTTGCCCCAGCAGAGTTTGCCAGAGTAGCAAGCACATGGCATTTGGATGCAACAGGGCAGCAAGTGAGTGAGCAAGTGGTGTTGGCCCCCCGGGGATGCCCCGGAGATGGTGAGGGACTGTCCATGGTCACCCAGTCTGCCATGACCACTGCAGCCACGGCCACCCAGTGGGCCACCCCCCCCGCCGGCACCACAATGCTGATGCAGCCCTGGCACTTTGCGATAAATAAGTGGGTTTGGAGTTACAGTTTGGGCACTCGGTCTCTAAAAGGTTCACCATCACTGATATAGTTTCTCATATATTTAACTTTCATTTATACATGAAATATTATGAGAAATATTAGTCAAGAACAGTTTGGGAAAAGATAGCCCATAGTCAATAATTTTTGGCTACCTTAAAACAAAAGCTGTTATTTTCAGAGCTGGTAAAAGAAATTTGAAGTTTATACTTCATGAAGATGTTTCTAATCTTTTTGAAAAAAAACAAAAAGGATCAGGGAAACATGAATTAATCATTTATCAATTCAACTAAAAGCTTATTGTGATGTGAGAAGATTGAATGATTCGTACTTTGGACTGATGAAATTAATTTGCACTCAAATGCAGAAGGATTAAATCTAACGTCGGGCTGTGTGTGATACCATTTGATGAAAAATCAATAAATAATAATTCATTCACATAACTAGACGCCATCTCTTCTAACAGCTTTTGGGGCATGATGAAACAGTGTGAGAAACTGAAAGATAACAGGCAGAACAAAGCAGGGTTGGATGAGAAGATAATGTCCATGTTTTATCTACAATAGGGGTATCAAACTGGCCGGATGCGTCATGCACAGGCCACGCCCCCCCAGCTCCAAAAAGGCAAAAAACATTGTGATACATCACGATAGGTCATGTGATGCAATCAGGTTTGACACCCGTGATCTACAACAAGAAGAAAGAAACCATAATGATCCAGGAAATACCTACTTTTCTACATATTTTTTAAAAATTGTAAAAATTGTCTCTCTCATATTTTCCAGTGCTTAGCCAAGGTTGGGTAGCCAAAAATGTTTGTATTTGCATGATTGTTTGTTTTAATGTAAACAGAACATCCCTTGGTGCCTCTCAGCTGTGCCATGACTTTGTACTTATTGACCAATGCTAAAAGAAAAAAAAACAAAACATAAATTGGAATGTTGACTGGGTACTTATGATTCTATTGCAACAGTACCAATATGAGGATCACAATGAGACAAAACCAGCTGCAATTTAAAACTTACATACCAATTTACATGGATATCTGTGAGAGAAGTGGTAAAGGGAAGGGACAAATCATGATATGTGCATCATGACATCACCATTATATACCTGGGCAGACCTGATGTAAGTGCATACAGTAATTGCACCATTTGTGTGATAATATGGTGTGCTTGTCATCATTGGCCATTATTATGGTTATCACAGGGGCTGCTGGTCCAATAGTTCCAGTTAGAACACCTGAGACTCAACTCCAGCATTAAAATTAACATAAACCTTCCCAATTTAATCATTTTCCTTCTTTTTTTTTCAAAATAGCTAGGAAGACTAAATTCTGACTCATTTGTTATAGAAGTTCAACTAATTACTGAAGACAGAAGCTTCTTTCTTGGTTATTTTCCAGTGCGATTATTCAGCCACTGATTCCAACAATCTTCTATCTCAGAAAAATATCTCATTTGTCTCAAATTCTTAAATTAAATTAAACCTAAAACAGCAGTATTTTCCAAAATTTGTTAGTGGGAATAGATATTGCTGCTTTGTTTAATTTTGGAAGAACAAGTCATGGTTGTTAATAAACAGAGTCTCTATTTGGGTTAACCACCAATCAAAATAACAAACATCTGGCACATCTGGGGCTTAAGAGTGGATAGGATAGTTTTAATTATGCTATTCATAGTAATTGCTGCTGGGGGTGCAGTATCTTGTACGAGCATATTTTAAAAAATAGATATAGAAACCTGCACATTTTGGGGTGGGTGGGAATTAAAAATGAAATAAAACGGAAATATATAAAACTTTTGTTTACATTACTCTCCTTTCATAATGTTTTTTTTAATAAAAAAGGACAAAACAAATGGCGAAATAAGTCACATATCATGTTATTTGGATTGCTTGTGCCTTTACTTAACATACACATAAACATACACATACACATGCATATATACAGGTATTCCTCGACTTATAACCATTCATTTAATGACCATTTAAAGTTACAACACCACTGAACAAAGTGACTTATGACTGTTTTTCACACTTAACGATTGTTGCTGTATCCCCAAGGTCATTGATCAAAATTTGGACACTTGGCAACTGGGTGCTTTTTATGATGGTTGCAGTATCCTGGGGTAATGTGATTCCCTTTTGTGACCTTCTGATGAGCAAAGTCAATGGGGAAACCAGATTCCCTTAACAATTATGTTACTAATTTGAGAATTGCAGTGATTCCCTTAACAATTGTGGCAAGCAAGGTTGTAAAATGGGACAAAACTCACTTAACATCTGTCTCGCTTAGCAATGGAAATTTTGGGCTCAATTGTGGTCGTAAGTTGAGAACTACCTGTACACTACTACTTTTACTACTACTACTCCTTTTCTTTCTGTTCATAACAGAAATTGATTACTGGACTACTGAATATTAGAACTTCTCTTCCCTTAAATATGAGCCAGCAGTGTGCTGCAGCTGCCAAAAAGGCCAACACAGTGCTAGGCGGCATTAACAGAGGGATAGAATCAAGATCACGTGAAGTGTTAATATCACTTTATAAAGCCTTGGTAAGGGCACACATGGAATACTGCATCCAGTTTTGGTCACCACGATGTAAAAAAGATGCTGAAACTCTAGAAAGAGTACAGAGAAGAGCAACAAAGATTATCAGGGGACTGGAGGCTAAAATATATAAAAAACAGTTGCTGGAACTGAGTATGTTTAGTTTAATGAAGACAAGGACGAGGGGTGACATGATAGCAGTGTTCCAATATCTCACAAAGAAGAGGGAGTCAAGCTATTCTCCAAAGCACCTGAAGGCAGGACAAGAAGCAATGGATGGAAACTAATCAAGGAGAGAAGCAGCCTAGAATTAAGAAGAAATTTTCTGACAGTTAGAACAATTAACCAGTGGAACAACCTGCCTCCAGAAGTTGTGAATGCTCCAAAAGTGGAAATTTGTAAGAAGATCCTGGACAACCATTTGTCTGAAATGTTGTAGCCTTTCCTGCCTGAACAGGCAATTGGATTAGAAGACCTTCAAGGTCCCATCCATCTCTGTTATCCTATTCTATTCTTCTCTCTTCCTTATCTGAACTTTAATGCTCTTGGCCCTTACATAATCTGAAAATATCTATTCAGCCCTTTGACTGGACTTTTGCCAAAATTGGCCTCATTCTTCTCTTTTAAACACTTCTGATCTTAGACATGTATGCACATAATCGGTAAGAGAACTGACTTTAACTTTGCATGGCAGTGAACTCAGCATATCTGTCTCCTTGATCCATCAGGCACAGAAGAGGACCAAACAGCTTTGAAGACAGGCTCCTTTGATGCTTTCCCCTGATTCTGCTAACATCTTACTTTTAACAGACATCAGCATCATAAGATAGAATTATTTCCAGCTTCCTTTAAAACTGCTGCACATTTGAGCAGACTTGAAATGATGGACTTCAGTAATTGGTGGAAGCACAGATTTGAGTAGGCAAGCATTCACCTCATCACAAGCAAGTTTCCTGAGAGCCGTTCTTGTTTAGTTGTCTACTGAAAACCAGATCTATTTATTCCTACCGCAGAGATGCTTCTGCAGATGTTGTGTGGTTGCACAGTTTATATGCATTCAAGCCCATAATCTGAGCACATTCAAAGTGGCCTAGAACTGAAAATGGCCCAGCCTTATGTTTAGTATTTTTTTAAAGACAATGACATATTTGCTCATTTTCATGATCTCTCTACAATAACATAGTCTCTATTTCTATAAATATACCTTCTACTGTCTCCATGTTCTGTCAGCCTCCACTGCCTCATTATTTTCTCTTTGTCATACTTACACAATATTAATTTTTTGCCATAGAAATGAGACCTGGTTCCTATTAGGGGATTTTTTTAATATGTGTAAAGAATGACAGGTATAGAAATCCATACGATTTTAAAAGCAGCACTGCAAAATCATGAACAACAAATAAAGCTATCCTCCTTTTTCTCTTACTCTGTCCTCGGAAAGTAATAGGGTACTCTACACACAAGGTGGGAAACAGCCTCTTCAGCAAAGTTGGTACACAAGAAATACAGAAATCCTTCAGAGAATATGTATTATTTTCCTCCTCCTCACCCTTTCCTTTTAAGGGGGAGGAGAACTGTATTTAAATAGTATTTGTGGAAAATAGGCTTGCTTGTTATTAATTTTAGCAACGATAAATGCACCATCTAGTGGCCTTGCTGTTGTGTATTGAAAACCATCACAGGTAGGATTGTGTTATTATCCCCATCCCAAAACAAATGCTTTGTTTATGCACAGAAATATGCAGGTAGAAGCAGGCTGTCTTCCTAATACATTATCTATAACTTTAAGCAATGATTATTGTATCAAAAGGCTGCCTGGAACATTATTCTTCCTGCCAAATAATACAGATATTCAGATAGTTCTTTGTTGCTATGGCAATGTGTCATAAATATCTATCAACTACCAAAAATAGCTGCAGATCACAAGGTAATAGGGAATTTTTTCATGGGTTTGTATAGATTTTCCCCCTTTTCTTCTTCCAAAAATGAATAAATCAAATCCACCTTTACAAACGATCAAGAATCTCTTTTAAATTTGGATAATCAAAGCGGTGCTCATGCCCCCCCCAATAAAATGTTTATTGTGCTTTAGCCAATGGTAAATTTGAATTCACTAAAAAATTAGCACATTGAGACATGTTGACCGGTAAAGATAATTTCTGAGCAAATCTGTCTTTTGGATTTATTAGGAACTCCACCACACGGCATAAGACAATGTAGAACTTTGACACGTCTATGAATCTTTTTCATGATCTCTTTCCTGGATAATATGTAGTGATATAGTGTCTTACCACACAAAGATTTTTCTCCACATCTGCAATTGGAAAAGAAAATCACAAAGCTCCGGCTTCAAACCAGCACAAGTTTGTTTCAAGCAGCAAACAGCTCTAACTGATCTGCCACCTTCAGAGACCTGTCCTTTTCCCTCTCTGGCCCTTTGCTTTGAATGGAACACACATTCTTTACTTTACTTTACTTTATTTTGACTTATATGCCGCCCTTCTCCTCAGACTCAGGGCAGCTCACAGCAAATAATACAAGTACAAAATATAAATTAGTTAAAATAATAATATACAATATAAAAACAATAAAACTATACCCACTCATACACATACAGTCCCAATCAAAGGCCCAGGGGCAGAGCGCAGCTCACAAGCCCCAAGCCTGCCTGCATAGATGTGTTTTTAAAAGTTTTCGGAAAGTTAGGGGGGAAGAAGCAGTACGAACCTCTGAGGGAAGTTGATTCCAGAGGGCTGGCGCAGCAACAGAGAAGGCCCTAGCCCTAGGTCCCGCCAAAGTGTTTATTCTGTATTTTGATTTTTTTCCCCATTGGGGAGACCTCTTGCCTGCCACGCATTCTGGCCCCCAAATCATTTTTCACACTCCAGACAGTGGTGAAAAGCTCCTGAAGGCTTTTATGATTGGAGGTTGGTTAGAATGCAATGAAGGAAAAGTGGTTTGGATTGATGGTGCGTTGGGAATAAATCAAACAGGTTATGATGTGGCACTGCTCCCTGCTGATATCCAGATGGAAATAAAGACTGGCCAAATCTTAAAATGGAGCAAGCAAGGATGTGATCGAGGACCATTTTGCTTTTTGCCGACAAAAGGGTTTTAAGGAGAGTATTGTTTTCAAGTATAGTAAGACATTCATGTTTTAAAAGATGGCGTATGAAACAGACTAGAGAGACTATCCATTGGGAGTCAGAAAATATACCCAAAATAGCTGATTAAAAATCAGAAGTGTTGATTTTGTTAATAATCCCCCCTCCCCCTCGTGTTCATCTCTTTTATATGAAGGGATAATTTTGCAGCAAATCAGAGAGTGTGTGTTGTTCTACATTCACTGGAAAATCTTTTTATCTTTTGATTACAAAACAGCCGCGGCTGTAGTTTTATCATTGAAATTCTTCTTTGGCACATATTCATGACAAGCAGAAAGAAGCGAAACTCGGTTTTTATCAGGAGACTGCTTGGTTTTCTGTTGTAATACAGCCTAAATTTCAAAAGCCAGCAGAGCATTTTATTATTAATAACATTCCACAGGCTTTTCTGGTCTAAAAGCATTATAAAAAAATTAAAAGTCAGGGTGCTGCCAATGCCACTTACATTTTCATTTCTGAGCTTGCCTTTCAAAAAAATAATAAATCGAACTGAATTCACTAGGACTGGAAAATGTGCATAAGGTTGCAGACTTGGTCAGTTTATTTGTAAATCACGAGACAACATGATGCTCTCATATTGTACAATATTAAACCATTAATATAGGGTTGTTCCCTTTCCATTTGTGAGAGCCAGCCTGGAGTACAGTTAAGGCATCAGGCTATAGAAACTGAGAGACTGTGAGTTCTAGTCCTAACTTAGGCACAAAGCCAGCTGGATGATCTTGGGCCAGTCTCTTTCTTTCAGCCCTCGGAAGGAGACAATGGCAAACCACTTTTAAAAAATCTTGCCTAGAAAACTGCAGTGGTCTTGTTCAAGTGGTCTCTGACAATGAAGTTGTTCAAGTAGTCTCTGAAAAATATTCCATGTGTAATATACTTACAGGACAATTGAATTTGCACATGCACAAAAATAATGTTTTCTTAATTAATTTTGTCTATGTTAATTTTGTCTATGCTCTTTTGGGTACTTCTGTCATGGTTCCAACAGATGGAACTCTTTAAAGAACTTCAAGGTATTGTTTACCTTAAAGAATCTTTATTTGGGTAGCATATCATCAGCACTAACATAATCGAAGACAAAAACTGAATTCCCCACCCCTTGAGTACATAGTATCAAAGCACAATTCCCTCCTCCAATTAACAGTCATAAATCACATTCCCCAATTAGTTTAAAGCACAGACTTTCCCTCCAGCTCTCCAGCCCTCAATTCTTATCATCTCTGATTTCAACAACCTTGATTCTCACACTAGGTTCAGTGTTGTTATGTCTAGCTGAACTCTCATGCACATCCCCCCTCACCAGCATCATCTAACTCTAAAAGCGAAAAGAAGAAAATGGCTACATCTCCATCTGTTATCAAGGCAAAAAACATCCGATGTCAGCAGCGTTGACAACCTCCTTACTAATCTGAACCAAATGGCAGGTAGTCCTCATATGGTGACCACAATTGATTCCAGTGAAATGGTTGCTATGTGAACCACATGACTGAGAGTGTAAGAGAGAAATGCTGCAAGTATTCCTTATGGTTGCCATATCAGGTGAAGATCTCATATGGTGTCCTGCATCTGACTTTTTTTGGGGGGGGGGAGTTTATTTTCCCATACTTCCCCCCTCCAGTACAAACAAGTTCATTAACTTATCGCTTTCTTTGATATCTCAGTAAAAGATTTGTTCTTTCCATATCTCATCAATAGAGAAATTATCAAATCTGGTCAATCAGTGCTAATCAATAAAGTCTATTACCAGAAATAATAATATTTATATTTTAGCCTTCATCAAGTAAATTATTTTCTTTTTACCATGGCTTTTTTGTTGTTTGAAATAACAACATTATCATTTTCTCTAAAGATGCAGCAAAACTATTCAAGTCACTCTTCTGATTTGTTATTAGTATGTCTCCCATTGGTAAATCCCATGTGACACCATTTTTCATATCATTCTTGTGATCTGGCATTTTAAAATGCACTTTCAAATCATCCTTCAAACCAGCCTCAGTCTCTGTTTTGTCCAGTAAAATCTGTTCGTCTTCTGTAGCCCTTTTAAAACTCTTTTTTTATATATAACAGGCAAAACGTTTTGAATTTATTGTTCCCAAATATGCTTAAATTCTTCCACAATCCAATGATATTGTTCTATTGTATTAATGTGTCTCTTCTCTTTTAACTGTGATTTTTAGTTCTATCTGGTTCCCTCTAATCACCAAGATCTTCTCATCATTTTTTTTCCTAATCAGCACTTTTCCATGAAAGGATTCCTTACAATTAGTTTCAAAATTCTCTTTATTGCAAAATTTTAAACAACTCACAAGAAATATTATTTCAAGTCCATCTGACCCCTTAATCTGTTTATAATTTCCCAAAATCAATATTGTAGTTATCCTTTTGCTGTTTATTCAAAAATATTTTTACCTCTTTAAAGTTCTTTTTTTTTTTTCAAAAAAATATTAATTTTCTATTATTACATTTGATTAGTGCTTAATAAACATCATGTTATCTGGGTTAATTTATTTGCTTAATAATACAAGTTACATTCTTAGTCTCTACCCCTCTTTTCCAACCATTGATAAAATAAATTCCATGCTTGAAAATATTCTGTATCTTCTTTCTCTTTAATCCTCAGTGTAAGTCTGTCCATTTCAGCACAGTCCAATATCTTCTTGATTATCTCTTCTCTTTAAAGTTCTTAAACTTGCACAAATCCTCTTTCAAGGAGGATAGAAGAAACTGACCCAGTGTAAGGAAATCTGTCTTTCTGAAGATTCTTCACATCCCAAAAAACCATTAACAAACAATTCCTAAGATGGTTACAAGAAGAACTATCTGAATGCAGGTGCAGAACTACAGCTTAGCAAGATTGCTTTTCCCTGGCTCCTAGAGCTCCAAACTTCAGCCTTGTAGCCTTTTATGGGGACCCTCTATATGAAGTATGTGTGGGCAATGCTGGCCTCCTCCTTGCTCTGGAGAATTCTGAGGAGCTGATCCATTCACTGGCTCCTTTTTCCACCGCTGCCTTCTTCAGTCCTCCATTGCTTCTCTGGAAATCAATAAGCTATTTCTTCTAGAACTGCTTTTCTCCAAAGCACAAAAAAATGTCCCTAAAAAGAGCTAAGCACAAGTTGACAAGCTGAGTTCTGTGATCTTTAATTTCTACTAGCAACCTAGAACTAAGGAGAAACTTCCTGACAGTTAGAACAATTAACCAGTGGAACAATCTGCCTCCAGAGGCGGTGAAGCATCGGTGAATACTTGCTGCAGCTGCTGCCTGATATTGATGGGACTTTAATCAGTTTCGCTCTGAAGCCTTTGTTGCCCTAAGCACAGCCATTGGTCATAAAGTTACTTTTTCATCGCCATCATAATTGTGGAGGATCCCTACCCAAGTCAGTCGCTAAATAGGACTACTTGTGTGGTCTGTTCACTGCTAAGTATATTTACTGAATTCAAGAAAAATCCTTGGTTCTAGTACGTCAAGTTAGGGTTAAAACTGTCTTGAGCATCTTCTACTTGTCCTCTTTCCTTTATCTCTGTCACTTGTTTTTATACCAATAAGTGGTACTAATATATCTTTCTTGCTTTGGGTATAGCAGTGCTTATTAAAGAGTAGTGTAATTCATTTTGTGATGGTTCATAAAGCATTTAGGACAGTAATAATAAGAAAAATAGGATTTCAGTGGCACTTCATTGTGAATTATTACTGGATCTTTGGTCAATTTTAGCATTCACTGTATCTTAAGTTTCACAGTTGTAAGTGAATTATAAAGTTTAACTTCCAATCCACATTCACATCTGAATGGGACTGTAATCTATTTACCTTTAAAGATCTTTGTATTCCAGTCACTGTAATCTGTCCAGGAAACAGTGCTTAGGGAGATTTAAAATATGATATATACACAGAACAATTATATATAATTAATCGCTTTGAGGGAATTTCTTGCAATTCTCTGAGCAATCTGTTATCTCAACTTGCATAATTTATTTGTAGGCAAATCAGTGCAAGAAGTATTACGCATTGGACAGTGCAACAACTACAATTGGGTGTTTGAAGTGGAGAATAATCAAAGGATCAGGGGATTTATGGTTGCAGTTGATGGTGAAAGCAGGAGAAGGAGAAGGAGGAAGAGGAGGAGAAGGAGAAGAAGAAAGAGAAGTAGTTGTTGATTGTACAATAACTGGATGTGGAGCATGGTTGAGGCTTTTCATCTTAGAAAAAGAAAATTTGGATGACATCCTCAGTATCAGATTGATACTTACAGTCATCCATTCAAAGCAACCATACTTAGCCTTTCTACTACAGTGCTGGGATTTCAGTGGACATTCAGTTTATTTTTATAGAATGTGCCATTTCAAACATGCACTGTTCTGTGGTTTAAAGCATCAATCTATCAAAAGCTGCATCACACATTTCTGCTGCTCATAAAGCTTGGCACTCACTGGTTAGCCTCAGGCATTCCACTATTCTACATGTCTACTGCACACCTGCATTGCACACCTGCAGAGTGGAACTAATGGCTGCCTACCTTGAAAAAAAGTAATCTTAAGAAGACTGGCAAGACATTTATTTTTCAGGTTGCTATTTAATTTGTTCGGGTTTCACAATTTAGACTGCTTCTCTCTCTCTCTCTCTCTCTCTCTCTCTCTCTCTCTCTCTCTCTCTCTCTCTCTCTCTCTCTCTCTCTCTCTCTCTCTCTCTCTCTCTCTCTCTCTCTCTCTCTCTCTCTCCCCAGAAGGTTTTAGAAATCAGATATGCACTAAGGGAAATAAATATATTTTTATCATGCTTGATTATGCCATATAATTTTCTAATTCGTAATTACTGTCTTTCACCATTATATATATATATGAATGTTTTTACAATATTCTAAAGGCACTAGAGTTGGGAACTGACCTATCACAGAGAGCAGTTCATAATGGACCCAGCAGGAAAGATCCCTTCAAACTATCACCAAAATGCTATCAGTGGACTGCAGTACAGACAGCAGGGTTTAATTGCTAAAGTAAAATATAGTACTATAAGCAAATATTTATGTATTTCAATTTATCAAAATAGTTCAGCAAATCCAATACTGTTCTTTTATTACTAATCTATGATAAACAAAAATCTAGCAAATTAGAAAATTTCAGAGATCATTTTAAACAAGAGCTAATAAAAAATCTCTCTGTGTATGTGTGTGTGTGTGAGAGAGAGATCTGTCTGTCTGTCTGTCTGTCTGTCTGTCTGTCTGTCTGTCTGTCTGTCTGTCTGTCTGTCTCTCTCTCTCTCTCTCTCTCTCTCTCTCTCTCTCTCTCTCTCTCTCTCTCTCTCTATCTATCTATCTATCTATCTATTTATCTATCTATCTATCTATCCTATCATTCCCAAGGTAACTAATTATAAATGTAGATGTGATAACAAAGATTTGGGTTGTTTTTTTAAAAAAAAAACTGAAATAAACAATAGCAGACACCCAAAGCTTCTCTAAATAGAAATGTCTGCTGATTTTGTCTTGATCCACAGTTCTGGAGTTTGAGAAGAGCCTCTGACAAAGGCACCTTCTTCTAATCCTCCTCTAATAAATACTAGAGAACGGGATGAGGAAGCTTATAAACTTTAATCACTATAAAATCTTGCAGAGCAATCATATCTTTGGTCTGCCTCTAGCTCCCTTTGAGCTGTAGTTATTAATACTGCCTTAATATGCAACCAAACAACATCGCATTCCTGAAAGGACTGAGGGACTCTTAAGCCAAAACTGGTATGAACCAGAATTCTATTTAAATAGCCTTTTTAGCCACAGTGAATTCAGACACTCAGAAGTTTAATGCTGATCCTCAATAGCTCTAAGCGCTAATGCCCTGGAGGCATTCAGAAGGAATATGTATGTGAGATATAATTTCCTCTCTTGATTACTCAAAAATCTTTATTTCGCTAACCCAAAATCACATTCTAAATGTATAACCATTATCATAAACTTCATTTTTGATTGAATGTTTACATTTCCTGCCTATTGCTTGCTGAATTTTCTTCATCATGTTCCTAAATCTTTAGTTCTGGATGCAGATTCTAAGTTAAATTTGATAAATATAATCTAATCTCCTGGATTAGATGTAGTCTCTGTCACTAAGGAACCCAGCGGTTTGGGCCAAACATCTAACTAAGTGCCTTCTATTCAGTAAATTATCCAATATTTTCATTAGGTTAGGAATTATCAAGGTATCATGACAATATTTATCATGACCCAAAGCTGATTTTTCAAGAGGCAACTGGACTTTCTTTGTTTTTCCTTGAAGATGTTTCACTTCTCCTCCAAGAAGGTTCTTCAGTTCTGACTCAGTCAAAAAAGGCACCTTTGAAACAACCGTGACCTGGATGACTGAGAATCTCCACAGACATGTCTATCATGAATTTTCTCTGTTGCCTTGGCTTTCCTGATCCGGCAAGGTAAGGAAGAAAAGTTTCTGCTAAGGTGGTTAAAAATCCAGGTAAAGGGATATGTAAATCATCCAATGGGATACTGTGTTTACTGTTAAAAAATCTACTGTAGCACTGACAATAGTAGACTACTGTTCTATTTATGCTTCAGACAGACTTTGGGTTTTGCAGATTAAGTTAGTTTGTTCTTATAGAAATAGCTAGCACTTGTTAAATAGCAGAAAGTTGAGGTTGTAATATTTTTTTATATTTTTTTACTTTACAACAGCAAAAAAAGTTGGAAGTCAATGCTTTTCCCCACCCCACCCTACCCTTCCCTTTCCCTCCCTTTTCTTTTTTCCATTTTCCTATTTATTTTCATTTGTATTTTATATATGATAATCTCAATGAAGATATACATATAAAAAAGAACTACAATTCTGTAATGTGTTTTTAGAATCTTTGTTGTTGTTGTTGTTTTGGTACTTGGTATGGTGTAAATGGTATAAATGAAAGAAGGCTGAAACAAGAAATGTTCAAACCCCAGCAAAATGTAGCCTGCCATGCAAAGAAAGACCACATGTAAGTAAGAAACAGGCAGAGCAGAAAAAATGATATCAGCTCTGTGGTTATTCCTGAATCCCTTCTCCAAAGCTATCTATAAAGAGTTTCAGAACAGGTACGCTTCTTTTCCTGCAAGAAGAAGCCCGTGTAATGTTTTCCACAGTCATTTGTCAGTCAAGTAACTGTACAAAGACCAAATGCCTTCCTTTCTGTCATGTGCTGGTCTGCTGGAAACTGCCATGATGCCTAAAATCACTTTATGTGCTGTTGTGCTCCAGTGATGTAAGTGATTTCCTGTGTTGGGTTACCAGGCTTTTGAGAAAATAAACGAATAAATGGGATTGGCAACATTCAGCACGGGAGACTTTTGAACCAGTTAATCTTAGTAGAAAATGAACAGGAATGTATTGAAACTATCTTAAACTTTAAGAAACTGGTGCTGCACTAGTTTTAGTTTTCAGTGACGTGACTAGAAGACTGAGCTAGCACATTTGACAATTACTTATAGGAAGATGATTAATATGTTAATGGGGAGTAAGATATATTAATATGTAATTTGCTAATGCTATAAACACAGGACAAAATTAGCTGTGCTTTGAGCTTTCATGCATGTCCTTCGACAAAGTGAATTTGGCATGTTTAACATGGAATTATTCTGCACCTTGAGCGTCTCAAGCTGTACTTTTTTCTATTTTTCCTCATGTACTTTTCTTTCCAATGAAAGAGAAATATACAAGATGGACAGCAAATAAATTTAATAATAAATGAAAATAAAATACTAAACACACACACACACACACACACGCACGCACACGGAAATATAGGGGCAGAGACTACTTTGTCATTTGTATGGAATATTACACCTGCCCTACATTTTGGATTTTTAAATTAAGGATGTAGGTTCAGCCAAGTTTACAAAGGGAAGGCATAGGGGGAAAAAAAACACCCAAATCATTGAAATATGTCAGCCAGTGGATCTATATTTTCAATTACCAAATATATTTTTCTTCATCCAAGTAAGTAAGAAAACAGTACTGAAAAAGGAAAATCCTAATCCACATGATTGTTTTTTCAAATATGGCTGAATGGCTTCAGATCCAGACCTTTAAATGCATTAGTTGCTTCTATATTCAGAAATTCAGCAGAAATATAAAGATATTTGGCAAACCAGACCAAGAGCCTTGTCTATAACAGTAGTAAAAGGGCAAAAATGTATGAAGCCAAACCTGATCCTAAGGATTATTAGATCTGTGCATGCTTCAGAAAGTATAAGGAAGAAGTGCTTTAGACTAGAGGTCCCCCGGACTTTTGGTTTTGACATCACGGTGTGACAAACACAGGAAGGCGGGGCTCCATCATTTGTGTTTGTTTTCACCCTGCTGGGGGACTCTGGAAAGGGTCGAAAGTCACCCAGTAGAGGCAGCAAGCAAGGAGGCGACTCTCGTTGATTGTGGGGTGGTGGTGACAGCCCTCCTGTTTAATCCAAGAAAGCCCTTTAAACAGGCAGGGGAAAGACTGGCTACATTCATGTAGCCAGTCCGAAGCTGCTGACAATAGAAGTCAACAAGCACTACCAAGCAACGTTACAGCAACATGGATAAAATTGGGTGAGATCTGATCCTTTCTTTATGATTTTAAGACCTCTTCTTGAAAATCTGCCAAAAGTACTTCCCCTGACGAAAGAGGGAAAGGGAATTTCTGCCCCATTCCTTCAGAAAAGAAAAGTGGCAAATTAATTACTTGGGGAAAATGGTGAAACTCATAAGTCCTATTTGGAATTAATATATACATACAGCTTGAAAATTTGAGGACTAAAAGTTTTTTTAAGACCTTTATTTTTTTAAAGAAAAAGACTTGAAAAGTTTACAATATAAGTTCTGGATCTAAAAACTGAAAAGCAGCGTTGATGACATCTAATGGTGAATTATGGCACTACAACTTATTTATGACTAAAAGAAACCTGGCTTGAAGCCCAGAATTAGATAAGACTTTGGCTGGCCTTGGAAGGTTTTGCTATTGAGAATTTCAGCTGAGAAAAAGGAACAGGCTTGGGTGGCTGCTTATCTGTGTGGCAGAGATGAAAAATATTCTAAATTTGGCCTGCCTGAACTTTGAACATAAATACTGACTTTCAGAACTGTATTGTGGATTTATTTTCTTGTACAAGAAATATATGGAACACTTTAGATTATAAATCTTGATTGTTGAACAACCTTCAATGGTTCTTTTTTTCTCCCTAAACAGAAAGGATATATTTCTTACTGGACAGAAAAATTTGAATTTTACCTATATCTGCTTAGGGGAGACTCAGGAACGGATAGTTGGTTGGATAAATCTATAAAGACTACTTATAAAAAAAATTAAAAATTAAATGGATGCTCCATACTCAGCATTAAATAGTAAAACATCATCTTTAACATCTGTTCCCAGTAGCCTTAACTTGCCATATCACCAAGAAAATACTGATGAAACACAGAAAGAAATTCTCTCCATGATGAAATTAATACAAAAACAATTACTATAGCTTGTGAGTAGGTTAATAATAACAAAAGGACATAAAAGAACAATTTTCTAACCTAAATCTACAAACTCAGAAAACAACTACAAAGAAGGAACCAGCAACTCAGAAAATAGAAGGAAAACTAGAGAATGCTGACACAAACATCGACAATCTAAAGGAAGAAACTAATGACCAGACTCAGATAAATGAAAACTCAGAAGACACAACAATAATATTGGAAATGGAAAAGACATTTTATAAACCAAGGTTTCAGAACATACTAGATGACAAGGAAGGAGAACTGGTGGAATGGAAGATAAAGTTGTTAACAGAACTGTGGGAAACTGGAGAAGGAGGGAGGTGGTTTAATGAATATCAGTGGGCTAGCTCTTCCAAAAACACTTTAACCAAGTTGTTTCTCTTATTCCAAATAATATATACAATAATAGAGGAATAATTATTTGATATTTGATGATCCAAATGCACTGACTTGGAAAGTTAGTTGGCAAAGAAAGAAAGCTGGAGTAAGATTGAAGGAAACAGAAGCTTTTACCTAATAGAGGGGATGCCATAATATTAATTAGAGTTTTGAATATGGTTAAGAATAGATTGTTAGAAATAGAAGTATTATTATAACTAGATAGTTAGGATTTGTAATCAGAATATTATATATTGGACTGAAAAGGGAAATAAAAATATGTTAAGAAGTTTGAATAAGGGATGCTTTTGGTTGCCGAAATACAACTTGTTTCAAAATTATAAATGATTGGGATAAGTTGAACATGGATAGGAAATTAAAATTGAAACAAGCGAAAATAGGATATGGATTAAATAAGTGGAAATCGAGTGCAAATGCAATTAAGATATGCTTTGGCTAGAAAAGATATTTTAAACTGATATTGTTGATATTATTAGAAAAATGTAACAAATGTTGATATGCAATTGTATGTTTACTAACAATAATAAGAATTGTACTTGCTTAATGTGGAAAAATGGTAATTGCCAGAAGAAGAGAGGATGTACTGGCAGGTGTAATAGTGGACTTAGTTGGAAGAAGCTTATACTATGTACCACAGAATTACTAATGGACTCAGTCATCATGCTGTCTATTGAGCACTCGTATGTGAAAATAGAAAATTAATAAAACATTTATTTTAAAAAAAAAGACTAGAAGTCCCCAACTTTTTGGTCACCAGGAACCGGTTCCATGGAGAAAGGTTTTTCCACGGACCAGAGGGTGAGTGGTTTTGTGTGCTGCCTGCATCTCGTGGAGGGGGCTTTGTTTGTTTGTGTGGTTTGGTTGATGGCATGTGCGGCCCAGTCCTGGTCCATGTACTGGGGGTTGGAGACCCCTGCCTTAGACCAAAGGAAATCACAGCACCTCTTTCTGGTTTAGTAAGGCATTCTCAATTGACTAATTTAGACTCCAGACAAGGTTCTGAAAGGGGTATCTACAGTAGGGTGGTAAAAAGAAACAAATGACTGTCATGGCCATGTGACTGAAACTCCACCCTTTTCTACATGCATATACAAATTTGAACAGCCGAGGTTTTGAACATGACTTCTCCTGTCATCTCCACTGTTTTGAAAGCCCCCTCCCCATGGAATACCTATAAGGAAAATTATATCTAAGTGATCCTCAATTGCTAATTTACTTTAAATATTATCTCTACCTATACATGGTCAGTTTAATTGATTTAATTAACATTATCAACTATAATAGCTTTTTTTTAACCGATTATACATTCTATGGGGATTTCAACATTATGCATATTTTAGGAAGGAAAATACTTTAATGACTATTAAGATATTCATGAAGTCATTTCCCATTTGACATGTATTTTTTTCCTTGCTTCAAATTACATCACAGCATTCTGAAATATGCATGATTTGGGATGCATATAGATAAACATTTTCCTAAATAGTTTGAAGGTTTGCAACCATTTGCTCATTTGTGGTCATAAGCTGAGAACTACCTATAAAATTTTCACTCATTGTAGCCAGCTAACTCCCCAAATGTTATAGCATATGTAATATGGAAAGGATTTTGAATCAGTCATGAGAACTGCCTTGATGGAATTTAAGGGCCTGGAGACTAAAACACATGAAGAATGGTTGCAGGAATTGGGTATGGCCAATCTAGAGAAAAGAAAGACTAGGGGGGCTGCCACGAAGAAGAGGGGATGAACTTATTTTCCAAAGCACCAGAAAGCAAGACAAAAACCAATGGATGGAAATTAATCAAAGAGAGAAGCAACTTGGAATTAAGGAGAAACTTCCTAACGGTGAGGACAATTAACCAGTGGAACAGCTTGCCTTCAGAAGTTGTAGGTGCTCCATCACTGAAGGTATTTAAGAAAAGACTGGACAGCCATCTATCTGAAATGATATAGGGTCTTCTTCTTGTGCAAGGGGTTGGACTAGAAGACCTCCAATGTCCCTTCCTTCTCTATTCTGATTGATTGATTGAAAAAACAGCTGAATTGCTCCAATCCACATTAATGCTAAACTGGAGCACAGCCTTAATATCAGCTAATTCTTCACACACAAAGTCGCTGCTTGGAGGATCTGCAAACTTAATGTTAATTCAGGAAACTGATTTTTTTTCTGCACTCTCTTCATTGGCAGGTAAATAGAGAAACTAATGAGAATCAGTAGATTTCTGGGGATTTAAATGTACCATTTTGTGTGACCTTGGAGCATAAAAAAAAAGGCTTACACTTCAAGAATATTTTCCTTAGAAAATATGTATAACTATCAAGATTTAAAATATCTGGAATATCATCTATATGAATAAGGAAGGGATAAGTGAATTTATCAAGTAACTTTTCTGTTTTGTCTGTATCTAGAAACATGAAATTTGTTTGTGGAGGTCTGTACACTCTCTGTCCCAATATCAATTTTAATATTCCTACTTTCCAATTATGCAAGCGTATTATAATGAGGTGCCCATAGTTTCCTGTTGTATCACATTTTACATTAACACATACATCCTCATTTAAGCAATTTAAGCCATACACATCAATTAGTAGCTAGAATAAAGTGTAGCTGTTGAATGTTAACACATTCTTTTACTTTCACAACACAATCGCTGTAATGCATTATTGTTCAAAAGGGAAAGGTCTAAAACAAATTAATTAATTCAAACTCTAGATCTCCACCAAAAAAAAAATTAGTAAGCCAGCAGGTTTGGATTTTGAAGAAAAATGTTGATGGGGATTATGAGCACCATCACCTGCTGGTGGATGGCATTAGGGACTTCAGCAAAATATTGCCCAATGCTTGCATATTTAATGCAATGTGAACTCTTCAGCAAAGCCTGCCAAAATTAAGAGGCTGGTGAGGGTGGAAGAATCATATTAGTGAAATTAACGGGAAGATTTCACAATAAAAGATTGTGGCAGTCTATTCTGGTGCCATCTAAGACTCTTTAGATCTGTTTATCAACCACTTGTGTGTGCAGGCCCCCAAAATTATCCCAATGATATGCAGCCTAATAGAAAACTTATTTCCTTATCTATGCTGTGCCAGTTTGAATAAGGAGGCATTTGAAGCCTTCTCTCTAGCTTGATCTGCTGTCTAACATTTTACTCTGAAGATATAGACAACCTAACCAGCAATCAGTGTACAGTTGAAAAGAGGCCAGCAATCAATTGATTAGATGTCTTATTCCTGGAAATCTCTTCTGAAATTATATAATGAGCCCTTTCTTTTGAATAGTTCTTATCTGTACAATGCAAATAAGCCCTAAAATCTATTTTAAAACATATTTAACTTCAGAGTATCAGTTTACCTAGCAGCAGTAATGCCTGTTTGTTTTCAAGTCATCAGGTATTCTGTGGTGTCTTGCCTGGGTTTTTTATTTTTATTTATTTATTTACTTATTTATTTCACCAGGCAAGCCTTGTAATGCCAAACTGTCCCTATTTACACTGAAATAAGGACAAAACAAATCCAATATAAGGCCACTTCCAGATAGGAGTTCTTAATATTAGCAATCAAAATGTATTAACTGAACATTCTGGCTTTCTCTCAGTGACACTGGGTCTACACAAGGGAAAAGGCCTCAGAAAATGCAAATAAAATAAATGAAGGAGGAAAAGAAATACCCTACCAGCACCAATGATGTTACCTACTTTGATAATGAAATGTCTGCAAGAAAATCACCAAGCTCAGAGAACATCAAGGACTCCAGAAAAGAAACGGAATAATACAGAATGGATAAAATAGAAAATAACTCTGTCACCTGCTCCTTTAAATTCTGGGTTTGGGAAAAACTGTAAAAAGCCTTTTCTGGAGCCACCACCCAAAAAGAACCCTTGTGATTTAAACCAGCGGCTCCCAACCTTTTCTATACCCTGCACCCCTAAAACACTTCTGATATAGTCTTGCACCCCTTACAAAAGTTTGAAATAACGACAACGAATTATGCAGATACACTATAATTTTGAAAACTCAAGTTTTTGTACCCCCTGGAATATTGCCTCGCACCCCCAGGGGGCGCGAGCATCCCTGGTTGGGAATTCCTGATTCAAACAGTTGATTCCTCAGTTTCTGGGGATTCAAATTCCTTGTAACACAGAAAGCCCAGAATCAATGCAACAAAGAAGTCATGCCTATGAATAAGGCTTATCCTCAGGGTTTTTTTTTTTTTACTATCATGAGATAGTTAAAAATGTTGCAGCATTCAATCAGCAAACATTGCATCCTTAAAATGTCCCTGTCCTGCTCTAATGTTGGCTTAACTCTGAGGTATATAATGAAAAACATGCCCAGACTGAAACGATTCAGCAGCAGGTTGTGAGTGATTTAATCCAGGCGGCTGGCTACAATGGTGGCATTGGACAATTCCCCTAGTGCTGTACCACCCAAAATTCATTCCTAGAAAGGCAATTCTATCCCCTTGGGAGTTATAGTCACAGCATTCTATAAGACAGCCCACTGGAAAAGATTTTACCCTACTATGGACAATTTCACCCAGTTAAAAATTATGGAAAAAGTATTGTAGTACTGTATATAGACAAAGAGGAAAAATGAAAAATAGAAAAGGCTTCTGTGTATCTATTCTTCTCTTTTCCTGTTAAATATATTTTATCCAGCTAGTTAAAATGCTAACACTACAAAATAAAAATAATGAAGACAACAATCATGACTACAACAAATGTTACATGAGTATCAAAGGAGAATATGAAAATTTAAATAACAGACGATTAAATTGCTGAAGGCTTTCTGAAATAAAGGGGAGCGGGAACTATCCTATATTAGAAGCTTCGAGCAAAAAATGAATCATAAAGGGAAATTTTAATCATATGCCAATAACCACTGCCTCTGATATATAGCCGTCTATCCTGTTTCAGAAGGCAAGGGATCAAAATTAATTTAAGTGTTAAAGCTCATCAAGTATGATGAAAAAGTCATCATATAATGCAGGCTTAGATTTCTGCCCTGTCCTCTTGATGATATGCTTAGTTGCTGAGGATTTCGTTGTGAACTTCAAACCCCTTTCCAGACCACGGTTTCTGAACAGTGGTTTCTGCAGAGGTGGCTCAAAAAATTCAAGATAAGGCTCATGACTACATGTGAAAATACCTTTTAATGTACTTGTTATGTCAACACAAATACAAATGTATTTGATGTGCAGTTGTAACAACTACTGTAACAACAACTGGAATTGGGTATGTCTAGTTGGAATTGGGTATGTCTAGTTTAATGAAGAGAAGGACGAGGGAGGACATGATAGCAGTGTTCCAATATCTTAGGGGCTGCCACAAAGAAGAGGGAGTCAGGCTATTTTCCAAAGCGCCTGAAGGCAGGACAAGAAGCAATGGGTGGAAACTAACCAAAGAGAGAAGCAACCTAGAACTAAGGAGAAACTTCCTGACAGTTAGAACAATTAATCAGTGGAACAACCTGCCTCCAGAAGCGGTGAATGCTCCAACATTGGAAGTTTTTAAAGAAGAGACTGGACAGCCATTTGTCCGAAATGGTATAGGGTTTCCTGCCTGAGCAGGAGGTTGGACTAGATGACCTCCAAGATCCCTTCCAACTTTACTATTATTATTATTATTACTTTATATTGATTTTTGGCCTCACTGCTCCATCCTTGGCCTGGGTGTGAGTGTATCTTGCATTGACTACATAGAGATTATTTTTACGCTTCTGAATCCCACAGATACAGAAAACTGGAATATTAGTGCAACCAAATAGCAGGAACAGCTTGGAAGGCATGGCAAAAATAAACTGAATATACAGAAAATGGTTCCTTGATGCCACTTGTAACAGGACATTGAAAGATTGTTTACACAGGCAGATTAATTTGCTAAATGATAAAATGCTTCCATTTGGTGTCAATTACACAGGTACATTTGCATCACAGTATTTAATATCTGACCTGATGCCCATTTATACCACCCAGTGTAATATGATTGAACATTTCCATTTGGATTATTCTGGGTAAGAAGCATCCCCAAATTTTAGGCATCATTTTATAAAACATTTTCCTCAGGAAGGATGAACATACAACCCTATGTACTATTTGTCTTCGTCTCCTCTTCATTGTTCTCTCTCCTTTTTTTTCCTAAATGTTATCAGAAAATAACAGTTTAAGTAAGGTGGGAGACAATAAGCTGAAGAGAGCTGAGAAACAGATCTAACAGGTTGGCTAAAACCTTGCTAGAGAGCTAGGTATTCGAAAATGCAACCCTGGTGAAAATTAATTTTCACACATGGTTTTCAAGCAACATTTATTTTTCCTTGAATAAGTGCTGCCTGCAATTATTTTAGTATGCAAAATAATAGAAGCTAATTAACTCCAGTTTGCTATACTTCAGACTTTACTGAAGTATTAAAGCAGTTTTACAAAGTACAGGTGCTTGATCCTTCTACATGCAGTGCAGTGGTTAAGGTGTTGTTGGACTAAGAGTGAAGAAACCTATGTTCTAGTGCTTTCTTTGGCATGAAAAGCAAATTATATGTATATCACTATCTTTTTATAATCTTAGACCAGGAAGTCAGAAAACCTCTATCTGCCAACTAACACTTGATTCAATGAAAAGGCCTTCATCCTGCAATGGATTGATTTACAATAATAATAACAAGGATAATATTAAGAGCAGAATGCTGGCAAGGAAAAGCATTACCTGGTCAATTTCTATAAAAGCTAAAGGGAAATATGAATAAAGATAAAGCATGACAATGGCTTAAAGCTGAAACATTAAAAAAGAAGCTGAAGGCTTGATTTTGGCTACTCAAGAGCAAGCTTTTCAAATTAAGGTAATCAAGACCAGAATCAAAAAAATCATCACATGATTCAAAGTGCAGATTGTGCAAAGAAGCAGAAGAAACAGTGGATCATATACTCAGCTCATGCAAGAAGATTGTACAAACTGGTTATAAATAATGACACAACACAAACCAGTTCACTGGTACATTTGTAAAAAATATTATGTGCCAGTAATGAAAACTTGGTGGGAACATAGAGCTGAAAATGAGCAAGTTAAAATATTGTGGGATTTCAGAGTACAAACTGATAAATTGTTGGCTCATAACACACCAGATTATGCTTGGAAAGAAAGAAAATCTTCACATTAATCAAATTTCCATCTGTCAATTACATTGGAATCTGCAGATATACTGTGCTGTCACAGTACACCATCCTAGGTTCTTGGGAAGAACTCATTACACATGAATGCCACTACCAGCCAAATATTTGGCAATTGTGGTTTCAAAGTTCCCTGTATAAAATAATAGTAATAGGCCCAGAGGGAAAAATGCATTAGGTCATTAATAAAAATAATGTACAAGATAATGTATGTACAGCAAAATAACTTTTATTAAAATTAGTAAGATGCTCACAGGAATAGGCACAATAAAGTGGTCATCTTATCTAAGTTGTCAGAATTCTTCACCATGTTTACATACACAGCCAGAGCACCTAGAGATCTCATGACACTTAACACATGCTGTTAAACAAAGCCCCCATTCACATTCACATAATGCTAATATCAAACAAACAGAAATTCACAAAACAAATCCCTATATTTCACTTTCTTGCACTCTTTGTAAGCCAGGCATTCTACTGTTCTCCATTTCAGAGGCAGATGAAAGTCCATCTTGGCCTGTGTGGGTTTTCAAGAAGAGGTTGCTGCCTATTTGAGCTAACACCCCCCACTCCACCATATGATTTAAAAGGAAAAGAATGTAGCAATTGATGTGCTGTCTTGCACAGTCTTTAGGACTAATATACTTCTATAATTTACTGGGTGCCATCTCATCCCTCATTTGGAGAGTCACCTAAAACAAATCAATAAATGAGTGGGTTGCTATGAGGAACCTTACAAAGTCTTTATATCGTTATGGCATGAAAAGACAGTCAGAGACAAGCACAGGAAAGCAAGATAAGCTCTCTATTCGGCCAGACTGTCTTTCTCTTGTCCTGCCTAATTTTACACAACATAAACCATAAAATCATAAATTTAAAAATTTGAAGAAATGAATAACAGAAAAAAAAATAGAGTGGGAAGGGACCGTGGAGGTCTTTTAGTCCAACCCCCTGCTCAAGCAGGATACCCTATACCAGGGGTAGGCAACCTTGGCTCTTTTATGACTCGTGGACTTCAACTCCCAGAATTCCTGAGCCAGCAGCATAGCTGGCTCAGGAATTCTGGGAGTTGAAGTCCACGAGTCATAAAAGAGCCAAGGTTGCCTACCCCTGCCATATACCATTGCAGACAAATGATTGTCCAATTTCTTCTTAAAAATCTCCAGTGTTGTAACACCCACAATTTCTGGAGGCAAGTCGTTCCAATATTTGTATATGTTGGTCATGACAATATTTCTACTGAGAGGCAAGAATTTTCAAATGTAGGGCTGAGAATTTCCCTCAGGACAACATCCAGGGACAACTCACAGCATAAACTGGCAAAGCCACAGATAAAGCAATGAGGACAGCAGTAAACATACAATCATTACTTCCAATAAATGAAAGTGCTAGTCTGATGGCAGCTTTACAGCCTGGGTAATAATCATGTTTACTGTCATAATTTTTACAGCATTTTTTATGCTTAAAACAAGCATTAAACTAATAATAAAACATAGATGGACCTTCCAAAAACTTTGTGAAAATATTCTGAATATATAGGGAAGGAAACAAAAATTGTAAAACTCCATTGTTATTTAAACATGTGGGGTTTTTTTTCATGAATTTATGCTTGCATCTTCATGTATACAGGGAATAAGGTAATATTTAATTTTCTTTAAAATGAGAATTTGAAAATCTGCATACAATATAGGTACTCCTCATTTTACAATAGTTCATTTAGTGACCATCCAAAGTTACAATGACACTGAAAAAAAGTGCCATTGTGACCATTTTTCACACTTATGACCACTGCAGCATCCCCATGGTCACTTGATCAAAATTTGTATGCTTGGCAACTGATGGTTATTTGTGATGGTTGCGGTGTCCAAGAGCATAATGAAAAATCCTAGAATTCCCTTTTTTCTGAGCATTTTCCACTGCTTGACGCGATTGGCACAATCAAAGGCCTTTTTATAATAATAAAACACATAGTGATTTTTGTTGGTGTTCTTTGTTGGCTTTCCCAGTTATCCAGTATGCATGAATAATAATGTCTTGGGTTTCCCAGTTTTCTTTCATTTTGTTTTTCTAAAGGCAAACCTCTTGCACCATTGTTTCCATGTAGGTTTGTAATCTGCATTGGATGATCCTAAGCATGATTTAGCAAGCACATAGCCTGACCTTTTTTTTTCTTTTTGTTTAAGGCTTTCACAAAAACTTGAAGATTAGCCACCATTGCTTTAAGAATTGCTGTACTTTTTCTACAGGTTATTGTTCTCTGTTTTGTAATAGAACTCACTATTATATGTTGTAGTTTTATATGTAGTCACTCCTCACAGTCACACATGCCCTTGTCACCTCGAGGATCGACTACTGCAACGCTCTCTACATGGGGCTACCCTTGAAGAGTGTTCGGAGACTACAATTAGTGCAAAATGCAGCTGCACGAGCAGTTGTGGGTCTTCCTCGTTGTGCCCACATTTCATCAACTCTCCGCACGCTGCATTGGTTGCCTATTGGTCTCCGAGCCCAATTCAAGGTGTTGGTTATTACCTATAAAGCCCTTCATGGCTTGGGACCAGGATACTTACGGGACCGCCTTCTGCCACATACTTCTCTACGACCGGTGAGAGCGCACAGGGTCGGCCTCCTCCAGGTCCCGTCAACGAAACAATGTCGTCTGGCGGGCCCTAGGGGGAGGGCTTTCTCTGTTGCGGCACCCACCCTCTGGAACCAACTACCTCCTGAAGTCCGCGTTTCTCTGACTCTCCCGGCCTTCCGAAAGAATTTAAAAACCTACCTCTGCCGGCAGGCCTGGAGATGATTGTTGATTGTGGTGTGATTGATGAGTATGTATGGGGTTTGTATTTTTAATGTTGTTCGGATTTGTTGCAATTGTTTATATATATATATATGTTGTGAGCCGCTCCGAGTCTTCGGAGAGGAGCGGCATACAAATCCGAATAAATAAATAAAATAAATAAAATAGTTTCACTCCATTACCAATGATACAGGAGTTTAAAAGGAGTTCTAAGGATAGCATTCCTAGTGGAACACAAGAACTGTGTAGCAGCTAGTTTTTAGCAACATCTAATGAAGTTTAATTCCAAGGGGACCCGTGCTCTGAACTATTTCACAATACTCATTCTTAGACTTACTGTATCTTCCTGCTGTAGAAGATTAGATTTACCAATGCTATCTACATCTCAATTTTATTTCCACAATCCTAGCATAAAACATTAATGCATTTTTCCTATAAGTGAAGGGGAAAAATAGTTTAGAGGCCTGCATTCTATTTTAATTACACAATGGTGCTAACAGTTCCTGAAATTTTAACAATATGGGACCACTACATTAACTTTGTGAAGCTTCATAGAATTTTAATGCGGAATCCATTTAACATGTTATCATTTGGGATCAGTAATGAACATTCAATGAGGGTGAACAGTAAAATGGAGAAATAAAGTCTGGGCTGCACAAAAAACTGTATCAGATCTGCTACTCTAAGTGTACTTCGGAGCACCGCTTTTCCCTTCAGCTTTTACAGTCAGTCCTCTCACCTTTCTTGAAGATTGTTATTACATCATCTAACAAATCTGTAATGATTGCTGTTTACACATCACTATGTTGGGGTTGTAAAACTGCAGATAATATAATTTAGCTGTGGTTTGGGTGGGAGATGAGCAACACCGAGGAATACTCACAGAGGCAGAAAATTAAAAAAGGAAAGGAAGATGAAAAGAAAGGAAATGTTTAGTCTGTAATGCATATTATCTTGCCTGATCTTTGACTCTGGAATTGACCTTACCAAGATGGCGTATCATTACCCCAGCTACTTAGATTCCATTATGATGTTCTACTTATATCAAGTGCATAACCAGTCTTGGCCTGCAACTTTTCTTTATTAAGCATTGTAGATCAATAGGCTGTTATCTTCCTCAGCATTTTCGAGTGTGTGTAGTTTATTTATCCTATCTATTATCACTCAGTCACATTGACTTCTGCTTTGCAAAAATGCATTGCAGCATTTTCTTTTTAATTGCTAATGTTTCTTGTTTAACTTTCCAGTCTAGAAATAAATACAAGCAAAAGAAAGCTGCCCTGGAATTCATTCATCATTCGTAAATATTAGCAAATTTCACTAAAAAATATACGTTAAGCCTCTTTGTCAATGATTTAGTATCAGTTTCCATTATTTGCAAATGCTGAGTGCTGTGATCATGGCCAGAATTCTAGGTTGCAGTTGTTTTGTTTGCTAGTATTCATTCTGAGATAAGCTAGTTGATTGATATGCATTTCTAACTCACACAAAGCCTTATGATCATAACTCTTGAGCCAGGATGGGAAACCTGTATCCTAATGCCAACCCAAATGAAGCTCTTGACATGCTGACCCAGTGCCTGGAGGCCGTGCAGATCTGGACGGGGAAGAACGGTCTCAAGCTCAACCCCTCCAAGACCGAGTGGCTGTGGTTACCGTCGTCCCGGTATAATCAGCTGATTCCATCGCTGTCTATTGGGGGTGAGTCAGTGGCCCCCACGGGAAGGGCTTGCAACTTGGGAGTCCTCCTAGATTCACGGCTGTCCCTTGAGGACCATCTGACGGCCGTGGCCGGGAGGATGTTTTACCAGATTTGTCTGGTACGCCAGTTGCGCCCCTTCCTAGATAGGGACACACTACGCATGGTCACCCATGCCTTCATCACTTCCAGACTGGACTATTGTAATGCTCTCTACATGGGGCTCCCTTTGAAGTGCACGCGGAGGCTTCAACTGGCATAGAATGCGGCCGCGCGGGTGGTAGTGGGGGCACCCTGATGGGTACGAATGGCCCCCATTCTGCGCGAGCTGCACTGGTTGACGGTGGCTTTCCGGGTGCGCTTCAAGGTATTGGTTACCACCTTTAAAGCGCTCCATGGCATAGGACCCAGTTATTTACAAGACCACCTTCTGCCAGTAAATACCTCCCATCGACCAGTTCGCTCCTACAGAGAGGGCCTCCTCAGGGTGCCATCGGCTAAGCAGTGTCAGCTGGTGGCGCCCAGGGGGATAGCCTTTTCTGTGGGGGCACTGACGATGTGGAACGAGCTCCCTCCAGAACTCCGGATGTGTCATGATCTCCGCACCTTCAGAAGAGAATTGAAGACTCATCTCTTCAATCAAGCCGGCCTGGCCTAGACCTCCTTGGGTTTTATGTAAATCTCTATGTAAATTTTTTAAACAAGGTTGTTCAGGTTTTAGAATTGGGATTTTAACAGGTTTTAGTAACAGCCATGTATTAATTTAATTTATTTTTAAATATTTATTATTATTATCTGTTTTAATTGGGCTGTAAACCGCCCTGAGTCCTACGGGAGAGGGGAGGTATAGAAATTTAAGAAATAAAAATAAATAAATAAACTTAAATAACCTGCAGCCTTCTCCCTTCTCCAGATTTGTCATTTTGTGGCCCTGTCCCAAATGAACATTGAAAGAGCAAGCTATTTTCTTCCATTGTCAGTTGGGTACCAAGCATTTTTCAGGGCTAAGAGACTAAATGCAAATAGCCATAACCCACATGTGCTTTTCTATTCCACATTAAACCCCCTCCTGTCTGTAAAGTAATGAATGCAATGCTGTGATTCATTTGAAATCTTCGTCTGTGGCTATGACCTGTTGCAGCATGTGCATGTTCCTGTTGTATTTCCTATGGTCACTGTATAATTCCCACTGTGTCTGGAAGAACCCACTGAAAAAGAACAGAAGAAATAGAAAAGAAGGCTGAATTGCACTCCATGTTAACCCCCACCTCCTCTGAACAATTCAAGGCAATGAACTTGGAATTCTATACGAGGAGAGACACACAGGGTCAAAACAAATAGAATAGCAATTTAAAGTAATGTCACAAAGTCATTGGTGTCCACTATTGCTCATCCAACCAAGGAGGGCATGATGGTTTCAGAATCAAATCACAGATATTTCCAAGAAACATGAAATTACTAGATAGGAGATTTTAATTATTCCCCCATTTGCTGGAAGAAAGCTGGCAGGCATGATCCTTCAAACTACTTTTTTTTTAGCATTTACTACTAACGGTTTGTAGAAGAAGCTACAAGAGGGTCAACTATACTTCTCTTGAGGGTAACCAAGAGGGAAGACAGTTAAGCAAGAAGTAATAGAATATGGAGGGAAAGTGAACATGTACTGCTAGACGTATGTGTTTCTCTGTTTGTTTTAACAGTATTGTAGCTTGCATCAATCCTAGTGGACTCTAGACAGGATACAACCAATTTTTTATATATTAAACACCCACATGCACACACAGACACTATCTTATACCTTATCTTATCTCATCTCACCTCATCTCATCTCATCTCACCTCATCTCACCTCATCTCTTCTCATCTCATCTTACCATCTTATCCTATCCTGTCCTGTCCTGTCCTGTCCTGTCCTGTCCTGTCCTGTCCTGTCCTTTCTTTTCTTTTCTTTTCTTTTCTTTTCTTTTCTTTTCTTTTCTTTTCTTTTCATTTATCTATCTTGGAAATTAGCCATAAGAAACCAGTACATCAAAGGAAACATTCATTTAAATTTTAACTGAAAATTTATATGTGTTTTCAGAAATTCAGAGAACATACCTAATGCTCCTCCCTCCTCCTATTTTCCCCACAAGAACAACCCTGTAAGGTGAGTTGGGCTGAGATTGAATGACTGGCCCAAAGTCATCCAATACAATAGAATCTGGTGCTGGGTTGAAGGGGAAATGAAAAAAAAAGTCTAGCCTTGAATTACTGATCAGGAGGAACTGGCTGAAATAAGATCCTCCCTAAAACCTCACAGTGTTTTTATAGTAGCTGCGTAGGGAGAGCTTTAGTCTGGTGAGATTCCTGTTTGCAGATGAACAGCAATAAACATACCACTCTGATCAGCTCCTTGTGTCATTTCTGGTTCCTTGCACCTGGTTCCAGCCAGCTTTCAAGCATTAGATAGAACTAGAACTCATAGTCTTCTGATTTCTTGGCCAGCGCAATAACCACTATACCAAACTTCTGAGGCCAGCTGTTCATACCTCCCCTAGCCACATGCATAAGTTAGGGGAGCCATAAATCCAGTGCTTTTTTTGTAAAAAAAAAAAAGTGCCAGAACTCACACATGTCATACAACCGCCTTGTCTATCCTACAAGGTTCCATCCCAAAAAGGTGCCAGAACTCCGTTCTGGGCATTCTATGACAAAAAAAGCCCTGCATAAATCTACCCCACAGGAGGCCAATTCAGACTACCGAGAACCTTTCCTAAGTGGTCCGAGTCACTCTGGAGAGAACTACCAAGCAGAAATCAGGAGATAGAATAAGAGGAGAAAAGAAATAACATTTTACCATTCCTATCCCCATTCTTTAAGCTTGAATGTGAGCTTTTATCAGGGTTTGGTTTTCCACCACTAGTACTCCAGTTATTTTTCTTTTTGCTACTTGGTAAATCACTGGGCTGCTTTGTATTTGTGCTAAACATACCTGGTCATGTTCGTATTCCAGAGTTCATCCAGGACAATTTCCCTCCAAACTACTAGGGCATTCTCCAAATCCTTTCTGAAAATCCTCTAGATCAGGTGTGTCCAACATTCACAACTTTAAGATCTGTGGACTTCAACTTCCAGAATTGCCCAACAGAATTCTGGGAATTGAAATCCACAAGTCTTAAAGTTTGCCTAGTGTGGACATCCCTGCTCTAGATCCATTGCCAAGGGTCCAGGGCTCCTGTGATCCTTACTTTGACAAGACAAAGTAAAGGTTATTGTACTCTAACATGTATCTTCCACTTTAAAAAAAAAAGAAGTACATTTTAATAAAGTCAGAACATGATAACTGGTAATAAACAAAATTGTATGGCCAGAGAAGCTAATGGAAAAAGGATTTCAAAATGCAAAGGAGCTTCTAAAAAGGAAGATATTAAAAGCACAAACTGCAAGCAATTCCAGTAATGGAAGACAGAATGAGAAGTCAAGTGGCTACACAAAAATCTTAGTGAAGATCTAAACATATATAGGAAAAGAGACAAGTTGCCAAGAGAAAGTACATAAAAATAGCTGGTTACTGTTGAAATGGTGTCAAAGTTAAAGCTTAGAATAAGTAACAAAGAAGAAACAAAAACAGTTTCTTCAGAAATGCTTCAAAGTAAAAGAATAAAATCTGAATAACTGTATCCGTTACTTAATGAAAATGGTGACAGGTCAGAAAGAAAATTCTGAAACCCCTATTCTGAATATTGTGAATTCATAAAGCAGTTGTGAAGCATAGGTTAAAGGGGTAGGATTGAACTTTGTGATTGACACAAACATGGTCAGGGAATATTATTGCAAATGCCAGCATTTGCAGGTCAAATGCCAAAGGAGGAATTCTAGGGGAAGACTCCAGAATGATAATGAATAGGATAGGATAGGATAGGATAGGATAGGATAGGATAGGATAGGATAGGATAGGATAGGATAGGATAGGACAGGATAGGACAGGACAGGACAGGACAGGACAGGACAGGACAGGACAGAATAGAATAAAATTCTTTATTGATCAAGTGTGATTGGACACACAAGGAATTTGTGCAGAAGCTCTCAATATAATACAAATAACAAAGTGATAGATCATAGATCATAAATCATAGTTACAATCATTAATAATTAATGACTAGAATTAATAAAGATTTATTAATGAAGTACAAATGCTTACTACATCAGAGAGAGCCTCCATTAACCAGAGGGCAGTTGCAGGGAAGAAGTCAACTGATCCATCTCATGAGTGTCATCATCCTCATCATCCGTTCCTCCATTGTGGGTTCATGTTCTGATGAGTCCTGCTGCTGATGTATCATTATTATTTTTGTTTGTTCTTGTTTTATTTTTATTTCCTTATGACTATTTTGTCCTCCCCTTCCCTCCATGCCTCCCTCCATGGAGGTATACTTTGAAGTAAACCACTAAGTCTTTCATTGAAAAAAAAAAACTGGTGATGGCAACTGGTGTGTGTTTGCATGGATCTATTTTGTGTGGGTGGGTAGATGCATAGAAGCTAGTGAATTCCTGCTTGGATTTATACCCAGCAGAGAATCTTGACTTCTTTGATCCCTTAGCTTAATTGCAGACAAGTACTCTGCTCTATTAGCCACAATAGGTATCAGCTACCGGTGCTGGGAAGCTGGAGCCTCTAAAACAAAACTACTGCAAAATGCTGATGGAGGGAGAGAGACATGGAATTGCAGCTCATAAGCAGCTGGACATGTGACAAAGGACAAATTTAAAAAAGAAAGAATTAGGAAATAAATAATGAGAAATGGCATGTTTGCACTCATATAAATAGAGCCAAATGTCTATGGAGATTCTCAGTCATCTAGGTCATGATTGTCCCAAAGGTGCTTTGACCAAAACTGGTCAAAGAGGCCATCTACATTAAGATTGAACAGCCCTCTCTCAACAGAGGGGGAGGGATATGACACATCTATCTCCTGTTCCATAGTCCTTTCAGCAGTTCCAAGAAGGTTCCACACCCATTTGCAGTATTCAAGTGACCCTGAGCACACAGGTAAACCTCCAAGTAGCCTCAACGACTCTCAGAAAGAGTGCTAACAACCAGATGACTGCAAGGAATATAAATCCTTCCACCCTCCACCATTCAGTCAGAACTAAAGGATCTTGTTGGATGAGAAGCAAAACATCTTCAAGGAAAAATAAAGTCCAGTTGCCTTTTGAATAAGCACATTTGGAGCCAGTTTGGTCTAGTGCTTAAGGCACCAGATTAGAAACCAGGAGACCATGAATTCTAGTGCTGCTCTAGGAATGAAAATCAGCTGGGTGGCTTTGGGTCAATCACTTTCTCAGCCCAACTCACCCCACAGTGTTGTTGTGGGGACAATAGAAGGAGGAAGATGTGTCTTAGATATGTTTTCCACCTTGAGTTATTTGAAAAAATAAAAAGCAGGATGCAATCAAACAAATAAACTATACTCCAGCCATGACTTGCATTCTGGCCTTTCTCTGATATTGCTTACCCAGTTGGAATTGCTCTGACAGGGTTGCAAAACTCTGGGCAATCACTAGATGGCAGAAAAGAGATACAGAAGGGTCTCCTCTGAATTTTGTAGGCGAGATAGGGCAATTCTAATCCCAGTGTTATCATCCTAATCCTGAATATATCATTACTGGTTCATTCCTAAGAGAATGAAGTCATTTGCTTTTTTAAAAAGTTTCTTCTCACTTCTAACACTCTACCTTTATGATTTTGAGAAAATATGACTCTAGCATACATAATGAATGGAAAATAAATGTTGGATCATTTCTGTGCAGTTCCCAAATTGGTATTGGCTACTAGTCTTGCCTCCAAAGAGTCCGTATGCTTCCATACTTTATTCAAAAGGGGTCATCAATAAATGGAACTGAAAAGTGAGACCAAAAAAAATGGGATTTCAATGCCACTTCTATGATGGATTATTTAGAAAATTGTTCTGAGGCTGGCTGAGTATAAGAAGTAATTTTTCTTTAGCGCATGTAAAAATCGGAACCAACAAATAATTTGTATTTTAATGTTCACCCCGCTTTTAAGACACCATGCTCATCTTGAAGAAGAACCTATAAAGAGATTTGCTGGGAAAGTGAATGGCAATCATTATCCCTTGTAACAAATTCCACCCTTTCCTGGTTTGTGTGATTCAAGCAGATCTATGACCCTGTCAGTTTCCCAGCTCCCAGAATATTTATACAACTCATGAGCAGAAAAGCTCCTGAAATAAGGGTTATGACTCAATAAGAAGTGCTAAATAATAAAGTTGGATGGGGGGGGGATAAAATTAACTACTGGGAATGCTGATCTTTGTGCCACATATAATTTATAGGTAAAATTGGGTGTTTAACACTCTGTCACTATTGTCAGGCTATGCTCGTTCAAATATGAGAAACTGAGCACCTTATTAAATAGGCTTTAGCGTCTCCTCACCTTCTTAATTTTCAGGAATTTACAACTACACCAAGCTTCTTTTTGGTCATCCATTTGGAATCAGCTGCATTCTTTGGAAGTAACTGAATAGGGCAAGGACATTTAGATGATTGCTGTCAATGTATGGACTTTGCAGCAGGACACATGTAGGGTGGGGAGCAACAATGTCAGAAGAGTGGGTGTGACCAGATGATTAAAACCCCTCCCCTTTTTAATATGTACCATTTACTTCTTATACTTTATGTCCTTTAGATATGACATTCTAGCATTTTGATGAAAGCCCAGACAGTAACCCAATATCACACATAACTGATCCAAGGGTGGTTACATTATTTTGGCAGCACCAATAGTCTAAGCGTTCAGCTTTTGCACACTACTGTCTTGATACAAAATGGGGCCCCTTCCAGAAATGAGCCCTGAAGCTCAGAGATGGAGAGAAGGCTTGACACAGTAAATAAGTAACAATGTTATAGATCTGTTTATATAGCAAGAAGAACTGATGGCAGGTCATAGAATGGATCCTACTTGATAAAAAGTGTCCATGAAAGAGACCTAAAAGAAGATGGATGACATTGGCAAGCATTGTGGGCCCAACTGACAAAAGAAAGCGTAGGACCATATGCGTTGGAAAGATGTGGAAGAGGCCTTCATCCTGCAGTAGATAGACAATGGCTAGAATGATGATGGTGGTGATGATGATGATGATGATGATGATGATATCTGCTTATACACATAAATTCCATTTTAATTGAGAAAACAAAATAGCAAAAATACAAGTGGCAAGAAAGGAATGATCCACGGGAAGATTTAAAATGTTAAAAACTCTGAAAAGTATATTTTACTTTGTCTGTAAGGCAGTAGAAATCAGGTTCATATATGAGATATTAAAATATATTAAAGAGATTTTGAGGGACTCAAAGAAATAAATATTCCTGTTTGGTTCTTTTTGTTTATTGATCCTCCACAGAACTTATCATGCCATACCTGTGTGTTAATATAGACTGTGCTTTCCTCTCTGTCTCTGTCTCTGTCTCTGTCTCTGTCTCTGTCTCTGTCTCTGTCTCTGTCTCTGTCTCTGTCTCTCTCTCTCTCTCTCTCTCTCTCTCTCTCTCCCTCTCTCTCCCTCCCTCCCTCCCTTCTTTCCTTCCTTCCTTCTTTCCTTCCTTCCTTCACCCCGTGACCTCCTCACTCCCTTCTCCTTCCTTCCTTCCTTCCTTCCTTCCTTCCTTCCTTCCTTCCTTCCTTCCTTCCTTCCTTCCTTCCTTCCTTCCTTCCTTCCTTCCTTCCTTCCTATCCTACTTTGTTCATGAGGCAGAGCAGTCGAGTTCAAACATCATGCCAAGCCATAATAATTGGATTTACATAATGTGGTGAGCCAAAAACTGACAAGCCATATTATAGGTTTATATTATATGTGAATCATATAATATAAAAATGATTCAGAACTACATTAGACCTTGTAGAAGCATATCACCTCTCTGCTCTTCATGAATAGACGCAAATCTTTTTTTTCCAGAAAAATGAATTTGTCAGCTTTAAGAGTTGTGTTAACAACTCCTTAAAACTATTGCATTTGGGATAGGAGGAGAACAAACTATGGTCTGATTTTCTGAGTGGGACAGGCTTGTACAGATCATTTTTGAAAGCTGCACAGTTCTAATAAGCATTTTCTTTTAGTTGTAAGCATTTTAGTTCTTGGAGGGAAGGAGGATGCACAGTTTATGGCAGTGTTTGTCAACCTCAACAGCAATTGTACATAAACAAGATACAGGCAAATCACCTAAATAAAGTTGCATAACTTTCCATGCCTTTTCTAAAGAGAAGAGTGCAGGGAAGAAGGAAATTGCTTATGAGCAGAACTTTAATTAAACTGAGCTGTAGGCAAATTTGAAAAGGTGACAAGGCTGCTAATGAAGGAGATAAAAATGTTACCCTGCTCATCTTCCTATATGGCATTTGTGAAACTATAATACAAGGGAGTCAATCAGCAAATAAAATAATTAGGAATAGATTATTTATTGATGGACTTGCATACAGTTATATATTGACAATAGAAACTTTGCAAATGTCTATCAAGGAGCAAAGCCCTGAAAGGAAAATATGAATAGATAACAAGATAGAACATAAATCCTACAAGCACAATCCTGTTTGTGTCATCTTAAAAGTAAATATTTCTAAACTAGGAGATGTGACTAGAGAATTGCATCCAGGGGTATTCATAGCTGTTGTCCATAAGGTGAAAATAGCAGGCATGGTCCCATCCTTTTAAACATATGCTGCCTGCATTACACACAGGTAAAAAGGGCTTTAATCACTCATTTATGCCCATCATTTTCATGTTGTGTCAAGGTTGAAATTTTGGAAGCTACGTGCCTCTGCGTTTCAACTTGCTTTTAGATTAAGAAGGGGGGAGGTGTTACTTTCAATTGGGTTAGATGGAGAAATGAAACTTCTACAATTCAGCTGAAGACCGTGAGAGCCTGAAACCTTTTCAAGGACAGCAGACCAGGTGTAGACTTGAAGCAGACGGTTCCCATAACAAAGTGAACTTCTTTATATGGACTACATAAGACATTGTGGATTTGGCTAGGAAAATTAGTCTATGAATTGGGGTTGAAACATCAGAGTTAGTTTTGCTTCGACATACCCATGCAGTGTATTCAATAAACAGTAATATTTTCGGAGACGGAATGAACCTGGAGTTGTTTTTGGATTCTCGAGCTGGATGTTGACATGTTGTTGATAGTCCCTTCAGGCACTCTTGACTATATTCTCTATCTAGCAGACATTATACAGGTAGCCAATTATCACCATTTGTTTAGTGACCATTCAAAGTTACCACAGCACTGAAAAAAATGACTTATGACCATCTTTCGCACTTACAACTGTTGCAGCATCCACATGGTCACATGATCAAAATTTGGATGCTTGGCAACTGGTTCATATTTGTGACGGTTGCAGTGTCCCTAGGTCATGTGATCACCTTTTGCGACCTTCTGACCAGCAAACAGATGCACTTAACAACTGTGTTATTAACTTAACAACTGTAGTCATTCAGTCAACAACTGTGGCAATAAAGATAATAAAATGGGACAAAATTCACTTAACACCTATCTCACTTAGCAACAGAAATCTTGGGCTCAAGTCATAGGCCAAAGACCACCTGTACTGCATAGTTTCTTACTCCAACACTTTATTAATATATTATTAATCAAATTTATATGGTTGTCCATCCCATGGAAAGTAACTCTGAGCAGTGTATAACAATCCAATAAAAACACTAAAATAAATACTTTAAATAATAATTATTTTAAAAGCATGAAAAACTATAAAAGCAGAACTAAAAGAGAATTATAGACAAAGGGATATTAATAATAATGGAGCCACTTCACACATTCATCTGTCTCCTGGTGTTCCCAGGTCTGCTCGCATAATCAGGTTTTGGGGGAACCTTCAAAAGCTCAGGAGTGATAAGGCCAACCTTATATCCGTGGGGAGAAGATTCCATAGTGTGGGGGGCCACTGCAGAAAAGGTCCACTGCATAGTGCCCATCAAATGTTTCTTCCTGGATGACAGATCCCATAATGTACCCATTCTAGTGGGCCTGGTGAGACAGGTAGATGAAACTGGGAAGAAGCAGTTTCTCAAATAACCCATGCCATGCAGGACATTCATCTCATAGGGTTGTTGTGGGGAAAATAGGCAAGGGAAGGAGTGCTGGATATGTTTGCTGCCTTGAGTTGAGTTTGTAAAAAAAAAAAAGGTGGGATACAAATAAATAAATTTAATTAATTAACTTTAGGGTGCATGTCTCTATGTGTTGTCCTCATTAAGCAAGATGAATGAAGGGATTTCCCTGTAGAAAATACATTGGATGAAAAACGTTTGGTGGTTTTTCTTTGTTATCCGCTCCGCTAACTGCAGTGTGATTCCTTAATGTGTAGGAGTTGGAGATGAAAAAGAAATTAATTCAGTTTGGATGTTTATAGAGATGCATCTAATTCATACCTCCTCTGCTCAAAAATGTTCACTGCTACGCTAACTTAAAAGTCCAATAGATTGCAAACTTCCTATCCATCTGATTTTCAGAGGTCATACCCAAGCCCACATATTTTAGTGGTATATCAAAATAAAATTAGAGTCAACAGAAAGGTACTTTTTACCATCTAGTCTCAAATCTCGCTTGCCAAATATTTCACTGTTTCTGTCATTATTAGTCCCTAATGCCAGCTCCCTCTTTAGGGCCTGGGGACTTCCCAAGCCTAAGTCTTCTCCCTTATTCTTAGCAATTTTCTCCCACGTCTTAATAGCTGCTTCTGTTTTGTAAGACTAACCATCTCTTTGTAAGCCTCTTTCCTACCCATTAGATTCTATGCTTCTTGGCTACAAATCCTGGCAAATAGCCCATGGCGTAAGCTGGCTCCCGTCTAGTTAATTAAAACAGGGTGAGGAGAGGCTGATTCTGAAGCACAGCCATAACAATCATTTGATAGGTCACCTTCGTCATAGTGCCAAAGACCCTGTTTCTTGAACCTTAAAATGGTCTCATGCTTAGTGTGTAGAGTGCTAGCCATACTACAGGCTGTGTGAAAGACCTCAAACTCCCAAATAAAACTATTAGTGTTTGGTTCCAACACCTACTGTGCTGATCATCCTTTTATCTAAATTAAATCTTTCATTTTCTTGATATTTGCTCTCCCTGGCACTTAAAGGACATGCCACTACTTCTGCACAAAATCCACAGGACTGTTGCTGCCTACCACCCACATTTTCCCATTTTATTTGGCAAGCGCAAGCTTTCCCACAGTTCACCAAATAATTGAAGAAAAAGACAAATAATTAACTTCCCCATGAATATTCATAGACACTCTTCTGTTATTCAAGGATAATTTTCACTGAGCGGCAGGCCATTGTACTGTAGAGAGCAAATGAAAAACAAAACAACATAGTTTGGCTGCAAACAAAGGAACACTGAAACACTGGAATATGTACTAGTAAGCTGGGACAGCAATGTCTGTATTTAAGAATGGAACATCTTGAAAATCATTTGTAACCAGGGGTTTTACTGGTAAGCTTTTCACTTAGAAAACTTTCTGGTTAAAGTATTAAAATGTGCATAAAGTATTTGTTTAAGAAATGATAAGTTATATTTGCAAGACATGGAATTGTGGGTAATTATCAAGTCATACAAATGAGATTAAATTATTGTTCTGTCTTGAAGCTGCCTATTCTTTTTTATCAGGTAGATTTACAGTGTGCTTTTGTGTTAGATTGCAAATATTTTAATTAATGAATACATCAGCAAATCTCTCTCTCCCTCCCTCCCTCCCTCCCCCACTCTCTCTGTATAGATGTAAATTCCAGCAGTAAAGCTTAATACTTGGAACAGCTTTGGCTTTGCCTTCTAGTAAAAGAACATACACACTTGTTCAGTTGGTGTTAGTCTGACCTTCAAGTCCAATTTGCACTACCTAGCTGAGCCAATAGGCTCTCAGCATATGGCATTTTCTTGTAAATTAGAAAGAATAGAGTGGAATTAGCTGCAGGAAATAGACTTCAGAGGGTCTGTAATTGCATAGCTAACATCTTGTAAGCCTACAATTCTTGGCTTGTAAATTCATTGAAGGTAGGAACTGTGTTTACCTCTACCTCTGCGTTAAGGTATCAAGTCAAATCAGTGCCAATTCAACCTAAAAACAGTATTTGAAGCATGTGCGATCAAGGTGCTCCAGAGAAGTTGGAGAAAAGAATGAAGCTGCTGCCAATTTGTAAGGATTTGCAAAAAACTAACTTCCGGGATGCTAGGAATCTGCATGCCCAGGATTTCTACTTAGCTGAATACAGAAAACAAGAGAGAGTATGAATACATAAAGAGGGGGCCCAATTGGCAAGGGAAAGCTCAGGACCATATTGGCTGGAAACATGCAGAAGAAACCTTCACACTGCAGTGGATAACAATGGCAAAGAAGAAGAAAGAAGGAAGAAGGAGGAAGAAGAAGAAATAATAATAATAATAATAATAATAATAATAATAATAATAATAATAATAATAATAATAATAATAATAATAATAATAATAATAATAATAATTGAGGGGCTTATCCAAGAAAATAGGGTAAAACAAGGTTCGTTTCTTCATGTAAAAAATAAAGGGAGATTCACAGGGAAGTTCTAAAAGGAAGAAACAAGATGTAAGAATTTGAAAATGTTAAAAAAACCACACAGAGTTCTATGCTGTTGGAGATGCAAAAACATGCAGATATCAGAGAAAGGAGCAAACTGGGAATCCTTGTGGAATGTTGGCTTAAAAAGGTCAAGATGGTGGGTGACTGTGAGATTGAAGAATGTAATAATGAGTGGGTGATTGCTACAGTGGGACACTTCATGTTCAATTTTTTGGCCATTCTGCCAAAATGCCCCTCTTGCAAATTAATGTGCAAGACAGAGCAGATCTAGCAATTCTCCTTGGTGAAGATACTGCTTCTTCTGGGCTAAATATGTATGCATTAGGAAGGTGAGCAAGAGCAGGCTTGGTATAGTGGTTAAAGGACCAGTTAATTCCAGTCCTGCCTTAGGTACAAAGCCAGGTGGGTGACCATGGACCAGTCACTCTCTCAGCCCTAGGAAGCAGGCAAGGGCAAAGCACTTCTGAAAAATTTTGTCAAGAAAACTGCAGGGATTTGTCCAGCAATTATGCTGACTCAAAGACATTATTACACAACACAACCTAACATAAAACATAACATAACAGAGAAATTACTCATGAGTGAGGCAACTTAAGAAAACAAGAGAAAAGAGAAAGGGTTCACATAGCCGAATGGGTAGAAAGATTACTTGGAGCAGGGGTGTCAAACTGCCTGCCTGCGGGCTGGATACATCATAGCGAAACTGCACCCACCCCATTGTCGGCAATGGCAAAAGAGTTGTGATACATCGTGACACATCACGTGACATTGCGAGTTTGACACCCCTGACTTAGAAGATTATATAGAAGTCAGAGGTAAAGGCAAAATGCACAAAACTTTCCCACTGTTAATGTTTTTGCCTATAGCCTAGATTGCTAATCCAGGAAGGTAATTAATCCATTATGTCATCTGGAGAGAGAACTGAAGCTATGAAAGCAAGAAGTACCCAGGGGTGTGACATCTGGAGGAGTGGATCATGATGGGAAGGTAGCTGGAAGAGCTTATGAGCAGGGAATTGGATTGGGGATAGCAAGAAGGTGCTCCAAGAAAAAGTGAGCAATCAGAAGTGAGATTTTTATCTGCAAGGTAGTGTGTATGCATATGTATATGTATGTGTATAGGTATAGGTATATGTAAATCAGGAGGAGAATTTTTTTCTTTTCTTTCAGCACCCAGCCAGGGTGGATCCTACATGTTAAATGTTAAATTTAATTGACCACTTTTTCTTCTTTTTTTGTACAATATTGTTTCCTTTTTTTGGTGTTGTTAGGGCTGAATGTAAGCTTTTGTTTTGTTTTACTGTTTTGGAAGGAGAAGGAGAAGGAGAAGATGGATAAAAATTAACTTAAATAAAAGAACCCCCTTCTAAGAATTATGTTCATATATGCAAAGTTAAATAGCAGGTGGTTTATATACATTTTATCAACTTATCCCTAAAGGCTTTGAAGTGATTAAATCAACTTAATAAATGTGTAAGTTTAATATTTAAGCAGCAATCTGTGGAATCTATTTATTCCACTAAATAGGCACAGGAGGTATTATTCTGAGTAAACATTATGTTGGGTTATGCTGTGCTATGTTTTATTTCATTGTTTTAAAACCTTTACAATAGTATCTCATTAGATTCAAGTGGCCCCCATTCTAGTGGTACTTTGAAGGGCCCCAAAACATGACCCTTCACAGAACCTTTTAATGATTTATGCTCTTTTCTTCCTGTTCCTTGTTTTCTTTCTCTGCCATTTTTCTTTCTTTGTTCTGTGTTTCTTTTATGGTTCCTTGTTTTTTTGTGTGTGTTTTTAACAATTTGTGAAGAGTCACAAGGGGTTGGATGGCATATTTCTTTTTAATGAACTATCCTAATTTATTTTCTACATGGTTCTCAGTGGTCTACTAGTGTTTACTGACCAGGAAGAACTGATCCTGCAAGAGAAGAGAAACAAAATCTACCTAATTGCTTCCAAGTTAAAACTGGTGATCTTAAGGCTTTTATGGCTGCATTTTAACACAATGTGATAAAACAAAAGTTTTCTTTGAGTCAAATGTGATCCCTGGTCATTGCATGGAGATTATGTTCTTGGTAATAGTAGAGAAGTAGCTTGGCATTGCTTTTTTCCAGGATTCTTTCAGTGTACCAGTCTAATCATCCTGATAGTTTGTCATTCAACTACTAATGAATTCTGACTTGGCTGAGCATTTTTCAGAGACTGCCAAAATTTGGAGAGATACAGTTCCCCCACCATGGCATCATGACATACAGCAGGGAGGCATGCTGAAGAAAAAACCCTGCAGTGGTGAGAAGGGGAGGGGAAGGGAAAGGAAGGGAAGGGAAGAGAAGAGAAGAGAAGAGAAGAGAAGAGAAGAGAAGAGAAGAGAAGAGAAGAGAAGAGAAGAGAAGAGAAGAGAAGAGAAGAGAAGAGAAGAGAAGAGAAGAGAAGAGAAGAGAAGAGAAGAGAAGAGAAGAGAAGAGAAGAGAAGAGAAGAGAAGAGAAGAGAATAGTCACTAACTCTCATGTTTCAATGCCTTAAATATTCAAACAATCCAAATGCTGCCTCCATCTCTTTATCTGCATTTCAGTAAATGTCTCATTAAAATTTTTGACTATTCAAAACAGTTGGAAACAAACACTGAAAAAAAACTTTAAAAATTGTGAATTGTCCTGAATTGTTTAATTGGACTTAATATATTCAATATGTTTTTTTTTGGGGGGGGGGGGAAACAGCTACTACTGTTAGCTTTAGGAAGCATATATCTTTCTCTTTTTGTTCAAAAGAAGATTTGATCTTCTATAGTTATCTGACAAGTGTCGGATCTGTTATTATCTATTATGATGCAGAAGTGCCAAGTTGAATAGAGATTCATTTTATTTCTAATTCTTGGGAATTGTGAATTGTGAATAGGAAGCTATAAAACGAGATTCAACTAGCCATGCCATTAATTATGAAGTCATGAACTTCTCGCCAATTGAAGTTGAATATGTAGATTCCATGAGGAACATTATATTTGAGCAGAACTGATATGTAAGTCCCATTGGTGACCACAAGCATGGGTAGCTGTAAAGAGAATAATTTAAAGTTAAAGTTGGTTAAAGGGTTTAACTGAGGCCATATTTATTAACTACAACAGGATTTATGTGGAGGCGTTACAGTAAGTGATATGTGCATCATTCTAGCCCTAAAGAGACTAGATTATAACTACACCTTTCAGATAAGTAGGAATTGTCCTCTTGATGTCTCACAAATCCGTGTGAATGAGCTGAATTAGGTTCACTAGTGATCCATCTAAAACTATCTGGGAAGTTTTCAGAATCACTGGGTGCCATAAGGATGCTTCAGGGTGCTCATTCTCCTGCTTCAATCACTTTTTTCTCCTTGCAAGAGCATATTAACCTAGCAGAGTGCCATGCCACACCATTAGCAATCTCTAAAAATGTAGCCTAGGCTAACCTAACAACAGTAAGAAATTCCTGTCTAATCTCAAAGTAATCAAGTATTAATACGCTGGAAGGAAGAATGCTGGAAATCAGAAGAAGAGCAGACCTGAGAACTTTACCTTGACCTGTGTTTCGTGCAGTTAATGAGTAAGGAATATGACCTTGATGGATTTTTTTTCTTTTTACACTTCTGTAAACCATTTTATCTGGGTGGATTCAGGGTGACCATAAATGGAACTCAGCATTTACTGGCCGGATGCCCTCCCTGATACCTCTGCAGAGTTTGCAGCAGATATTTTCTCTTTGCACCCTGATAAAGAAACATCTGTTGCTGCCTAGGATTGAACTCTCAACCTTCCAAGTGGGAGGCCAGCCCTACTTTGCAGAAGGCATCTCAGATACTGCTTCATTCTTATCTCAATGGTCCCTGCGATTAAAAGATTTCACATTTTGACTTCAGTAACAAAGCAGCCAATGGCCATTCACCTGTTGGCACTTCTGCTAGCTGACTGGGCCCAAGAGGATAGAGATATCCCTATCATCTTTCCTTGCAGTATATAACCTATGGGTTTCTGGGAAGTGTAGTTGGAAGGCATGATGGTATTGAAGTTTGGCATGTGAGTCATGAAGTTCCAATTTTGGACACATTCTATTACCATAGTTAGCCCATTTGAGGTATGTTGATTTAAAAATTGTTACTTTATGATGTACCATTTCATCCAGTTGAAGGTTACAAAGTATCAAACAGATACTAAAGTTTTAGTGTTATATACATACTGTAGGGAGGTGCCATAATTACAGAACTCCATTCATTACATTGCATAGATCCACATGTAGAGTTTGGTGGAGATACAAGATCTGAGCCAGAGAATCAGAAGTCAGGGCCATAGAGCGAAGATTCAACTAAGCTACAAAGTTTAGTAAGTGACTTTGGAGCACTCTTACTCTTTTTCTGTCAATCTTTTACGGGAACAGAATTAGGTAAGCCTCCAATACACACAGTCTGGTAAAAAGATATAAATAAATAAAAAATATACAGGTATTTCACCTTTCACTTCTGTACTGTAATCCTTTTCTGTAAATATAGTATATTGGATGTGTGTGTGTGTGCATTTTTTATACTAAGTCAGACAGGAGATATACTATAAGCAGTTTCAAATCAATTGTAAATTTTTCCCATACAAACCTGACTCTGCCTTGATATATATTCCTAATTTTCAGCTCTGCATCCATCCCCTCCTATTGTTTTTCATTCTTGACATCGCAACTGCTCAATAGATCATGACAGGTGGCTGGTTTCAAGTATTAAGTTTTTCAAGTTGAAAAGCCATCTTGTCATCAATAAGCATTTGAGTCAGCTCCCAAAGCAGCAGGACTCCCAAAGCAGCAGAACAACAGAGAAAAGTCCCATCCAACAGCTTCTTTTAGGTTTAAAAGAAGCTGTTGGATGGGACTTTTCTCTGTTGTTCTGTTCTGAACTCCCCTCTGTACTTACAGTACTTTCCCAATATTTCAGATCTTCTAGACTTTACACTATCTTTGCGAGAAGCAATATTGCAGACATTAACTAATAACAGGTGTGCTGTGGCAGAGTGCAGAAAGGGAATGCCTAATATGATCCTGCAGAGAAAGACTAAGTTGTGACAGTTGCGCAGAGTTTCTACTTTGTATGGCAGCAGGATATGGAATGAGTGCCACCAAAGACAGGATCCTCCTAGAATGATTATTTGGGAGCAGGGTGGGGAGTAGAATTTCTGAACAGCTGCACTGATCTCAAGATCTCACACAAATCCCAGTAGAACTTCTGTTGCAGAGAATCAAATCAAATTGAACCAAATATGAATTCATTAAGCAGTTGGGTATATCTTATTATACTCCAGGCAAAGACCGATTGTGGACCTTTCTATTGTCCTAATGCAACCAGAACTGTTCCCTAGACATAACTATGCAATAAACTGAACCAACTGAAGTGTAGGTTTTACAATGTTTAATTTACATTTATTAGAACTGAAGAAGAGAAAAACTCTTTTTGTATTCATGTGTCTGAAGAAAATTCTGATGGGAGAATTATTTTTTTTCCAGTTCAGATTTTCCATGTGAAAATCAGAACAACATTTTCATTTTACAAATACCATTTTCAAATTGGGTCTTTTTTAAAGGATACAGTATATCTAGTTACAGAGCTGTAAAGTATCTTATTTGAAATGAGAACTGTACTTAAAACATTAGCATGTCTTTGTTTGCTATTGTATAGCAGTTGTTTCTTCTGTACACGCTAGCAGCCAAGAGAAAGTGTAGAGAATGTTCAATCAAGTTTAAATCTCAAAGGAACCACATTGTGTAGATACAGCTTTATTAGCTTGTTGTTTTCAGCAAATGCTACAAGGAGTCTATATTAAAGACTGGTAACATGTAATTTGGGTCAGTTGAAGTATGAGCTACACCATTTCCGGAACTCATGAAAATATAATACATACTGTACACAAACACACACAAAGAGAGAGAGAGAGAGACATAAACATACACCAGCGAGAGAAAGAGCAAATGTTTTTCATCTGGTCATGGTCTCATCATTATAAAGAACTGTATTCTGAAATGAATTGAGTTCACTTACATAATTATTGCAAGAATAACTGAACTAATCTTTCTCCAAGGCATATTAATAAAGCTTTATTCTACTGCTGCTGTGTTTGCCCATTGAGCTTTGACAACTGTTAAGACTGAGTCCCACCAATACTTTTGGTAAAGAAACTACTGACAGGATCCTTGTGTCTGGATGAAGATAAAGACAGAAAATACATGGCACTAAACTGCCTGCACTACCACAAAGCAAAGTTATAACAGACGAGAGAAGCAATGCCATCATAATGTCTATGGTGCCATAGTCTTCCAGCATAGGGAGCTTGGTATCATAAACTCATGGTTTATGAGGGAAAAAAAATACATGAATTAGTGAATAGGAATAGGATGAGAAGTGATCATCTTACTTAAAACAAGTGGGGAACTGATTGGAGCAATATCTGTTTAGGAATTCTTTGGACTTCAGCTACTCCCTGGAGCCTGATGGCACAGTGGTTAAAGTGTAGTATTGCAGGTAAACTCTGCTAACAGCCAGAATTCAATCCTAATGGGGCTCAAAGTTGACTCAGGTCCTCCATCCTTCTGAGGTGAGTAAAATGAGGACCCAGTAAAATGGGCAATATACTGACATTGTAAATCACCCAGAGGGTGCTACAGTATAAAGCACTATGCTATGCAGTGATATATAAGTCTAAGTGCTATTGCCATTGCTACTCTCTGCCCAAAATTCAGTCAGTATTCCTAACATGAATAGTGAAACCCTCATTAGTCTGTTTTTTGGTGGAATGGGAGAGTGAGTTTTCTCTTGGACACCTGGGAGGATGTACAACTTTGTGCCAAATCCTCACTTCAATAATACATTAGATTTTGTACTGACTTATTTGGTTTCCTGACAGGTCCATCATTCAGGCTACTTAAAATGGATTCTCACTGTGAACCTAAGAAATAATCTAGTTGAATAATTGGATGTTTCTTTCCTCTCTTTATGTATTCATCTTGCACTGCCACATAGTGCTTAGATTTTCCCACCTGAAACAGCTAATGTTTTTATCCCTATTCTTCTAATAATGTTTCAGTATCATATTCAACCTTAATATTTGAATAGATTTCAGCTCAAGAAAGACATAAAACAATCAAGATAAAGTTCACTTCTCTATTTGCATGCACTATATAAACAGAATCTTGCCAGATTAAACCTATACTATCCTAACCTAATGGATAGACACTGGGAGTTTCTAGGGAATGGTTATCCTCAATCTCTTCCTTTTTCTTTGATCCATCTTTGGACAGTTTGGTCTCTTGTTTTGCCCCTCCTCCTCCTTAGAATGTGCTTCCTCCCTCCTGGAAACCTGCTGCATCACTGCAGTGCATCATATCACCTCCCCCTTCATAGACACTTTCCATAAACCAAATGATGAACTGCATTTAGACAGTTGGAAAGAGGATATCTTGATAGACTTTGTTGAAAGCTTTGATGAAGTCCAAATACTTTATGTCTGTGGTATTCCCTTGAACTATTAGCCACCAACTCTATCAAAGAAGGAAATAATATTAGTTTGGCACAATTTGTTTGTGACAAACCTCTGCTGGCTTCTGCTAATTTACCTAAATCAGGGGTGTCAAACTGCTGGTCCATGGGCCGGATGTGTCATCCGGAAGCCGTGCCCACCCCATTGCCGGCAATGGCAAAACCGTCCCAATAGGTTGCGTGACGTCACGTAACATCATGAGTTTGATATGTCTGACCTAAACGGTCACAAACATGTTTTTTTTTTTTTAAAAAAAATCTGTTCAAGATCCTTGCCCAATATAGATGTCAAGCTAATAGGTCTTCAGTATCCTGGGTTTATATTTTCCTTTTGAAAATAAGGATAGCTTCTGTCCTTCAATTTTCTGGAATCTCACCAGTTCTCCTGAAACTCTCAAAGAATAGTGACAGTGCCTTACTTGTTCTAAGAAGAATGCCTCTCCCTCCTCAGTCACATAATAATGACCAGCTAAGACTCAATCTTTCTTTTGAGACAAGACAGATGCAAGATATGGTTTAGACAGCCTGCCTTCCTACCATCACCAATTACCAGTTGTGAAGGATTGTGGATTTGTCTGTGAGGATGGGAAAGAATGAGTAAACTGTTGAGGTTTGATTTTAAAAAAGATAACTGAGTATAAGAAAGAACCTGAAGATAACTTCACCTTAATTTTATTTCATATAAAGCCAAATAAACATTGACATGCTTTCAAGGTTTTGTCTCCTGCAAAAATTAAGAACGTTCCTGGAATCCTGATGTGCTTCTTTCTTGATCTTGCCTACCTCAAATGGCTGTCATCAGTTCACCACTTTCTCCTCACAATGGATCTATATCCTGTTTTGTTTCCTTTTTTGTTTTTAATGTACACAATAACACTATTTTTGTTGGTTTTGGTATCTACTGCAAGCCTCAGGCCATTCTGAGTTTTAGCCTTTTGACATAGTTGTTATAATTTCTGTAAATTACCTATTCCTCTTTGGTTATGTGTTCCTCCTTCCATTCAGGATTTTCAAGAAAGTCGCATACATACTGAGGTCTTTACATTCTTCCCACCTCTCCTTCGTGTTGGAATTGTTTACAGTTGCAACTTTAATATCTCATTTTGTAAGATTTTCTAGCCTCCCAAAATACTTTTCTTTTAAATCATTGGACTCAACCTACAGGATGACTTTCCTCCAAGTTTCCATCCATTTTCATTTCTTCAGCCAATTGAGAAGATGGTGAGGTTGCAGTTTTAGAGACCCCTGGAGAAAATGGATAATATGGAGCCTTTGCAGTCAGTTTTAAGCCTGGGTATAATACAAGGCAACACTGATCAAATTTGCTGATAATCTCTGAAAGGACCAGGATGACATGGCACATCCATCCTGGTCCTCCTTAATCTCTTAGCAGCCTCTAACACAGCGGTTTTAAACCTGTGGGTCGCGACCCTTTTGGGGGTCGCACGAGCCTTTCAAATGGGTCGCCTAAGACCATCAGAAAACACATATTTCCGATGGTCTTAGGCAGGGCTTGTCAACCGCCTTCTCTCCCTTCCCCCCCTCCGCTCCACCTCACTTGTTTGTGGAAAATATGCTGCTTGGCGGCAGTCTGCACGAACTCTACCAAATGTGCCCTGCAGGCGGTGCATGAAGAGCGCAGGTGCAGACCAAGGCTCTGCCCTCCCCAGAGACTCATTGTGCAGCAACCAGATTGACTTCTTCTTGTGCACGCAGGTCAGTGAAGGGGAGGCTGCTGCAGCACCCAATTCCTGCACCCGTCAGCTGGCAACCCCCGAACTTGCGCTTGTCAGCCAGGAGGTCTGGCAACGGCCGCCGGTCTCCTTTGCCACCCTGCCTGTCCTCGACTCCTCCTCCGCCCGTTCATGTCGAGCCCGCCGGGGCTTGACAGGGAGAGAGGGAGGGAAGGAGGAAGGGACTTCTCCTCCTCTCCTAAGCTTCAAAGCACGATCGGCTTCCCAAGGGTGCCACAATCCTCACAAAAGCGGGGGAGAGAGAAGCAAAGGGGGCAAGAAAGCTTGCAGCAGGCTCGAAGGAGCACCTGTCAGTGTTGGTGATGAGAAATTCCCCACAAACCCAGGGAAGGGATGGAGAAAAGGAGCCCCCTTTGGTAGGAAACTGCCACCTTCTTCTCCTTGGCTTTGCGCTCTTCTGTTCTTCGGCAGCCGGGCTGCCAAACCTCTCCTGGCTGAAACTTCCTTTCCTTCCCTCCCTCTTGGTCTCTTCCTCCTTCCCTCCCTCTCTCATTGTCCCTTCCTTCCTTCCTTTCCTTTGCCTCCCTCTTTGTCCCTCCTTCCCTCCCTCTCTCCCATTGTCCCTTCCTTCCTATCCTTCACCTCCCTCTTTGTCCCTCCTTCCCTCCCTCTTTCCCCTTGTCCCTTCCGTCCTTCCTTCCTTCCCTCTTGTCCATGATCAGGTGAACCTCTACAGCTGATCCGCACTTTTGCAGAGCAGCCAAGAAGCAGGTCAGCTGTAGCAGCTCTCTTGGTTCCTGCCCAGCAAACTTGCTCGAGCTTTGCTAGAAAACATGCCGCTTGCTAATTTAGGAGAAGCGCAAATCAGCTGTAGCCCGGCGCTGATCCTGGAGCTTCTGTTAACTTAGCAAGCCGCATGTTTTCTGGCAAAGCTGAGCAAGTGAGCTGGGCGGAGCTCTCCTCCGCCTCTGGCAGCCTGTCCCACTCCCCTTGTCCCTTCCTGGGCATGGAGGGGGGAGGAAGGAAGGGACGAAGAGGGAGGGAAGTAAGAGACAATGAAAGAGGGAAGGAACAATGGAAGGGAGGGAAGGATTGAAGGGACAAAGAGGGAAGGAAGGGACTAAGGGAGGAGAAGGAAAGGAAGGAAAGAAGGAAGGAAGGGACAATGGGAGAGAGGGAGGGAAGGAGAAAAAGACAAAGAAGGAGGTGAAAGAAAGGAAGGATAGAAGGAAGGGACAATGGGAGAGAGAGGGGGAAGGAGGAAGAGGCTAAGGGAGGTGAAGGAAAAGAAGGATAGAAGGAAGGGACAATAGGAAAGAGGGAGGGAAGGCAGAAGAGACTAAGGGAGATGAAGGAAAGGAAGAAAAGAAGGAAGGAAGGAATAATGGGAGAGGGAGGGAAAGAGGAAGAGACTAAGGGAGGTGAAGGAAAGGAAGGAAAGAAGGAAGGAAGGGACAATGGGAGAGAGGGAGGGAAGGAGAAAAAGACAAAGAAGGAGGTGAAAGGAAGGATAGAAGGAAGGGACAATGGGAAAGAGGGAGGGAAGGCAGAAGAGACTAAGGGAGGTGAAGGAAAGGAAGAAAAGAAGGAAGGAAGGGACAATGGGAGAGGGAGGGAAGAAGGAAGAGATTAAGGGAGGTGAAGGAAAGGAAGGATAGAAGGAAGGGACAATGGGAAAGAGGGAGGGAAGGCGGAAGAGACTAAGGGAGATGAAGGAAAGGAAGAAAAGAAGGAAGGAAGGAATAATGGGAGAGGGAGGGAAAGAGGAAGAGACTAAGGGAGGTGAAGGAAAGGAAGGAAAGAAGGAAGGAAGGGACAAGGGGAGAGAAGGGAGGGAAGGAAGGCAGGCACCCACCCCAGTTCCATCCTAGAGACCCACAGATTCCCCCCACAGGCACTCTGCAACCTGAGTGATCAGCTGGCCATGCCTCCTGGCTATTGATCACGTGACCCCGGGACACTGTGAACATCATAAGTATGAATCAGTTGTCAAGCATCCGAATGTAAATCACATGACCCTGGGGATGCTGCAACAATCATAAGTGTGAAAAATGATCATAATTCACTTTTTCAGTGCTGTTGTAACTTCAAACAGTCACTAAGCGAATTGTTGTAAGTCAAGGACTACCTATACTTTCCCATTTTTTCCTTTCTTTTTTTTTGGCAAGTTTTTGATACCCCCGCCCAGCTGGATGGAGGGTTGGGGGTCACCACAACATGAGGAACTGTATTAAAGGGTCGCGGCATTAGGAAGGTTGAGAACCACTGCTCTAATATCACTGATTATGGATCCCTCTCGGCTGGCTTAAATAGTTAGAAATGATTCTCCTTCTTCCTTGAGGACAGATTCCAATCAGTATTCTTGGATCAGGAGATTCTCCTCATGGTGATCCCAATTTTGGCCTAATACATTTTTTTTTTTTACAATTCTTCCCTTCAAGACCACTCAGAAGCTATAACTAGTCTACAGTGCAGCAATGAACAGGTAACAGTGTGTAGTTATGTTACATTGCTGTTTGCAAACTATACCATCAGATGCTGATTGCAATTCAAGGTGCAGATTATCACTAAGCCTCCCCTCCCCAGGCACATACTTATTTCAAATTATTTTTGCCCTTTTCACAAGACCCAACAGGAAGGTATAAAACAATGATATCCAATGGTGTAAGAGATGTGCCTTCTTTCTTGTACCACATAATAATAATAATAATAATAATAATAATAATAATAATAATAATAATAATAATAATAGTAGTAGTAGTAATAGTAATAGTAATAGTAATAATAGTAATAATAATAATAAAGTTGGAAGGTACCTTGGAGGTCATCTAGTCCAACCCCCTGCTCAGGCAGGAAACCCTATATCATTTCGGACAAATGGCTATCCAGTTTCTTCTTAAAAACTTACAGTGTTGGAGAATTCCCTGCTTCTGGAGGCAGGTTGTTCCACTGTACAATTGTTCTAACTGTCAGGAAGTTTCTCCTTAGTTCTAGGTTGCTTCTCTCCTTGCTTAGTTTCCACCATTGCTTCTTGTTCTGCCTTCAGGCACTTTGGAAAATAGCTTGACCCCCTCTTCTTTGTGGCAGCCCCTGAGATATTAGAACACTGCTATCATGTCCCCCCTCATTCTTCTCTTTGTTAAACTAGACATACCCAATTCCAGCAGCCGTTCCTTATATGTTTTAGCCTCTAGTCCCCTAATCATCTTTGTTGCTCTTCTCTGTACTCTTTCTAGAGTCTCAACATCTTTTTTTTTACATTGCCTTGTGGAAAAGCACACCCCGTGAGATTTGGATGACCCTAACATGTTAACTGCTCATAAGAGCCTGAAAACGTGTTCCTTTCTTCCAGTTTTGTGTCCAAGGTGTTATATGAACCCACTTTTAAAGGTTACTGCTTTGAAATGTACTATGTTTCTTTCAAAAAATAAGAGTGGAAAAATCAATGTAGGCTACATCATATCAATAGTTGGGAGGTCCAAAGAGCTACAGCACTAAACCTGTACTTCCAAAGATGTATATCTCCTCAGCAAACCTATCAGAATAAGAAATACTGCTGAAAATATTTTAACTAAATATTTTAAATTTATTAAACCATACACAATTCAAAGAAAGTCCCACTAGACATGCACTATTCTCTGGTTTCATGCTTTTGTTTCTAACTTCTGGTCTTCTATCAGGTTGGATGACATACAGAATCATGGGACATTAAAAAAGGGGGGGGACATTATTTATTTAGACTTTTGTATATTGAATTGATAAACTACTTGTTCTCCAAGCACTCAGGAAGATACATGGGGATATGCTTTCATTTTATCCCCACAGTTACCCAGAGAGGTGAGTTGACTGGGAATGACTGAGTGATGGGCCCAGTGCACATTTCTAAAGCACTTTTCCTTCTGGGATTTATGTTTTCTCCAAATGTTTATTCAAAAATAGCATTGATTTTCTTAAATGAACAAAAAATGTGTCAAATATTTAGGAAAGGAAATGCTATCATTTCTTCAATAAGATCTAGAGGTAATAAGAATTTTAGAGCCAACTCAAACAAATGGAAAATTAGTTCTTGGAATGAGCTTGGAAGAACGTTGGATGCTAATAAGGAAGGCTTCTTTGATGGGAATAGGTCTTGGGCTTCTCATAACATCTTATTTATTCCACTTGATATTTAGGTTTTTAAAAAGTTCAAAAGTGAGATAAGCAGCTAAACAAATGACCTTATGACATATTGCTTAATTAGAATAAATTAGCAGAAAATATTATCTTAACAAGAAAGAATCTTTTGAGTTGACTTTAACAAGGCACTTAATTATATACATCAAGGAAAATTTCTTTGGGGACTTCTCTTTTCTTCATCTAAGTAACTCACTTAATGTAGTTTCTCATTTGCAAATGTGATTATGGGAAAAGATCTAACAAGATAAATTAGATTTAATTTCACCAAACATTAAAAAAAACTTTGTAAAAGTTAAAGCAAAGAGATGAAGTGGTAGGAATCGATACAACACAAAATTTTCTTTTGCTGTTACTTGTTTTTATGTTTTCCTCCTTGATAATATAGTTCAGTGGTGGCAAACCTATGGCACTCTGTGGGCACGCACGCCATTGCCCCAGTCCTGGGCCTTTAGCTGGGTTTTATAAAACCTTTTCACTTTAGGCCTCCACCGCCATGTACAAAAAAAAAAAAAGGTCCAATCAATCAGTCAATTTCAACTTCTCAAGGGAAAAAAAAATCTTTCAAAGTTGGAATTGATTGATTGAACTTTTTAGTCCCACCCAGTCTGCCATTACCACCGCAACCACGCCCAGCCCATGGGCCACACCCAGCCAATGGGCCACACCCAGCCTATGGGCCATACCCACCTGGCATCTGACGATGCCTAAGTGGGTTTTGGGTTGCAGTTTGGGCACTCGGTCTCTAAAAGGTTCGCCATCACTGATCTAGTTATATAAATATAGCCTAGAGTCTCTAACTTCTGTGTTTATGTGTATACAATTATATATATAATTATAATCATATAATTATTGCTTAAACGTTATTTAATGGAGGCCATTGAAAGCAGCTCTTTATTTTTAGGAGAACCAAAAATTAGTTCAGTTGAAGAGACCTTCAATTTGTCGAATTGATCTCAAGTTAATATCCTATATTAGGAAATTGTCTTCTCCGAATTAGAAAGACATATTGAAGATGAAACAAAATTAACCACAGACATTGACATAAATGAGTGTCAGTGAATGTGAGATGTTTACATTTGGTTTGCAAACTATTTCCCACTCAGCTCCAGTGGAATGCTCCTGAAACAGGATTTCTTCTTTAGAAGTGAGGTAAAATAATTCATAAATAATCCATGCAAATAAGCAAACTGTTATTTCAGTTACTCCATGAGGTAATCATATTTTTTCTGCTTAAATATTTCCAAGTCATTGGAATGCCAAAGAACTCATTGAATCTATAGAAATATTCCATTTTCTACTCCTCCATTAAAAATAGCATGCAAATAGCATACAAACACAAATGGCCACCTTCCAGTATTTTATGTAAAGTCAATTTATATTTTTAAAAAATCAAGTTCAAAATTCAATGCAATAAGCCAAGGATAGTCATACTTATCCATTTTTTAAGAAAACAGATTTCGTTTCTGATGATGATGATCTCCTTGACAGAACTAGAATTATAGTCATCCCAATATAAGTAAGGTTGGTTATAAAGGGAGGCATATAGACAGTTGCTAGGGAAGCATTGATTCCCATTTTCTTTCTGTCTTGATTAAGCTAAAAGGCAACATATTGATTTGCCTCTTAATGTAGCTACATAGTTCCTCATTTTTGTTGACTGATTATTTGAAACCCCAACAAAGTAGATTCTTTTATTTTATCTAACTTTTCTGATCAATCTTGTTGGGCTATTCATCTGTTTTAGGGATTCTATGGCAGTTTCCTCATGTTTTATATTTCTCGCAAATCTAAAAGAAGGCTAACATTTGAGTAAACAGAACACTATGCAGACACAGAAATCATATTTGCCATTGCTATCATTGTGCAACAAAAGGCTGCTTTCATCCACTACAGGACCCAATTAATGTCTACAAGGAAGGAAATGCCATTTACAAGCCAATGGCTAAAAGAAAATTACATTGGAGTAGTTATAACATAAGTACAGGTATGTGTAATTATCCTTTTAGAGTTCTCCACCCATTCATGGGTATAATTTATAAAGAAACATTTAACTGAATTTTTCCAGAGAACAAGGCAGAATACTGTCAGTCAAATGGGGTCATGGATCACAACAAGTATATTACAGCTATCAAATATATATTTTGGTGACATTAAACATGAGGAAATATCAGAAGTAATTAATTATCCAAAAAGAGAAATAGTAGGCAAAACTGAGAGAGGGGAGAGAGAGAGAAAGGAGAGAAAGAGAAAGAGAAACACAGAGAGAGAGAGACAGAGAGAGAGAACAAACTAAAAGTACAGATAGAAAAGAAGGAATACTTGTCTTTGTAATAGTACCTAACAAGGAGTCCTTGAAACAATAGGCAATAATTTACATCATCTACATCTATATATCAATCTGACTGCATATCTTTCCAGGAAACTGGAAACTACAAAAAAGATGTTGAAACCTTAGAAAAAGTTCAGAGAAGAACAACTAAGATGATCCAAGGCCTGGAGACTAATACATATGAAGAACAGCTGCAGGACTTGAGTTTGGCTAGTCTAAAGAAAAGAAGAAATAGGGGTGACATGATAGCAGTATTCCAGTATTTGAGAGGCTGCCACAAAGAAGAGGGGGTTATATTATTTTCCAAAGCACCAGAGGGCAGGACAAGAAACAATGGTTGGAAACTGATCAAAGAGAGAAGCAACCTGGAATTAAAGAGAAAGTTCCTAACAGTGAGGACAATTAACCAGTGGAACAGAAATCGTGGGTGCTCCATCACTGGCGGTTTTTAAGAAGAGACTGGACAGTCACATGTCTGAGATGGTATAGGTTCTCCTGCTTGAGCAAGATGCTGGACTAGGCCACCAAGGTCCCTTCCAGCTCTATTCTATTCTATTCTATTCTATTCTATTCTATTCTATTCTATTCTATTCTATTCTATTCTATTCTATTCTATTCTATTCTATTCTATTCTATTCTATTCTACTCTACTCTACTCTACTCTACTCTACTCTACTCTACTCTACTCTACTCTACTCTACTCTATTCTATTCTATTCTATTCTATTCTATTCTACTCTACTCTACTCTACTCTACTCTACTCTACTCTACTCTACTCTACTCTACTCTACTCTACTCTACTCTACTCTACTCTACTCTACTCTATTCTATTCTATTCTATTCTATTCTATTCTATTCTATTCTATTCTATTCTATTCTATTCTATTCTATTCTATTCTATTCCTGTGAATAACAAAATGAATGGCCTTTAATTATTCTAGTTTTAACCGGTTGTTGTTGTTTTTTGTACACACCACATGTGCCTCTTCTATTCTACACCACAGTTAACTAGTTGCTGAATGCGGATGATGTACAGTAACAGAGTTTTCCTAAGGATGTTTTTCTGTACTTTATAATGGCAGCAGCTGTGTGTCTTATTTTACTTTCTGCACAAATGTTTATTTTGTATATTAAAAGAGATAATGATTGTCTCTGGACCCACAATTCCCTCAAAGTGGAAGATATTTAGGGAAAAGTCCACTGAAGAGGCTTTCTTTCTCTATGAGTGTGCCAAGAAAACAAAGAAATCTCAAATATATTTTTCAGAAAATGTCTATCCACAACAGAGTTCAATTAAAGGACCCTCAAAACAAAAAACATGTAACTGTTTCTTCAACAAGAAATATGGGATCAATATCGATAGAAGTTCAGTTAGTCATGGGTCTGATACAACTAAGACTAAGCTTGCATCCAAAACTTAGATATTAGAAAGGACAAAGCTGTTCTAAAAATAATCATTGCACTTGTTTATTTTTCCCATCGTAGAATTCAAAGAAAGATTCATTGGGGAGGAATACAGAAGACTGTACCACTAGAATTTTTTTAGGTGCATAGATTTATTAGATTCTTAATACTTTATAGACAATCTATAATTTACTTACATTTTTACCAATATTACTTGACCTAATTCTGGCCATTTCAAATTGTACAACAATTCTATGCCATTCCTCATTAAAAACAATGATCAGTAACACTGCAGTGAAGAATGTCATTATTAGCTATTGTTCCTACAGAATGGATCTTGGGATAAACCTTCTTTGATGATCTGAACTGGCTGCTGAAAAAGTCAGGAAAAGAAGATAAACTTGTTAAAAATACTGAATAAAGCAACATTTATAATAAAGCTGTCAGCAAAATTAAGAAAAATAAAAATCTGCACCTCAAGTTCTACAGACGACACATAATAACGATAGTAATACAGGAAGAAATGTGGAACATAGCATTTAATCTCAACCTCAATATAAAATAATTTTCTTTTACATCATTCAAACTTAAAAAGAGGTATAAGGAATATATCGTCATTATTTATGCTAAACACTGTACTTGTTTGTCTTCATTTATAAAGTATTAAAATACAGGTCCCCAATTGTTATTGAGTAATTAGAAGAACCAGTACTATATCTTTGTAATTAGTAATAAAATCTTAACATGTTCCAATTTTATGTCAAAATATATTTTTTTAAAAAATCATTTCCCGTAAGCTAGAGGAAATAACATAGATTTAGGGTGCACTGAGAAAAAAATTTAGGGGAAATCCCAAACATCATTTCCTTTATTATGGTAAAAATCTAGCCACTTTTAAGAAACTGATACTATCTGGGTTATGCAAATTATTTTCTTTACAACCATGCAAACAGAACATTAATCATTCTGCCCCCAGAGTGCACCCCAAACAATCCACAAACAAAATTATACAGAAAAAGAATAATTAATTTAGGATCAACCGATGAAGGGGTGATGAGATTGGTATGGAGGATGGACTGCCTCAATCTGGAAACACTGGCACCTCAGAATCTTCTTTTGAAGGCCTCCACCATACCAATATTACAATATTATAAACATTCCATAATTGACTATGTTTAAAATAGTAATTAGATGATCTCTTAAAACCTGTCTTTCCCAAGAAATATATTGTCTGGGGGTCTGTTATATATGTCTGAGAATAAGTTACCTAGGACTGTAAATTCATTAGAAATCCAGCATCTTTAATTCTTGTAGAGAAGAAGGGTTGTTTTTTTTAATGGTTTCTCCAATCCTGGTTTCTCCACATCCCTTAATTACCTTCTAATATGCAAAGTGATTTTGTACAGTCTTTCTCCATCTTGAGAAGTATATGCATTTAAGATCAAAGAGAGGGTTTTTTTTTCCTTTAGTGGTTGTTAACTATCTATGAGAAAAGAACAGATTGTCACAGGATATTAGAACCTTCCTTTTCAAGAAGACACTAAGGCCATGAATTGGTTCAAAATTCTTGCAACTTCATAGAAAATATCTGGTTAATCTGGAGGTCTTCAAGAAGTGTCTAGATTTGGGCCAAAAGATGGCAACAGTGACTGAGCAAAACAAAGCCCTTCACTTTTTCAGCTTCAAGGGTATGGTCATGGCCACCATATTGTCTTTTTTTTTTTTTACATGCACACAGAGGCCTACATTGCCACCCCTACTTGTTAAATATCCTGAATAAAACAACACTAATAGTAAACCTGTCAGTAAAATTAAGAAGCATAAAACTCTTTTTGCTTCATTTTAAAAATCCTGGTTATTATGTATCTCACTGCTTTTTTTAATATCATGTTATACTTTTTAAAACTATTTTACTGCATTCTTGCCAATTGTTCTTGCCTATGTTCAGCTAAGAAAAAACTGGGATACATTTTATTTAAAAGAAAGAATGAACAAAGTCCTGATTCTTTCTTCTTCTTTTTTTTCAATTTCCCATTCCCCTTCAGGATAAAACAAAACCAAGGCTGGTATACCATTCCTCTGGGAAGGAAGGAAGAAAGGAAGGAAGGAAGGAAGGAAGGAAGGAAGGAAGGAAGGAAGGAAGGAAGGAAGGAAGGAAGGAAGGAAGGAAGGAAGGAAGGGGAAAGCCTTACTTTATTTGCTGAGAAATTGATTCATATTAATTTCGTTACACTCTCTTGTCTGATCCTCAAGAAGCTCAAAATCTTAGCTCAAGCTTATGCCATGCTAGCTCTGGAAGATTTTGTAAATACCCATTAAAACTTTTCTCCCTCTTCTGAAGAATATATATGCAGACCACAGAGAGTAATCCTTAGCAAAATCCTGTTGCCCACGGCTGTTGCTTTTCTCAAGGGCTGCTACCCTATCCCTTTGACAACACATAGTAGAAAGTGTTGTGGCAGCAGAAGCCCTTAACACAAATCTGTAAAATCTCCTTATCTCTTTCTGAAAAGTGTGTTTCTATTGCTTCTCTTTCTCCTAATATCGAAAACATTCTATGCAGTGTACCGTTCTATGCACGGGCTGCACACAAAAGAATTAAGTATGGTATATCTATATATGGACATTCCACTACATTATGTTCTGCTAAACACCTAATTTCCACAGCATTGACTTATGCCTAAGGATATCTAGCCATGTAGTAGGATTGTACTATTATTATCCTTCTCATCTTTCCTATTATGTACTCCTATCTTATGAGTATCACTTTGTTGGTTGTTTCTTATGATTTATGATTTATCACTTTCTTGCTTGTATGTACACCGAGAGCTTATGCACCAGAGACAAATTCCCCATGTGTCCAATCACACTTGGCCAATAAAGAATATTCTATTCTTAGTGGTCTCCAGTGAGGTTTTACTCACTCTTGTGTTCCATAAACCCTTGAATTGTTTTCTTTGATGTCCATTCCACAACAGTCAAGACCCAAATTGCTACATATTTTTTCCGACAGCCCCATAAAATAATCCCACAGCTGCTTGTTACAATCTTTTTTCCCCCTCTCCCTTACTTGCACTGACAAGGGTTTTCTCATTCATGTCAACAGAAGGATTAAAGACATGTCTGCAAAAATATATAGACACCAGTTGGCTGTCTCCTTGAAGAATAGATGCCAACTACGAACAGCATGCATATGGATCTCTGGCTAAATTAGGGCATTAATGGGATTTTAGCAGAGATAGTAAAAAAATACAGCTTGGCCCCAAGAGGAACCATGAGAAAGATCATAGTAAGATTCTTTCAAAGAAGGCTGCTTCAGCTTGCTCTCATTCATGTTAGGCTTTGATTGAAATTAATATTTCTCAGCTTCATCAGTGTGAGAGGTATATGAATAATGAAATTCCCCACGTTCTTTGCCAGCTGCCATGCAATGCTGGAAAGGCCTAAAAGAGCTTTACTGCTGTAAATGAGCTATGCAAAAAAGGATCATCCCCTTGCACCTTGGCTTCATAATGGGATTACTAGAATAGTACCCACTCTAGCTCTGTGTGTGGAGATAACTAAATCTTTATGGATGAGCCAGAGACACAAGTAATGTAGCCAGCAGTTGTAGAGCAATCAAGATGGCTTAAGTTTATTTGCTGTGTGCTTGTCTCCTCACTGCTTGCTCAGAGTTGAGTCACCACCATTCTTATGCAGTCACTCCTTGTGTTATTAGATTCAAAGAGCAAAACACAAGCATAGGGAACAGTTTTTATGAGAACTCTAAACACCAAAAGACAAGGATTTCCTCCTTCCTTCTCATTCTATCCATCTGGTCTCAGAAATAGTGTCTGGGTCCTTTTGTTGGAGAAGTGCTTTTGGGGAGAGGATTGCATAGTCCATCTCTTGGTTAACATGAACCATTGTGAAGGAACATAGAAATAACCTTGGACTGGATGAGTCATTTAGGAAAAATGACAACTCTATCCCAGAAAATCAGAAACCATGAAAAAGAAACTTTTTAAAAAAAAAAAACCTCCATTTTGATTATTTTTGGTATAAGGAGAGAAAAAAGGATATTTTGGCAGGCATTCAAGATTCAATTACTATGTTTTATAACAATAAAATAGCAATTCCTGGAATCCTTGCAGTATAGATAGTCCTTTACTCACAACAGTTCATTTAGTGATCATTTGAAGTTACAACGGCACTGAAAAAAGTGACTTATGACCGTTTTTCACAATTACGACTGTTGCAGCATCCCCATGGTCAGGTGATCAAGATTCAGATTCTCGGCAACTGACTTATATTTATGATGGTTATGATGGTTGCAATGTCCTGGTGGCTTGTCATCACTTTCGGTGACCTTCTGACGAGCATAGTCATTGGGAAAGCTAAGTTCACTTAACAACCATGTTACTAACTTAACAACTGCAGTGATTCACTTAACAGCTGTGGCAAGACAGGTCCCAAAATGGGACAATGTTCACTTAACAATTGTGTTACTTAGCAACAGAAATTTTGGGGTTAATTGTGGTCATAAGTGGAGAACTACCTGCATCTGTTTCCTTAACTGGCCTACCTCATAGGGCTGCTATGTGTACTAACTACAGGTACAATCATCACAATTACATTAATATGCAATTACAGATCTGCAAATCCGTAATTGATCTTACTCATATTTTTGAAGTTCTGTACAACTATTTTTTGTGTTCAAGGAGTGCTTAAGGAAGAAACAATTGTTTTCCTCTGATCATCACAGCTTTCTGATTCATATGTACTGCAATAATTAGAGTAGGGGTTTTTCCCCCTCCCTAGAAATCCATAGGTAGGTGCTTATAGACAGCAAAGAACAGCAGTGCACCTAGAACTGGAACGGATGGTCTCCAAAGTCTCTTCCAACTGTAATGTTCTCTGTCTACTGTCTATTATTTGCTCACATAAATTTTTAAAAAGTGCATGTCCCCAAAGAGCACACACCAAGAAAGGAAAAGAATTAGTGCTTCCATCCCCAACATAAATGGGGGAAGAGGGGAAAACAGGTCAATCCACCAAACAGGAGTGTGGTGACTACCATTTAGACGTTCCTGGACAACACTTAAAATGTAGGCAGCATTTCTTTTTCTTTTTTAAAAAAAGATGACTTTGTTTCCAGTTTGCATCAGACAAGAAACAAATAGCTTACAACTGTCACATAAAATTGTTCTGAGAAATGGTGCTATCAGTTCAGGACAACTCTAGTTATTGTGGTTAAAGAAAGCTCTGGAAGACATGAACTCAGGGAGCACTCAACCCTACAATGAGAGTTTCTCCCATTCCTCATGTCAGTGGTAAAGAAAAGATTCCATGCATACATGATGCAGGCTTGTTGGCAAATGTTGTTTATCATAAGGTGCTGAAGCTTGAATTATGATATTTTTTATTTTTGCACGTGGACCGAGATGTTAAATATTAAACCTGTGCAACTTAATACTCTCAGAGCCTAAACTAATTATTATTATTATTATTATTATTATTTATTAAATTTCTATGCCGCCCTATTCCGGGAACTCAGGGCGGCTTACAGCATAAATAGAAATCCAATACAAACTAAATAGTACATTTATAAAAATAAATATATAAAAAGAAGAACCCCTAAATTAAGAACCATTCATTCAGCAAACATACACACAGACATACACTGGCTAGGGGCAAGATTTCAACCGCCCCAGGCCTGCCGGCAGAGATGGGTCTTTAGTAGTTTACGAAAGGCGGAGAGGGTGGGGGCGATACGGATCTCCGGGGGATCCGGATCTCCCTGTTCGTTGAAGTTGATCATTAAATCCGTCTCTTTGGATAACATTTTTTCTGAGCTCCTCCTGGATCATTTGGCTGTCTTCTGATCCTTTAGTTCAGTCATGATTCCCAGCTTCATCTAAAGCTTCTGGTTTCTGGCTCATCTTCTGCAAGCCCACCTCCAACATTGTTTTATTTGTATAGCGTAAATAGTCTAAATGGCCCTTTGCAGAAATAAAAGCTGTGTCCAAGAAACAGAAGGGGAAGGAACATAGCAAAAGGAAGAGAAAGGGAGACATTCAAATAAATGTGATTGCATTCTAAAGCTTCTCAAAATAATGGATTTGTACTTCCTTTGCATGCTGAAATTGTCAGTATCTCCAGGCAAAGATGGGGCACTACTGTCAATCAATGTAGACTGTGCTGAGTTAGATGGATCAATGATTTGTCCTTGGTAGAAGGTACTTTCTATTTTTAGGAGCATATTAAGTGTGTCATTCTTCCATCATTTTTTAACAATATGCTTAACTATGTTCCAGATGATATATTTTAAGTTATGTAGGAAAGAATTTGCTAACATTGTCAGTGCTGAGTTCCTTCAGGTAAAGTGATCTTTCCTTGGTGAAATGAATGGATCCAGTTCATTCTATGACAATCTACGCCCAGATGAGACACTCAGAATGTAATTTCCATCCACTACAAAGAACTTTTCTTGGTCAGGGTCATTGAAGCCTCCTGCCAATCTGAACTGCCATTAGCATGCTTTCTTGGCTGTATTTATTCAGGCCATTACTTAATTTCAATGCAATGTTCTGGATGATAATTTGAAAAGGGGGGTGGCAGTGAGAAGGGAGAAGATTCTCAGATATTGACATTTGTATATTAAAGAGTGAAAACTTTTTAAAAAGTTTCACATGTGATGCATTGTGATTTTTTTCTTTGAAAAAGTAGTATTGCTTTACTAGCATGTCATAAGCCATTTAATAGCTTCAAGTGAAGAATGGCTGCAGGACTTGGGTTTGGCTAGTCTAAAGAAAAGAAGAAGCAGGGGTGACATGATAGCAGTATTCCAGTATTTGAGGGGCTGCCACAAAGAAGAGAGGTCAAACTATTCTCCAAAGCACCAGAAGGCAGGACAAGAAATAATGTTTGGAAACTGACCAAAGAGAGAAGCAACCTGGAATTAAGGAGATACTTCCTAACAGTGAGGACAATTAACCAGTGGAACAGCTTGCCTTCAGAAATCATGGGTGCTCCATCACTAGAGATTTTTTAAGAAGAAACTAGACAGTCACCTGTCTGAGATGGTATAGGTTCTCCTGCTTTAGCAGGGAGCTAGACTAGAAGACCTCCAAGGTCCCTTCCAGTTTCTATTCTATTCTATTCTATTCTATTCTATTCTATTCTATTCTATTCTATTCTATTCTATTCTATTCTAGTCTAGTCTAGTCTAGTCTAGTCTAGTCTAGTCTAGTCTAGTCTAGTCTAATCTAGTCTAAACTATTAGTACCTTGCTGGCTTGCTTGCCAAATATCAGACAAATGATCCTAAAGAGCCTCAATAGAACTCACAAGACTATTTTTTTAAAAAGGGGGGGGACATGACATACAACCATAAAGGTGGACATCATAGGGACACCAGCTCATGAAAGGAGGTTCAGAGGAACTGAGATAAAATGGTCCATAATAATAAGTTATGATTCAGAAGTGGGCATGTCACAAGAAATAATTGAGGCATGATCTATCAGCCACAATCAGCTGATTCAGCCTGTAATAAGTGGCTTTTGTACATGCTTTGCATAAACTTGCAGGAGTCATTGTTACTAAGTGAAGTCAATCAGATAGCTATCTTGATGAACAGAAGTTGGTAGCATTGACTGAAATACTATAAGGAATGTTCCACTTTGATGTATTTTGAGCAAAGAATCTTTGTAAAAATCTGCATAGAAAAGACCCCTTTTCCATGGACACCATTCTCACTTCTGAAAGCAAAGGAGTCCTGAACCTCAAATACTGGAGACATGTCTCTGATCCTGAAATATTTAGGGTAAAAGATTAGTTTTGAATCTTCAAATTTGTCTTGATTACTAATCAACCACAATTAATTTAAGTTTCCAAAATTTTCCAGGGTCATCTAAATGTAGACAACATTATAGGGATAATCTAATGGGCCTATACTAAGACTGTGGCTCAAACTGTTAAAGTTAAACAACAAGAAGAGAAGTTGATATACCTAGCCCACATACATCACCTTTCCTCAATTTCTTCTTCCTTTCCTTTCCTTTCCTTTCCTTTCCTTTCCTTTCCTTTCCTTTCCTTTCCTTTCCTTTCCTTTCCTTTCCTTTCCTTTCCTTTCCTTTCCTTTCCTTTCCTTTCCTTCCCTTCCCTTCCCTTCCCTTCCCTTCCCTTCCCTCCTCCTCCTCCTCTTCTTTCTTTCTTTCTTTCTTTCTTTCTTTCTTTCTTTCTTTCTTTCTTTCTTTCTTTCTTTCTTTCTTTCCTTTCTTTCCTTTCTTTTCTTTCCTACTAAAGGGTAAAACCTTTTCTAAAAACTCTTGTTTAAAATGATTTGCCAAATGCTTTTTAATAGTCTAAGTCAAGGATGGGAAAATGTAAAAGAAGCATTTTCTGATAATTCTGCACTGCTTGAATTGCATGAGATACAAAAAAGTGTCTTAAAGAAATGTAGTTATAGCTTCTCCCCCAACACTCATTCCTCTTTCACAAGCCCACTTTATTAAAGTAACTCTCTCCTCTTTCTCATTTCAACCAACGTACCTATTCACACACACACACACACACACACAAACATAAATTTACTCTGACATTATCTGAAAAATATGATATCTGGAACTCTACAGGTAATTAACTTTCATAATAACATTTATGTCCCTCAAATAAAGTACAAATACTTCTCCATTCTTTAATACTGTTGGAACATAATTTTGTTCCCAGAGACTTTTATCAATAGAATAAAAAACTGACTTGTTACCTGCCAGTTGCCAAGTTTCTTCCTCCCCCTGCTCTCCACACAAGGACCGTCCCAGTGCAGAAATTTCTTGAGTTTGTCTCAGTGTCTCCAGAACTGGGATGAAGACCTCTAATGAGAACTGTTTTTAATGAAACTAAGGTCCTGAAAGTATATTATATGCTTCTCTGTGGAGTTGGATCTTCTAGTATTCTTTAGAAGGTGAAAGAGAGCAAGATTGGTAGATCTGTAGTGGATCTGATTTTTTGTTTCCTTTTTTGAAATTGGGAACCACATCAATTCTTTTCCAGTCTTCTGGTAGCTTTCCAGTGCTCCAGGATGTCTGAAAGATATGATTTAATTGTTCTGAGATCACATCTGCCAGCTCCTTCAGAACTCTGGAATGTAATCCATTAGAATTATCCAGTTGGTTGCACTTTTTTTTTAAAATATATAAAATTCTTTTATTAAAACAATCAACATTGAACATAAAAACATATTGTGCAGCAATCATCATGACACCTGATATACAATACTAAGTATTAGTCATTGACAACGTCTGAATTAGTAAGCCTTTTTCCACCCCTTGCGTCTAGCCTCAACTATACTCCTGTTACACTTTGTTTGATTGGTGTTTCTCTTATCTGGTTCCATATTAATGTGATCTTTCATCTGTTTCATGCCGAATCTGTTATATCAATATCAGGTAAATCAAGTCTACACAGTACAAGCAATTGTATTTCACTTTCTACATTTATTCACTACTTTTCATGTTTCAAACTTCACGTGTCTAGGAAAAACTGAGGATGTTAAGTAGAAGAATATTAATATATATTGGACTTGCAAAACACAATCCAAGAAAAGCCTTACCACTTTAAGGCTTCAAAAAATTTTAGCCAACATTGCTCAGTACCAACAGTTTTACTTCCCCTGAGATATGTAGTGATGCTCAGTGGCCAATGTTTTTTTTTTATTTTATTTTTCTGCTCCAACACAAAGTATTTATTCCATGACAAAATGCAGTGCCCAAAAACATTGAATTTGTGTCTTTTTATTGTCAAGAGACAAACAGATTGCTGCATAGAGTAAAAAGCCCTCCAGCACTGCAGTCTGTTGCCCAGCTTCCATAGAAACTTGTTAATATCTTTTAAACACAGGCATTATTTTGAGTCTATCAGTCTCTGACTAAATGTCAAACAATGTAACAAGAGCTAGCAGTCCTTATAGAGCTTTATATAACAAAGAGTCAGCTACCTTCTCCTGCTTTACGGTATAGTACTTTATTGGGAGCAAGAAAAAAAAGTATCAATTATTTAATACCATCTGGCATAATTGGTATCTTAAACATTTGATTTGGTACTCTCAGCAACGTCTTCCAGTAGTCTCATTCTCAACTTTAAAAAATAAATTGCAAATTATACATTTCTAACTGGCTGAAAATCAATTCTCATTTATAGACAAAAATGCTGTGTAGAAGCCTTTTCTTAGATAGTAGTTTAAAGAATTGGTTCTTTACCTACCACACTGAACTCTGGTGAAGTTTATAAAATTTGTTTGGCAGAAAAGGTCTTAAAATGTTATTAAAACTAAAATTTCTCAGAAGCTATTTCTATGAGAAAACTTCTGAGATTCCTTTCTTTCTTTCTTTCTTTCTTTCTTTCTTTCTTTCTTTCTTTCTTTCTTTCTTTCTTTCTTTCTTTCTTTCTTTCTTTCTTTCTTTCTTTCTTTCTTTCTTTCTTTCTTTCTTTCTTTTTCTTCCTTCCTTCCTTCCTCCCTCCTCAATCCACATCTCCCAAGAAATGAACATAATTTTGCAGATGTTTATGTGACTATTCTCCATCATAACCATGTCTGAGAACACAGGGGTCCCCAACCCCTGGTTCATGGACCAATACCAGGCTATGGCATGCCAGCAACCAGGCCTCACAAACAACCAAAGCCCCATCTGCAGGATGCAGGCTGCACACGAAACCATGCCCCCTCCGGTCCACAGAAAAACCTCTCTCCACAGAACCGGTCCCTGGTGGCAAAAGGTTGGGGACTCTGTGATAACAGTGGTCATTTGTTTTCTCTTTTCAGTTGTCTGCATTATACTAGAACCAGGGATTGGAAAAGAAGCAAAATGGTGGCCAGGTGGCCATCAGCAAAACAAAACAAAACTTCTTTAAAAATAAATAAATTGCTATAAGTTTCTATGCTAAAGATGAGCCTCATCCTCAGGAAATTTGTTGATTAATTTTGTCCCTTTTTAATTTTTAGTATTCTAAAAAACCATCCATAATGTAGCCATCTTTAAACTTAAAGAAAAAGAAATAATAGAAAGAAGGGATGGAAAAAAGAACCCTAAACATACATACAAACATACACACAAAATGCTAATCAGTAGACACTGGTTTACACTACTAAAAATATAGCATAGCAATATAATCAGTACAAAATATTACTGTAAAATATCACATTACTATCTCTGTCATAGTAATACATATTGCTGCATCCTTGTGTTAGTAGAACATATTGCTTGAAATAGACCACACATTTCTGAAAGTCATACCTTAACATCTGGAATGATATGACTTTTCCAATATTACAATATGATTCTTTAGCCACATCTCATGCTCAGTATAACCATAATTCTCATAAGCAGTCATATTCCAAAGCTTTTGTATATAACAGAATAACAGAGCTGGAAGTCTTCTAGTCCAAATCTCTGTTCAGGCAGTAAACTCCATACCATTTCAGACAAATGATTGTCCAATCTCTTCTTCCAGTGTTTGAGCACCCACAACTTTTGGATGCAAGTCATTCCACTCATTAATTGTTATAATATAATTCAACATCACATTACCATATTTAACACTACAGATTTTGTCATAAATCTCCTTTGTCCCCAAGAGATAGCAAATTGTTACATAATCATATTAAGGCAGGAGGACCAGGCTCATGAAGCGAAACATGACAATTAAATGCGTGTATTACAGTCATAAGACAAGACATGAGTTATAAAGTGGAACATGAGTTTTAAATATGTGCATTAGTTAGAAGAAGAACAAAAGGAAGTGAAAGATGTCAAAACCACAGGTTCATTTGTCGGTCGCACAGAAGTGCTAAAGTTTGAAGAACTGCTACAGCTAACCATATATGTCACTATGTCTCATCTGTAGCTAACCACAAGTACGTTACAGGAAATTTAGACAGAAGTTTAAGCAAGATATGTTAGCTACGGAAAGGGAGGGCAGTATGCTGTAAGGGGACTGTGATTCAAAACAACCAATCCATGCTGTTACATTTCCATGTTTTGCTATTTCTGACGAGAATATATAAACTTGTGTTTTGTTATGAGACGCTGTTCAGATGTGGCTACAAATTTAGTGCTCTGAACCTTTTGCGCAAAATAAAGCAACTTCTTTTGATTCCGTAGTCTGAGTCCTGAGATTTTCTGCAATAATATGATATGGGTCATTGAACTCTCAATATTTTTATATATCCAGCATAGAAAATCTGATGTTCATACTATCAAATACTTTCTCTGGGGGAGTCCAGTATGCTCTAAGTGCATTTTTTGATTAATCAAAGTATTTGTGGATAGTTTAACATTTTTAAAAACTGAAATTTATGGGTGGGACATTATCAGAGATTCCACTTCTTTAGCTGATGCTTGGAATATTCCAAAATGTCCACTTGAAAAATGTTCTTGAGTTTTTAATAAAGTTATATTGTCCATTTTACTTCTGTAAAATAGCAATAGCACTAAGGCTTATATACCACCCCATAGTGCCTTACAGCATTCTATCAGAGGTTTACAGAATCAGCATATTGCCCCCAATAATATGGGCCCTAATTTTACTGACCTAAGAAAGGTGGAAGGCTGAGTCAACCTTGAGCCCTGTCAGGATTGAACTCTGGGCTGTGGGCAGTTAGCCTGCAATACTGCATTGTAACTACTGTGCACCAGGGATACTACTATTGTTGAAAATTAGGAAGAACAAATCCAATTTGAAAACAAGAAAAATCATTTAAGCAGTCATACAGCCTTTACCTAAATTTTCCAATAGAACATTTTACCATCAATTTTCAAAGTAGAATTTTTTGAAAAAACTTCTTGTTATCAAAATGATACTTGCCAATATGGGCCAAAGATTTCTCACTACAACCATTACTGGAAATAAAACACCTTTTCAATTATATTTTGTTCCAAGTACTTGCCATGATTGCTAAGGGAATAAATAATATCTTTCCCACATAGTTCAGAAAAGATAATATTTCACCAAATTTTTATTCTGCTTGCTGGTGATTGATGAAATACTACCCAATGATATTTTTGCAAATCAGATAAATTACAGCCATCTTCTTCAAAAGTCACTCTCAATTTAGCTAAGGAAAAACTTAATAGTTCAATGTTTCCTCATACAGTTCCTAAATAGTCTATCACTCTGAAGGAAATATTTGGTAGGAACCCCAATCAAATGTGGGACAATATTTATTTTAATGACCTTAATTTAACACACAAGCTTAAAGGATTTTTAACCATTTATTACTATCTAACTCAATCCTTTCTAAAACTTTAAATGTATTTATATACATTTAGTATATGTATTTATCTATATTTAGTAATATTTTTAGATATATAAAATCCCAAATATTTAATACAATCAGTAGAAATGACAAAATCCAGCTTTTTACATAACTGCATTGATATATTAGGGTCCAAGGGCAATTAAAAAGAGATTTATTTCAATAAATCTTTTAAGCAAGATACATTCCAGAATATTATACCACCTTTATAAAATTAGACAGAGAAGTGGAACATTGATAAACAAATTATCAACGTATCATCAACATATAAAAATAATTTATTCTCTTTTATTTTTTTTTATTTTTTTTTAAAAATTATTTTTTTATTAAATTTTATAAACTGTTAACAAATTTCGACACAAAGATATAATAACTCAACTGATAACAAACAAATAACATAATAATTAACAAACAATACAAATAGCTGCTCGGAACCCCCCCACCACATCCTCCTGCATCCTAACCCCCTCTTCTATCCTTCTAACTACATACTTTCACCTTTCTATACCTCTTCCCTCAATCCTCCTCTACTCCTTCTCACCCTCTAACCCTCTAAACATACCGGTACCTCTCCTTCCACCTTCCTCACCCTCCAATGCGGTGACTAGAGTTCTCCCGAGCACCCTGAAAAAATTATATAGTCCCTAATTACCCCCAACTACAGTTGAGAAACATATTCTAATAATTATTATCTCCCTCCCCCCCACCCCCCCAGGCTTCCCAGAGTGAATACAGAGTAAAAACGCAAGAAACCCCGCTAATCTACTATTTAGTAGCTATTTATCTATATATCAAATCTAATTCTTTCAATTGATATTTCTTTTGCATATAATCAATCCATTTTTTCCAGTCCATCAAAAATGTTTCGTTTGAGTGGTTCTTCAGGTATGCCGATATCTTAGCCATCTCCACAAGATGGGTAACTTTTAATGTCCATTCTTCAATAGATGGTATTTCAGATGACTTCCAATATTGTCCCACCAACAGTCTTGCAGCCGTAGTCAAGTTCAAAATCAACTTAGTCTCTATGGTGGAACAGTCCTTTGTTATACCCAACAAAAATAACTGTGGTACAAACTCAATACGCTTTTTCAAAATATTTTGAAGAATCCACCATATTTTTATCCAAAAAGCCTTGATTTTTTTACACGTCCACCAAATGTGAAAATAAGTAGCGTCCATAGATTCGCATCTCCAACATTTGGGTTGCAAATTTGGATACATAAACGATAATTTTTTTGGATCTAAATGCCATCTATAAAACATTTTATAAAAATTCTCTCTTAAATGCTGAGCTTGTGTAAATTTAACATTTTTCACCCATATTCTTTTCCAAGTTTAATTTATTCTCATACCTTGCCAATGTAATACACAATGTCTAAGGATCACCTTACCATTGGAGGTCAAAAGTTCAAGGGTCAAATTAAATAGCAAGAGTGAAAATAAGCTGCCCTATCTAATGTCACATTGTAATTCAAAAGTGCTGAAATAATAATCTAACAATCACTCTCTGACTAAAATTCTAACTCTTTGTGCAAAATTTTTTTTTTATCACTTTCTCTAAGAAGCATGCTGCCGTGGCTCCAATAGATAAAACCAGTCAAAAGAACTTCAAGACAAGAATTTATTCCTTAAAGAACATTTTATTAGGAAACAAAGTATCAGCACTTACATAGTTGAATCCAAGACTGAAATTCTCTCCCTCCAGATACAAAGTAACAAGTATAGTTCCTACCCCACAAAAGCTGTCAGAAATCACATTCCCCAATTAGTGTAAAACCGGGGCTTTTCTCTCTGGCTCTTCAGCCCGTCAAATCCTTATCACCAACGTCCTACTGCATTTGTTATAGCTAGCTAAATCCTCAAGCATTTACCCCATCTCCCCTTCTACATCTAAATGCCAAAACAACAGAAAAGGCACATTAGGAGCAAAGGTAAAATGGCTGCTGAATCTCAGTTGTCAGAGCGTGGACACATGCGCTAAAACAGAGGTCCCCAACCATGGACCATAGACTGGTACCAGTCTGTGTATTGTAAGTAACTGGAACACACAAGTGATTGGTGAGTGAGCAAAGCTTCATCTACACATGCACAGAGTCTAGGTTGCACATGAAACCATCCACCCCCTGATCCATGGAAGACAATTTTTCTTCCAAAACCAGTCCCTGGTGCCAAAAATGTTGGGGACTGGTTATGTGCTAAAACATAACTTTCCACACCAGCCTTATAAGAATCCTATACATTCAGCAGAATGGATGAATTACTATGAATTTAAAAATAACAACAAAAAAAGCTCTATGAAGTTAATTGTCTAATGTAACTTAAATACCATCTTCCATTAACTGGTTTAAACTTTTTAAACAATAGGATTATATTATACAAGCATAGTAAGATAGAACAATAGGCTGAGTAGAAGAGACTAAAACATACTCCATTAACAAAGAGAAAATAAAGAAATAAAAAATAATAATCTAGATAAATTAAATTTAATTATATGGGCATAAGCAATAAACATCAGGAAATGAAGTGAATGCCCTACATCTATCCATTTTTACATCAAAAAGTTTAGATCAATCTCTAAAATCAAATAGTCAACTACTAAGACATGCATTCTTGCCCTTCATCTATGACAGTGGTGGCAAATCTATGGCACATGTGCCAGAGGCAGCACTCAGAGCCCTCTCTGTAGGCACGCATGCCATGCCCCAGAGATGGCAACCACCCCTCTTCAACCAGCCGCCTGCTAACTTGCTGAGGTCCCATGTGGCCAAATGCATCCCAGCATGGCTGGTTTCCCTCCCCTCCGTCCCATCCCTCCTGGCCTCTCATGCTCTTCTTTTGCTGGGCACGACCCACTGCATCACCTTCTCAGCTGTCAGCTATCCATCCAGCTCAGAGGCGGCTTCTCTGAACTGCTGGTGGAGGGCTGCAGAGCCCCAGAGTGTGCCGGTCGAGGGGCCGGCAGACTGTGGCTGCTGACGGACACTGTCAGCCCCCATGTGCTCACTGTGTGTGGGGGCTGATGGTGTTGGGCAGCAGCTGCCCTGGCCCCTGCCTCGCCTTGCCCTGTGACAATGGCACCCCTTCCTTGCCTTGCCTTGTGTCATCTCACCCCACAGGATGAGCTTCCTGCCCACCGTCCCACCAGCCAGAGACTCCCTGGATCTCCCCCAACCCTGCCCGGCCCCCACAGGCGTCCCTCCCCACAAGCAACATTGAGGTGACCACGGCCACCTTGGCCACGCCCATCCAGTCTGCCATGACCACCACAGCCATGCCCACCCAGTAGGCTATGCCCACCTGGCTCCCAGCGATAAATAAGTGGGTTTTGGATTGCAGTTTGGGCACTCGGTCTCTAAAAGGTCCACCATAACTGATCTATGAAATATTTCAGGTTCATATTTTGTAGGCCCATAAAAATGTTCAAGAACTAACTTCTCCCCTTCTTAGAATAGTTCAGTGAAATGTTCTCATTTCTTTGCCCTTATAAAATAAGAGATTTAAATATGTTTTGCATTGTTTGTTAATGGTACACCACTGTCATCAATGCTGCAATAATTTACCTTATTAAAGGCAAATCAACACTAATGCTAGTGCCGATTGCTTCAATTGAAAACTCTAACTCCAATATTTATGGTAAAAAAATTTAAAATCAGATACCACTCACCAACCTGCATCCTCGCCTGTTACCATCTCACTGGGATTCTCTTTTCAAATATGGAGAAAGGCATCACCAAACAATCAAAACAGAAAAGCAATCTTCTCAGGGTTTGTTTAAGTTGCTGGAAACAGACAGAGAGAAAGCAATGCACAGCAGGACCATGCTCGGTCCAGTTTAATGCTTCCACTCTCTTGCTCTGTCTGTCAAATAACTTGAAGACCATTAATAGCACTTTGTAGAAGACTCTCCAAGCAAGTTTTGCAGAACTGGCCACCCTGCATTAAAAAAGCAATACAAACAAATCAAAAGCAGAAGGCCTCACAGTCCACATCAAACTTTGGATGAAAACAGAAGGAATATTTGACTACTTTGCCTGTCTCTTCATCTCTGTCTAGCACCAAAGGGGGTGGGAGATCAATACAAGGAGACCCCTGTGGCTATCCAGGACTGCAGGCATCTCACAATCATTTGCTCAAAATGAAACATTTTTTATCTCTTGTGTCTTCTCTGCAAATGGTTGATGCTGAATCAATCATCTGGGAGATTCTTAAAAAGAAAAGAATCTTTGTTCTGTAACCTGTAATTTGTTCCTCCTTTGGTCAAATAGCACGGTGAATGAATTTTGTGTGAGTGTTCAGGTCCCAAAATTGTGCCTTAGGGTACTCAAAGCACTTCCTGTACAGTTGGCTACCATAAAGTAAAAAAATGGCGGACTAGTAAATGGCAGCTTGCTTCAGGAATGTACTTATATTGTGAGAATGACAGTTAATTTTTGACATTTAGATTCACTGCATGTACCTGGACCTGCTAGGGATAATTGTTTGTGGCCCGTAAACATACTCCTATTAACTGAGCTCTAATCACATTGTTCTTTATTGATTTATGCCAACTATTATAAATGTAAAAGAGGCACAACATTAATAAATCAATTAGGATATCCTAATTGAATTAGAAGAACAGCACCCATACGGGTGTGAAAAATGATCCTCTTACCTCTACGACTGGGATTTGACTAGTAGTCTACCAGTTCTACAACTGAATTTAAGCTGTATTTAAGGTGGCTATAGAAATATGATTGATAGATAACCTGAAACATATTAAAATGTATGTATGTGCAGGGAAGCTCAAATTGTGAAGCCATTTTAGTCTAGAAATGAGGGGGAAAGATTATTATGTGCATGGCGATAGGCTAGGATGAAATATACATGGTATTGTAAAACAGGAAGCACTTTTTGGGAGTGGAGTGAGAGAAATAATCAACTATACCTCTTAGCTGTTGTAGCTACACTCACCCTTAGTCCATTTCAGCCTGCTGATCTGTTTCCAGGCCCATGGGGATTATCTACACAATTCAATTTGGATTGGAAAGCATGGGCAATCAACCAAAGTCATTTTCTTCACACTGAGCCTGAACAGTTTGGTTGTGTTTGTGTATCAGTTCTCAAAATTTTCCATGAATAAAAAGAATAAAAAGCTTGCAATTGAAAAAAAACTGTTATTTTTATTTATTTATCTATCCAGGCTAGATTTTTTTTTAAAAAAAGAAAAAGTCGAAGAAGCATGGATAAATATGGCTTCAGCGTGCTTATAAATGCGTTGACTAGGCATGGTGCTAAATTTAGAAGTCAGCCCACTGCTATCAAACTCTGCTTTATTTCAAAATATTACCGGTTTTCAGGGCTTTTTTTCTCATAGAACGCCCAGAACCGAGTTCCAGCACCTTTTTTGGATTGAACCTTGTAGGGTAGGCAAGGCGGGTTGTATGACATGCGTGAGTTCCGGCACCTTTTTTTTTTTTTTTTTAGAAAAAAAGCACTGCCAGTTTTAATCAAATTGTTGAAAAACAAAGGAAAACCAAACAGCTGAAAATTAGTGATTTTTTATTTGAATTCCATTATGTAGGACTGCTATTTTTAGTCTCCCAATATTTATCACAGGAGGTATTCTTTACAAAATATTGATTGAGTTTTTCAATCAGTTCAGGTTTAAGCAAGAATGGCCTACATCAGCGATTCTCAACCTGTGGGTTGCGACCCTTTTGGGGGTCACACAAGCCTTTCACAGGGGTCGCCTAAGACCATCGGAAAACATATATTTCCAATGGTCTTAGGCAGGACTTGTCAATTGAGAAGATGGTGAGGTTGCAGTTTTAGAGAGCCCTGGAGAAAATGGATTATATGGAGCCTTTGCAGTCAGTTTTAAGCCTGAGTATAATACAAGGCAACACTGATCAAATTTGCTGATAATCTCTGAAAGGACCAGGATGGCATGGCACATCCATCCTGGTCCTCCTTAATCTCTTAGCAGCCTCTAACACAGCGGTTTTAAACCTGTGGGTCGCGACCCTTTTGGGGGTCACACGAGCCTTTCACACGGGTCGCCTAAGACCATTGGAAAACACATATTTCCGATGGTCTTAGGCAGGGCTTGTCAACCACCTTCTCTCCCTCCCCCCTCTGCTCCACCTCACTTGTTTGTGGAAAATATGCTGCTTGGCGGCAGTCTGCACGAACTCTACCAAATGTGCCCTGCAGGTGGTGCATGAAGAGCGTAGGTGCAGAGCAAGGCCCCACCCTCCCCAGAGACTCATTGTGCAGCAACCGGATTGGCTTCTTCTTGTGCACGTGGGTTAGCGAAGGGGAGGCCGCTGCAGCACCCAACTCCTACGCTCATCAGCTGGCAATCCCCGAACTTGCGCTTGTCAGCCGGGAGGTCTGGTGACTGCCACTGCTCTCCTTTGCCACCCCACCCATCCTCGACTTCTCCTTCACCTGTTCATGTCGAGCCTGCTGGAGCTTGACAGGGAGAGAGGGAGGGAAGGAGGAAGGGACTTCTCCTCTCTTAAGCTTCAAAGCATGATTGGCTTCCCAAGGGCACCACAATCCTCACGAAAGCGGGGGGGGAAGCAAAGGGGGCGAGAAAGCTCGTGACGGGCTCGAAGCAGCACCTGTCAGCATTGGTGACAAGAAATTCCCCACAAACCCAGGGAAGGGGTGGAGAAAAGGAGCCCCCTTTGGGAGGAAACTGCCACCTTCTTCTCCTTGGCTTTGCGCTCTTATGTTCCTCTGCAGCCAAGCTGCCAAGCCTCTCCTGGCTGGAACTTCCTTTCCTTCCCTCCCTCTTGGTCTCTTCCTCCTTCCCTCCCTCTCTCATTGTCCCTTCCTTCCTTCCTTCCTTCCTTCCTTCCTTCCTTTCCTTCACCTCCCTCTTGGTCCCTCCTTCCCTCCCTCTCTTCCCTCGTCCCTTCCTACCTTTTTATCCTTCGCCTCCCTCTTTGTCCCTCCTTCCCTCCCTCTTTCCCCTTGTCCCTTCCGTCTGTCCTTCCTTCCCTCTTGTCCAGGATTGGGGCGAACCTCTACAGCTGATCCACGCTTTTGCAGAGCAGCCAAGAAGCAGGTCAGCTGTAGCAGCTCTCCTTGGATCCTGCCCAGCAAACTTGCTCGAGCTTTGCTAGAAAACATGCTGTTTGCTAATTTAGCAGAAGCGCGAATCAACTGTAGCCCGGCGCTGATCCTGGGCCTTCTGCTAACTTAACAAGCCACATGTTTTCTGGCGAAGCTGAGTATGTGAGCTGGGCGGAGCTCTCCTCTGCCTCTGGCAGCCCGTCCCCCTCCCCTTGTCCCTTCCTAGGCACGGAGGGGGGGAGGAAGGAAGGAACGAAGAGGAAGGGAAGTAATGGACAATGAGAGAGAGAAGGAACAATGGAAGGGAGGGAAGGATTGAAGGGACAAAGAGGGAAGGAAGGAAGGAAGGAAGGAAGGAAGGAAGGAAGGAAGGAAGGAAGGAAGGAAGGAAGGAAGGAAGGGACTAAGGGAGGAGAAGGAAAGGAAGGAAAGAAGGAAGGAAGGGACTAAGGGAGGAGAAGGAAAGGAAGGAAAGAAGGAAGGAAGGGACAATGGGAGAGAGGGAGGGAAGGAGGAAGAGAGAAGGAGATGAAGGAAAGGAAGGAATAAAGGAATGGACAATGCGAAAGAGGGAGGGAAGGCGGAAGAGACTAAGGGAGGTGAAGGAAAGAAAGAAAAGAAGTAAGGAAGGGACAATGGGAAAGGGAGGGAAGGAGGAAGAGATTAAGAGGGAGGTGAAGGAAAGGAAGAAAAGAAGGAAGGAAGGGACAATGGGAGAGAAGGGAGGGAAGGAAGGCAAGCACCCACCCCAGTCCCATCCTAGAGACCCACAGATTCCCCCCCACAGGCACTCTGCAACCTGAGTGATCAGCTGGCCACGCTCCCTGGCCATTGATCACGTGACCCTGGGACACTGTGAACGTCATAATTATGAATCAGTTGTCAAGCATCTGAATGTAAATCACATGACCCTGGGGATGCTGCAACAATCATAAGTGTGAAAAATGGTCATAATTCACTGTTGTAACTTCAAACAGTCACTAAACGAATTGTCGTAATTCGAGGACTACCTATACTTTCCCATTTTTTTCTTTTTTTTTTTTGGTCAATTTTTTGATACCCCCGGCCAGCTGGATGCGGGGTTGGGGGGTCACCACAACCTGAGGAACTGTATTAAAGGGTCGCGGCAATAGGAAGGTTGAGAACCACTGGCCTACATTATCCTTCACATAATAAAACAAAAATGCATGAAGGAACATAGCTACATCAGCTTCAAAGAAAGTTACTGGCAATTTCTTTCCTTTTGATTGAAGGTGGGCTAAATTTATGGAGCTAAAAATATAGAGCGTTATCAGCTGCAGAACTTTAAAACATTCAGAATAAATGAATGCAGCAGAGGCACAATGCATAACCGATTAATCAGAGGAAGAATGTGGAATCAAGGGAGCATATTCTCATTTCATGTGCTGGGAATGATACACACAATCTCCCTTAAGTGTCAATTAGAGATGAGACTGTAACCCTTAGCTGCTGCTATTAGATCACAATGGACAGAACAGCTAATGCATTACGCTGCTATTGTCCATCAGTGATAATATTAAAGCAGTAAGTTGAGCAAGGTGGGGGGGGAAGGGAGCTACATTTCTGTAGAGAAAGGAAAAGATAAAAAGTGGAAGGTTTACTTTGCCTTCTTTGATAATTTCGTAGATAAGAAAAAGAAAAGTAAAAATACAACAAATTGGACTAAGAACATCTTACTGAATCACAGAGTACAAGTAGCCCTTGACGTACGACAGTTCATTCAGTGACTGTTCAAAGTTACAATAGCACTGACTTATGACCATTTTTCCACTTATAACCATTGTAGCATCCCCCATGGCTACGTGATCAACATTTGGATGCTTGGCAACTGACTCATACTTAACAGCAGTGTCCCCTGGGGTCGTGTGATCACCTTTTGCGAACTTCTGACAAGCAAAGTCAACGGGGAAGCCGGATTCACTCAACAACCTTAACAACTCAACAAGTGAGTTGTTAATAACTTAACAACTGCAGTGATTCACTTAATAACGGTGGCAAGAAAGATCGTAAAATGGGGCAAAATTCACTTAACAAAAGTTTCACTTAGCAACAGAAATGTTGGGCTCAGTTGTGGTTGTAAGTCGAGGATTACCTGCACCATGGCTTTGAAATACAGTTGTTGTTGTTGTTGTTGTTGTTGTTGTTGTTGTTGTTATTAGCCAAATGTTTGGACTTGATTTGGCATTTTTGTCAACCTATGGTTTAATAATGGTATCACTATTACTATTATTTGGCAAAAGTTCAGAGTTGGTTTCGGGCAATCAAAGAAGAAGGAAGGGATAAATAAGAAAGTTTTCTTAAATAATATTGCAGCAATTTCTGTGAATCTCTCTCTCTCTCTCTCTCTCTCTCTCTCTCTCTCTCTCTCTCTCTCTCTCTCTCTCTCTCTCTCTCTCTCTCTCTCTCTCTCTCTCTGTGTGTGTGTGTGTGTGTGTGTGTGTGTGTGTGTGTGTGTGTGTGTGTGTGTGTTATATACCTATTTTGGATCATAGTCTACCAAGAATTTCTTTTTTGCCCTCCTCCTATAGCTCCACTTTATAAGGAAAAGGAATGATCCTGATTGATGCAAAATAAAATTTAAATAAACCCATAAATTAAGCACCCAAAAAAGAAATATATCTTCTTAATTTAACTGGCCGCAGTAGAAGTTGGAAGAATCTGACCAGAGCTATCAAACCTAACAGAGTTATAATGGAACAAAGAATCAAAGGAAATGGATGAATAGATCAGGAGATTCAAACTTCCACTACTTAATCCTGGCTACCTGCTACTGGCATTCAAATTGGCTCCAAGTATACAATAGAAATAAAGGTTGAAAACTTCAAAATAGTGACAGTGAATAGCTATCACAATATTGTTAACAGTTGAAAGTAGATCATTAAAAAAGCCCCTAACATTCCTTCAGTTTTCACTTCATTTTAGAAATTCAGCAGTGACATCATTCTTATATGTGAGGGTGCCATCATGGAGAAGGCCTTGCAAAAAGTGTAACACATTCAAAATCAGGATATTATGTAATATCGGTGCAGCCTGTTTATTTGACTGGAATTATTATGGTGTGGGATGCAATGATGCTTGTTCCTTGAGATCTGAGAATATGTGGCATATGGATATAATGAACGGTGAAATTTTATTCTCTCACACACACAATTCTAGAAGCGAGGTCAAGCATGGAAACTGAACAGTGGCAGATGAGAGAGGGAGAGAGAGAGAGAGAGAGAGAGAGAGAGAGAGAGAGAGAGAGAGAGAGAGAGAGAGAGAGAGAGAGAGAGAGAGAGAGAGATTGGCCATTAGTCATATTTCTATTTCCCTGTTTTCACCTGATTTTTATCCAGATTTGCCAGTAAACTGTTTTAATGTTTGCTAACATTAAATAAATAAATATCAATATATCTACAGTATATATTTATATTTATATCTGTATCTCTTTGAATTTCTCTCGGTCTCTATATTTCTATCTCATCATCTGTCTGTCTGTCTGTCTGTTTATCTATCATCTATCTGAACAGAGTAACTGTGTGTTTATTACAATTTGAACATATGGATTAACTGAGAGTGCTGAGTGCAAACTAAACTGGAAATTACACAGTTTCCTGAATTAAAAACATGCTTTCACACGTATACCACATATATTAATAATAATAACAATTGGGATGCAGTTATTTCCCCTTCCATGAAATAATGTGACTATTTACTAAGTGCCTATATCTATATCGATCATCAGTATTGATCAACTTCCCATATTGTGGAACAAGGTGATGATATTCATGAGTCAGGCTCACCCTGGGGTCCTGTGGCTCCCCATGTGAATCAGCAAGCACCTTTTGTTCTCCCCCACAAAAAAAGGCTTTGCAGAAGCCAGCTGTATAGGAGCATAAAGTGACCCATTTACAATTCTGAGAACAGATAGCTGCTGCCTACAAAGCTTTGTGTGGAAACAGAGCAATCTCCTGCTGATTAAAAAGGAAGGCCAGAGGGAAGCAACAAGCTCCATTGACTCCTAAGCCAGCCACTTATATCTGCATAAAATCTTGGAAGGACAGGGTAGGCAATAACAGGCTGAAAAGCTTTTTCGTTTTTTTTTTTTTAAATTTACTGTTGTTTTTGTGTTTCCAGCAAGGATTTATCAGAGTTAGTCCTTTTATTTCAGTCCATGGCATCCAGACTGGCTGGCCTCAGTCCATATCAAAGCAGAAAAGTAATTATGGCGTGTGTCTGATGTTTGGTCTGGTGATTAAGACCCCAGGCTAAAAACTAGAAAGCTATGAATTCTAGTCCCACCTTAGGCATGAAAGCCAGCTGGCTGACTTTGGGCCAGTCCTTCTCTCTCAGCCCAACCCACCTCACAGGGTTGTTGTGGGGAAAAATAGGAGGAAGGATGTCTGTATGTATGTATGTCTACCGCCTTGAGTTACTTATAAAATCTGGTCAGTAAATACATTCCTAAATGTAGCAACATTTATTTACGATAAAATCAGGAAGGAGAGGATGTGAAGGTTCATTCTCTGAGCTTGTGAGTTGGTTTCTGAACGTTTTGTTACCAGGTTAAGTAACGTCTTCAGCAGAGTTTAAGGGATGCCAATGTTCTTCTATTTATAAGGGCTTCAGGTGTAGATGTATGTCAAGTGAGGATCTTGTGGTGGATCAGGTTGAGTCATCAATGAATCTTGTGATGGGGAGTTTACATCAGGTCAGGGTCGTTGGGAGGATATGTAATAAAAAAAGAGATTTGCACTCAATAAATGCCCCAGTTACATACTAAAATAGCACTTTGATTTGAGCCACAGTGCTTATAGTAAAGACGTGAGAATTGGAGGGAAGTTGAAAAAATGATAAAGGCAATATATAGGACACAAAAGGCTAGAGTGATAATTAACGGGGATAACACAGAGAAATTTGAAATAAATAAAGGAGTAAGACAGGGATGTCCAATGTCACCTCTGCTTTTTATTTTGACTTTAGAAGTGCTACTAACCCAAATTAGAACTATAAAAGATAAAGACAGAAGAATATAAAACGCAGGCATTTGTGGATGATTTGGTGTTTTTTAATAGAGGAACCACTAGAAATAGGAAATATTCTAATGAACGAAATAGAAAAATATGGAACTGTGGCAGGACTGAAAATTAATAGAGAAAAGACTAAAATGTTAGTAAACAATTTAACTGAAAAACAAAAAAGGAAATTAGAAGAAGAGTTGGGACTGCAAATTGTGAAAAAGATCAAATATTTAGGAATTTGGCTCACTATAAGATGTTCCTCAATGAAAGAGGATAATTATAAAAAATTGATATTACAAATGAAAAAAGATCTTGAGATCTGGGGAAAGCTACAGTTATCATTCTTAGGAAGGATTTCTGTGATAAAAATGAATATACTACCAACACTATTATATTTATTCCAGACAGTCCCTCTAAAATTAGAGAAGAGATTTTTTGACGAATTAAATAAAATAATCAATAAATTTACTTGGTTGGGTAAGAAATCACAGATAAATATTAAAATGCTGCAAGATTTATTTATTTATTTATTTATTTATTTATTTATTTATTTATTTATTTATTTATTTATTTATTTATTTATTTATTTATTTATTTATTTACTTATTTACTTATTTACTTATTTACTTATTTACTTATTTGACTTATATGCCACCCTTCTCCCCAGACTCAGGGCGGCTCACAACAGAATACAAGTACAAAGATATATAAATCATTTAAAATAATGATACAATATAAAACTATAAAACTATCCACTCATACAACATACAATCCCAATCAAGGGCCCAGGGGCAGAGCGTAGCTCACACGCCCCAGGCCTGTCTGCATAGATGTGTTTTTAAAAGTTTTCGGAAAGCTAGGAGGGAGGGAGCAGTACGAACTTCTGACGGAAGTTGGTTCCAGAGGGCTAGGGCAGCAACAGAGAAGGCCCTAACCCTAGGTCCCGCCAAATGACACTGCCTAACAGACGGGACCTGTAGGAGGCCAACCCTATGTGCCCTAACCGGTCGCTGGGATTCGTGGGGCAGAAGACGGTCCCGCTGCCATATAGGGCTTTATAGGTCATAACCAACACTTTGAATTGTGTTCGGAGACCAATTGGTAGCCAATGCAGCTCACGAAGGGCTGGAGTAATATGAGCATGTCTTGGGAGACCCAAGACAGCTCGCACGGCCGCATTCTGAACCACCTGCAGTCTCTGGACATTCTTCAAAGGTTGCCCCATGTAGAGAGCATTACAGTAGTCGAATCCCAAGGTGACAAGGGCATGGGTGACTGTGAGGAGTTACTCCCGATCCAAATAGGGCCGCAACTGATGCACCAGGTGAACCTGGGCGAATGCCCCCCTCGCCTCAGCTGAAAGATGGTATTCTAAACTTAGCTGTGGATCGAGGAGGACACCCAAGTTGTGAACCCTCTCCGATGGGGATAAAACTTCCCCACCCAGAGTGATGGATGGACAGATGGAACTGTCCTTAGGAGGCAGAACCCATAGCCACTCCGTCTTGTCGGGATTGAGTCTGAGCCTGTTGGCACCCATCCAGACCCCAACAGCCTCCAGGCACCGGTTCATCACTTCCACTGCTCTGCTGTAATGACGCGGGGTAGAGATGTAAAGCTGAGTATCATCAGCATATTGATGAAAACTTACCCCGTGCCGATGGATGATCTCACCCAATGGTTTCATGTATATGTTAAAAAGCAGAGTGAGAGAACAGACCCCTGAGGGACTCCACACGGAAGAGACCTTGGAGCCGATCTCTGATAGTAGAAGTAGAGGTGGCCTTGGGATCCCAAAATGGGAAATTTACTATCAAGCAGCCGGGTTACTTTGGATTAGGGACTGGATAAATTTAGATAATAAAAGGGTCTTAACAATTGAAGGACATGATCTACAGGCCGGTTGGCATGCCTTTCTATGGGATAAATGCAAGAAGACACACACATACTTTTACCAACACAAGATAAGAGATGCATTGATTTGGACGTGGGAAAAGGTTAAAAGGAAACATTATTTGAAATTACCAAATTGGGCCTCACCGATGGAGGCAATGATTCACCCGAATACATTAGACAAAAAAGATGATAAGATATAGATTATTAGATAATAAGATTATTAGATAACCAAGGAAATCTCAAATCAAGGGAAGAATTAAAAGAACAGGGAATAATTATAGATTGGTGGCCATACTGACCACATCCTTCCATTGGACGGTTCTCCTGCTGCTGTGCCTTCCCACCTTTTTCACCCAAGGAAGCAGTTATCTCTAGCCTTTTCCTTCATGTGGAGGAAGACTATTTCCTGAACAAATAGTCTAATTGAGCCTAGAGGCTATCTGAGAGCCAAAGAAGAAATCCTTCTAACTCAGGTAACTGATAGAATGGCAGACCTTTGGATTACCTACTCCTGAAAAAATTCGCTAAAGAAATATTTCTGCAGATTTCAAATTGGTAACCTTTCCTTCAGTAAGTTAATTAAACAGTTGTTATGTTTTTTTAATTATTACTGATAAAGAGAAGTATTAAAATATTTTATTTATTTAAACATTTATTTAGTTTCTCCCTCCCCCCCATTATGAATTACACCCTAAGGAGTGGATAAGAAACTTCTACAAACTAACTTTTTTGAATCTCTACATTTGTTGGTGACTGGAAATTCCCATGGACTTTTCACATAAAAGATGAACTTGTGACTTAGGGTTCTGAGTATTAGGCAGGATAACTTACAAAAAGATGAGAGTTGTGATATAACTTTAGAGATAGAGAGGTTACAATATAATTGTACTTACAACTGCTGTGAAGAATAACAGAAACTACTTTATACCTTTATATATTTCTTTTTTCTCCCTACTTTCCTATTCTTATTGTATTTTTAGCTTTTTCTTTTATTCTTCTCTTTCCTTTTTGCTCTATTTCCATTTGTATTAGTTCTTACTATTGCTGTTAAAATGTTCAATTAAACATGTACATAAACATATACATACAGATATGAAACTTCAATCTTCTGTTTGGTTGCTTTTTCATCTGTCTGCATTTTTGTGCCCTACATTAGGGTCTTGCCCATTAACTGTTTCTAATCAACAATCTGCGCAAGAGCTTATACATAAAGGCTACCTCTAATTTTCTCTGCACTAGAACAAAACCCAGGACTAGTTGACTGATATAATCCCAGAGTAGCTGATGATCCTGATGTCCTGAAAGTGGTGGTCCCATACATGTACCTTTAATCTGTTGGTAAATTTGTCCATCAGATTGGAATTATGTGGTTAGGCAAAGATTTATGAGATCCATAATCCTGGATGTTTCAGTCTCAGGTGTTCTGAGGAGCAATGTGGTCATAGATTCTTTGGCTAATTCCAGATCTGTGGATGTGAAAAGGGCTGTGATATCAAATAAGACCATGATTTCATCCTCATTACCCTTTTGGGGTGTCCATGGAAGCGTGAGAGGATGGGTCCACTTCTTCTCATGTGCCACCGTTCCTCTTTGGTAATTTGGTCTTTCTTAGTGAGGTCACTGAGAGCTGTCTTGATCTGGTTGTCTAGTTTTTGTATTGTGTTAGTGTTCACTGTCTAGTATTGTATTAGTCTTCTTTGTCTAAGAAAGGCCAAATTACCAAAAACAGAGATATAGAGTTCTTCTTGGAGGTTTATTTAAAAATCTGTTCCTTTTTGTTATTGTTGTTTTATTTTAACTGTGATGAACCAGAGAACTGCATTTAACTATGGATTTTATACATGAATAGCTTTATACTAATGAGCATAGCCCTACGCAAAACTATAAAACCTACAATCTTTTAAAAATCCTATACAATAGTTACCATTAGTAAATGTCTAGTTTAAATTAGTACTAGAAACTATGTTATTAAATTGTTTGAAAAAAATAAGGCTGAGATTTTTTTTTAATTCAAAATTATCCTCTCCCCATAGGAAAGTCTTTTACTGTTAACTAAAGTCATTTTAAACTTTACCTCAAATAAAATTTCACTTTTCATGACAATATATTTATAAATTTGGGGAGTATATGAGACATTTTACAAATAGGTATAAACTGACTAATTTTGGTTGAAGGAAAAGCTGTTATGCTGAAAGGATATGTTAAAACTATTCACTATTTGAATGACAGTTAAAATATACCATCCTGGGGAATAAAGCAATCGGTGATTAGTTTTATGTTGTTTCCATTATCAAATTTCTGAATACAAAGTGCTGGGAATAAAAAAGAAAAGTGTTAAAGTAGTTATTTCTTACATATGTTCTTCCAAAAGAGAGGTGCTTGGCCATTACATATAGACATCTGACTTAAGTCTGCAGGCCTCCTTGCACTCTTTGTTGTTTTTAATTAGTTTACCATCACTGAGTTCCCTTTGATTTTTTTCCTCCATCATTGCATAAGATTTCAGAAAGATTATCTTATTATCAAACACTTTATTTAGGCCAAATGATCAAAAGGTTGACACATGCAAAGTCAGAGAGGGACGACTTTAGCACTCTTACAAATTAGCTTGGCTGTACCTACCGTAGGTAGCTTCTACAAGAAACAAAGAGGAGCTTGTGAAACATGTTCTTTCCAGAACTATCTTGGGCTATATGTTACCACCTTTTCTTTAAAAAAGGGGGGGAAGCACAAATACTCTTTGGGGGGGAAACTTACCTATTACTGTATTCTTCCATTCATAATACTTACTTGGAAATAAACAACTGTCTCATGTGCCACTCTAATTTATACAGATCATAATTGAATAATTGTAAGGTTATTAGTAGTTATTAAATTTGCAAAGATTAACTCGAGCAACCTCTAGTCTGGAAAAGGTAAGAGTGAATAGTCTGTTATTATTGCAAAAAGATCCTTTTGCAATTTATAAGAAGGAATGTATAGATCAATAAATGGAAACACTGTTGGGCAAGAAAGACCAGGTCCACACGTGAAGGTTAAATTAAACTGATTGATTGCTAAAAGCATATGCAAAGGAATCTCCTCAATTAACAGCACCTGCTTAGAGTTAGATAATAGTCAACAACCATCAAGGGGGGTTGAATTAGTTCTCTTGTGGCTACTAGGCTGATTCTAGGCTGAGTTCCCTTTTCACTCTGCCCTCCGGTTCTGCTGTCCTTTCTCTTAGAGGCACTCAATAAATCAATTACAAAAGATGAAAAAAATAAGCAATACTAGATGGTATTTATAATATATATATATATATATTATAATATATATATTATAGATCTTCTAAGAAAATTTGGTTAAACCATTAACTCGGGAAATAAATTACATTCATCATCAGAAACTTCCTTTCTGATTGCAAAAATCTTTCTACTGTAGCCTTGAGTTATTAAAAGGAGATCATCCAGATTCATCTTTCTATTGAATGTAGATTATAAACCTTTTATGACAATACTTGCAAAAAGACTAAATGACATTTTACCTGACTTACTGTAGCATGATCAAAATGGATTTGTCCCAAATAAATGCGTAAAGGACACGATCAGGTATGTTTAGAAATCAAAAGAACAAGAAAATGGCTATATTTTTTTCTCAACATAGAGAAAGCACTTAATAATTTATTTGGGCTTTCTGAAAAGCATGATTGTGGTTTGAATTTTCGTGTATGGAGATGGAGCATTTGTAAAGAACAAGTAGCCAAAATAATAATATATGAATTTTTGTGATAGAAATTTGTTATGGGACAAGATAGGTGTGTTCAATTTCTCTCTCTCTCTCTCTCTCTCTCTCTCTCTCTCTCTCTCTCTCTCTCTCTCTCTCTCCTTCTTTGTTTCAATTACTGGTAGCAAGGAAGATACAATATAAAAATATAATTGCAAAACCTGGAAAATCAAGAACAGTATCATTTTATGCAGATGTTATATTTACAGTTGCTCTCCAAAGAATCTCCTCAATTAAACATGCAACATATACAAGCAGTATGGTTTGCTATCAGTGTCTCAGATTAATTAGAATAAGAGTCTAATAATTTCATGGCATTTGCTTTAAAGAACAGTATCTGTAACAAATAGCAGAGTTCAATATCACTGTTATATTTATTAAGTGCTTGTGGATTTACTTAATAAATACCAAATTATATTTAAAGTCAAAGTTAAGAAAAAAATATTCATAGACTTGGAAAAATAAGATAAAGCTAAACGTGTCTTGGTTAGGAAGACATGCAGCAGCCAAAAGGAATATTTCACTGAGATTTTATATTTCAAATGAACCCAATAAAAATATAAGAGGAAGTATTAAGCGAGTGGCAGAGACAAGTAGCTAATCAAATATGGCCAAACTGAAATTAAAAATTAAACCCACAATTTTACAAAACCTGAAGAATAACATGAACTGGCGGTAGGAACTTCAAATGGTACTATGAAACCAGCTGCTTAATTGGGATCACAGACTGGATTATATTTCTTTATAGCTGGATAACCTTTGGACAATGGAGAAATAATATTACACTTTGAGAAAACGGACACGAGATATTGGAAAGGTAGAGAGTAAGAAAGATGAGAGTATGGGAAAGGTAGAGAGTAAGAAAGATGACCAGAGACGGAGATAGGAAGACTTTGTTGTCAAGGCAACAGTAGCTGAAACATTTTTTTCATTCTACAACATATGGGTATTCAGAAATGGTTCAGATACCTCCCTAATCCATTCAATTACAAGGAGACGATATACAGCAAAAACAGGCTTGCAAGATTCAATTGTTACATCATACCTCAATAAATGTAGTTGCAGATTTCATGGTTTTGTCCATCTAGTGTGATTGACAGGATATTACTTCAGTCTGATTGCACTGATCTAAGTATCTAAGTATTTCAGGTCAAATTCTCTTTCTTCCAGCTGTTGCTCTTGTTGTTGTTAAAATTTACCAAACTTACAGAGTGTACCAGGTTAGCTCTAAATATTGCCAGGACCTTTTATGCTTTTAATTCTCTCTTTAGAAAATGGTTAACTACATAGCAATGTACAAAATAACTACATGTTTTTTTTAAAAAAAGCTGATATGATATTTAATTCAACAGTTACATTTATAATTATATCTATAATATATAGTCTACATATGGATTTGTATTACACCCAAAGTTTGGGTTTCTTTTAACCTCATGTATAATGTAATATATTAGATTTTGCTTGAATCAACAAATGTAGATTATTTTAGACAGAATAGAAACATTTCTTAATAGTTTGCTGTTGGCATATGATTCATATTATATTGGTCATTTTTTTAAAAAAATAAATATTTTATTACACAATGGTTTGAAATCTTATTTAATACAAGAAACTTTTAATATTCAGTACTAATCTAACATTAGCTAGAAATTTTAATTTAATTTTATACTTAAAACTTAATTTTACACCTTGTAAATCTCTTTTCTCTTTGATGCATTTTCTCTAGGAGGAAATGTTTTTCCAAAGTTCAGAGGGTTAGTGATAGCAAAGTTCCATATTAGTATTCACAAAAAAAAAGGAATAATCTTATTCAAAGCCTTAACAGCAAGGGAGAAAGGAGATAAATAGAAAACTAGACACGAAATGGAACAAAAAGGTAGCCTGAGCAGATGCTATAAAATTTTATAAGAAACCAAAAAGCAGGATCAAACAAGGGACTCTGGGAATTTATGGTGCCTTTAGCATTCTTGTGTTTTTTTTAGATGTTACATTTCCTATGCATATAAGCAGGAGAAATTAGTTCAGTAAAAGCCACATATAGCTATCATGTTTCATCACAAAGGACAGGGGTTTTTAACTGCATGAAGCAATTTTAGCAATCAACTAGCCATAATCCGATCAAAATAGAAATATATTTTGGCTTTCCCTATGGACACACAATGCTTGAATTTTTGAATTTTACAGATAATCAGACAGCCTCACTGTAGGGTCTTCTAAAACTATGCATTAAAACTTCAAGTATGCAGAGCATAGACTGCAAAGAAGTCTGTGAATGTGGGCCAAAATTATATGAAAAAATTGCCAAGAGGCTGCCACGAAAAGGATAACCTGCAGAAATCTATTTTACTCAAGATTTGGGAAGCACTTCACATTTTCACCTTTCAGTTCTGCTTCATTGGCCAATACAAGCAACAGAGAGCCAATTTGGGATCTAGTGCAAGGATCTTCAAACTTGGCAATTTTAAGACTTGTGGATTTCAACTCCCAGAATGGCTGGCTGAGGAATTCTAGAAGTTGAAGTCCACAAGTCTTAAGGTTTGGAGACCCCTGGTCTAGCGGCTAAGGCACCAGGCTAGAAACTGGGGTACCGTGAGTTCTAGTCCCACCTTAGGCATAAAACCAGCTACGTAGGTGACCTTGAGCCAGTCATTTTTTTCTCAGCCCAACTCAATTCATGGGGTTGTTGTTGTGGAGAAAATAGGAGGAAAAAGGTGTGTTGGACATGTTTGCCACCTTGAAGTATTTGTAAAAGAAATAAAGGTGGGATATAAATAAATAAAGTAAATATAACGTTTATCTCCATGTCCCACTTACTATAGCAAAAAAGTGCTTGCTAACCATTTTTAGAGGACATTTCTTCATGATGTCACTTTTGTCTTATTCTTAACCAACACAAGACTGAAATTCACATTTAATTCTTCCAGATTAAAATTAGCTAGATTCTTTTGTTAGATTCAAGTTCAGTCCTAGAGTTTCACCCTTATAACAAAACACTCAGGCAACCTGAAAGCTGATTACAGCCTCTAACCCAGGCAACTACTCATCATTGTCCTAGATTATGGAATAATTTAAGAGCAGCAATTAGTGCTTCTTTTTCCTACCCGCAGCTTACTTTGCCAGGATAATATACAGAGCCAAGAGGATTTACCAACTGCAATCCATAAATTGTCCCATATTAAAACTATAAGAATTGCACCAGTCAGCATACTCATCACTGAAGTAGAATATAACTGAACCATCAGGATAACATAATTTATGTCAGCATACCTAATCAAGCATGGGAGGATTGCACATTATGGTCATGAAAAAGAGATCACAGATGCATTAAATTCTTAACTCGTTCCTGATCTACCAGTCATCCAGATTCTTCAGCCCAGATATGGCAACCTTCATAAAACACGATTTCTTTATTTTGCTCAATAATTAGCATTCCAGATTGAGGATACTCAGTCTTATATTTGGGGACTCTTCCTTCCATTTGGAGGTTGATTCTACATTTTGAGGGGGAGAATTTGTGTGATGGATGTATTTGTATCCAATTCTGGGAACATTTATGTTTTAGATTTCTCCATTAATTTTTGTGGACAGATCTCTGTTGCATCCTCTAGCATTTGAAATAGATTTTCGGTGAGAACCATGAAATAATTGCACACGATTAATCTGTTCTGACTGACTTTCTCTTCTTTCTTTTCTTTTTGATATCAATCAATTCTACTTACTATTCTGCTTACCTGTTCCTTCCAACGATCAATTCAGTCTAGGTCCTGGCCCCACTTGCTTTTCACTGAAGCAGCTGGGAAGATGTTTCTATGCACAATTTTTTTTGTTTGCTTTAAATATTTTTTTTATTATTTGACAAACTTCAGGTTCTGGCTGAGAACTGTTGATACAGCCTTCTTTGTAGCTGTTTTGTTTCAGCTATAAAAGTAAAGATTTTCAAACCACTGAACTGTCAGTAGCACACACAATATGAAAAAAAAATGGATCATTTGTTTCTCCTCCTACTCCTCCTTTCTGGTTCACAAGTAGTTGTTTCTTCTCTCCAAATATTTTATTTAAATCCCATATCTTTTTTTTAAAGATGTTTCTCTTCTGTTGCAAGAACTAAACATTCAGTAAATCCTCTGTTTGTGAGAATGAGTTTTGTTCTTTCTTTTTAATAGAGAGTAATTAAAACACTCATTTGGTTTATTGACAGAAGTACTAGTAAAACGAAGACATATTTGTCACCATCCATTAACTACTACAGCTTACTGTGGGCAAAATAAATAAACAAAGAAAGGCAGGTTGTTTCTTATTTTAGTTTACTGGTATAACTTCTTCTGCCTGTATTAACTTGCATATAAATGTCTGAAATTGAATTGTAGTTTTGGAAATTGTCCTTTTGTTCTGATGCCGTGCTATAATTATAAGCGTGTTTATTTAAACTACAGAGATATTGAATATGATGAAGTGATGACCAGTGAAAGAATAACTTGGCCTTCTTTCCACCATGAGAGAGGATGAAGAAATTCCTGTCACATTGGTCTTGAATAGCAAAATGATAATCAAACCTTTTGTTTATCATTTAGTGGCAGATTCAAAGCCAGTCCATGATAGCAAACCCTAGTAAGAGTAGGGAAATTTTTACACTTGAACTAATTAATATATTTTAATAAAGAAAAAATAGGCCATTTTGTTAAAGTGGAATAAAACAAAAGGCCCGGTGGCGCCGTGGTTAGAATGCAGTATTGCAGCCTGACTCTTCCCACTGCCAGGAGTTCGATCTTGATGGGGCTCAAGGTTGACTCAGTCTTCCATCCTTCCGAGATCAGTAAAATGAAAACCCAGATTGTTGGGGGTAATATGCTGACTCTGTAAACCATTTAGAAAGGGCTGTGAAGCAATGTGAAGCAGTATATAAGTCTAAGGGCTATTGCCAAGTGCTATTTCCAGATTTGTAGACACAGCTTTTGGCTCCTCAAATTATGCACTCCAATATTAGTCTAATCCATTACATTTTCTGTCAGTGTTTACAAAATTCCCAATCTACCTCACCGTTGTTCTTGCAAATACTTTTCCGAGGATATTTTGCATGCATGTTTTCATAGTACGTTTTCATACCTATATTTCCTAATGTGCATATTTTGAGCCCAGAATTTCAATACTCTATCTAAAAAGATATCTAATCATATCAACTATAGGCTTTTTACCCTGCTACACATTCCAAATATAGGATTTTGTTTTTTAAAAACCAACCATTCAGTCAGCTCTGATCAATGTATCCTTTTTTCTATATTGTTTATGATGAGTTTATTTTATATTGTGTGTGGGGGAAAACTAGCCTGAAACAGGGAATGATGAGCATTTTTTGCTATTTAATTTTTTATAGTCTTGGTATATAGGAATACTTTTAAAAAACAGCGATGATCTTTAGACTTCACAATAGCAGTGCAGATTCACCACTAATAAAATTAAACCAGATCATGGTAGGTTTCATTTATGGGTTATTAATCTTAGTTGATTCAAATTTCATCTGAGAAAATTGATTTCCTGTTATATATTAGGGTTTCAATTACTCTTCAAGGTAACAGAGCTTTAACATCTACCACCTTTGCAAGATGTAGCTGACTCTGGTCTAATAGGAAATCATGAATTATCACACACATACAGAGAGAGAGGGGGGAGGGAGAGAGAGAGAGAGAGAGAGAGAGAGAGAGAGAGAGAGAGAGAGAGAGAGAGAGAGAGAGAGAGAGAGAGATTCCTTATCCACTTTTTTCAGGGAATCATTGATATAACAGTGATGAAAAAGGAAACGTTGTGAGCAATATTCAGGTTGGTAGAGCAAAAGAAAGATTGTAAGCATAGGTACACTTTCACTTAGCAACTGTTTCACTTAACAACCAAACTGCTGTTGTCAATTGTGGTTGCTAAATGAAGACCACCTGTACCGATGAGGTTCTTGGCATTCCTATTTCCTTACCCATTTGTTAGATGGACAGCAGCAGGTGTGTCTTGATCACTGCAGCAAATTTGGGAAGTGTGCTCTGAACTGCCAAACTTCATTGGAAAGGTTCACTTTTTTTCTCTGAACTCACAGTAAGTAAGATGAACTGAGTTCAAAGGTTTCCATAATGCTGCTGATTGGGCAATGATATTTTAATAGAACAGGAACATAACTGGCCTTGTTTGAATTCATATAAGCCTCTGGGATATTAATTGACTTGGGTGAAATAATCCATTGTTGGTGCTTTCCTAATCCACTAAGATCTTCATTAATTTAGTTGATCCAGGCTGAAAAATACCTTGAATGTCTTTACAAAGAAAAGATCTATTTTGTTCACAGAAGAAAATAGAAATATTTGTTAAAGAAACCTGAAATGGCATCTTATTAATTATTTTCAGATAGTGAGATAAAAATCAATTATTCAGAAGTAGAAACAAAACTCTTCTATAATTATTTTGCCTTCAGACATTTATCTATACCCCCAGATACATGAGGTTGTAAATGAAGGCATCTCTTCATGACTTCTATTATTGAGGGTTTTTTTTTTTAGAAAACAACCTCAAGGTTCTTCCAGCTTTCGCACAATTTTTTCATTTGTTATTTTAATTGTACTGACTTACTATTAATTATAAAGATATTAGTCCCTCTATTTCAAAAGAGAGGATGTAATGCTTTCCTCTACATACTTCCTAGCAGCCAAAACAGCTGACCCCATAATCACTGGACATATCACACTTTTTAAAAAGCTACAAATAGTGAGTATGCTCAAAGCAACATATTAATATCAATAAACATGATCAGAACAGTAGAAATGAATGAGATTATAAACTACAATAAATGCTATCCACATATGTTTTCAAGTAGATTTATTGGAAAAACTAACTTCAATGACATTTGTAAATCCCTAGTTTATTCATTTATATTCTATTTGATACCTTCTTTCTTGCTTTCTTTTTCTTGCTTGAGTGTCATCTTTAAAATGTTCAATTAAAAAAAGGTTAGAGGAATGAGATTGTGATCTACCTGCAATCAAAATGGATTTGAGGAGGTTCTTTGTGAATCCATATTTTCTTGCATATACCCAAATAAGCACTGCCTCTGATAAAGACAGCAGAGAAAATTTAATTCCCTTAGGAAAGAAAAGGAGGATTGCAGAGAAGGTGGTTCTCAGTAAGGGCATTCAAAAATCATTTGTTTGCACTGCTGAAGGGGTGTTAGTTTCAAGAAGTTCTGGAGAAGTTTGCTGAAAAGAATTGTGTGTATGATCTGGGGAAATGTGCTGAAAAGCAGAATAGGAGAGATGTTATGATGACGTTTCTACCTAACTTTCACTCAAGACAATACTCAGAGGATCTGAGGTTTTTACTAGCTAGAGAACAGCCAGCTGTCAGCTTATCTCCTGAAAAGACAACATTGCCAAAAGTCTAAGCAAGCCTTTCCTTACCATTAGAATTAGGAAGTTGTTAGGGTTAAAAATAGAGGAGCACATGGATAAATTAATTTCACGTCATAACTTGCAAATATGTGTGCTTAGAGATGCTTTAGGCTGAAATCTTGGCTACAAAAAAACATTTCCACCTTACAGTTTAAGAGGCAAATAGCTTTGCTTGTGCTATGATCTAAAATGTGAAAGAAGGAACTGATAATTAATGGAATGAGTTTGCTAGTCATGGGCAGCTATGAATATAAATTTATTCATGCTTCTCATTTTAAGGAAATTCTTTAAAAAAGAAGAAAAAAGTTGAGTCTGTACTCAATTTCTATCAAATCCTAAAAACCTACAGGCTGCTCCAGGGATAATTCATTGTATTTCTTGGAAGCTTTTTTTTCCCCCAAGAAGATCAATGGCCAGGCCTGTCCAAAGGAAGGCCACAGCGGCTGCTCTCTACTCAAGAAAGCTATTACAAAAGTAACTTTCTGTCTTGGTGAGAAACTTGCAACTAAATCAGTTTTCTTGCTGTCATCAATGTCTTCAAAAACATGAATGAAAACAACTGCTTCAGATTTAGGAGGAAAAGGAGAACTTCTGGTTGCAATCCTGACATTGATGTGGCAATTGCACATGTAGCTTAATAACACAGCATCTTTTTTTTTTCTAGCCTAAAGCTAACATCAATATGCTGAGTCTACAAATTGCTTAGAGAATGCTGTAAGGCACTATGAAGTGCTATTGCTATGGATTACACTTTGGGCCTCTCCTATGGAGCAACATAGCAGTACTGCCTTTTGAGTCTTTTACGCTTCTGTGGACTATTACAAGCCAAGAATCTAATCCATCATAAAATATAAATGCTAGCATATGTGTCAGCCCTTGAAGTGTGTGCATCTACCTATTGTCTTGCAGGCTAAAAACACCCTGCAAAGATAGGATTCTGCAAAGATAGGATTCTGCAAAGATAGGATTCAGCAAATCCATCAGTAGAATTTTTACATAATTTATGTAAGAGAAGCACTGTGCCTATTGCTTGCTCAACATGCAAAGGAAACATATCAGGGGAAAAAAAATATAGTCAACTTAGTTCAAGGAGGACAGAATGGGGAGATGAAAGAGATTTACTGTGTGACATGCTCCCTGTTTGAAGACCAGACTAACAGCACATCACCTCTGCAGCTCAAGCTGACAACTGCAGCAGAGTTCATTCAAGAAGAGAAAGAGAACCAGGTCCTTGTTGTATTAAGCATCCTTAGACCACACTGATCAGTGAAACAAAATGCTGGTTCATATAAAGAGTACTGAGATGTCATGCATGCTACACCTAATAGGATAGAATTCTTCTTCTTCTTCTTCTTCTTCTTCTTCTTCTTCTTCTTCTTCTTCTTCTTCTTCTTCTTCTTCTTCTTCTTCTTCTTCTTCTTCTTCTTCTTCTTCTTCTTCTTCTTCTTCTTCTTCTTCTTCTTCTTCTTCTTCTTCTTCTTCTTCTTCTTCTTCTTCTTCTTCTTCTTCTTCTTCTTCTTCTTCTTCTTCTTCTTCTTCTTCTTCTTCTTCTTCTTCTTCTTCTTCTTCTTCTTCTTCTTCTTCTTCTTCTTCTTCTTCTTCTCCCTTCTCCCTTCTCCCTTCTCCCTTCTCCCTTCTCCCTTCTCCCTTCTCCCTTCTCCCTTCTCCCTTCTCCCTTCTCCCTTCTCCCTTCTCCCTTCTCCCTTCTCCCTTCTCCCTTCTCCCTTCTCCCTTCTCCCTTCTCCCTTCTCCCTTCTCCCTTCTCCCTTCTCCCTTCTTTCTCTTTTCTCCTCCTTCTTTTCTCCTCATTACTCCCTCCCTCTTTCTGTAATATACATGTTCCAAGAAAAGGAACAAATGATTCAAACCCAATCCAACTATGAAACTGTGCAATCTTACACCAATCACCACTGATTAGAGTGATCTATTTGATAGAGCCTTTGTGAAAATAACATGTGATTCATGCGGACTACAAATACCAGCTGGGGTAAGAGCAGACTGCATATATAATAAACTTCTCTTCACTTATTACATCACTCAGTCACTGCTGCAGCAACATAAAATCTGTAGCTGCATTGCTGTAGTAGCATTTGGAACATGTTATTAAATGCTAATGCAAAAATACCTGCTAGCAGGAAATTTGGATTTGGATCTTGCCTTGTCTTCAGGTATTTGTAACAAGCATGCAGAGAGGGCATGCAGTAATCAAGATCTTTCTTTCTGTACATTTATTTTGAGGATAGGGCAGTGACTCCCTTAACATTTTGAGATTAAAGTATTACAGAAGGGTCACCATTCTCTTGTTAAACTGATTGCTTGCTAACATACAGGACAAATTTACTGCTACTGTATTTCCTTAAAGGGAGTTAAAGTCTTTTCCTGAATGAGACAGTTTCCTGCAGAATTAAGAGGCTGAAACCAGTATTTTGCAAAGAATTTCAGTGGGAAAATAGAAAGGCTTTTCCTCATCAGAAGATACTGTAGACAGGAGAGGGAGGGAAGTTCTTAAAAAAAATAAATCCAAAACCAGTAAGGAGAAGGAGAAGAACAAGGAATGGGGGAATTACAACTTTGCTCTGAAGGTCTTCCAACAGGATTGATGTGTTTTAGGTCTCTCTCTCTCTCTCTCTCTCTCTCTCTCTCTCTCTCTCTCTCTCTCTCCTCTCTCTCTCTCTCTCTCTCTCTCTCTCTCTCTCTCTCTCTCTCTCTCTCTCTCTCTCTCTCTCTCTGAATGCTTTCAGTAGTTTTTTTTCTTCTTCCTTCCACCATGTTTTACTTCAGGGGTGTCAAACTGCCGGCCTGCAGGCTGGTTTCATCATACCGAAGCCGCACCTGCCCCATTGCCGGCAATGCAAAAAGAGTCGGGATATGTCGCGACACGTCACGTGACATGGCGAGTTTGACACCCATGTTCTACTTGAGTCTTCTTTTAAAAGATAGACATTGTAAAGCCTGAATGAGTCATCCAGAATACTCTCATCTGAAAGGAAGTAAACTTTTGGGGATTTATTCACCATTCAGAGGACTAAGGAAATGGCTAACAATAATTCAGTCTATTGCATATGTCTCCCCTTTCTACAGCTTTGCTTTTCCATTTGTAAAATGCACACTTCAAGGTTGTAGAGTTAAAGAGCCCTACTGGTGCAGTGGTTAGAATGCAGGACTGCAGGGTACTTCTGCTGACTGCCAGCTGCCAGCAGTTCAGCTATTCAATTCTCACCTACTCAAGGTTGACTCTGCCTTCCATCCTTCTGAAGTCAGTAAAATGAGGACCCAGATTGTTGGGGGCAATGTGCTGACTCTGTAAACCACACAGAAAGAGCTGTAAAGCACTGTGAAGTGGTATATAAGACTAAGTGCTACTGCTAATGCTAATTTGAGAGGAAGAGTGTGTTATACTGAACCACTGAGGAGAAATCTGGCACCAAGCCCATAATTCATAGCACATTTTCATGTAGCATATTTAAATATCTTGGTCTGGTTGAGGTTAAAGATCAAATATCCTAATGCCTGAAGACCAGGGTTTTCTTCTCTAATGCAAATATAAAATTCATTCATTCATTCATTCATTCATTATCAGTATACATCTAACCTGCACAGAAGCTTCAAAGACTCTTATTTCAGATACCAAAAATGATGCTGTACAAGTTGTCCATACATGGCAAGTGGTTCATATTTTTAATTCACCTGATCACCAGTTTTATAAAGGCTTAATAATCAGAAGGGAGACATGCTTATATTAAGACCTCACCCCTAATTAGGAACTCAGAAAGAACATTCTTCCCAGATCATAAGTTACCGGTACTTGATTTCATCAGAAAGGTGATTTCAAGTATTTTATGTACTAGTCAACTTTTTTTGTGGTTATTGTTCTATAAATCAGGAATGGAGAATCCCCCAGTCTTCTAAACAGGGCATGCTGAGATCATGCACCTAATGAACTGTGTGGAGCTAGGGCAAAGCCTAAGTTTGATTAAAATTGATGTTAAATGTAATTAAATGCAAATATTTGTTTTTTCTTTGTCACATTGACACTTGATTAAATTGCAACTTTTAGGCCAGGTCTAGGGTTGTCTTAAAGGCCTGGGCAGGGGAGTACAAGTATCACACAGGCTCCAGAGATGTCTATTTCTAGCCTGGCATGTGAAAAGTGTGAGAAGGTAGAGAGAAAATTCTAGCCCTTAGCTTCCAGTTGCTGAAGATGAATTCCATCATAAGATTCCACACCTGTTATCTGATGGATGAGGATGAAGTCAACAAAATTGCAGAGCAGCCCTAGGGCAGGGGTTTCAAACTGCCAGCCCGCAGGCTAGTTGCATCATGCGGAAGCCACGCCCACCCCGGCTCCAAGTCGCAATACGTCACAACATGTCACATGACATGGCAAATTTGACACCTGTGCCCTAGGGAATCAACCCTTTTGATTTGCTATTTCATTTTCTCTCCACTGATGTGTCACATAGCATCCTTATTCTTTGACAGTAGACTGGACATCCCATTGATGATTTTCGCCGAAAGCAGCTCATGTTTACCACGAAAATGAGCCACTCATCAATGTTTTAAAACATCTCTCCCAGCAGTGAAGGCATGGAATGAAATGAATGCATTCCAAAAAAGCAGGAATTACCAAATATTTTTTTCTTCCAAAGCCATTTTATTATCTGTAATGCTTTTGCCATTGTAATGATTCTGTATAGCAATATTTCTAATAAACAATACTTGGCCTTCCCTTGACTATTTCATCTGAAAACAAATGTTAACAAAACCAAGGTAGTGAAACTTTAATATATTTTAAATCAGAATTTATTGTGCAAATGGCATCATAGTACAATCGGTATTTCAATCATTTCCCAAAACTTGATGAAAGTGAAATGACAAATTAATCTACTGTTTTACCAAGTAAATTAATAAAGTCATTCTCTGATGAAATATGAATGCTTATTATTCCTGCAGTATTCTTTGTCATAATTTGGAAATCTACAGTCAGAATCTGATGTAAATTTGCTTATAAAATCTTTTCTCATAGCTTCATTTCCATATAATGAAATGCTTCTGCTTATATTTAACTCAAAAATAACTCTCTCATATTAGCTTTTCTTGAAAGTGTTTGAGTTCATTATTTTACCCTGAGGAATGATTGTGAAATGGCCCAAAACATTAATTATAATACGATCCTAATTCAAAACCCATTCCACACATTAAACACAATAACATATGCTTACTCTATCTCCTCTTTTTATTCATTTACCTTGGACCAGGCCATCATTTATAGGGAATAGTGCTGTTCTTCTTAATAATTAAATAAATCAGCCTAAAGAAAGCCTTTGATCGCTGGGATGATTATTTTATCTTGGATCAATTGCTGTGTTGGTAATAGGTAATACAAAAACTGCAAGCCTTAATGGCAAAATCTTATGCTGATGGTGACATGTCAGAAGAGAAGAGAGGAAAAAAAACAGAAAATGGGGGAAATGACCAGGTTATTTACGGGACCGTCTGCTGCCTCATGAATCCCAGCGGCCGGTTAGGGCCCACAGAGTGGGCCTTCTCCAGGTCCCGTCAGCCAGACAGTGTCGCCTGGCGGGGCCTAGGGGAAGAGCCTTCTCTGTTGCGGCCCCGGCCCTCTGGAACCAACTTCCCCCGGAGATCCGTGTCGCCCCCACCCTCTCCGCCTTTTGTAAATTGCTTAAAACACACTTTTGCCGGCAGGCCTGGGGCAGCTAACACCTTGCCCCTAGCCAGTGTATGTTTGTGGAATGATTGGTTTCTTTTTTAACTTAGGGGTTTTTTATATATATATTTATGTATTTAATGTAATTTCTATCATGTTGTGAGCCGCCCTGAGTTCTCCGGAATAGGGCGGCATAGAAATTAAATAAATAATAATAATAATAATAATAATAATAATAATAATAATAATAATAATAATAATAATAATAATAATAATAATAATAATAATAATAATAATAATAATCTTTATGGTTCAGAAATATAGTAAAAATAAATAAATAAATTTGAAAGATGCATAAGATATAAACCTTTCAACATAGAGCAATCATGAGGACATAATATTGGAATGTTCATCCAGAAATTTTGACCTTGTATGGTTAAGTAGAGATTATTGATATCTTAGATCAGGGGTCTTCAAACGTGGCCCTTTAATGACTTGTGGACTTCAACTCCCAGAATTCCTCAGCCAGCATGCCTGGCTGAGGAATTCTGGGAGTTGAAGTCCACAAGTCATAAAAGGGCCACGTTTGAAAACCCCTGTCTTAAAACTACTTATTTATCTTAAAGGAAAATCACTCTGAATTTTAAAGGCACTTCTCCTTTCATGAAAAAAGGAATAAGAAAAAAGCCCACCTCCATGACCATAATCTTAGTGAATCTATAGGACAAGAGATATTCTTCCTTTTTGCCAAATACAGTAGGAATTTTATATGCCACAATTTTGAGGCAATTGATTTAAAAATTATTATTATTAATTGTATTTTATTCCACTGCTTTTATATGTAACTCAAGGCAGTGAACTTACCTAATGCTTCTGCATCCTATTTTCCCCACAACAACAATCCTATGAAGTGGGTTGGGCTGAAAGAGTGGGTTGGCTTTCATGATTATGTACCTATCTAAAAGGTGGGTGCATGAACTGGATTATATCATACAATTATATAATATAAACATTCTGGAATTGCAAAATATATGTTTGGGACACTTTCAAATGATGTTTTGCTGATATGACATTGGCGCCTGTGGCATAAGTAGGGAAAAAAAAGGTAAATTCAGAACCAGGAACCGGATCAAAGATATTTCATAAACTTCAATACTATCATACTATTTTATGACCCCATGGTCAGCCATATTGTCTACGTTTATTTATGTTCATAATGAAAGCAAGAAACATAAAGTTTCATAATGGGAAATTAAAGCAAGAATATAATAGGTTAGGAAGAATGAATATATTCATTCTGAGAAACCTATTCAGCTGGGGGGGGGGAAGACTGAGGAGATGCAGTAGAGATTATGAATGAATTAGAGAATGTTACGCCTTTACCTTGATGGTATAATTCAGAATAATCCAGTTAAATTGATTAGCAATAAATTTAAGATATAAAAGTAGTTTTCTTGCAATCGGTAATTAAAACAAATGCTACTAATGAATAGCTACTGGCTTAATTCATTTCAGGAAAAGGGCAGACAAACACCTGGAAGATAGTTGTAATGATGAACAGCTATTGTTTGATCAACATGAAATCTGGATTTCAGAGATAATATACAAATATTTAAAGAGACTGAAGACAAAAGACAAAGTCATGAAGAGCAGCCCTCTTATCACTTGTTACAATTTGGAATCAACTTAAACAAAACAATTTCTCATCAAACTGGAAACCATTATTGCAATTCACTCATTCCTAAAGAACATCTCAGAGGTGTTTAACAGATTGTTAATTCTCTATCAAAAAAACAAAACGGAGTAAAAACAGATTAATGTCTTCCATTGCCTATGAAAACTCTTCAAGCGTTACATGTGCTCAGATGATAGAGTCTGGAGATAGAGAATGGATTTGTTACACAATTCCTTTTTTGTCAAGAGAAGTTTCCTGGCCATAATCCCTATATCAATGGCCTTACAGATCTATTATTAGGGGGATTAGCAATTTAAACTAGGAAAATGTCACTAACAACTAATTGCTTCTGAAATATGCATTTTAAAAAATGAAAACCCATTTGAAACTGGTTTGAGAATTCACGAGCATTTTGAGCATACTATTCCAAATGAACACATTTTTGCAGATGGTATCCACTCAATTGTAATTAAGTTCACTGAAGAACACTCTCTACATTTTGTATTTATGGTACCCATTTATCTATTTGCAATATTGCATGCTTTCAAATGGTTAAGTGGACAGGAGCTGGGGAGCAAATGGCAGAGAGAGAAAGATATTCTAGTTAGGCAAACATTCCATCACTCAGAAACTATAAAATCCATTACAGATTTCCTGTGTTAACATATTACACCAAGCTACATTTTACTTATCCATGTTTTAACAAATAAACTATAATGGCCCAGTTTCATACAATATGTTAAAATATAAAATATAAACCATGCTTTAGATGTCACACTTGATAGCCTCTGTATAGTCCAACACATTATTTAGAATGATCCATTAACAAATCTATCATATGTTCCATCTCCTTTGAGGTGTTGAAGAAATCTATCTCTAATGCTAACACAGACAGACACATACAAACACACAGACGCTCACAAACACAAAATTAATACTTCAGAGATGTAAAGCAAGAAATTACAGCATATGTAACAACACCTTTTATACGGGTAGTGTGTTTTATGAATACAGTATTTTAAATGTTGGTCCATTCATTTACTAGAAATTAGTAGAAGACCCAACAGATGGCAAAGTATGTGGTATGCTTCTTGTAATAAAATGAATGTTGTAGGCTTGAATATAAAGAAGCAGCATACTAAAGCAATAGATTTCACTGGCTTTTTGATGCAAAATTCTCTTCTGTTAACCCTTGTTTTCCTTTCCAGAGATCTGTTTCTTTTCAATTGCATATTTTAATTACATACATGCACAGATAAGTTGGTTTCATACAAATAAGATAAGAAGCCAGCTTATCACAATAAATTGGTCATTGACTTATTATCTTACATCAATGTTCCTTCAACTGTCATGTTAGCCAAATGCAGAATAAGCAGATTTTCAGCTAACAGGACTTCTGTTTTATGGGATGATTCAGACATTATGCTTCAGGACCTGGCTACTCATATTTTTATTTTTATTTGTTGAGAAGCATCTAGTCATTAGGTAGCTACTTGTTCTGCATAAAAGTGGCCATTTCTGCACAATGGGTCACCATGGGTAGGAAACTGATGTTGCCAGAAACAGAACTATTTCCCCACACAACATCTGGAATAAATGGTCAGTTCCTCCCTTTGGATGAGTCACTTGTGCATTCCAATTTGTCAACCTTTGGGGATACCTGCCACTTAGCAAAGCCAGAGATTTTTCTTCACTGAAGATTTGTAGTGAGTACATGAAGCACAGCCATGTATTTGAATGATCCACGTTGCTATAGTTTGAATATGAATTAAATAAGAATTACGGAGATGCAGTGATACTAATAAGGCTTTGTACCATCAATATCTAGTATGAATCATTTTATTTCAATAAAGTGCACTATATCTGTCTTCAGAAATACAAACTTAATTAAATGTAATCTATACCTATATCTTTATATTATCTGTAGCTATATCTATATTTATCTACATCATATTTCTATGAACAGTCTATGATCTATCTATCTATCTATCTATCTATCTATCTATCTATCTATCTATCTATCTATCTATCTATCTATCTATCTATCTATCTATCCATCCATCCTTTGTGTGGACAAAAACATCCACACAACTGGAAGACAAGTTGTTTGGAATCGTTTCATAGTCAACCCTATATGTACTAAGTTTAATAGTTTGATGGGGAAGGGATACAATAGCAACAGCCATAAAGCAGTAATAAATTAAGTTGGGATTTTACTGCGCAATCTGACCCTTTTAGTCATAGGTAAATCACATTGATTTCAATTAGGCTGATTCCCCAGAAGTGCATAAAGTGCACATGATATCAGGAAATCTATACTACCTTTCCCAATCTGTTTTAATCAGTACCAATAAAATGCTACTGGATAATAATAATCTATCCATTGCTGTTACCAGCCTAAGAGCAAAACATGAGAGGCACTCACTGCAATATTTTAGTCTTTTGTAGATTCTATTTCATTTCAGTGTCTCACTTATTTTGGCCATGTCATGCGGAGGAATTCATTGAAGAAAGCAATTATGCTTGGGAAAGTTAGCAGTAGAAGGAAACCAGGTGCCAAAGAACATAGGGGCTGGAACCCAACAAAGCTGACACCAGCCAAAGCAGAGAATAACTCAAAGAAGTAGTGTAAGATCGGAAGATGTGGAGAGACATGGCCAAGAGTTGGATAGCACTGAATAGAGAACATCACCACCATCATCATTTCATTTCCATATGTCACACACAATAGGACACTCCTTATAATAAGGGATGCCATATTCAGTAGTTCCACTATGCTGCAGTTTTCTTCACTTAAATGCACTTACTAGTATGCCTGCTGGGCTGATTAGGTATACTACATAACCTCAGTAAGCATAATGTTGAAGCATAATGCCATTTCATTAAGAGATAAAACAAGATGGGATAAAGCAGCAGTTCTCAACCTGTGGGTCGCGACCCCATTTGGGGTCGAATGACCATTTCACGGGGGTCGCCAAACAACGCAGTCCGCCATTTTCCCCCCTTTTTCTTAGCTGTTCTACTCCCTCTTATTCTATTGGCTTTTGAAAGCCAATAGAATAGACTCTCTTCAATAGAGTCTAATTCTATTGGCTTTCAAGTTGTCTGCAGCGAAGGCGAGCTGTCTAGAAGTTTCCATCCCTCCCTGCTGAGCAACTACTAAATGTAAGTAAAAGAGGGCCAGGGGTGGGAGGTGGGAGGCCGGTGGGTGCAGGGATGGTTGCTGGCACGCGTGGGGCCTGGTGGGTGCCTTACCTCCCTTGGGCTGGGGCAGCTGGTGGCCCAGCCGGTTGTCGCCCTGAGCTGTCGCCCCTTGCCAGCTACGCCTCGGCCAGCGCAGAGGGCGGCACCGTGCATGCGCGGTGCTCCGGGGCAGGGAAGTCCTCGATTTACGACCGGTTGGGGTCCTCGACTTACGACCAGTTGGGAAGTCCTCAACTTATGACCGGTTGGGAAATCCTCAACTTACAACCGGTTGGGAAGTCCTCGACTTACGACCGGTTGGGGGTCGCGGCATTAAAAGGTTGAGAATCACTGGGATAAAGTATTACAATGTCATGTTTTTTGTTGGTAGGATTCTATCATTTTGAACTTTCAGACTAACAGATATTAAAAGAACAACAGAGTGTAATACCATCTGAAGATATTATACAGACATTAAAATTAGGAATGGGCACAAACTACTTGATTTGATTCAGAAGATCAGTAACCAATATGGAAAAAGTTTAAGATGAGATGAGATGAGATGAGATGAGGCGAGGCGAGGCGAGGCGAGGCGAGGCGAGGCGAGGCGAGGCAAGACGAGACAAGACAAGACAAGACAAGACAAGACAAGACAAGATAAGATAAGATAAGATAACCTTTATTGTCATTTTTTACTGTGGGCACAATGGTACACATTAAAATGAAATTTAGTTGCTTGCTCTCAAAGTGTACACATACCATAACACACATTTAAACATACTATATACAACATATGTATAGACCTACATCCTTACATATAAGTAACATAAATATTAATCACTGACCATCTTGAATGCATAATGGAAGGAGAAAGATTTAGAGTTCATAAGGTTAATACTGTATGGAACAAAACTGTGACTGAATCTGGATGTCTTGCTTCAAATACCACAGAGCCTCCTCCTAGAAGGTAACAAAGAAAACAGGTTGTGAAGAGGATGTGTAGTGTCCCAGACAATCTTGCAGAACCTACTCAAGCAACACTTATATGCTATGTCCCGGATGAAAGGGAGGGAACCGCCAATAATCTTTTCAGCCATCCTCACCACTCTTTGCACCGCCTTCCTGTCTGATGCAGTGATGCTTCCAAACCAGACTGCAATGCAATATGACAGGATGCTTTCAATCGTCCTTCTTTAGAAAGTGGTAAGGACAGGGAAGGAAGATATGCTTTTCTCATATGACACAGAAAATGCAGGTGCTGCTGTGCCCGCTTCACCAGTGTCTTGCTGTTGAGCAACCAAGCCAGCCTACTTGTTAACTGCATACCCAGGAATTTAATACCAATTATGGCTGAATGTCCAGATCTAAAGCAAGATTTAGAAAAATAACATAAATCACCCATGGTATAATTTTTTTTTAAAAAAAGAAAAACACAATGCCTTTGGATCTTTTCAAAAGAGCAGGATGGAATTTGCCAGAAAGTCAGGTCTTTATGAATGGAGGAAGTGTGCTAAATTACCAGATTTCATCTCTCCAGTTAAATAGAATGGTATTAGAGCTTTGCGGAAGTTTAAAATAGCAATATAATAGGTCCAGGCTGAGAAATTCTACCATTGGAGAAAATGAACATGAGATAAGATTCAGATGAATCTGATGCAGTGGTGGGATTCAGCCAGTTCGCACCAGTTCGGCAGAATCGGTAGCTAATTTTTTGTTGCCCAGGCCCAGAATGGACTTCCAGAAGCGGCATCCACACATAGAACCAGTTGTTCACATATTTGAATCCCACCACTGATCTAGTGTGTCTGCCAGTTGTAAGTCAGGTTATGGACCAATTATGAATACAACCATCTGATTTTCTTCAAATATTTTATACTTCAACTTCCATCAGCCAGCATACCAGTGGCAAATGTATGCAAATATTGCAATCAAAAGCACTAAGAGGCATGAAATTTCCCCATTAATCACCATACAATGTTAGCAATGTATATAATATCTTAAGCTATAATATATACTCTCTTCACCCCATGTTTCATCTCAGAACTAAAAAAAACAAACCCTGAAAGCTTTATCATTTGTTCCTTATCAGTAAAAGTCCAATAAAGGTTATGAGATATAACTAATTGTCTATATTAATTTTGACCCAATAAGCCAGCACTGTATTCCTTCCCATTATTTTTATCAGTCTTTATTTTAACCCCTTCTGATCAAGTCCCATAGCTTGATTTCTTGTCATTTTTGTTTGTCCTTTCTAAATGAATCTTTCTTTGGTACATCCATAATACAAATGTCACTTTTTGTCTCTTCTCAAAACTTTAGCAGATCTTATTTGTACATCCAGAAAGAAAAAAATATATCCAAATCTCTCTTCTGATTTAGTAGTTGTATATCTCCTTTAGGCAATAAAATATTGACTGCTTTTCTTTGTATGTTCAGTATGTCTTCTTCCATATCCTTCTCATTTGTGGCAACATTTATATCCACACTTGAATTAATTAGATCTAATAACTTTAAGATTATTAGATAAGCAATTTCCAAAAGTGATTAGAATCAAAGTTTGTAAATTTGGTGTTCTTTAAAACACCATGTTTGTGAGCTTGATAATTGATCTCTTGGTCTCCTGGCATTCAACCCTATGGGAAACCACTATCTTGTGGTCTCTTTGCCACAAGGAGCAGCTGTCTGGAGTATATATGGGGAATCTCCCATCCTCTCCTTGTCCTGAGAGGTTCTAAAGAACTGGTCTATACAGCAATTCTTCATTCTTTGCTGTGGTTTTCTCTGTTCTCCAAGAGATATATTTGGCTTGCCATGTCTCCACCAGAAGTCACCTTTATTTTCAAATTTGTGATATGCAGAAAAAATGAATGGCTTGCTTTTTGTTTTTATTTTTTTATTGGGAAGTCAACCATGAAATCAACATCAGACTATTTTTCAAAACAATTTACAAAATTCCTTTTCCTTTCCAACCCTATACAATCCAACATGCTGATATGGGTAAAATCTCTATTCACCAGTAAAGAAGCTCTTAAATCTGTGCTAGCATTCACTGTTTTTTATGTGTAACTTGTGTACCATTCTGAAAGATATGACAATTCTTTTTTTTTCCATTTCAGATTATTTTTGTATGTTGTTGCTGAAAGGTATTGTTGTACTTTGTGACTACAGAATGGAATATTACAATTGAATGTTTTCTTTTATTAACATTTGTTCTTCTGATACTGAGTAGAGATCTGCAGATGACAATTGAAGGATCAAATATAATCCTCCAAAGAGTAATGTCAACCTCTTATTATCATTCAAGAATAGGAATGATTCTTTTTTAAGTGTTATTTTCACCCAGTTTCTCATAGGCCTCTCTGCTTTTCTAGAGCCCTGCTGTAAGTGAATTCAAGAGTGAAAGTTTGCAAATAGATTTGTACACTTCACATTGCAGATCAACTTATTTTTTTCCTATCTGCTTTCTGTAGTCATCAAAATGACTACAATATTTCTTAGGGAAATACAATTTTATGTATATAATATTTGTTGTTCAGCATTGCTTGTGCAAGATATGGCCATATAAACTGAATACAGTACAATAAATGAATATATAAATGTGTATTAAGAATATTAAGAAGAGCCATGGTGGCACAGTGGTTCGAATGCAGTATTGCAGACTAACTCTGCCAACTGCGAGGCATTCAATTCTGACCAGCTCAAGATTGATTCAGCCTTCCATTCTTCTGAGATCAGTAAAATGAGGAGCCAGATTGTTGGGGGTAATGGGCTGACTGTAATCCATTTAGAAAGGGCTATAACGCACTGTGAAGCAGTATATAAGCCTAAGTGTTATTGCTATTGTTATTGCTATTAAAATTCTGTAATACCGCTTTTGTCATTGATATTCATTCTGAGATCTGCATATATTCTGTTCTGCACCTTGTAAATGAGAAAGTTGTTCTAAATAATCAAATGGTTTAGATTTTTTTAATCTGTTTCTCATCTCAGAGCATGAGAATGTCACAGACAGTCATAGGACTATCTTGAAATTTTCTGCTCTGGAAGGGATAATGTAGGATCCTAATTCTTCTCAAAAGTACTTAACTGATAGAACTATTTAATTGTCCTATAAAAGGATGTATGATGGTTTGGGAGATCAACAATTCTGAATCATCATAGCATTTTCTAAGCAATAGCCTCTCTCGAATTTTCTCTTGTATCCTACATTACAATTATACAATATGATAATAATTTTTAAATCCTGGGAAATATTAACTATAGCTCTAAGCCTGCAATCTTAGGTACAGTTGCCCGAAAACAACAGCATTATATTCCCTAGTAAATATGCACAGATTTTATTCTATAAAGCAATCTGAGGACATTCCCGTCAGTTATATTGCAATGTAAGCTGCTGTTCTGTGCTATGACATTAATATGCAAATATGAGATTATTACAAGAATTTACAGAACAGCTAAAAGGGAAAGAATACTGTTTCTTCTGTATTGAATGAACATCTGGTCATGCATTAGAAAGCACATCAAAATGATGGCTAACAAACCTATAAAAATACAGTTTTCATAAAAGCCAAAATCTGACTTGGATCAAGTAGGTTACAAACAAAGATGGACTGCATAATCCAGTAGCTTTATAAAATGCAGTTTTGTGTTTTCCTGGAATCAAAAGATCATCAAAAGGCAGAAGTTGCCTCATTTCACCCTAGGGATTTTGCACTTGTAAACTTGTTGTGAGTCAGCTACTCATGAGGTCTGTGACTTATCAAATTCGGCATGCTGCTGGATTAGATAGTTCTCATGACCTAAAATGTTAGAGTTGGAATAAAAAGCATCAACATTCTGACAGGTCAAAACTCAGTTCAAAGAAAGTTCTGGTGGTGCTCCTTGTTGCTAAAAAATATATCAAATAGACTAAGAATGTACTTGATAGAGGGAAGGGCATATCGACATGAAAATTATTAATTTTAATAAGATGACTTGTTTGCTTGATATCCAATGGATTGATCTGAAAAGAAGTGAAAGTTACAATTTTTTTAAAATGTAGTTGGTTTATAGTTAAACTTGGATACACGGAGTGAAGAAGGTCTACAAATTTAAAATGATTGTATTAGGTTGAATGGCATTTAACTTGAATTTTTTCTTTGTTTACATGTGCAAATGTTTACCTAATAATAAATATTTTTATATAAAAAAATAAGTATGAAGTATTGGTCATCACAGAAGAAAAAAATGTAGTCGGACACGAGAGATTGGAGTTAAACAGACCCTGAGTTTATGGGACTGGTGTTAACACAAATAAGATAAAAAGGGAAAGTCTTAAAGGAAGCTCAAGTTCTGTTGAACATGTGAAGACATCCATGTTGTTTTCTTGACAGCAACAGGGAAGTAGCTGGGAATTGCCACCCAGGTTATGTGGGTATCATTTGTTCTGCTTTTGTTCTACAGTCCAGTCTAATCTAGAACTGCAAGATTTCTCAGTACTTTTCTATCCAAATACTAACCAGTACTGACCTTACATAAGTGCTATTATTACTAGTTCTTAAAATCAGGATGGAAATTCTATAGTAAACTTTTTTAATGCAATGCCCAGGCAACTTTGTTTGGCCTTGTAATTCCAAAAATAATTCATTTCTCTTGCAAGGAGAGATTGTCATGAATTAGGTTCTTTGTCTGATAGTGTTCTAACCTCAGTACAATAATCAGCATTCTCACTTGTTAAATAGACATGCTTCTGATTAACAGAATCTATAGCAGGCATACATAAAACCTACAAAAATAATAGAAATACCCATTTTCACTAAACAGTGATATTTTCTCATTCTTAATTGTTTCAGACTTGTTTTTCCCCACCTATATTTTGAATGTTGTAGTTGCATTGTATTGAATCGGGACCTTCTATGCATGGTTTGATTTAAATATAGAATGTATGAAAAAGAAAGAAGAAAAAAAAGTCTATGGTGCCAATCAGATAGTTGAAACCCAATTTTTTATTTGATCTTGAAGCAACTAATAAAGCTTGTACTGATTTGATTAGCATCTAAGTATTTCCTTCTTTAGCTCTTAAAATAACAATACTGTATAACAACACTGGAATTAATTAGGCATAATTATTTTACTAAATATTAGGCTTAATCATCCAATTATCATACAAAGGGTTAGCTGTATTTCTAAGTGTTACAGTCATTGTTTCACCTCTATCAATGTTTAGTATTCAAAGATACCGCTTCTTCTGGATATAAGCACATTCATAAAGCATATTTAGGCATGTGTAGAATAGTGTGCAATGTGATATTCAATAGCTTGTGATATTTTTTATTTATTATTAAACTATGCTGCCCATCTTGCCAAGGCAATTTTAGGTGGTTTACAGTCCTGCAATTAATATACCAAATAAAACATTAAAACTATAATTAAGAACCATATATTTAAAATTCAGTTAAAATTAAATAATCATTATGGAAAAGAAGAGAGCAAAGTGTGCATGGGGAGGATGTGGGGTCTGTTGCTACTGCAATATATACATTATATATTTGCAATTTGCAATATATTTAAATATATGGAATTGCAATAAGTTGCTATGTATGCAATAGCTTGCATTCTTAGAATAAAACTTCTCTGTCTTTTTGATAGCCCTAATACCAACAACATTCTCCCAAAATTGAGAACCAGTGGGCTGGATTTCATAACTGTAGTCCAGTGACTTGTATATTTATTATTCCACCTACAAAGATCCTGAGCCAGCCAGTGGCCCAATCCACATGTGGGCATTCCTACCTCTGTCTGAGTTGCATATACTTAAAATAGCTCAATTCCAAAAAAGAATCCCTAAATCCAAGATTTATTATAGCTGGCATGCAACATAAGACTTAGTCATTTTATAATATATGCTTTCAGAATAAATATCACAAAATGGGTGACTTGATCTGTTTGCTAACCCAACTGGATAATTAACTGAAAGTTCAGCTGTCTTAGCTTTGATTTTTTTTTTTATGTTTATAATAGAACACCAGTAAAATTGCAGGCAACATCAACCTATTTTAAGGGATATTTCTTTCACTGGGTGTAGGCAATGGATCATTCTGACTATATCTAAATGTTGGTACATAAGTCAACCAGTATGTTAAGTACATGGGACAAATTATGTTCCAATAGTACAAAAGCACATTTATTTATTTATTTTGCCTAGCATAATTACCTTTTCATTATCTCCTTAGATTTATTACTGTTCCTTTTCTCTTACCTTCTGTCAATCCAAATTGTAATGATTAGTTAAGATGCCTGTTCCTATCTTTGCCAAGTATTCTACAACTTGTATATAGAACATCTTAATTTTGTAAGCTGCCCAGAGTCACCTTGCAGAGAGATGGGCAACAAAAAATTAATAAAAAATAAAATAAATAGTAATAAAATGAAATAAACAATTTGTTTTAAATGTTTCCAAAGAAGTTTCAGAGATCTAAGAGCCACACAAAGTTTGTATGGTCTCTTATTATTATTCTTGTTACAGACTGTCTCTACATAAAATATTTTGTGAACCAAAAGTTTCATGACAAATGGCTCAATTTTGATCAAAACTCAGGTCACATGGGACAATAGAGATACACAATTAACTTTTAAAGTTTTAAAAACTATGCACAAAGAATCTATTAGAGGGGAGTTATTGTTTTCCATTACTCCTTTTTCTGTTGTTGTTTGTTCACTGCAGTTTTATATAAGAAGAATAAAAGGAAAAAAGGTGGAAAAATAAAAATAAAGATAGATTGTTCACCCAATATAAATTCTATTTTTAACTCACTAATTAAAAGGAGATTTCTATGGGGTCCTTGCTGCTCTCTGAGCTTGCTTGTTTTCTTGCAGAAAATAAAATAAAATATAAAATTATTGAAGCAAATAAAATTAGATTTAGAAAGATGGAAAAATCTCCAATTATCAATATTAGGAAGAATTGCTACAGTAAAAATGAATGTGTTGCCAAAGGTTTTATTTTTATTTCAAACAATTCCAATAAAACTTGAGAAATTTTTTTTTCAAAATTTAAATTCATTGGTTTTGAATTTTATTTGGCAAGGGAAAAAAAGCTAGAATTAAGATGAGAACATTACAAGATGCTAAGGAAAATGGAGGTTTGGGGCTGCCAGAATGGACATTGTATTATCAAGCCTCGGTGTTAACATGGGTGAAAGAGTGAATAACACTTAGAAATAAAAGGTTATTGTATTTAGAAGGACATGATTTACAATTGGGGTGGCATGCTTTTTTATGGTATGGGAAAAATAGAGTTCATAAATATTTTCAAAATCACATTATAAGAAATGCCTTATTAACAGTACGGGAAAAATTAAAGCTAAAATATATCTTAAAATTCCAGGGTGGTTGTCAACAATGGAGGCATTTATACATCCGAATTTAGTGGACTTTGAGAAAGTATGGACATATAAAGATATCTTAGATATTCATGGGAAATTAAAACCTAAACAAGAATTGGAAAATTTAGGAATTAATTTATCTTGGTGGGCACATTTACAGTTACTAAATAGATATGAAAAAGATGTAAAAATGTATGGATTTTATAAGGATCAAAATGTGTTTGATAAGATTTTGTTGACCTCAGATGAGAAATTGATTAAGAAAATGTATATTTTTTTGTTAATTTTAGATATAGAAAGTGAACAAGTGAAAGAAACAATGATAAGATGGCCAAAAAATTTTGGTTATAACATAGAATTAGAAAAATGGCAAATGTTATGGGAGAGAAACTATAAATTGACAATGTGAACTTCATATAAAGAAAATTTGTATAAAATGTTTTATAGATGGCATCTTCCACCAGCAAGATTAGCAAAAATGTTTAAAAACATGTCAGATATATGTTGGAAATGTAAACATAATATAGGCACGTATTATCATATTTGGTGGACCTGCGAGAAGGCAAAGGTTTATTGGAAAAATATACATATGTGGTTAGAAAAAATATTGGATGAACAAGTGGATTTCAAACCTGAACTTTTTTTATTAGGCATTATGCCTGAAAAGACTAATAAGCAGAAATTATATTTAATTCTACATATCACCACAGCAGCAAGAATAATTTTTGCACAATATTGGAAGAATGAAGCTTTGCCATCAGAGGAAGAAATAATCAGGAAGATTTTGGAATGTGCAGAGATGGACAGATTAACTATGAGGCTGAAAGACAAAGAAGATACAGACTATTATCAAGTTTGGAATTTATTTTACACTTGGTTAGAGAAAAGAAGCAAGGATTAGGAATTGAATATGTATTAATTTAGCAAATTTCAGACAACTTGTTGATTGGAAAAAATTAACAAATATGGGAAAAAAAGAAATTAATAAAAAAGATTGAAAAAACATTCAATAGTTCAAAAATATTTTTCTGCCAATAAGCTGATTAAACATTACAAATAACTGAGCCATCTGCATCCCTTAGTAATCAGGCCATTTAATAGGCACATTTCTTCTCATACTCCTATATGATTGGTAATTGATGATATCATAATTCTTAGAAAAGAAAAGAAATCAGAGAATAGAGCCAATGCAAGATCATGTTCAAAGTGGGAAGTTTCAAAATTCCAGGGGCGGAAAAAAACTTTGGGAAACATTATTGCTATGATATGCAGAAATTCAAAAAGACATGTGAGAGCATGCAGTCATCCATAGTTTATCCTTTCACCGATGGACATGTTGTTCACTTTATCTGGCAGCAGACCCTGAGAACAGAAGAGGCAGCAAATTGCCTCATAAGAAGGTCTTCTGGGAAAGAGAACAAAGAAGAGCTGGTAAACCAAAATGGATTGGAGACACCATTGGTTGTTGAAGACACACTGTTTCCAGCATAGCATAAGGTAAGATTCTGGAAATGAAAGTGTGTAGGAGTTCTATAGAAGACCTGCTGAAGGAAGAAGAGGAGTAATGAAGGTAGCTCTGCTCATTGTAGATAGTTTTCATGGGAAGCTAAGAAGACAGAAAGGATCCATCCAAAAGGAAAAAATGCCAGCCTGAAACAACCCCCCCCCCACATACACCCATGCACAGTCAGTACAATAATCCCTTATTTAATTCTTGAGAAAGAAGTAGGAAGGGAAGGTATAAAATCGCTCTGCGTATGAGATGGGTGGTCTCTAAGTTTGATAAATAAATAAGTAAAAATAAAAACAGCAATAGCTTGAATATTGCATCCATATAGCTTGAAGCACATATTTTGCTTACATATCCACAACAGAGTGAGTTATTGTTTAAACACTTCAGTAGACACACATAAATCAATCTTGTTTGATTTGCTTGCACAAAATATTCCCTTGAAGTTGCTTCAGGAAGCATTGTAGCTCCTTCGCTTCTCAGAGCAAGGCGAAGCAACAACATTGCTTCACTTTCCTATTCCATCTCTCTCCTCCAACACTTTTAATACCCAAATCTTCTTCTGCTATTAGAAGTGTGATATCAGTACTGCAAGGACACAAAAGAGCCTTAGGTGGAACAAACAATATGCTTCAAGGAGGGGTACTACATTGCACTCTCAAGGGAAAGCATCTTGTTTTGGTGAATCCAAATAATTTCATGCAGACCTAATGATTACACCCATGGGATATAAGATGAAGATATAAGATGGGATATAAGAAAATGATAAGATCAAGGAGAGAAGCAATCTAGAACCAAGGAGAAATTTCCTAACAGTGAAAACAATCAACCAGTGGACTGGCTTAGCTTCAGAAGTTATGGGTGCCCCATCGTTGGAGGCTTCCAAGAAGAGTCTGGACAACCATTTGTCAAAATGGTGTAGACTCTCCTGCTCAAGCAGGAGGTTGTACAAGATGACCTCCAAGGTCCCGTCCAACTCTGTCGTTTTATATTCTATGAAAGGATGTTTGTAAGACTCCCAAATAGTTTCCTGTTTGATCGATGGTCAATAATAGCAAAATTACTGTATCATGTTTCTTCAGACCATGAACAATACTAGCACTAAAAGTACTCTAAAATCTTGGCCACTTTCCCAGGAGAAATAGTTTATTTAAGCAGTTATAACATGTATTTGTTTTTTAAAAAAATAATAATCCAAATGCAATTATGCTCAGTGATACCTCAAGCATTTCCTGTTTTCACATTATTAATATTTTCATGGTTACTAGGAGGATACCAATGGTTACTGCATTTAAGAATTTAATTATGTCTAGGGGTATCTACTAAAAATTTTCTGCTTCCAATTACATGTTGATCTGCATTCATTCCTTTATCAACATATCCCCTTTCCAAATTACAACATTAAAGCAACATTCATTTCTACTTTGAGGGGAGTGGGGATGGAAATATTATTATTATTATTATTATTATTATTATTATTATTATTATTATTATTATTATTGTTGTTGTTGTTGTTGTTGTTGTTATTGTTGTTATTGTTGTTGTTGTTATTATTATTATTATTTGCCTTTTAAGAAAAATGAGATACAGATGGGAAAAAAAGCTTCTGATTATGAAATGTAAATGTTACATTAAAAAAAGCAAAAAAAGCTGTTTCCTGAGGTGTTAGATAGCCAAGTCCAGTTTTCTCCAGCCTGTTTTTGAAATAGCCATGCCAAATGGGCCGTGGAAAAGATTGTAATCCAGTTCATCTTGAGGGATCCAGGTTGGAGGAATGAGTGACCAAAAAAAAAACAAAAAACGAAGTGATTCATAAAATAGGATTTCATGATATGGATGCATTACAATTACATGCAGTTGAGTCAGAATGGCAGGAAAACACACCTGAGTCTGGGTTTAAAATTATAAAAGGTCTCCAAGCTCTCATCTAAGGCAAGGATGCAACTTAAAGCATTCCAACAGATCCAGTCTGGGTCAGTCACCAAGACCAGAGGTTTCGTCTTCCAAGCTTTCAGACTTGTGCTGGAGGAACTTGTCTCTACCAGAATGTGACCTTTGGGCTATGCATAGTATTTATGTGGTACCTGGTTATGTGTGGCTTTTAAAAAAATTGTTGATTGGGTGTTGATGGCAGATTATTAAGTCATTGACTGTTGTTTCCTTGTGCTGCCAAGTCCTTGGCTCGTGAGTTTCTGATAAGCTGATGGTAAATCAGCACTCCTCTTGACTGACAAGAAGCCCTATTTCCCAGGCATCAATCATTTCCTGGCTGTCTTTGTACCTGCTCGGCCAACAATCTTAGTAGCTGAAAAATTGAATGTGTCCTTGTTCATTGCAATGTGAGGCTACTAATGATTTCGGGTTTCCCCGTCTGACTGCTCACTTGTGTTCTTGCAATGTGGTGGTTAGCTTCCTCATTCCAACAGATCATTATTCAGCTTCTTCTTCAACCAGTTAAACAAAGACAAACCACTATATCTCAAGGAAACGGTTTCCAAAATCTAAAAATCCAAAATCAAATTTACTATTTGAAAAAAAAATCCTATAATTGTTCTAGAACCTGGCTTGCAGTGATTGAAGACCTTTGTTTTTCATTCTGAGGAACACATGAGGAAAAATTTGGGTTTTCTGTGATTAAAGCCATGCAGGTAATAAATATTTTCTCCTCAATACTAAACTTACACAAGACTCTGTCTGTTTTTCTAAGGCTTAGTTTTCAGTCATCAATCACCCTTACTAATTTCCTTTGAACATTGTCTGATGTTTTCTAAAACTGTAGCACCAAGAACTGGACACAATATTAAAAAATGTCTCTGACCTTCCTCACAGCTATGAATTCCCTTTATTTCTATCTCACAACAAGTAATTAATTATGTGTGTTTTCAGCAATCATTTGTTTAGGCCATTTGAAGTTCTGCATCCAGGATGCATTGAGGAGACCTTCATTCTGCTTCACTCCAGAGATATTAATGTTGATTTATTCTGCCAATACTGCCAAAATGTTTGATCTTCTAAAAGGAGTAGACACAGTTCCTTTTGCCAGTGATCCCCTGGCTGAAAGTAAATGTTTTATGTGTTCATGTTTATTTCAGTGTCTGTTAACTGAAATGTTTATTGAATGGAGCAAGCAAATAAAAACTGATCTTTGTCCTCTGTCGAGTAATAATCTGCAGAACCTTCTCATTGTCCTGTTGGGATTCTTTAAATTGGTTAGTCAGCATAACTACGGCCAATCTTTGCCTCATCTTCTTTCTGAAGATGCCTCTGCAAAAATGCTAAAAGCAGCAGCTCACCTTCTGATGAAACTGAGAAACCAAACATGCTCAAGTGCTTCCTTAGCCAGCTTTCTGGACATAATGAAAGGGAACAAACTTCACCAAGAAAACCATTAAAGGTGTAGGCAAAGCATCTCTAACGTTGAAGTTGTTCATAGCAATCAACCTCCCTTTTGACAGAGTTCCTGAACTTTCATCTCCTTGGGAGGGAATAGAAAAAGGTAGACTTCTGAAATGAATTTTTACTCTTCCTACTGAATTGCCATAGATCACAGTGTAAATCAATCCTGAAAGTAATGGAACATTCTGCTGGAAGATGTGGGGGGGGGATGGGAACTGATCTCTAAGTGATGGTGCAAGAAAGGCAAAGAAAGGTAGGACAAGAAGCAATGGATGGAAACTAACCAAAGAGAGAAGCAACCTAGAAATAAGGAGAAACTTCCTCACAGTTAGAACAATTAACGAGTGGAACAACCTGCCTCCAGAAGCGGTGAATTACTCCAACACCAGAAGTTTTTCAGAAGAAACTGGATAGCCATTTGTCGGAAATAGTATAGGGTTACCTGCCTGAGCAGGGGGTTGGACTTGATGACCTCCAAGGTCCCTTACAACTTTATTATTATTATTATTATTATTATTATTATTATTATTATTATTATTATTATTATTATTATTATTATTATTATTATTATTATTATTATTATTATGGTAAAGCTGAAGATATTGAATAGAGACTAGATCAGAAATGCTGTAGTGCAACAGCCCCCAATCAGAGACTAATTCCGTGGAGAGAGGCTTATCCGCGAACCGGAGGGAGCATGGTTTCATGTGCTGCCTGCATCCCACACATGCGCAGATGGGGTTTGCTCATTTGCGTGGCCTGGTTTCTGGTGCATCATGGGCTGGTGCTGGTATGCAGACCAGGGTTTGGGGACCCCTATCCTAGTGGAACCTGCCCTGAACAAGTGGTTGGGCTAGAAGGTTTTGGAGAACACTTCTAATTCTATCATTCTATTCAATTAACACGATTAAGAAAAATAATGATTTAGTGTAATATGTGAAACAGTCTATTCATGAAATAGAACAAACTGGACATTAGAAATATTTAGAAACTTAAACTGAGAATTGATTTAAAATTTTTACTCAGTTTCTCATTTTATAATAAAGAAACTCACAGGAAATGAGAAACTTTAGCATTCTTTGTAGTCTTTTCCAAAGAACTGGGAATAATGTAATGTAAGATTAATCTTTATATTTGATTTAATTTATCAAATTTAGAAAACACACAGCTCCCTCACACTTAGATGTATACAATATAGTACAAACAGCAGTTGAGGGAGGGAAAGTAGCTTCATCAATCCAAAATAAACTCCATACATTCAAGATTTTTGTAATGATTGTGTACCATGTGATGGGTACACATTTGTCCAAGAGAAGTTTCAAGTCTAGATGCAAGGTTCGCTTAAGTTCACTGAATTAGGGGTATTTCTGTTTGGAAAAGGATTATGGAGGTTGTGTTATTTTACAATATTTAAATATATGTATAGCTATGCAGACCAAGCATAATGGTCAAAAACTAGTGTCTGTAGCAAGTATGCAGAGAAATAGCCACCATTGCTGGATTTATTTTAAAAAGACATGCAGATTTGTTTCTGCCTCTTTCCCTTGTACAAAATTAGCTTCTATTACTTTTTTTCTCACAGATACAACATCTTTAACCTCTTATTAAATTGGTTGTCTTAACTTGGCATACTGCAATGTATTAAAAAAAAGAATCTCTGTTGTTATTGTCTAGATTTTCTTAGATAATGGCTGAGCAACTTACAAGGTATGTACAACCCATCAGTTTTTTCTGTAGCCCCTTAAAATACTTAAACTGGTGGTAACTTTTCCAGTAGTTTGTGTAGGCAACAAATATAGTAATTTATGTAGTGGTAAAAATCCTCTTTATTTCACCCCCCTTGGGAAATAAATCATTCTGCAAAGTTGGCTGTGCCTCTCCATTATTTCATCCCTCTCCACTGTCTTCAAGGTCCCAAAATCTGTGGCAATGAACACCACAAAATTCCCTACCTTCACTTTTCATTGAAATAGGCCCTCAGCAGTTAATTGAGATCATCTATAACAATTCTTGCTTTTAGGCTTAAAGTAGCTTGTGATCTATTAGTCAATTAGGAGTTGATTTTGAGTTAATTGATTGTATGCCATTAAGTTGATGTTGACTCCTAGTAACCATACAGTAGTATCAAATGGTGTTAACAACATCATTGCCACTATAACTAAATTTATCCACTTTATTTTTTATATATATAAAAATTCTTTTATTAAAACAATCAACATTGAACATAAAAGCATATTATGCAGCAATCATCATGGCACCTGATATACAATACTAAGTATTAGTCTTTGAAAACGTCTGAATTAGTAAGCCTTTTTCCACTCCTCGCGTCTAGCCTCAACTATACTCCTGTTACACTTTGTTTGACTGGTGTTTCTCTTATCTGGTTCAATATTAATGTGATCAACACTAAGCAATCAACCTAGAACATAGCATACAACATTAGGTATTAATCTTTGTAAACATCTGTTTTAGTAAACGTTCTTCCCTCCTCCCTTCCATCTTCAAGTATACTCCAAATACATTTTGTTTGATTGGTGTTACTCTTACATATGGTCTATCTACTGTATCTAGTCTATCGCCTATTGTTCGTTTGCGCTTCTGAATTGACTTCATCCCATTACTAGTGCAATCTTTTATAGTCCCCAACTAGGGATCCTGAGGTAAAAGTTTCATATCCTGAGGTAGAGATTCAGTCCGCTTTAACAATATTAAAGCAAACAACATTAGTCATAAGGTTATGTTAAGAGGCATTAGTTATAGAACATATACATTCAACATTGGGTGTTAGTTTTTGTAAACATTTGATTTGTTAACCCTTCTTCCCTCCTCCCCTCGAGCCTCAGCTAAACGCCAGCTGCATTCTGTTTGATTGGTGTCTCTCTTGGATATAGTCTATCCACTGTTTCCAGTCCGTCAAAAATTGTTCATTGGAGCGATTTTTCAAGTATGCTGATATTTTCGCCATTTCCGCCAAATTTGTTACTTTCACAGTCCATTCTTCAATAGGCGGTATTTCCGGATTCTTCCAGTATTGTCCCACCAACAATCTTGCTGCTGTAATTAAGTTCAAAAATAAATTTGTCTCTGAGGTAGTGAAATCCTTTGTGATCCCTAACAGAAAAGCCTGAGGTAGAAATTCTATGCGCTTTTTGAAGATGGTTTGGAGTGTCCACCATATCTTCCTCCAGAATGCTTTGATTTTTCTGCATGTCCACCATATGTGAAAGTAAGTAGCCTCCCCGTCCCCGCACCTCCAGCATTTGGGCTGGGAGTCTGGGTAGATGAGTGATATTTTTTTCGGGTCTAGGTGCCATCTATAGAACATCTTGTAAAAGTTTTCCCTTAAGTGTTGCGATTTCGTGAATTCTACATTCCTCACCCAGATTTTCTCCCACGTGTCCATGGTGATTGGGTGTCCGAAGTCTTGTGCCCACTTTATCATACAGTTCTTGACTAGCTCGGTTTCAGAGTCCATTTCTATCAGAATGCTGTACACTCGTTTGATGTGCCTGATCCCCTGTTCTCTAATCTGTTTAATTAGATTCTCGTCGGTCTGGGAGAAGCCCTTCTTCTTATCTTTACGCCACCTTGATTGCAGTTGTATATATGATAGCCAGGTACCTCCTATTCCTTTGTTTGCTAGCGTTGCTTGGCATAGCAAGAGGAACCTATTTTCTTCTCCCAGTACAAGTTCACTGTAGGGCACCACTTCTTGCCCTTGGGATGTGTTCATATCCCCTGTTGCGTGTCTGGGAATCGTCCAGATGGGAATCTTGTCGTGTAGGAGGTGCTTATATTTCTTCCAGACCCATAACAATGGAATTCGTAGTGGGTACTCCTTGAAGTTCCTGTCTACCTTTTTGTCGTATACTAAGTATGCGTGCCAGCCGAATAGTAGACCTTGCCCCTCAACATTCAGAATTCTATCATTTGTCATGTTGATCCAGTCACTCACCGCCACCAGCGTCGCTGCATAGTAGTATAGCTTTAGATTAGGCATTTTGAGTCCCCCTCTCTCCCTTGCGTCTTGGATGATTTTTAGTTTCACCCTCGGTCTCTTGCCGTCCCAAATAAATCTGTTGATGCCCTTCTGCCAGTTGTCTAAGTCCGCATCCTTCTTGAGTATGGGTAGCATTTGAAAGTGAAATAAAAATCTGGGTAAGACGTTCATCTTTACTGCCGCTATCCTGCCCAGCAGGGACAGACGTAGTGATTTCCACCTTTTCAGGTCTGTTTGTATCTTATTCCACAGGACCTCATAGTTATTCTTGTATAATTTCGCATTTGTTGATTCTATCTCCACTCCTAAGTATTTGACTTTCTTGACTATTTCACAATCCGTTATTCTTTCCAGGTTCCGTTTTGCTTTGTTGTCTAGTTTTTTGACTAGCATCTTTGTTTTTGATATATTTACTTTGAAGCCTGACACCCTACCATAGTCTTCCATTATCTCCATCAATTTCCTTGCTGACTGTGCTGGTTGCGACATTGTCACGACAGGTCATCTGCAAAGGCACATAGTTTGTAGTCTTGCTGTTTAATCTGTATGCCCTGTACGTCTTCTGCCGCTCTTATCCTGTTCAGTAAAATTTCCAGTGTTAGGACAAATAGCAGGGGTGACAGCGGGCACCCCTGTCTCGTGCCTCTCTCTATGTTGAATGGGTCTGTTAGGTCTCCGTTCACAATGATCTGGCCTGTTTGTTTCTGGTAAATTGCCCTTATGGAGTTGAGAAACTGTGCTCCCATTTTCATCTTCTGGATCAGGTTCGTCAGGAATGGCCAATTCAGTCTGTCGAAGGCTTTTTCTGCGTCCACAAACATAAGGGCGGCTGGTACCTGTTTGTGCCTGTCCAAGTACTCTATAATGTTCAACAGCTGTCTCACATTTGTTTTCATCTGGCGTCCTTGTATAAATCCCCTTTGGTCCGGGTGTATTGTTTTTTGTAGTACAGTCATTAGTCTATCGGCCAGAATTTTTGTGAATATTTTGTAGTCCGTGTTAAGTAGTGAGATGGGTCTGTAGTTTGCGGGTTGTGTAGTATCTTTCCCCTCCTTGGGGATTAATGAAATATAGGCTGTTTTCCAGGATGGTGGAACTTGGCCTCCTTCTTGTATATTGACAAATAGCTGTCTAAGAGGTTCTAACATCTCTTCCTGGAGACACTTGTAGTAAGTCGCTGTTATCCCATCCGTCCCTGGCGATTTTCCTGGTTTCAGCTGTTTGATCGCTGAGTGTATTTCCTCCTTTGTGATTGCTGCTTTCAGGGCCTCTTTCTGTGTATTGGTGATTGCCTGTATCTTTTCGTTTTGTAGAAAAGTTTCTGTCTCTTTGTCCTGTGTCTTCTCCTCGGCATATAGCTTCGAGTAGAACTCTGTGAAGGCTTTCTTAATGGTTACTTGTCGAAATTCCTCCTTGCCTTTATATACTACTATCTTTTCAATTATGCGGGATTTCTGTTTCTTTCTTAGGATGTAAGCCAGCCATCGACCCGGTTTGTTGGCCTTGCAGAATGTCTTGTGTTTTGCATATTGTATGTTCCTCGCAACTTGGTCTGCCATCAACATGTCAAACTGCTTTCTTAAGATTTTAATTCCTTCTTTGGTGATTTTGTCGTCTGGTCTTTTTATTAATAGCCTCTCTTTCTTGCTTATCTCCTCTTCTAGCTCTTTTCTTTTTCGTTCTTGTTGGCGGCGGTGCCTTTTATTCATGTCCATAAGAATCCCACCAGCCTTGCTGGTGTCCCAGATCATTTCTATCGGTGTTTCGTTGTTCATATTTATGCTGAAGAATTCCTTCATAGCATTTTTGCATTCTGCTACCTTTTCTCCATGTCTAAACAGGTTTTCATTAATTATCCAGGATCTCTTCTGTCTCACGCCGTGTCTTAGTTCCATCTTCACCGGATTATGATCTGTTAGCACTTTGGGCAGGATTTTCACCGCGTTTAGACAAACTAACAGGTCGCTTGATGTTAATATAAAGTCAATTCTGGAGAATGACTGATGTCTGTCGGAGAAAAAGGTGAATTCTTGCTCTTTGCCGTGCCGTTCCCTCCAGACGTCTGTCAGTACAAGGTCTTCCTTCATGTCAAAGAAAGATTTAGGCAGCTTGGAGTGCTTCTGTGGGTTAGGTTTTGTTTTCTTCTTGTCTAGGGCAATCTCTATGACCCCGTTCCAATCTCCCAGAATAATACATGATTTGTAGTTGAGTTGTGTTAACTTCTTGTGTATCTTTTTGTAGAATTTTCCTTGTTGTTGATTTGGTGCATATATGCCCATCACTAGAATTTTCTTGTCTTCCTGTGTCACTTCGATTGCTAGGTATCTACCCTGGGAGTCTGATTCTATTAGCTTGGCTATTACGTGTTTCTTCACGTATATAACAATCCCGTTCTTTTTTTGTGGCGCCGCTGCGACAAAGTGTGTACCTAGTCTGTTGTTGATTAAGTATTTCTGGTCCGCTGCTCTGATGTGTGTTTCTTGTAGGCAAATTATGTCGTTTCTTTCTTGAAGCAGATAATGAAATGTCTTTCTCCTTTTCTGTGGGGAATTTAGTCCGTTAACGTTCCATGTCAAGTATTTAGTTGTCATTGTCGGTTTCAGGATACTCTTCCGAGACCGCTTCTGTTCTATCTCTTGTGTTCTTCTTTGGTCTCATTCCCATGGTATCCAAGTTGGTGCTCAAGTTGCTTAGAGTGATCATATCGTGTTGTTCCGTGCGTTTGGCGGTGGATCTTGTTATCCTGCCCTCTGCAGTCTGTCCTGTTCCCTTGTTGTTGTTGCTTCCTGTTCTCTGTGTCATCGTGGCTCGAGTTGGTCCTTCCCTTTCTCTTGCTCCTGCGTCGGTCTGTCGTTCTGGTGGCCCTCCTGCGTCTTCTCTCATGGTGTATTGATGTCCATCCGACGTCAGTTCCTTTTCAAGGAATTCTCTGGCTTTTTGGACCGAGTCCAGGCAGTGTCTTTTATTTTTATAGTAAAGTGTCATCCCCGTAGGGGCTTCCCATCTGTATCTCAGAGCGCGTGATCTCAGTTCATTGACCAGGAACCTGTATTCCTTCCTGTCTCGCAGCATCGTCTGGGGGATCTCTTTCAGTACTTTCACTTCTTGCCCCTCTATGTATAAACTCCTGTTGTACGATGTGGCTGAGATGAGGTTCCGGAATCCCTGCGTCGCGAAGTGGATGACTACGTCCCTTGGTTGGCGCCTGTTTGTTGTCATCCGTGTGCCCACTCTGTAAATTCTGTCGAATTGCCATGCGACGTCTGAGATTGGCTTTCCCAGAAATGTTGCCAGGGCCTCTATGAAGGTTCTGAGCAGGCCCCCTTGGGTCTCGTTTGATGTCTCTTTCAAACCTCTAAACCTGATTGCGGATGCCAGTTGCCAGTACTGTATCATGGAAGATTGGTCTTGGGCTACTCCTTTCATCTCTGCCATCTCTGCTATCTGTCCCTCTACTTGATTCTCCACTTTTTCCATCCGCTTGTCCACCTCCTCTCTGATCTCCTGGAAGTTTTTCTCCATTTCCTCCCCTATTTCTTTGTAGTGTGCTTGCATCGCCTCTTTCATTTGTTCCAGGTCTGTGGCCATCGCCTTGCGTTGCTCCTCCCATTTCCTCTCTAGCTCTTTACCTTGTTCTTTCAGCATTTGTTTTAGATCGTTGTATCTTTTCTCCGTCTTTTGTTCTGCCTCCACACACCTCCTCTCCATCTTTGCATCCATTTCCACTAACTTTTTATCCATTCCATCCATCCTTTCAACCAGCATTTCTATTACCTCTTGTAATTTTTGTAACATGTGTTGTTGAGCTGGCCTGTGGAGGTAAATGGGTCTGGGGGCCTGTATTTGGATGGGAGGGTGTGGGGGCAGGTAAGGTAAGTCCTGATGGTTTGGTACACTGAGCTGGGGAGGAAACAACTCCCTTCGTTTGTGTCAGTGTGGTCTGTTTGGAGGCCATCTTGAGCGTGTCTTCCAGTTGTTCTGGCACTGTTTTGGTTTCTAGCTTGGACCAGGTCAGGCACTAGACTGTGATCTGGTGCTGGTGGTCCAGTAGTCTGACCTTTCAGTGGGAGGGGAGGCTTCAGGGTTCAGGCAATGCAGGTCTAGGGGCCTGTGGGCAGGAAGGTCTGTCCGTGTTCAGGGAGTCTATTCAGTGCCTCTGCCTGTCAGGGATTCCAGGCCCCTTCTGCCTTCCCTCCACAGCAGCCCAGGATGCCTTTTTGTCTTCCTCCTATGCCCACCTTTCTCCCTGGTGGGTTCTGCTCTCTTCAGTATCCCTGGGGCTCCCGTTCTGGGGGGTCTGGGGCACAGCTTGTGGGGTATCTCTCCCCGTCCCCCTGCAACCCAGGGAACCCTTTTCTTGTGTCCTCTCCCACCGTTTGCTTTCTTGCCTCTTCCCTCTTAGCTCTTTTCTCCTCCCCTCTATTGTTCTGGCTTGCCTGATTCCAGCTCCGTTGGCTGCGTCCGTCCCTATCCGCCGCTTCAGGCCGCTCCGCTGTCCTCTCGGCTGCTCCACCCTCCTCGGCTCTTCTGGGGGCTCTGTCTGGTTTGGGAGGCCCCCCCAGTTGCCCTCGCCTCTCTTACCGATGTCCCTCTCGCCTCTCTTCTCACCCTTTCCCCGCCGCCCGAGGCCTCTTCCTTTTGTCCGGCTGCCCCGGCCCTCTCCGCCTCCGAGTCCTGCGTCCGTCTCTCACCTCTGCTCTCTCGGTCTTGCCAAGTTGCTGCTTTGAATAGCCTTATTTGGGGGCCTGGGGGTCTTCTGAGGGTCCTATGAGTCCTGTGGGGGCCTCCTCCTCCCGCTGCCGGCCTCTCTCTCCGCTCGGTGTCCCTCGGCACGTGATTCCACCCCCGCCGGGCTCACCGTGTTTCCGCAGTCTTCTCCCGACGTTGTACCCCATCCTTTCCCTGCGTCGGCTGGCTGGCTCTCCTCCGCTGCGGCTGGGCGGCTTCGCAGCATCTGCAGGCCTCCAGCTGGGTAGGTCCGGGGCTCTTCTTCCCTTGTACAGCTTCTTCCTGGTCTTCTCTCCCTCCCGTCTCCTTCTTCGCTGCGCTCATCTGTCTTCTCTCCTCGCTTCTATTGTTTCCGCCCTCGTGCTGTCGGGCCGGCCGCAGCCGGCCTCTTCGTCCTCTTCTTCTCGTGTCCCATCTGGCGATCCTGCTTCCAATTAGACGTTTTTCGGGTCGCCGGGGGTTCCGCTATCTTCCGCAGATCGCCCTTCTCTTCTCTGACTCTTCGGGCGGCTGAAAAGCCGCCAAAAATCTGATCGCCGTATTGGAGCTCCCTAGAGATGGCTCCGTACGGCACGACCGGAAACCGGAAGTCCATCCACTTTATTGTTGGTCATCCTCTTTTTCTCTTTCCTTCTACCTTTCCCAGCATTAAAACCTTTTCCAAATAACTGGGTATTCACCAAAGTTTATGAGTTAATTCTGTTTCTCAATTTTGCATTGATTACTTTAATAATTCCCATTTCTTTCTATAGTATACTTATCTATTTGTGGGGGGGAGGAAGAGGAGGGAGATATCTTTCAGCAGCCCCTACTTTCATTTTAAAGGGAAGTCATTCTCCTGAAGCATTTTTATAATTCCTCTAAAGACTCAGAGCTGTTTCTTTCGTCAAAGCTTGAAATTCTGTGTTCCAGCAGTGCAGGGTATCTTCTATGGGTCTTGATTCAAGTTAGCAGTTTTGTCCACTGGATTGCTCCTTTACTTGGTCTTCTTGTTTATACAGAAGCACTTTCTCTGTGGCACCTTGCTGTCATGCTCCCTTTGTCCTGAAAAATGTTTCTTTTCTCTTATTAGCTGAAGTGTATGTTGGAAAATCCACTTCTGTATGCATTTCCTTCTTGACATTTTAGCCACTAGGGACAACAGGTGCAGTCAGTTACTGCAGGGACTCCACCCTTTGAATTCTTTACCATTCCCTTGTTCCCTCTACCCATAAGACGTATAATTGGTTAGAGCAGGGGTTCTCAACCTTGGCAGTTTTAAGACTTGTGGACTTCAATTCCCAGAATTCCTCAGCCAGCTTTGCTGGCTGAGGAATTCTGGGAATTGAAGTCCACAAGTCTTAAAGTTGCCAAGGTTGAGAACCCCTGGGTTAGAGTGATGTTCTCAGAGCTCTTATATTTTTCAATTCCTGTTCCTTGTGCATATATATTATTTCCATGTTTTTCCCTTTCTCCCTCTTTCTCTTCCTCCCTTTCTCTCTCTCTCTCTTTTCTCTCTCTCTTTCTATCTGCCCTTTCTTTCTTTCTTTCTTTCTTTCCCTCCCTCCCTCCCTCTCCCTCCCTCCCTCCCTCCCTCTCTCTCTCTCTCTCTCTCTCTCTCTCTCTCCCTCTCCCTCTCCCTCTCCCTCTCCCTCTCCCTCTCCAACCCCAAGCCCAACCCCGATAATGAAGTAGATTCACACAGTCTAATACACAACATGGCCTTTCACTCTTTTACTAAAAACAGATTAAATGTTTAGGTTTGCTATCTAAATACAGAATTTTCTTCCTTTTTAAAGATAAACACCAATCTCCGGATAATATTTCTATGATTTGCTATCTGGTTTTTATTTCTTTCTGCATGAAAGTACTTTACTGGGTGGGTAGCTGCTGCTTCAGCCCTCACATTTGTACTTCAAGCACTGTCAAAAGCTTGTTCTTGTATAAATATCTGCCAGGTTGTCTTCTGGCAATCACAGAAACATGCCACAGGCATTGCAGGCCATGCTGCAGAGTCTTGTCCATTCATCTTCCATCAGTGGAAAAGTTTTTATTCCTTTTCATATTTTTATAAAGTTTCAAGTCAACTGGGTTTCTGAAGGGTTACCTTTTGTGCTATCTAAAAGTCATTCAGACTTCTCCAGCCTCAATCTAGTACCTCCATATCTTGCTGGCTTAGAAGAAAAATAATGTATTAGAAAAACATTATCTCTCTTGCTGTTTTTCTGACATGCTGTTTTTCTGACATGCATCCTGTGTTTGCTGACTCTCTGGAAATTTGCTACCTTATATTCCTCTACAAATTCTGCTCCAGAGTCATACTGTAGAAAGAAAAACTTGAAGGCTGTCTGTTTAATAAACAGGGAATGTTCAATTCCTATCCTCCCTCCAGCAAACTTTGCTTTCTGAGCAGGAAACAGCAATTCACAATGGGCAGTCAGTGGCTCTTAAGACAAGGGAGCCTTTGCACAAACGGATCTCAACTGAGAGATAGAACTGAGGAAGGGTAATACATATAAAACAGGTTTTCATTGTGTTGTGAGGCATAGTATAAAAGAATTAGCAACTACAAAGGTTCCTCTGAGAAAAGGTTTCAGTAAGCGGTTTTGTACTGGCCAGAGATGAATTATGTTAAGCCTTGTGAGATACACATAGCTAAGAGAGCATAATCAAGGTGCAAATCATTTCCTGTAAGTAATTCTGCCTTGGTAAGAAGCTGGGCTATCATGGGAGAATAAAAGAAGAAGGTGAAATGTTGACAATCAGAGAGAATAATAATAATAACACCACTTAGATCCTTACATATATTATGTTGACATACAATGACATCCTAAACTCTTGGAAGAACTCAATGCAGGTGGAAGAAAAGAGAAAAAAAGATGGCCAGCAGCAAGGTGGATGGATTCCATTACAGTGGCAATGGGTGTACCATTGAAAAACTTGAAGGACCAGGTTAGGGAAAGATCAAGGGGAGAAAATCCATCGGTGTAGTCTCTAAGAGTCACCACCAATTATTTAATAATCAACCAACTTTCTTAAACGGCCAACATGAAAAATCTAAAATAATGATAAAATTAAGATTCCATATAAGCTGCCTTGAATTTCTGGAAAATAGTGGACTATAAAGAAGATAAAACAATGTTTATAAGTTCATTATGTGTAGGTATTTGGACATAATTTCTTTACAACATCTTTTTCAGTTAAACAAAAAACCTCCTTGTATGCTCATGAACATATAGGTTCAATTATCTTTTCTCCCATCAATAAGAGCATATAAAATGTGGATGAATTAAGAGTCTCTAGGATATTGAAGAAACAAAAAATATTGATTACAAAAAATTGTGGTTCACAGTTATTGCATTTTTTATCTGTAGAAAGTTCTTCTTGTTAGTTTGTACAGATTAATTGTCATCCAATCAGCTTCAGCTTTTCACATTCTCGCTTAATGAGATTTCCTACTCTGTCTTACAATTTCTGTGTTTATTTTATTCATAACATTCCTTAATATACACAAGTGCATATATTTTCCCCAATACATACATTATTTAGAATTTTTGAACAGGTAATTGGATTGCAAAATTCAGTGAGCAAAGAATCTAAAGGAGAGTTTGGGGAATTGTGCAAAGTATATGAGATTATCTGAAAATAAAGTCAAAAGAAAATTATCTGACATCTCCATAGATATCTCTATAGAGTAACCAATTTTTATACTGTGAGTGACAAGCGTTTGGGCAGGTAGCCAGTAAAGTTGTTGTCTTTAGAATTTTTGGCTTAGAATCACATTATTTTGTAAACATTGGGAATGAAATCCTACTTTTCTGAATATCATGTTGAATGTGGTGAGAACTGAATTTGCGAATATTTTTTTTTTCATTCCATTGGATTCATTCCCCAGTTTCTCCAGGAAGTCCCTGCACTCACAGAGTACTTGCTGATGGAGAGACTTAGGAGAATCCTATTAGAACTTCATTATATCACTCATCCCTATTGCCAGGTGGGCAGCAGCAGGTATGGCTTGTGCCCACAAAGAATATTTAGAACATACCCTGTTCACAACTAGGTTTGATAGTGAAATGCTGGTTTATTTATTTTTTCCCAATCTCCTTTTTTTTAAAAAAAAATTACAAATGCAAATATGGGTCAGCTGTCTATTTTAATATTCTCATACTATGGCTAACAAGTTAATTTACTGCTACACATGATACAACTTTGCATGATTGGATCTGCTTTGTGCTAAATCTTATTTCCTTAGGAGTAATTGAATGAACCAAATAATCACTTTTAAATGTTCCTATAGAACTGTAGCTGTCAAGGGTGAACTGCTGAGATGCCTGCTAACTTCTATTGCTACTCAACTTGCCATAGAAACATTGGGGGAGGCGTAGAAAGCGTGTGGAGGAAGCAGGAGTCTAGGAAGCTATTTTTCAGGTTTTTCAAACATCTTTGATAGAGGAATCTGATTGTTCTGTAAATATGGAAAATATTTTTTTCAAGGCATGCTGCCTTACTTATTTCAGACGTGCTCATTTTATTAAATATAAAAAAGAAAGAAAATAATATTCAAATATTTTAGTCATTAGCTGTTTATTGGAGAGAGGTTAGATTAAATAATGTACTTAACTGAAAAAAAAATCCTCAGATGTGTTTAAATATGCTCAGGTTGCACCAAATGTTAAGTGTAATATTTAGACACTATAAAGAGCTTAAAGTCTTTCATAGGAGTTGAAAGTCTGTATTCTTACTTAGTCTGGAGAACTGCTAAGAATGCTTTTTAAAGCATTTTATTTCCTCCTCTGTGACTTAGTTAACAACACTTTAAGAATGAAAGTGACAAATTCACCCCTGGTATCTGAACAGTAAGACAAGATTGGATGTTACAAGTTGAATATAAATGACATACCACAGGATAATTAAGATTTACCATTGTTAAGAGGATCTGACTTCTGTGTATTAATGGCACATTTCACTTTGCTAAATATCACTTTTTATGGTTTAAAAATTACTCAGTTACTAATTAATCTATGTTAAGTCTTCTTTTTACAGATCTTAATGATGTGGTGTCAGTTTCACAAAAGAACGGTTTAGCAGTTAGATAACTGAAGTTTTCTTTATGACAATTTTGAAAGAAATGGTCTAATCTGTTGATGAATCCAAATCCATCATTGCAAATCTAAAGATGGGAAAATTATTTAAACCAGGGCATATTCTGGATGTTTAAATAATATCCCATTGCTTCAACCAATAGCATTCTGAAGGCATGAACATCCCAGATAGTTTCCTTTCTGGCATTCTATCTATCCATTCCTTTGCAGATATAAAATTGATTTCTCAGTTCAAATTAATGGAGGGTCCATGAACATAATGCTGCATGTATACTTGAGGATGATAATACACAAATACATTTGAACAAAGGGAATTGTACATAAGAAATATGTATGAGTTTATAACGTGCCTCTTCTGTGACACGGATGATGCCACATTTGTTGGAATAATCAGACTTTCAGAGTAAAAACCTATAACCAGCATTAACTTAAATACAAAGAACTACAAGTATAATTATACAAGTACATTCTACAAACAATATTTTCAATTTTCAGAATAATGTTTCTGAAAAATATTATGCAATCAGCTTCAATCCAATTATGCCCTTGGTTTAAAAGAAACCAAAAGACATGATCACAGCTCACTCAAAGTTAACCATCAGATGGTCATTACTCCTGAATTGTATCTGAAGAGGGATGAGAGGCAAGAAAGGAGAGGAGAGAGAAAAGAGTAAAGGAGGGGAGAAGGAAGTAGGAAGGTTGGAGGAGAAGAGGAGAAGTGGGGAGAAAGGGGAGGAGAGTGGTGAAGGAAAGAGAAGAGGAGAGGAAGAAGAGGGAAGTAGGGAAGAAAGAGAAGAAAGGGAGAAAGAAGGTAGAGAAGAAGGAGTGTGGATACAGTGAAAGGGAAATGGGCGAGCAACACCAAAAGTCATGTGTATGTATTTATTTCATTTTATTAAAAGTATCTTATATATGAATGTAAAAAGAATGTATGTTAACATCTGATAAATACCACAGTATATGTATGGGGGAGAATTTGGAAAAATAAAAAAATTATTTAATAATAAAAAAGTTAACCATCAGACATGTTATTCCTTATTATTATTATTATTATCATTTTCTTTTTTTAAGGATGAAGCTAAATCTCCTGCTGTCCTTTTTTTTTTTAGACTTCAGAAAGAAAACACTGTTAAGAAGGCATAAAGTGCTATATATCTTTGATCTGCCAAGAAGCATTATCAAGCTAGGCCTAAATGAGATCAAGATCAAACAGGAAGAGTATATAGAAGATCTTATAAATGCCACAGTAGACCTGGAGTCAGCTAAACTGAAGCCCATTAAACTCATTTTTCTGTGCTATGCTCTTGCACAGGCTACTAAAAAAACCTGGTGATTTTTAAACCCCCAATGTGAGGCTTATATCTTTTTTTTTCTTATACTTGCTGATGTGTGTTGATTGAATCCTTCTTTTTCAGTGAGCTGACAGCCTTGACACAAATGTTCCTTTGTTCAGCATTGCTAAACCCATTATTTATTTTTATTATTTATTTATTTTTGTTCTTTGCAGACAATTTTAACTCACAAGATCAGGAAAGAGCCTAGTAATAGGTAGGTGTACCTTATAAATCATGTACTACCTGAAACAATGCTATGGGAATCTTAGACACACTGTAGTGAGCTCTGACAGATGGTCTACAAGAGTTTATTAGAAAGAGAGTGAAGTACACTCTTCTGTGGGTTCACCTTCATTCCTTTATCTGCAGGAAGGTTCACAAAATGATTTGTGATGTCCCACCATACAGCTTATGTGAACTGGTGTGAACTATAATTAATGTCATAATTTTGATGATTAAGTGTATGTTCAGCCATAAACAAAACCATTCAGTTCAAGTATTAAAATGTCATTTATTAAGGGAGGATGTTGGGTTTGTTAATGATTATTCTACCACAAGCAGATCTTAGATTAAATGAAGGGTTCCAGCCTTCAGATTCGTATGAAGACACATTTCAGGCAGCACTCTTAGTCAGCTTTAAAAAAAAATGATGATAGCTATTTATGAATAGGTTTAATCTGGTTCATTTGTTCTGAAACCACAGAGATGAAGGATTTCCCCATTTTAATCTCATGATTGAGGAGATATAATAAGGGTTGCGTATCCATTCATAGATGGATTCATTAAACATTCAGATTTAGTGTGGCAATCTTTAAGAAGCTAGCACATTCTTTGTTTTGTTTTGTTTTTTCCACCAAGTTGCTTATTTACCTAATTCGGTCGACAAATTAAATAGGGTCATCATGCTTTTAACATTATCATGTATAGGCTGAAGATATTGTGCTTTTGAGGATCATTCAAAATACATTTTTGGGAGGACTGGACCTTCATAATTTGTGTGGGCGAATTGCATATATCATAAGGTACTCGTGTGGATTTTTATTGTTTGGCTGACTTCTTGCTATTTTTTCCCCCAGACTTCTAAAAACTATTACTAAAAGCATCAGATAGTATCATAGTTGCAAACAATGTAGCTGTACATAAAAGGTTCACTTTATAAATATAATTGCAGTTTCAGTAGATGTAAAGGAAAAGTAGAAGGTACTTTCAATAAACCCAGAGCAGAAATAATGAAATATTAACTCTGTGTGAGTGAAAGGCTAGATATATTCAAACTTTGATCCAATGGACAAAGATCTTGAAAACACATTTTAATTTTGAATTTCAAATTTTAATAATGAATAGATATATAAATATTTTTCAGCTCTATTTTATGGTGATTGGATTATCCATCAACAGGTACACTATTGGAGAGTCTGCTAAATTACTGTATCAGGTTAGGATAGGCTGTTTCATATATTTCTCAGAGTTTCTATTGTCAATTGATCAACGATGTACCATTGCAAAGTGATTCGTCTCTTGTTTGCATAAACATTAAAGCATTATATGAAGTAACTAAGTGGTCTAGATAAGGAGTTAATCAGGTATAATGAAAACTACTTTTCTCTTTTGCTAAATGTTATGTAATTTAAGGATTAGTTAATGCTAGAAAAATAAAGAAAAAAGGAAGTTCAAAATCTATCTGCTGGAATATCCCATTTGTTTCATTACCTGGAATATCCCATTTGTTTCATTACCTTAAGGTAATGACACAAATGACCCTTAACCTTTGTATCCTCTGGGGTCCTTGGTGCTTTCTGAGCTTAGTGATTTTCTTGCAGATGTTTCATTACATTATGTTATGTTACATTACCAAAGTAGGTAACATCCTCAGTACTTATGATGTTGCCTAGTTTGGTAATGAAACATCTGAATGAAACCACCAAGCTGAGAGAGCACTAAAGACCCCACAGTTCAACCCTAGGCTATAAATATTCACTTTTATCTTTGAATCCTCTTTGAAAGTTTCCTATGTTTTGAGAACAGGGTTGCGGTTACACTTCAGAACAAGTTCAGGGACACAGGATTATGGAAAGATGTAAAAGTAAGTAGAAGTGAGCAAGTTTTGGAGAATGGAAGTCCCATTGAATTTTTGAGTGATATACAGGGGATGCTCTCCAAAAATGGAAGATGAGCATGAGAACTAGTTGAAATCAGGACAAATCCTAAAACCAAATCACAGTTCCACTTAACTGATATTAATAAAATACTCCTTTCTTCCACATAATAACAGATGTACTGTATGAACCAACTACAACATCCAGATATAATTTAATGTTCTTCCCGGGTAATAAATAGTTGCTTGCTAAGATTCCAGTGTTTCAAGAATAGAATGTAATGTTCATTATAAGAACAGAATACCCTCTGTGGCTTGGTTAAAGATAGAGGAACATCTATATTCCTGAGCTGCTGATTTTCACATCTGTCTTCCGGCTCAGTTGATGTATCTTCTTCCACTGACAGTAATTAGTATGTACTGAATTCATCTGCATTAGTTTTTATTTTGAACTGCCTAGAAAAATAGGTCAAACAACAGTACTCCCCATTTACCATTTGTTTCATATGTTCCTTGGAGAGTGTTTCTGTATTTTGAATATCATTGCATAGGTAGATTGTATCTGGGCTCAGAATAGCTACAAAGAGTGTTTAAGTAATATAGTCCGACATGCATCCTTTGGAAAACAACATCCACATTTCAGTACTTATTCCTTTCATATATGAATAGTACTAGGGGTTCTTTTCTAAAGATTACTCTCTCTTTTTCACTTAAAGAGAGTCTTTTGTAGTATAGTGGTTGTGAAGAGCTAATGTAATGAAATGATTAAAGTGCTGAACTAAGACTGGAGAAACCCAGATTCTAGTCTAAATGGTATTACTACTACTACTAGTAGTAATAATAGTAGTACTACTAGTAGTAGTAATAATAATAATAGCATATTTAGTTATCATTTATTTATTAAATTTATATGCTGCCCATCTCATTCACTAGACAACTCTAGGCAACTTACAATCAAGCAAAAGCAACAAGACAAAGCATTCAAATAATAAAATAATAAATATTAACATTAAAATTGACTTACACAGAAAGCAGGAGCAAAATGCACACAGGGAGAAGGTGGAGTCTTATTTTAGTCTATTGCAATAGTTCAGACATGTGGAGATCAGGGTCTGAGTGACTGAGGGCAGAGACTCACAATCCAGGAAAGGGTGCAACTGGTGCACAACACGAAGTTGCACAAAGGCTCTCCTACCTATGACTGCAACATATTCTTCAAACCGGACTCAGGACTACAGGGGAAAAAAAACAAGTTGTGTACCAGATCTGTCTGGGCAGCGCACCCCCTTCCAGAACTATAGATGTTAAAGTTCTGGATGTCAACGCTCAATGAACCCAGGGTTCGTCTGAAGCCTGTTGTCCCCTATCCAGACTCCTGTAGCCTCCAGGCACCATGAGAGGATAGTGACAGTGTCACCTAAATCATAAAAAGAATATATTTATGATAACTTCAAACACAGTGATGAATCACCCCAAGGTTATCTAAAAATATCCATTCTGGTGTCATTATTGATAAAAGTAAAAAAGATTTGTTTTATCATGAGTTCTCATGGATGGAATCAGAACTGGTGAATGGGACATCTTGCAGTGTTAGTTCCTTCGCAAACCATGTAGGAACATGATTGGTTGGATGCAGGAAGTCGTCAAGGGTGCTATCTGCAACCTTGAAGGAGGCTGTGATGCGCCATTCTTCAAGAGGCCCTCAATGGATCTTTTGAGGGAAAGGAGTGAAGAGGGTGGTATTCTTGCAGCTACAGAGCAGCCTAGAAGATATGAATTACCTGGACTCATTTCATACAGAATTCAGACCTGGGCATGGGACAGAAACACATTGGTCATGCTAATAAATGCCCTTTGTTGGGAATTAGATGGTGGAAGTCCTTTGGGAGCATTTGATACTACTGATCATGGTATCTTTCTTGACCCTTTGTGAGAGTTAAGGACTGCAGACACTGTTGTGAGAAGTTTAATTCCTTTCTCAGTTGTTATAGCTGACTCTGTCGCCACTTACATGTGAAGTCCCCAGGGGGTTAATTCTCTCCCACAGTTATTTGCTATATAAATGAAAACATTAGAATATACTAGGAAAGAGTGCCAAATAAAGCCTCTCAAAACATCTTAACTAATCCAAAAGATCCAGGAATCCAAGCAGAAAAAACAGAAGTATCCTACGATGTATATATATGGACTGTAATATATGGACAGTCAGGCAGAAGCCATGAACACCAACTACCGGTAGAAGTCAGAAGACATGATGAAAAGTCCTTAATTTCACAACACATGGACAGATTTAGTTATAATTTCAACTGGGAAACTGAGCATGCTAGACCAAGCTAAATCCAAACAAATGCTGGGGAATTCCTAGAAGCTTAGCACTCAAACAAATCAGCCATTAACAGGCACATAGAGAAAAACCATTCAACGGAGAAATAGAAAAAGAAAAAGGGGAAACAAAAAGAACACATTTTGCCTGCAATCAACATCCAGATAAGCCATGATCAACACCAGGATTAACACCAGACAAACAAGCAGTAAATAATACCCCATCAAGGAATTACCAATTAAGATAAACAATCAAGCAGTAAACAACAGTCTAATCAAGGAACTACCAAGAAAAAATCAACACCCCACTCAGACTGTCAGGGCAAACAATTGTATATAAACAGAGACCAAATATCAATCTCTTCTAGTACTGAAGATCAAAGCTCAGAGAGTACTAAAGACTCCATAATATACAGTAATATAACTTTTTTATTTCAGTGATCCTCAATTCCAAACCAACTTGGGCAACTCACAATATTAAATATGTCTACAACCTTGTTGACTTTTTATAAAGCTTTAAAGCCTGGCTATGTACCTGGACCTGAGTCTCAGTATGTATTAAGGGCCCTGTTACTTGGCTTCATTAATAGTTCATTAATCAGCATGGCTGCTATTTGTACTTCTTTATTTTGTGCATGCTTTTTATTTTAATTGCTTTATTGTTTTAGAATCGTAAACCAAGAGTCACTTGGTTTAGTTGGGCAGCTATAGAAATTAAATAAATAAAAACAAAATGCAATAAGGTAATAGCGATACAATATAATAATCTGGACAAGTCACATGAAAACATAGACAAAATATAACCAATGCCTCTATTAAGGCATGCTATCCTAGGTCCTGTAGGATTTATGGGACACCATCCATGTATGAGTTCTCCTGATCTCAGGGAGAAATCTTATTCCAGAAGGCAGATCTCATGGCAGAGAAGAAATGTTTCTTGGGCATCCAAGGATCACTCTTTGATCAAGGTAATCCAGAATGTAGTTGGCTACGAGATAGACAATCTGCCAAATAACTGGGTTCCAATGGCACATAGGACTTTCTAGGTGATAATCTCTAGGTGACTTGCAGTCAGAACCATATTGACAACCAACATAGCTTGCAAAGCAGTGGATATTATATGGGCATGCTGAAGAAGGCCCAGGAGTTTCCTTGTTGCTGCATTCTGAATTTGAAGCTTCCGAGTGGTCTTCAAGGGCACTTTGTATATAGGTTTGCAGTTCTAGTCTCAGTACTTATTATAGTAATGAATAACATTATTTTATTCCCCTACTGAAAATACATAATTGATAATAGATGCCCTTTATACAAGTACCACTTGTGAGAAGAAAATTACTTTATTTCCAACAGGTGTTCCTTCACTGCTCAGAGTTAATAATGAACTTTTACATTAAAAAACATCAACTACATTCCCTTTACTTATTTAGCACTCCGGATCTTGCTCTTGTCAAATGTGCAAGAGTGAAGCAGCATGGTCCCCTCTCCCCCTCCCCAAAAAAATATGCCATTGTGACAAGTATACAATGGGATTAGTATATGTACTAACAGATACCCGTGATGATCATGTGGGAGTAGGAAAAAGTCCCAATTCATTGTAATTTCAGATTTAATCAACAAATAATTATAACATTGCTATGGTGACTGGGGCAACTGTGACTGAGGAGACGTTTTTTCATGCTGCTTCCCTGTTTTCCTCAGCATTTTCAACTTTCTTGAAAATTACCCTTTCAGTGACATTTCTCAAGCTTGTACTTAACTCATCAGCAATTATTTTGTGAGAAAGCTGTTAATGTTCCTCTGAGTCATACTCTGTGGCATTAAGAGCAAAGCCTTTCAAGCTGTTGAATAATTAAAAAAACACAATTTGCTTTCTAAAGTTTGTAGCTGATGCACATAAAGTGGTTGGTGAGGTAGGTGGGGTTGATGGACGTTGGCATGAATTAACTAAGATCAAAATTTAGAACATAGAATGATAGAGTTGGAAGAGACATCAGAAGTCTTCTAGTCCAACCCCCTACTCAAGCAGGAGACCCTATTTCAGATAAATGGTTGTCCAGTCCCTTTAGTGATGGAGCACCCAAAACTTCTGAAGGCACGTTATTCCATTGGTTGATTGCTCTCACTGTTAGGAAATTTCTCCTTAGTTCTAGGTTGCTTCTCTCCTTGCTTTGCACACTAGGTTCAATCTACTTACCACATGAAGTCTACTTGGGACCTCAACTGCCAATCTGGTGTCAAAAGAGTGAGAAGATATCAGCAAGTGGATATCAGCAAGTGGAGTCCTCTGATCATTCTATCATTTAACTCAGGAACTCAAAGAACTCTATGGGTCCAACAGGTTCTATTGGCAAAACATCTGAGCTTGCATTCGCTTGTTACTTCTTTGGCTTTCCAAAGTTTCGAGGCCTCTGGAAAGAATTCTTAGACAATATACTTTTAAGGGGTGACAGATTCATTTTGATACAACAATTGAAACATCCATATAGGAAATATAAATGCTATGCCAGGAGGCTGCTATTCATCTCACTGAGGCACATTCATCTTGTCAACACCACTATGTCTGCTCTATAGCAGCTAAAAAAGTCTTTTGGGTATCCATAGGAAACCCTTAGGAAGTGTCTTCTGCCTGCTAGATCTTCTGGAACAGGTCATCTGAACATTTCAGATGTTTTTAGAAGCCGGTGTTCTATGTTCCTTGAACACATGAAGCAAGAATCAGTTTGAAGGGATGCTTCGGTTGAGTCAGATCACATATTCTACTAAATATTTTTTAATGAAGCAAAGGATCTCTCTTAAACACTCCCTTGAAGCTTCTTCAGAAAACACCAGAATTATTTTTCTCTGTTTGCTTGCTGGAATAAATATCCAGTAAAAAAATATCCTAATGCATGTAAAACGCAATTACCACTGACAAAAAAGAACATACAATATAAGAATGGCAAAAAGTGCTGTTTGTTCTATATGAACCATATTCTCCATTGAGTCATTTGGGAAGCAGTTGATGGGGGGGGTAACATGGATCTTCTTACACAGATAAGGTGATTAGCATATGGTTGGTTATTAAATAATGGATTGGGATTGAATTATTAATTCCAATCAACCATATAACCTCTGTCTAAGTGAAATATAATAGTTTCTTTTTACTTTTAAACGTAGTGATTTTGTGAGAATGAAACACTAGCATATCTTCCATATTCCCATCTAGTTCAATGGTTAACTTCCTGAACTACAACGATGATGACGACGACTACTACTATTGTGTCAGAAGCACTGAGGCACTTCTGTGGTGAAAGGATTGGCTAGCATCATCACCGTTGCCCAGGGATGCCCAGTGGGCTGTTCCCTGACTCCACTGGATGACATCGCCAGGACCTGTTGCCTTGGCAGAGTGAGGAAAATTCTCAGGGATGACTCACACCCTGGTTGGTACCTTTTTTTTTTTAAACTTGCAAAGAACCAAGGACTTTTTTTTTTTTTTTAGAGATTCAGTCCGCTTTAACAGTATTAAAGCAAACAACGTTGGACATAAGGTTATGTTAGAGGCATTAGTTATAGAACATATACATTCAACATTGGGTGTTAGTTTTTGTAAACATTTGATTTGTTAGCCCTTCTTCCCTCCTCCCATCGAGCCTCAGCTAAACGCCAGCTGCATTCTGTTTGATTGGTGTCTCTCTTGGATATTGTCTATCCACTGTTCCCAGTCCGTCAAAAATTGTTCATTGGAGCGATTTTTCAAGTATGCTGATATTTTCGCCATTTTCGCCAAATTTGTTACTTTCACAGTCCATTCTTCAATAGGCGGTATTTCCGGATTCTTCCAGTATTGTCCCACCAACAATCTTGCTGCTGTAATTAAGTTCAAAAATAAATTTGTCTCTGAGGTAGTGAAGTCCTTTGTGATCCTTAACAGAAAAGCCTGGGGTAGAAATTCTATACGCTTTTTGAAAATAGTTTGGAGTGCCCACCATATCTTCCTCCAGAATGCTTTGATTTTTCTGCATGTCCACCATATGTGAAAGTAAGTAGCCTCCCCGTCCCCGCACCTCCAGCATTTGGGCTGGGAGTCCGGGTAGATGAGTGATATTTTTTTCGGGTCTAGGTGCCATCTATAGAACATCTTGTAGAAGTTTTCCCTTAAGTGTTGCGATTTCGTGAATTCTACATTCCTCACCCAGATTTTCTCCCACGTGTCAATGGCGATAGGGTGTCCGAAGTCTTGTGCCCACTTTATCATACAGTTCTTGACTAGCTCGGTTTCAGAGTCCATTTCTATCAGAATGCTGTACACTCGTTTGATGTGCATAATCCCCTGTTCTCTAATCTGTTTAATTAGATTCTCGTCGGTCTGGGAGAAGCCCTTCTTCTTGTCTTTACGCCACTTTGATTGTAGTTGTATATATGATAGCCAGGTACTTCCTATTCCTCTGTTTGCTAGCGTTGCTTGAGGTTTCAAGAGGAACCCGTTTTCTTCTCCCAGTATAAGTTCACTGTAGGGCACCACTTCTTGCCCTTGGGCTGTGTTCATATCCCCTGTTGCGTGTCCAGGGATCATCCAGATGGGAATCCTGTCGTGTAGGAGGTGCTTATATTTGTTCCAGACCCATAACAAAGGGATTCGTAGTGGGTTCTCCTTGAAGTTCCTATCTGCCTTTTTGTCGTATACTAAGTATGCGTGCCAGCCGAATAGTAGACCATGCCCCTCAACATTCAGAATTCTATCATTTGTCATGTTGATCCAGTCACTAACCGCCACCAACGTTGCTGCATAGTAGTATAGCTTTAAATTAGGCATTTTGAGTCCCCCTCTCTCCCTTGCGTCTTGGATGATTTTTAGTTTCACCCTCGGTCTCTTGTCGTCCCAAATAAATCTGTTGATGCCCTTCTGCCAGTTGTCCAAGTCCGCATCCTTCTTGAGTATGGGTAGCATTTGAAAGAGAAATAAAAATCTGGGTAATACATTCATCTTTACTGTCGCTATCCTGCCGAGCAGGGACAGACGTAGTGATTTCCACCTTTCCAGGTCTGCTTGTATCTTATTCCACAGGACCTCCTAATTATTCTTGTATAATTTCGCATTTGTTGATTCTATCTCTACTCCTAAGTATTTGACTTTCTTGACTATTTCACAACCCGTTATTCTTTCCAAGTTCTGTCTTGCTTTGTTGTCTAGGTTTTTGACTAGCATCTTTGTTTTTGGTATATTTACTTTGAAGCCTGACACCCTACCGTAGTCCTCCATTATCTCCATCAATTTCCTTGCTGACTGTGCTGGTTGCGACATTGTCACCAGCAGGTCATCCGCAAAGGCACATAGTTTGTAGTCTTGCTGTTTAATCTGTATGCCCTGTACATCCTCTGCCGCTCTTATTCTGTTCAGTAAAATTTCCAGTGTTAGGACAAATAGCAGGGGGGACAGCGGGCAGCCCTGTCTCGTGCCTCTCTCTATATTAAATGAGTCCGTTAAGTCTCCATTGACAATGATCTGACCTGTTTGTTTCTGGTAAATTGCCGTTATGGAGTTGAGAAACTGTACTCCCATTTTCATCTTCCGGATCAAGTTCGTCAGGAACGGCCAGTGCAGTCTGTCGAAAGCTTTTTCTGCATTCACAAACATAAGAGCGGCGGGTATCTGGTCGTGCTTTTGCAGGTATTCTATTATGTTCAGCAGCTGTCTGACGTTGGTTTTCATCTGGCGTCCTTGTATAAATCCCCTTTGGTCCGGGTGTATTGTTTTTTGTAGTACAGTCATCAGTCTATTGGCCAAAATTTTTGTGAAGATTTTGTAGTCTGTGTTTAGTAGTGAGATGGGCCTGTAGTTTGCGGGCTGTGTGTTGTCTTTCCCCGCCTTTGGGATTAATGAGATGTAGGCTGTTTTCCAGGATGGTGGAACCTGGCCTCCTTCTTGAATGTTGGCAAATAGTTTTCTGAGGGGTTCTAGCATCTCCTCTTGGAGGTGTTTGTAGTAGGTCGCTGTTATCCCGTCCGTCCCGGGCGCTTTTCCTGATTTCAGTTTTGTGATCGCTGAGTGTATTTCCTCTTTTGTGATTAAGGCATGCAGGGCTTCTCTTTGCGTGTCGGTAATCGCCTGTATCTTTTCGTTTTGTAGGAACTCATCTATCACTTTGTCTTGTATCTTATCCTCGGCATATAGTTCCGAGTAGAGCTCCGTGAAGGCTTTCTTGATGGTTTTTTGTCGGAATTCTTCCTTGCCTTTGTATTCTATCTTTTCAATTATGCGGGATTTCTGTTTCTTTCTTATAATGTAGGCTAGCCAGCGGCCCGGTTTGTTGGCCTTGCAGAATGTCTTATGTTTTGCATATTGTATATTCCTTGCAACTTGGTCAGCCATCAACATGTCAAATTGCTTTCTTAAGATCTTGAGTCCTTCTTTGGTGACTTTGTCCTCTGGCCTTTTTATTAGTAGCCGCTCCCTTTTACTTATCTCATTTTCTAACTCTTTCCTTTTTTCTTCTTGTTTGCGACGGTGCCTGCTATTCATGGCTATGAGGATCCCACGCATGTACACCTTGCTGCCTTCCCAGATCGTTTCTATCGGTGTTTCGTTGTTCATATTTGTGTCGAAGAATTCCTTCATAGCTTTTTTGCATTCCGCCACATTGTCTTCGTGTCTAAACAAGCTTTCATTGATTCTCCAGGACCTCCTCTGTTTCGGGCCCTGTCTTAATTCCATCCTCACAGGGTTGTGGTCTGTCAGTGTCTTGGGTAGGATTTTCACTGCGTTTAGACAAGTTAGCAAGTCACTAGAAGTTAATATAAAGTCGATTCTGGAGAAGGATTGATGTCTGCCAGAGAAGAAGGTGAATTCTTGTTCTTTGCCGTGCCTTTTCCTCCATACGTCTGTCAGTTCGAGGTCCTCCTTCATGTTGAAGAAGGATTTAGGCAACTTGGAGTGTTTTTGTGGGTTCGGTGCAGTTCTTTTTTTGTCTAGAGCAGTCTCTATGACCCCGTTCGAGTTGCCCATGATGATGTAAGATCTGTAGTTAAGTTGTGTTATTTTCTTGTGTAGCTTTTTGTAGAATTTGCCTTGTTGCTGATGTGGTGCATATACGCCCATTACTAGAATCTTCTTGTCTTCTTGTGTTATTTCAATTGCCAGGTATCTACCTTGGGGGTCGGACTCTATTAGCTTAGCCATTACATGTTTCTTTACGTATATGACAATCCCATTCTTTTTTCTTGGCGCCGCTGCCACAAAGTGCGCGCCTAGTTTGTAATTGATCAGATATTTCTGGTCTGTGTGTTTGGTAGTGAAGCCTGGTAGCCTGTCCTCTGTAGACTGTCCTGCCTCCTTGTTTTTGTTGCTCTCTGCTCTCTGCGCCCTCGCCCCTCGGGGTAGTCCATTCATTTCCTCTGCCACTGCCCCGATCTGTGCTTCTGCGCGGCTTGCTCGTTGGCCTCGATCCCTCCCGCTTTCCAGTGGTCTATCTGTGTCTTCTCTTGTGGTGGGTTGAGGGCCTCCCGACTTCAGTTCCTTTTCGAGGAAGTCTTTGGCTTTCTGGACCGAGGTCAAGTAATGTCTCTTGTTTTTATAAGCAAGTGACACTCCTGTTGGGGTTTCCCACCGGTATTGCAGTGCACGCGATCTCAGTTCTGCGGTCAGGAATTTGTAGTTCTTTCTGTCGCTCAGCATCGCCTGGGGGATCTCTTTCAGAACCTTCACCTCCTGCTCCTCTATGTAGAATGCCTTGTTATAGGAAGTGGCAGAGATGTGGTTCCGGAACTTCTGTGTTGTGAAGTGGATGACCACATCCCTTGGTTGGTGCTTGTTCAGTTCCCTCCAGGCGCCCACTCTGTAGATTTTTTCGACATGCCACTCAATCTCATTGGCGCTCATGCCCAGGAATGTTGCCAGGGCCTCTACAAAGGTCCTGCGCAGTCTTCCCTGGGATTCGTATGTTGTCTCTTTCCATCCTCTGATCCTGATTGCAAATGCCATTTGCCAGAATTGTATCATGGTGGACTGGTCTTGAACCTCTCTTTTCACCTCTGCAATCTGTCCCTCTACGCGGTTTTCCACTTCCTTCATCATCTTTTCCGTATTCTCCCTTGTTTCTTGGAGGTTTTTGTAATGTGTTTGCAATGCCTCCTTCATTTGTTCCAAGTCAGTGGCTGTCGCTTTGCGCTGTTCTTCCCACTTTTTCTCCAGGTCTCTACCTTGGTCCGCCAGCATCCTCTTCATGTCTTTGTAACTTTCCTCCATCTTCCGTTCTGTTTCTAGGCGTCCTTTCTCCATCTTCGCGCCCATTTCTGCCAATTTTCTATCCATGCCATCCATCCGTACCACCATTGTCGCTATCGTCTCATTTAGTGTCTCAATCGTCTCTTTTAGTACTTGGATCATGCGTGCTGTTGCGGAGTTGTGGGTTGGCGTGTGGGTCTGAGGGCATGCAGTTGGGTGGGGGTGTGTGTGGTTGGGTGGGGTGTTCCCTGGCAGATTGGAGGGCTGGGCCGGGGAGGGTGCAGCTCCCTTCCGGTCTAGCAGTTTGGTTTGTTTTGTCCGTCTGGCAGCCATTTTGAGCTTCTCCTCCTGTTGGCCTGTCCACCCTTAAAGCCACCCCTTGATGCAAAGAATTGTGGGGGAGTTGTTCCTGTGCAAGATTATCAAGTTGCTAGGATGGGTTGGATCAAATTCTTCTGTTACAAGTTAGCAAGTGTTCATGTCTCACAGTTAGTATTTTAACAGTAAAGTGGTAGTTCACTAGGGGGTGTAGCTTGTTTTCAATTAAGCTTTTCTGTACTGGCAGGGGTGATACAAAGATGGAAGGATCTGTGGCTTGGGGTTTTTGATGATGGCCTTTTTCTCAAGATGCAGTACAACACCAGGTTGTGGTCTGGTGATGATCCAGAAATCTGGTCCTTCCAAAAGGGGAGGGGGTGCCTTCAGGGTTTAGGCAGTGTAGGGGTAGGAGCCTGTATTCTGGCAGCTCTACGTTCAGGGAGCCAGTTCAGTACCTTTGCCTTGGGTTCCTCTTCACTCCCCTCTCAGCCAGCCTGTTTCTTCTCTTTGCTCTTTTCTGGCTCCTTCTTGCCCCTCTTTCTCTGCCTTCTTGCCCAGGTCACTTCCTCCTGTCTTCTGTCCCCCTGTGTTTACAGATCCCCTCTGCCTTTCCCTTATTGCGCTCCAGGTTGCTTTCCAGCTTTCTTCTTCCTCCCACCTTCTTCCCTGGTAAGTCCTGCCCTCTTCTGGGTCCCTGGGGCTCCCTTTCTGGTGGGTCTGGGGCGCAGCGTGGGTTAACACTCACCAGTCCCTCTGCCTAGGCCTTCCCCCTCTGTCTGCTTCTTTGTCGCCTCCTCCTTTTCAATACTGCTCTCCGCCAGCTCTACTTGCCTCCTCCTTTGTTCTCAGCTCCCGGCCCTCTCTTCTCACGTAGGTAGTCTTTGCTGCTGTTACTCCCGCCGCTCGCCTCCTCTCCTGTCGGCTTCTTTCCGGCTCTGTTCGCCTCCGCAGCTGATTGCCTCGTCCGGCCACCTCCGCTGCTCTCTCACCGTTTCTCCTTCTCTCTAGCCGGCAGGCCCCCTCGGCAGCAATCCGGCGTCCTCTTCCTGCTCCACCACTCGTCTCTCGCCAGCTCTCCAGTCCTCCTTCGCCTGCGGCGTGGCGTTTTCAGGCCTGCCGGCCGGCCGGCCACCTGGCCACCGCCGGCTTCTGCGGCCCCGTCCGCAGCTTCCTGGGACCTTCCGGTGGCAAGTCTTACTTGTTTGTGGAGATCCGAGGTTCCTCTTCTATCCCGACCTCTTTATTCGTTGTTCACGCTCTCCATGTCTCTTTTATTTTAAATTTCGCGCGAGCCCCGTCTCGGAGCTCTCAAAGAAGGGCTCTGGTCCTCGTGACCGGAACCGGAAGTCCCTGGTACCTTTTTACTCTCCTACCATCGGGTAGGAGATACAGAAACATAGCTAGCCATACCAACAGGCTGAAGAACAGCTTTTATCCATGGGCTGTCAGGGTTCTGAATGGGACATAACTTTATGCATGACAGACTCGTGAGGCCGGCGTGATGTGCAATTAATTCACAGGGTGAAATAAGTTGGGGGTTTGTAGTCACCACTAGTTTGTGGTGAGGGGGGGCACAGAGGGAGGCTCAGCCAATTTCACTGTATACATGTTATACTTTGATAATAAAGGGTTATTATTATTATTATTATTATTATGATGATGATGATGGGTTCCTTTTGTGTCCCCATTAATGATTCAACTGAAATGGTGCCTATTTATCTACTCACATTTGCACACTTTCAAACTGCTAGGTGGGGAAGAGCTGGAGCCAGTGGTGGGATTCAAATATGTGAACAGCCGGTTCCCTATGTGGATGCTGTTTCCAGAAGTCCATTCTGTGCCTGGACAACAAAAAAATAGCTACTGGTTCTGCCAAACTGGTGCGAACTGGCTGAATCCCACCAATGGCTGGAGCAAATAACGGGAGCTCACCCCAAAACAAAGCAGCACTCAGGCTTCGAGCACAGCATCCTAACCACATGAGCCATTGCATTCCTAAACTTCCTGAGCTGGAATAATTTGATCAAGCAGAGGCCTGAATGAAGACACTGGCTATAAATATAGCTTTCCTCCCCTCCTCCATAATAATGTTCCATTACAATGTTTGTATACACAACCAAGATATGCAGCTTTTCCCACCTTGTGGAGATTTTATCATTTTATTTTATTATTTTAATTTTCTTTTCTTTTATTTCATTTTATGTTTTATTAAACTGATAAGAACAGATACTACACTTGATCTTAGCCAAAAGGCCGAGAAGCGATCATTTTATGTTTTATTGAAGCAAAGAGATATGCAAAGTGGAAAATAGAGATGGAATGGAAATAAAAATTTATATTAATGGAAGAACAAATGCATGTTATAACTAAAAAAAAGATATTTAATGGTGCAATGCCATGGGTCTGTCCCAAAATGTTTCCCCTGAATTTAAATGTATCTAATCCCAAATATAAATTTGATAGTTAAGATTAGCAAAGTGATCTTTGGTTGAGTCCATTTAATGTAATGCAAACAATAGCCTCAACTGAAATTATACTACAGTAAATGTATGAAGCACCTATTGAATTGAGTCCCCTACTGAAAACCTACAAATATATTTATTCCTACTCTAATGTTTAGTATACTTGTCTGCATGGTTCTGGAATGCCAACAGTCCAACCAGAAGTAATCATACTGTGCATTCAAAAAAATTTAAAAATCAGTGGATGAAAACAGTATTGAATAGCACTTTAACTCCTTTGTTTTAACCAATTACTTAAAATTGAAAGAAAAAATATATATGAGTTTTTTAAAGTTTCTTTCTCTGCCTACTTCTATTGGGCCAGTGCCAATGGATTTTAATTCATAATGCTGACATTTTTTTTACCCTACTTCAGAAATGCCACCTTTTTCTTGCTCTCTGAATATTGCTAAAAGTGGTCATGTATTCATTTTGGCACATTGCAGAGAAAGTTTACTTTCCTGTGCTTTTACTTTCTCCTGTATGAGGAAGGCCATTTGTAAAGACAGGGGTTATGAACCATTCACATAGGAGAAAGTGATTTTTCTCTGCTCAGTGGCTCTGCAGGAAATGGAGTAGATTGCACTTTAGCCTATACCATTTTAAGACTAGGAACTTCACCTGAAACTTCACCTGGAAAGCCCGAATATGAAGTTTACTGCATCCAAATACTGGCTTCAAATATAAAGCCACCATTATGGTTCAAGGGTGGAAAAAGCTTCGGCCTCAATACGTTGCTGAGTTTCGGTCTCTATTGGCACTGGCCTACAGGACTGAAGTTAAGAGACATTGGGAGCTCTCATTCAAAATACTTTGGAGGGCCACAGGTTGTCAAGTTTTGTTTTGTTTTATCTTGAGCTGTAATTTTATTCTCAGACTTCTCTTTTCTCCCACTATGGCCTCTTCAGCACCCAGTCCTCCCCATTCTTTGGGTTTATTTGAGTATTTCCTTCTTAAAATCAATGTGTAAGTCCAAGGGTTAAAGGCAGTTTTATTCTCAGGCAGCTGGTCTACGAGGCCACTCTAACAGCAGGTCTACGACCTGTGAGTTTTAGGAAATGGAGTTTTCTAAATATTCCAGGGCACCTTTTTTCTCAACCTCAACAACTTTAAGAAGACTGGACTTCAACTCCCAGAATTCTCCAGCCTTCCGTTCATCCACAACAAATGGCTGTCCAGTCTCTTCTTCAAAACTTTGAATGGTGGAGTACCCGCAATTTCTAGAGATAAACCTTTCCATTGATTGTTTTCACTGTCAGGGAATTTCTCCTTAGTTCTAGGTCAGCTCTTTCTTTAATGATCTTCCAAGTTCTTGTCCTGCCCTCAGGTGCTTTGGAGAATAGGTCAATCCTCTCTTTTCTGTGATAGCCCCTCAAATATTGTCAGATAGCTATCATGTCACTCTTAGTCCATCTCTCTGTTAGACTAGACATACCTAATTCCCTCAGTCCTTCATCATACTCTTTTGTTGCTTTTCTCTGCATATTTTCTAGGGTCTCAACATCATTTTTGTATTGGAGTGACCAGAATTTCATCAGTGCAGTATAAAGTGGCACTATCACTTCATGATGCAACCTAGGACTTCATTGGCTTTTTTTGGCAGCTGCAGCAACCGGCTGGCTCATGCTTCAATGGCGGTATACTAGGACACCTAGATCTCTTTCCCTGATGCTACTGTTGAGATTCATAAATAGTCTTCATTTTTTAAAAAATAAAAAAATAAAATGTATGAATAAGTATTATTAATATTTATTAATGCCACTCAATGCAAAGTATTGTTTAACAAAGCAAATAAAAAATGGTAGATAAATCTTAGAAGCGATTTGCAGAGCAATTCTAGGCTCCATGATTTATAGCCCTATTTCACCTGTGTTTGCACCAGACATCAGACTTAAACATGTAATGGTGGCGTGTCAAATTTGGTATCAGTCCTCAGATCTTCATCAACTACCTTCAGTAAATTAAAAACAACAGGAATATATTTTCTGCTTCTTGCCTTTTTTGGCTGTTTGACAACTAGGAAAAAAAGTCAACACTCCATGGTGAAGAAGAGGAATTTTTTTTCCTGTATTTCCTTTGACATTTCTGCACACATTTAAATATGCATTAACATTGCCTTTCTGAAGAAAATGCAAAAATCATTGCACGTTCAAAACCACAAATTAAGCTGCTCTTTGGTTAATTGTAAGCATGCTGGAAGAGAACTGCAGATTATATATCAAATTATAGTTTGATAATTGTCACTCATATTGGCTGAAAGTAGTGCCACATCTTCATTGAGCATTTTCAGAGAGGCAAGATATACCAGTCTAGCAGAGGACAATATGTGGCTGTCTTTATCTGGCCTTAGGTTCAAGCCTTGGATTGGACTTGGATTGCTGGACCAACAAGGAATCTGAAGACTGTAGGCTGTCTGAGAAATCCAAAAAAGCAATCACAAACATCTGCCATGTTGTTGTTAAAAAAAACCATGTAGATGTGTACGTGTGCTTCACCACAAACTGAGCTTTCTTTGAAAGAGACATTATGTAACATAAGCAAACTCTGAAAACATTTACATAAGCCATGATCAATGGAATAAACATCTAGCTTGCTTATCAGTAGGGGCCACATAGTGGCATCTGCTGCAGCTAGAGGCAGGTTGACTAATTTCTGAGGAATGTTTGAAGGGATTAGCTAATGTGGCCAAAGGGGTTACTTTTGTTGTTGCTTCATTTTTTTAAAAACAGCAGCAGCCTTAAAGCTGATGAAAATCACCCAAAGATCCTGGTGGAAATATTTGTGACATTAATAGGAGCTAGCTTTTGACAGTCAGTTAGTGGATGCCTGTTGAAAAAGTTTGTAAGACTTTGGTTATTTCACAAACCTTTGTCACTTGATTAATGTAGCACTAATATCACTGCTGCTTTTGAATTATGTTCAAAATTATTTTCCTTCTTACATTCATCATTTGTTTTAATGTTTAGCATTTACAAGCATTTGTCAGTGATTGTTCAAAGTTGCAATAGCACTGAAAAAAATTTACAACTTGTCTTTGCACTTGCAACCATCACACCATCATCATGGTCAGGTGATCAAAATTTGGGCACTTGGTTCCCATATTTATGATGGTTGTCATGTTCCAGGATTATGTGATCGCCACTTTGTGATCTTCCCAGGTTGATTCTGACAAGCAAAATCAATGGGGGAACTCAGATTTACTTAGCAGCTGCATGATTAGCTGAAAACCTGCAGTGATTTGCTTAATATCTGTGGCAAAAAAAGGGTCATGAAATTGGGCACAAAATAAAGTAAAATATTTATTTATTACATTTATAAAGCTGCCCACCTCACATATTCTGGGCAACACACACAACTAATGATAAATAATAATAATTTATTTGGAAGAATTAACACACTAAATAAATAATTGCCCACAATTAATCTAAGATAGCAGTGTTTGCAAACAATTCTAGTCAATACATCTGTTTTAGTATGGAGTGCAAAAAAAATGTGACTGTTAAATTACCTATGGCTGGGCAAATCCGTGCAAAGCCTGGATATATGGTAAAGTGTCACAGCCCTGAAATAGTACGCTTAGATCCATACCCCAAAATAAAACTGCTATTGTTTTGTTTTCTAGCAAACTAAAAATTAAAATGAATTTATTATTGTTGTTAATTTAATCAGAAGTTTTATATCTGTATATTTAGATATTGGTGGAAGAAACTAGGAAAACATATAAGGTATTGGCTTATCAGGCTATTTCAATTTTTTTTAGTCTTATTTGTGGCTATCCAGAAATCATGATAAAGACAAATCCGGATTTGGTGACCTAAATAAATCTTTATCAGTGGCATTATGCCAAACTTTCTGATGGAATTTATGAAGTGTTCCATACAAACAGGAGGCTTAGGATACACTTCTTGCCCCATTATGAGATTACTGAATTCAGTGGGATTTACTTTTCATCACTGTTTAAAATGCTGAACAGAAAACTGTACCATTACAAGTCAAGGATTACTTATCATCGACTTAACGATGATAATTGAGCCCAAAATTTCTGTTGCTAAGCAAGACAGTTGCTAAATGAGTTTTGCCTCATTTTCTTGGCATAGTTGTTAAGTGAATCTGAATTCTCCATTGACTTTGCTTGTCAGAAGGTCACCAAAGGTCCCAATGATTCCGGGACACTGCAACTCTCATAAATACGTGCAGTTCCCAAGTGTCCGGATTTTGATCATGTGACCATGGGGATGCTGAAATTTGAAAAAGAGTCATAAGTCCCTTTCTTTGGTGTCGTAATTTTGAACAGTCACTAAATGAATGGTTGTAAATCAAGGACTACCTTTAATGCTAACCTTAGGATTTTGGTTTTTTTCTTTAACATCTTTTCCCTGTTCCCCCAAAAATGGAAAAATATGGAATATTTCCCCCTTTATGATGCATTATTCTAGCAAGGAGGAGAAAGAGAAGGCATGTCATCAGAATATCTGTTTCCCAACATAAATCAGTGGTTAAACCTGCTGGCTTATCAGCTGGCAGCCCAGGCAAGCAGGCAGCCCAGATTTGAGACTCGAGCACCATGTGATGGGGTAAGCTCCCTTCCTCACCCCAGTTCCTGCCAGTTCGAAAGCATGCAAATGTAAGTAGATAAATAGGTACCACTTTACTGGGAAGGTAACATGATGTCATGCTGGCCACATTACCATGAAATGTCTTTGGACAGTGGTAGTTCAGTGGCCTTGAAACAGCGATGAGCATTGCCCCCTATAGTCAGCAATGACTAGTGCTGTAAAATCCATAGGGACTCCTTTACCTTTACCATAAATCAGAGGGTCTCTATGATTTACAGAAAGCCCAAAGGCCTCTGTTGATTTAAGAAAAGAATTCCTGATCTCATTGCCTTGCCAAATACCTCTGAAGCCGGTGATAGAAAAAAAGATCCTTTTTCTTCAGAATAGGCAATCTCTTCTCCCAGGAAGGATTTTCAGAGTGATATGCTGGATCTGGCTGATACTTTGTAAGGGTATTGTTTGCTTTTAAGATGGGTGTCCATGCTTTTGCAGCTAATGGGTGAATGTATTGCTTCTTCTACATTTCTCTAAAGCTCAATAAATAAAATATCTATTTCCACTAAATAATCTCTGTTGCTGACAGTTTTCTGACATAAGGGTTGTGAAGTTGAAAAGGGCTTAAGGGAGTTTGAGCACAAATCCTTAAAAAAAAACAACACTTTTATTCTTTGTGTACCGGAAAGATAAGAGCGAATTCTGAATTCTCAATGTAATGGAAGAAGTTGAAAGTGCTAAAACTAAAAATAAAAAAAAAGCACTACCACAGGATTGTATTTCTTTTTTCCCCTTTTTTCTTGTTTTCCTCATTTTGATTTCAATGGAATTCACTCCCTCTGTGATCCTGCATGCTTTAAATCAGATTAAGAGGGGGGAAAGTCTATGTGTTTTTGTTTTATGCTCCTTTTCAAGGTACTTGTGTTAGGATTATATAAGTTTTATCTTCACACTAATTCTCTATGAAGAGTCGCTGAGAGTCAGGCGACATCCATTTTTATTATTGTTACTATTATAGACACAAAAAAAGCCCTTTATGGCATTGGACCAGGATTCTTACGGGACCGTCTTCTGCCACATACTTCCCTATGACCGGTGAGAGCGCACAGGGTCGGCCTCCTCCAGATCCCGTCAGCGAAACAATGTCGTCTGGCGGGCCCTAGGGGGAGGGCTTTCTCTGTTGTGGCGCCTGCCCTCTGGAACCAACTGCCTCCTGAAGTCCGCGTTTCTCCCACTCTCCCGGCCTTCCGAAAGAATCTAAAAACCTATCTTTGCCGGCAGGCCTGGGGATGATTGTCGATTGTTGTGTGACTGATGAATATGTGTGGGGTTTTATTTTTAAATTTTTTTGCTTGGACTTAGATTGTAATTATTGTTTTATATATATGTTGTAAGCCTCTCCGAGTCTTCGGAGAGGAGCGGCATATAAGTCCAAACAAAATAAAATAAATAAAATAAATAAAAAGAGCTACCAGTTCTTTAGCTGGTGATGGTCTTCATGCTTATTGAATTCTTCACAAGAACCTAATAATGTCATAATGTATCGATCTACTACACTATATATCTGTACATGTATATATCCGAACTAGTCTGTGTTGTTTCTCTGTGTCATAGAATATATTTGGGTATATGCAATTTTTGTCATATTTACAGTATGTAGTGTATATTGGATGTGGTGACGCTTTGAGAGTTGTATGCAATGAAATTTCATTTTAATGTATGCCAATTAGTGTATATTTAAAGTGACAATAAAGTTATTTTATTCTATTTTGGTTCCAAGCAGTGTGGCCTTTTGTAATTGGCAGACAGAAATTTTGTCAATGTGCAAGTACTTTCTAAGTGCTTTCCAAGATACACCACCCAGTATGCTGATAACCACTGGGACTGGTTTATGCAATAATCTTTCAATTTTAATTTTCAGTTCTTGCTATTTGTAATCTTCTCCAGTTCTTTGTCTTCTATTTTACTATCATTGATATGCCATCATAAGGGATCTTGATTCCTTCAATTTTCACTATGTTTCCTTTGTTTATGGTAAGGATGGCACAGTTGTCTAATCCAAACTCCACTGCAATATCTTGGCTGTATATATGGTCAATGTTGAGCAGTGATTCTATTTCAGATGGTGTTTTTCCATTCAATTTCAGATCTTCCGTGTAAAGTAGGTAGAATAACCTGGCTGATATTTCTGATGTTTGATAGCCTGTCCTGACTTGTTCATACCCCCACTGGCAGTTAAAAGGAAGAAACAGCTACGATCACACATTGCTCCTAGAAGCACGAAGCTGAAAACACCAGCCTGAAAATGATGAATGGGATTTCGTCGAAACGTCACCAAAACACTTCCAATTTTACGCGGGAGAAAATCCGAATAATCAAATATATATATTGTCCTTAATAGTATTAAAAACATGAATCCCGGGTATACACATAATGTGAAGTAAAATAAGGTTATCACCAGGATAAAATCATAAACACAAATGTTTAATCTACAGAACCAAGCTTTCGTCGGCCACACTACCAACATTGTCAGGGTATAAAATGCTGGATCCGGGAATCTGTTTTTATGTGGCTGGCTGCCTGTGCACTTTGACTTTGAAACGGGTCATAGGTCCGCCCATCAGCATTGGCTGTATAGTTCTTAAAGGGGCCGTTTCTAAAGTTGTCCTCTCCTCTCCAATTGCTTTTGTTTTCTTTGTGCGTGTGTGGGTGTCTGGAGATCCGCTGTTCATCTGATCCCACTACTAGTTACCCATTATTTGTTACTGGTCTTAAGTCTCTTAAGACCAGGGTCCACGAGCATGAGCTAGCCTCCTCAAAGAAGCCTGGCTGTCAGACAAACACTCCATCAATCGCCACATAAAGCTCCTTCCAGCATATCACATTCTAAGGGGATGGGAAGGACAGGGTGCCAATTGGAAACATAGGCAACCAACTCACTCCGTACAAGATCAGAAAGAGGGGATGACAGGGGAGGTGATCACAACCCTGAGAGAGAAAGATGAACTGGAAATACACCCCACAAATAAAACGATGTCTCTAACCCATTTAAACATGAAAGAGGAGAGGAGGGACGACATAATGACAACAGACAACCCACCCCCAGGAGCTGATGTTCAGATCCATGGAAGAACAAGGAGGATGAGAAAAAACACGAGGGAAATATATCCCACAGGTGTCCAAAGCACAAACAACTCAATCCAGTCAGGACAAGGAAAGGAGAACAATGAACAGGTACCACTGGATGGCTTCCCCCGAGGGGCATACACACATACCGGGGAAAAGGGAACGAGGGTAACAAGTAGTGGAGCCATTCCAAAGACACGCCTGGTTAGCAACCCATTAACACACACAGGAGCTCACCCGTTAGCGAGAGAGAGAAGGGGGGGCAATAAGAAACAGGAACAACGAGATGACCAACCTCCAGGAGTTTACACATGGGCAAGAAAAGCAACAGGACTGGCAAATAGAGGAAAAGAGCTTGAAGCATACACACTACATAGCGCAGCAATACAGAGACAAACTAAGATGAATGAGGGAGTGGGGCGGACCTGTGAGGATCTGTGGCTGTTTCATCTTTGCAGTTTTCTTATTTAAAGATGTCTGCCAGCGTAATTAAGTAGGTGAGACCACGAAGCGTCTTCAGACGAGACTGCATGAACATCACTTGGCCATCAAACGCCATGAGCAGCGGTCCCAAGTGTAGGCTCACACTGTAGAACACAACCACATGTTTAACTTCACTGAGGCCAGGGTCATTGCTCATGATGCAACAAAGGGCGGCCGTCTGCTAAAAGAAGCATGGCTAGCCAACATGCATTCCATCAACAGGCATATTGAACTGTTACCAGCTTATCAGACATTACGCCGGCATACATCTTTAAATAAGAAAACTGCAAAGATGAAACAGCCACAGATCCTCACTGATACAAACAGGTTAATAGAGGATCGTATCCCTTCCTCAATGGATTCAGGCTTACAGCAGATGATTGAGGAGAGACAGACATCATCGATGTGTGACAGCAGGGGACTTGGAGCCAACATGGACAGGGACGATGACAGCGATAAGGAACAGCCAGTTGAAACAGCAGCATCGCATATGCAAACACCAGAAAAGCAGCCAGATGACTGCTCGCGGCAGAATACACACTCCACACGGGTGGGGCATGAGGAGAGGAGCAAGGTGCCTAAATTAAAACAGCCGTCAACGAGTGTGATGGAAACAACACAGCAATTAATTACAGGGGGGAGGGAGCTGAATAGACTGGTAACATGGTCATTAGCTAAACACTTGGCATCACAAAGACTATAAGAACGTGATTCTCAATCCTGGCTAGAACTCTGATGATGTCAGCAGACGCTGACGAAAGCTAAGTTTTTAAATAAATTTTTAGTCTCAGTGATCTGTGTTTTAGTTTCTGAATATGAATATACCTGAGACTCGTATCTTCAAAACCTGTGTGTGTGTGTGTGTGTGTGTGTGTAAATAAACTGCAGCCATGATGATGAATAAACTAATAGAAAAGCCAAGTAAAGGGGTCTTTCACACATTACTAGCTCTGGGCCCAGATACACAGCTAAGTTTTTAAAGGTTTATGAAAAGCCAAACATGGTTGGGGGCCATTCTAATTTTTCAGAGGGGAGAGAATATTACATAAGGAATATATCACGTACCACAATCTTCATATCGGCTTTAAGGTAGGGTTGAAGATATTGTGAACAATCATTAGTCTGTGTAAATCAACTTTCCTTTTTTGAATGACCTTAATTCCACTGGGATTGTAGTAAAAGAGAATAGATATTTTTTTCTTACACCATCAGTAGAAAAACTGGGACGGGCTCCTTTGCTTCACAAGAATCACATGTGCAGAAGGCCATCAAAGGCCAGCCCTGTGTCTTCTTCCATGAAGCATGGTGTCTTTACTGCATGAGCTGGAAGCCCACGTTCCTTTCTCAAGCGTTAGCTGAGAGGCAAGTCACTAAAGTCTTGATTAAAGTGAATCAAGAATGCAACTTTGCACAGACTTGATCATTGGGAATATGCTTAAATAATGAAAAAAAGTAATTCCACTGGAGTTTTTGAGGATTCATTGATGAGGAAGGAATTCATTTAAACCCTTCTCCAAACGTAAGAGGATGAAGTACTAATTCATCCCCTCCGGAAACTGGCAGCAAGTAATCTTCCCACAGCTTCCTGTTGCTGTGCAGCCCCAGCAGTCTGACAAGGCCTAATTTTAGACTGAAGTTTTTCATATAAATCAACGTCAATGAGATAATATCAAAACTGAAGAATCCCCAGGTTCCCCTTGACCTTAAACTGCAGATCACGTAGAGAATGAAGGAGAGAGACCAGTATAATTACTGAGAGATGGTATATGTGATGGACAATCCAGGTGATAGCTTTAATGAATCAGCAACAAAATTGTTGAATAAAATGGGACTCAATTAGCAAGAGTTTAACAAAGTACTACAGCCTGGAGACAAAGCTAATAAGAAAAAAAAGTGATTTTGCTACCTGCACCATTAAATGAGACAAGAGAGAACATTTCAATGTCACAAACTTTCTATATATATGCAGCATTTTCTTTTCTTCTCTTTTTTAGAATGAGAAGCTTTCTGGCATGTGAGAAGTTTGTCAGCTGAAAATACAAGGAAAAGTTCTGAAAGATAGATAGATAGATAGATAGATAGATAGATAGATAGATAGATAGATAGATAGATAGATAGATAGATAGATAGATAGACAGACAGACAGACAGACAGACAGACAGACAGACAGACAGACAGACAGACAGACAGACAGATATATAGATATAGATGATATATAGATATAGATATAGATTCAGTAGCAACAACCTTGATTGCTTTAAGGAAAACTGAATCCAACTCATTGTTCAAAAGAATGCCTAGATGGGATTAATTAGTGATGACAAATGGATGAGACTGAATTCCAGCTCCTGAGAAAAATCAGTCCACTGGAGACTAATCAGTGGTTCCAAGGTGGAGAAAAAAAATGACCCGTTCAAATAAGGATCTTCAGAAAGCCTTTTGCGTACTTTCGCATTTCACTGGGCTACAAGAAGGTAGCTGATGTGCCTGCAACACCATCAAGTTACTGAGTTCTTTCATTTTACAAAATATCAAGATGGAAGAGAGTTGAATGCAAATTCATGCAAGGTTCCTCAGTTCCTCATTTTCAGAAAGAAGCAGCATCTCAAATTGTAATACATTCTGTTCCTAGCTTTAATAATGATTTATTTAGTAGTCTAGATCATTCATTTACTTCATCCTGTGCTGTTGTTGTTGTTACTTTGTGTGGAATATCTAAGCATAGCTTCATTGGCTTCTGAGAGCTGCAGTTCTTAGCATCACTCATAATCAAAAGCTACCTGGAAATATTTTTATCTTTAGATAGATGGTATCAACCATAGCATAAGTGTCAACTATTGTATTTTGCCAAAGAATACTTTGGCAGCATGGTACTCTCACCAGCATGGGGGAAAAAATCCATTTGACTGTATATCCCAAATATTAATATAATTGATATAGTTGAAAAGGCTCCTCCCCTCAGGACACCACTATAGAGCATTGCATGCCAAAACAACAAAGACAGGTTTTTTTTTCCCTTGTGCCATCACTCTGCTAAACACCAAATTCCCACAGCACTGTCTTAGGCCTAAGGATATCTAACCATGGAGTAGGGCTATATTACTATTATCTGTCTCACTTTTCATATTACCTACTCCTATTGGTATCTTATGACTATCACTTTGTTGGCTGTATTTTATGACTATGATTGTATCTTATTATTTATATTTATCCCTTTATTGTTTGTATGTATACTGAGAGGTTATGCGCCAGAGACAAATTCCTTGTGTGTCCAATCATACTGGACCAATAAAGAATATTCTATTTTATTCTATTCTATTCTATTCTATTCTGTTCTGTTCTGTTCTGTTCTGTTCTGTTCTGTTCTGTTCTGTTCTGTTCTTGTTTTGCTTACCAGAAAAAGGCAGGAGAAGGAGGAGAAAGATAGAAGAGATAAAAAAACATTCTTTTTATTAATATAGGCTAGGCAGAAAGACATTGATAGACAGATAAGAAAGCAAAGGAAAAACAGAGGGACTTCATTCTCTACCTGCCCAAAATCTGATCTGATGGACTGTCTCTTTCTCTCCCTCTCTTTGTCTGTCTGTCTGTCTGTCTGTCTGTCTCTGTCTCTGTCTCTGTCTCTGTCTCTGTCTCTGTCTCTGTCTCTGTCTCTGTCTCTGTCTCTGTCTCTCTCTCTCTCTCTCTCTCTCTCTCTCTCTGGGGTGTGTCATTCTCTCTGTGTGTCTCTGCCTCTCACACACACACAAACATTGTTTAATTTAATTAATTATTTTGATATCCGACTGGGGCAGAACCACATTTTTAAGCCCTTATGAAAAGATAGGAGGGTTGGGGCCTCCAGCAGGCAGGAATAACAGCAGAAAAGGCCTGGACCCCACCAGCTGGAACAATTGGGCTGACAGGACCCGCAGCATGCCTCCTCTGCCAGCACAAGTGGGACGGGTCAATCCAAGTAGGGTGAGACGGTCCCTCAAGTAACGTCCACCCATGCCTTGAAGAGCTTTAAAGGTGATTACCAACCCAGTGATTGCACCAGAAGCAGACTGGCAACCAATGCAGCTCACAGAGTAGTGGTGTTACAGGGGCCGTTCTTAAAACTGCCTGCACTCTGTACCAGCTGTAACTTCCGAATGCTCTTCAAGGGTAGCCCCATGTAGAGCGCATTACAGTAGTCCAGCCATGTGAACGACTGAGCACAGGGAATCTGATCCTGATTATAATGTTGCAATACATATTTTGTCCCCTTGTGGATATCTATTATTATGTATCATAGATGGGCATCATCATCTTGAAATTATCTGAACATGGTATCATCTTTTGATGTGAACCCTTATTAAAATTTGGGAAGTGGCCAATTTTGTCACATTTTCCCAGTATTTCTAGAGTTTGCATACCTAAAGCATGGCCCATGTGCAATACCAAACATCATGGTAGCCTTGTGCTGCCAACTGATGGTATTTAAGGAAGGAGGGAGGGAAAGGCAGAAAGAGAAAATACATTAGCTGCACCTGTGATTGGCCTTGAGAGAGAAAAGGAAGATGAGAAAGAAAGAAAACATAGATTAAGTCTGGGATATTGTGAAATGGTGTTCAAGCATATCAAACGGAACATCCTTAATTCTAACTGTAGGTGATACACTGATGATGTTACCTAATTTGGTAATGAAACGTCTGCAAGAAAACAGCCAAGCTCAGAGAACATGGGGGATCCTACAGTTCAATCCTAAGCTACAAACATTCCCTTCTATCGATTTTAACTGTTATACAAAAAAGAGAAGGGAAAACAAGATTATATTACTATAGCAAATCTAAATAAAAACAGTTCTTAATCTTCTATGAAATTTATCTCTTCAGCAGGTCTTCTTCGTAGGGCTGACAGCGTAAAACCCTGCATATTCTGGGTTAATAGAACACTCAGTTGTAACATCACCCCCTTAGTAAAAGATTGTCCTTGAATCGTCTTAACTGTGCCAGCTGCCCAAACTACCTTTCAAAAACCTACAAATGAGGATTTAAAATAAGTGTGCATTTTAAAGATATAGCATTGGAAAAGATTTGGGGATAATTGGTATGCTACCAAAACATGATTAAACTGTGTTGAAAATTGATTTCTTGTTTAATGGTTGATGCGATGGCGTTAAGTTTTGGAATGATTGATTAAAGGTGCATATTATGAACAGCTCTAGTTTCAAGTGTAACTACTGATAGAATAAATTACTACAGGGATCCCCAACTTTGGAAGTATTTAAAAATAGATCAGATAAACATCTGTCAGGGATAGTTTAGCTAGAATTAATAGTGCCTTGGTATGGGAGCTTGGGGTTTGGACAAGATGACCTCTTGAGAACCCTTTTGGTTCTAATTGTATTAAATGAAGTTATTTGAGCATGAAGAAGTTAATGAGTAAAACTGTTCATTCACAGCCAGGCACCTGCATAATAGATCATCTCTGTAGTCTTCCTCTGAATTTCAAATCAGTTTATCCTCCTTGTCTCATGGAGGGAATCAAGATTTTAAAAGTGAACAAAGATAACTAGAGACATTCAGAAAGAGATTTTCAGTCCAGACTCTGTGAATCTAAAGCCAATTTAATCTTTATAAAATCACCAGCTATCCATCTCTTCTCTTAGATAAATAAGTACTTCTAAAATTCAGGGTATTAAAATAATTAAATATTTTTTTTACTTTTTTATCAAATATATTTTGTGGGTTTTTTAAAATATATTTTATTTTGTTCGAAGCAAAATAAAAATACATAACACAGAACAAAAAAAAGAATCCAAAAGAAAAAAACACACAAAACAATCAAAACATTAAAAAGAAAAAGATGCACCAACAAAAAAAAAAACAACAACAACACATATAGGCAAAATATCTCCTCTAGTTAAATACCAATCAACAGATTTTTATCAAATATATCTTGCAGACATGAAATAATATTTTGTATGCTGACTTCTGTACCAATGAAACAGTTGCAAATGTGTAGTTCCTGGTCTGATCATTGATTTATTTTATTTTTTATTATTTTATTTCATTCCTTTATTTTATTTTATTTTATATTTTATTTTATTTTATTATTACTTTATTTTATTTATTTTTGTGCCTTCAAGGCAACATTCATTCCTGGGAACTGCTCATGTGAGTCCCTGTATCTTTTCTTGGCAGGGTTTAGAAGTGGTTTGTCATAGAAATTTATCAGGTTCCAAAGTCTGATGGATATCCATTCAAATAAATGAACAAAACTAACAAAACATGGAGTTTCAATTTTTCCCCCCATCTATACTTTACTCTAGGATAGACAGCCATGGATTTCACATAGAAAGCCCGATCCCTCCCAGACCAGTGAATCACCATAGGCACAAAATGACTCTTTCAATGACATAATGTTGTGGTTCAGTCACTAAGTCGTGTCTGACTCTTCACAACCTTAAGGACCACATAGCGGTGGGATTCAAATATGTGAAAAACTGATTCTCTGTGTGGATGCCGCTTCCGGAAGTCCATTCTGGGCCTGGGCAAGAAAAAATTAGCTGCTGAAGTGGTGCAAACTGGCTGAATCTCACTACTGATACCACAGCACCTCAGAACCCCCCTGTCCTCCACTATTTCCCAGAGTTTGCCCAAATTCATCTTCATTGCATTGAAGACACTATCTAGCCACCTCATCCTCTGCCTTCCCCTTTTGCCTTCCATCTTTCCCAACATCAGGGTCTTCTCCAAGGAGTTTTGTCTTTTTATTTGGTGGCCAAAGTATTTGAGCTTCTGCTTTAGGATCTGTCCTTCCAAAGAACAGTCAGTATTCATTTCCTTTAGGAATTGGCATATACTTCTAGAAAATAAAGGTGGAAATGGGAACAAGAAATAAGTGGAAAGAAATGGCTCCCATTTCCCTCCTAATGCCCATGTCTCCTTTCAGCCAGCTCCAACAAACTGAAATTTCGCCGCCAATATTTGGCCCCTTATTTTCATATTTCAGGACCTGTCAGGTGTTTAAGGATATGAATGGGAGTGCCTGGATCCCCAGAGATTTCCCATTCCTATTCTCATCTTTAATCTCCCTTTAAATAGTTTATGTTTCTTTAAAGTTTCAGTCCTCTGACATTGCCATCTTTCTGATGAATTTATTTATAGCTCTTCATCGTGTTGGAAAGCTTACGGAGGTCCTGGGAAATGGCTCAGCATCTCTGGCATCCTGCAGATATTTTAGACAAAAGCTCTCAAATTCTACTGCCAGCATGTTTGTCTGGTTGAGAATTGTAATTCAACTTACTTGGAAGGTGCTAAAGATGGGAGAGACAGTAAGCAGTGACTTTGTCTTATCACAGGTAGAGGTCTGTCTCAACTTGACTTCTCTTTATGTGGGAATATGGCTGATTTCTAACATCTGAAGGTAGAATCAAGATTGGCCAAGACATCTTATTCTCTGGAGGGTGAAGCAAGAAGGTTCTTATGTCTTTCTCTTCAATGCTTCAATCATTTCACTTAGCAACCATTTCACTTGTTGTTGAGTTGCCAATCACCACTGTAGTTATTAAATAAGGGGTACTGTACATTAAAACAACGAAAAAGATATTTTTCAAGGAGTTTGTAAATACTAATAACATTTAAATATTAACTAAGTCTCAACACCTAGTGAGCACATAGTTATATATTTATATATGTTCTGGGAAATGCACACACAGATTCTTTTTAAAGTAGAAACACAGAAGAAGCAATGATGGATGCTAAATTATTGTCATGAAAATTACTCATATTTACTGCATTTTCATGCGGCTGAAAGCCTAAGCTATATTTTCCTGTCATTAGCCCATAACTTATCACCATGGTGACTAATCTATTCATGTTACTTTTTCCAAACCATCTAAATGGCATGTTATTTTAGCAGCTCAGCAGCATTTCTCAGTTGGCTAACTGATCAATGTCTGACATAATCATGATTGGTAACCCCATAGCTACTCAGCATCATGGTGGGATACTATTTCCATCTTGTAAGAAACCTGAAGCCCAGCAGCTGAAACAAAACACACCATGATGTTGGCACTAACAACATATTAAATTGAGAACTCAACAGGTGTCCATCCACAAATACAGAGGAATATTGATGTTCTAACATCAATATTAGAATACTAGATATGGTTCTCAGAGGCAATCGGAAGTCACATTTTGCCTAAATACTACAGGAAAAGTAAAATTCTCTAGAGAGCAGGTTTTGCTTTTTATTTACCAAAAAATGAAGTACAAGACCAGATTTAGAGAGAGTGTGATTAGATTCATAGTAACCAAACTAAATAATACACATTGATACATCAATACTATTGATACTATCATTTCCTCTTGGATTTTTTATGAGGATCCAGTTTTTAATACATTTTAACAATTTATGTGGAATAACCTATAATGATAACTAAGCAGGAGATCTGCTTGAAACAGAGTGGGTCCATACAGAAAAGAATTGATAGAATTCACCGGAATTAAGAATATGAAATTAAGACAGACTTATGAAGGTCCGAAGATAGGTATTGAAGCAAGGATATTTCCAGACTAGTGATCCATTTGGGTTGAAAACATTACATATTTGGTCCTCTTGTATTCTGGATAGGAAGATTGATTGAATAATTGAAGTTCCACCTTCCTCCCCAGTGCACAGAGGAGGAAGACATGAGGTTGCATATCAACAAAAGGTACAAATAATGCTGAACTATAGTCTGTAAAAAGAAGTTTGTAGTCTAGGAAGAACTGGTTGGGATTTGGAGGTAGCATGTTCAGGGAATGACATTTATCTTAAGTGCTTGAGATGCTTCACAAATTTTCATAAAGCTAATAAGTCTCCAGAATTCAAGTAATGATTCCATTCAAAGTAGTACTGAACAGAGAATATGAACAGGGCCCTCATGGATCAACCCAGCTTTATCTACTTCCCTTTCCCATATGTTACTCATTCTTCAGTAAAATAAAGCTCCCAAATACCCAGTTTATACTTTTTTTTTTTCTGGACTGAAAACACTTTCTGGGAAAACATCTGGGAAACAATGGGAAAATGGCTAGCATGCTTCCCCTGAAAGTAATAATTTGTGGCAGCTTCACGGCCAGTGTGAAAATAAAAGAAAAATCTTTTATCAACATATAAGACTTTTAAAAAATCCTCATCCTCAGTCACCCATTTCCTCATAAGCCCACGGCAAACTATTTCAAAAGCTAGCGTGCAAATGTTCCATTTTGGGACCATTTAAAAATGAGCTTTCTAGCTAGCCTGAAAATCACAGTTAGTTAAAACAAGCTGCCGAGTTGCAGTGTGTGCATGTTTGTTTAAACAGAAGAGTTATTCAAGAGTAACAGAATGAACATGGCAGTAATTTTAGGGAGGAAAGGTATGTTATGAGCTAATTCATCTTCCATTACACAAACTGCAAATTTTACTGGCTGATTTCTGTAAACACAAAGGCTTGTCTTGTGTTTGCTCATTTCTTGTTTAATGAGAGGGAAAGCATTCACTCAACACTGAATAATTTGATATCTCCTTTCTCTCTCTCTCTTCTCTGTGTTTATCCTGGAGTAACAAAAACCTGGCTAAATAACCCAGTGAATCAGAGCCCACAGTTTCAGGATGGACAAATGTTTATTGATGATTTATAAATTATCCTTTCTCAAATGTGCTCTATTCTGCCCTAAGATCTTTATCACCTGCCACCCTTTAAAGTTTTAATTTTGCATCGATTCGGTTCCCCAACTGGTTTTCCACAAGTTCTCAAATTTATCAGAGAATTTTGAGCTAAACTGGTGGCTCCTGTCAGCCTGAACATTTCAGGGACCATTATTCTAAATAAATAAGCTGTGTCTGTTGAAATTGCAGGATTTCGGCACTTCTACAAATCAGTCTCAGCTTCACAGTAGTTTACGGTGTGCACGGTTATCGTATTTCATATATGCAAATTGAAGCCACATGTCTGAAATTTGCATATATTCACTAGGAACTATAGAGCCACCTCAAAAAATCAAGTCTAATTGTCTGGAATTTCACTATCCTGCTGTGATTCTGTATGGAAGTAATTCATCCTGACTCACTCCACTTAAATTGAGGATATTATTCAGGAAAACAGAGCTCTGTTCTTACTGGTAGAGAGGGGATTTTCCTTAAGTTTTAAAGAAACTCTATTTCAGTTTTCCAGAGAGATGCAAAACTAGCTATAAGATGAAAGATAGAATAGGATGGCATTTTTTTTCCCTCTCAAAGATCCATCTTGATGCTTTCTCAGCCACTTCTTAGGGACCAGCCACAAGATAAATCACATTTGTTAAGTCAAGGTCTGGCAGGATCCACAATCGTTTTTGTTTTTCATCATTTAACTGAAACAACTGCTTGTTCAGCCCATTTCTTCAGCATCAGAATCACCATCAGCAAAGCTGCTCATAATATTTTATGGGTGCCATTTAGTTGAGAGATTAGTAGAAGCACATATTCCTATGTGCCTGAAATTATTTGCACTCCAAAGGGTTTATGATTACTGGGGAAAAAATCATCTTTTTTTAATGGAACACAAATTATGGCTATTTTGGAATTGGATAAAATGAAATTTTGAGTTGAGACCAACTTGGAAGACTTCTATATCAATCCAAGGAAGACAAAGTAGTTTTTCCAATTTACAAACATTAGAATAGAATAGAATAGAATAGAATAGAATAGAATAGAATAGAATAGAATAGAATAGAATAGAATAGAATAGAATAGAATAGAATAGAATAGAATAGAATAGAGCTGAAAGGGACCTTGGAGGTCTTCTAGTCCAGCCCCCTGCTCAATCAGGAGAACCTATACCATCTCAGATAAGTGACTGTCTAGTCTCTTCTTAAAAACCTCCAGTGATGGAGGGCCTGTGATAGTTGATACAGACTCTTACATACATGCCTCTGTTTTGTAAATCATCTGATATAATTTGAGCTTTATGTTGGCAATTTTTTTCCCCTGTGAAATCTGAGAACTTTTTTTCTGAACAGCAAAGATTCCTACACTATCCTCATATTTGGGAGGCAAAACTTAAGCTTTCTTTCTTGATGCCTATTTTTAATTATTCATTTCATGTGTTTACACAAAGGGAACATAAATGACAAGTGATTAACCTATAGCTATTTACCATTGTCATTTAAAAACATAATAAGGAGGTTTCCCAAGGTTTGAGGTTCAAACAGAATATTCCTTCAAAGGGTAACTGAGTTAATAATTTCCACTGTTTATATGAAACACCTGGTATAAAATTACATTTTCCCATCCCATAAAATAACATGTCTGAGTTCTGTCAAAATAAAACAATGGTACCTCTAAAAAGGAAACCAAAGAAATCCTTCTGTGCACAACCTTGAAGAGAAAGTTGGAGGTAATGGAAAGAGTTGAGTATATATGACTCCTGACACCCCTGAGCTATCTTGCTTTAGAGTTCCTGTCCTTCTATCCAGGATTTCCTCTTTCAGCTCAAATCTAAGGAAATAAAAAAGATTATCCTACCTGATCTCAGAAAGGCATAACTCCATAACACTTGTACCAATCAAGAAACACAAGAGTTCAGTAACCATACAGTCTTGCTCATGGGGAAACTTTTCAGGACACATTCCCTTCTAAGACCAAGGAAAGCAATTTAAATATCTGAAGAGGAGATCATAACATCAAAAGGTGGACTCAACCAGGCAGTCAAAGCCCTGTGGTCTTTTAAACATGCATCACATGGACCTAAAAAAGGATTAGATCTTCAATTATTTCAGTCATGCTTGCCCTTTGGATGTTGTTGACTTTCCCCATGGACTCCTAGTCTAAAGAAAATAAGAAATAGGGGAGACATGATAGCAGTATTCCAGTATTTGAGAGGCTGCCACAAAGAAGAGGGGGTCAGGTTATTCTCCAAAGCACCAGAGGGCCGGACAAGAAATAATGATTGAAACTGATCAAAGAGAGAAGCAACCTGGAATTAAGAAGAAACTTCCTGACAGTGAGGACAATTAACCAGTGGAACAACTTGCCTCCAGAAATCGTGGGTGCTCCATCACTGGAGATTTTTAAGAAGAGGATAGACAGTCACTTTTCTGAAATGGTAAAGGTTCTCCTGCTTGAGCAGGGGGCTGGACTAGAAGATCTCCAAGGTCCCTCCTATTCTATTCTATTCTATTCTATTCTATTCTATTCTATTCTATTCTATTCTATTCTATTCTATTCTATTCTATTCTATTCTATTCTATTCTATTATATTGTAGTCTAGTCTAGTCTAGTCTAGTCTAGTCTAGTCTAGTCTAGTCTAGTCTAGTCTAGTCTAGAAGATCTAGGCTTTCTGGCTAGAGGTTCATAATGTTTCTTCTTCATTTCCTCTTTTTCTTGCCTTCTTCTTACAGCATTGCCCTAATTTTTTTAGAATGTAGGAGATATCTTCTTTGGGAGACTGATTATAACTTTGCTGAATCAAAGCATGCCGCTTTCCATCTCTGATGTCCTGTGTCTAGCCACCAAATCAGAAATAACTCAGGCACCAGATAAACCCATCTATTTATTGAGTCTTCATAGAATTACAAAGACACAGTCCAGTTTCAACAGTTCTATCTTTGTGTAGATGGAATTAGATGACAGATACCACACTGGGAAACGAAAGCAGAATGCCATCTATCCAGGATACTCAGCATGGGATTACTTTATCACTTGTTCAACTGAGAATTAGTGGAGCTTGATACTCTTGTGTATTTATTCAGAAATAACACCCCTCCTTGCCCTCCAAATATAATGGATCTGTATTTACAGAACAATTGGTTGACACAGGAGTAAATCCCTGGTTCATATTCTTTCAGCCTTATTCTTAAGAAAGGGCATCTAGAACTATAACATTAGCTGCTTGTAGAATTCTCAGAACTACCGGTATTTCATGCATATAAACATGCCACAGGCTATGATCTGAATTTAGCAGAGAATGCATATTGGCTCTGCTTAGCAATAGCAATAACCAGTGATGGGATTAAAGTATGTGAACAACCGGGTTCTCTGTGTGGATGCTGCTTCCGGAAGTGCATTCTGGGCCTGGGCAACAAAAAATTAACTACCGGTTCTGCCGAAGTGGTGCAAACTGGCTGAATCCCACCACTGGCAATAACACTTAGACTTATATACCACTTCATAGTGCTTTATAGCCTCTATGCGATTTACAAATGTCAGCATATTGCCCCCAACAATCTGGATCCTCATTTTCCCAACCTCGGAAGGATGGCAGGCTGAGTCAACCTTGAACCAGGGACAGGAACAAACTGCTGGCACTGAGCAGACTCAGCCTGCAATACAGCATTCTAATCACTGCGCTATTGTGGCTCTTATATAGCTCTTTTGCTTAAGTTCTGCAGAAGAGAAGGTGTGCTTAAAATATAACTAATGAAAGGATAAAGAGGTGACAATTTTGCATTGGGAGACACAATCCAATGGAAAGCAGTCTGTTTTTGCAGTAATGTAGATAGTTTATTCTAATACAGTGAGATCCGATGCAATGCTGATCTTTAAATTATACAGAAACTGAAATTCTTTATAGGTAGTTTTCCAGTGTTTTCCTTTGTTAAGGATTTAGATATTAAAATTATGCCGCATGGGCTCAGTGTCATTTCTTCGGGGGGAAAATGTTTTGTAACTTGCCATTGTCTTTTTCCTATAATACAGTACTGTCTCAGTACTCCCTAATTTCTTCATTCTTTCTTAGAGAACAAGCCAGGTTAGGAGGGTGTGTGTGTATGAGTGTGTCTCCCTTTATCTCTTTTTTTATTTCTTCAGATCCCTGATTATATGAAAATAAAGAAACCCATCCTTTGAGGTTGCTGAATGAGAAATGAGCCTGGTGCCTAACATGCCATTTTCATTGGAGACAATATGGTTTAAGCTGAATTCAAATAATAATAATAATAATTTCCTATTGTATTTATTTTCAGGGCTCCATCTGTTCAGAGTCGGGTTTCTTTCTTTTCCGTGCAAATGATGGGTCTCTATGTGGAAAACCTTAGAGCTTCTAAAAACATTAGAAGGGACAGAAGGAGTAAGAAACTTAAAATAAAATTACCCATATATACTCTAATGAGGCCCAGAATAATTAGACATAATCATGGCAAATCTAATTCCCTGTTCATTCTATTTACATTCCTTCTTTCTCCCTTTTTTGCTATTTCTGAAGAAGTGATACTGTGGCCCATGCATTTGTGAAAGGCTATCTTGTAATTAAAAATCAAAAATCACAATTTTGGATATTGAGGGATGAGTGCATAATATAACATTACTTCCATACTTACTTAATTACTCAATTTAAATAGTCACCTATTTCAGATAGTAATTCTGTGTGACTTAAATTATGGAGGGGGGGAAGCAATAGAAAATGTACTGTAAAAACTTAACAAGACACATGGCGGCTAAGAGACCAAACCAATCTAAACAGTATAGTACATCACATATTCTCAATGAAACTCCAACTTTCCATGCCTGGGAACATAACCATGTTTTAAGGGCATTCTGAAAGATTGGTTGGGTTGTCAACAATTTATTCCACGGGTGTTCCATAGAACATTCATAGAACAGAATTCCAGTATGCAGTTTGGGTTTATGACAATTCGCCATGACCAATTCGCCCTGAACAATTTGCCACAGCCAACTTGCCACAGCCATGGCTAGCTCGCTGTGGGACAATTTACCATGGCCACCTTGCTGGGAGACAACTCACTGGGGGACAGGAGTTACACTAATATCAAAGAAATAGTGGAATAGAATCATTAAAAGAAAGGATGCAAAAGGAGAGATTGTCAGGTCCCCAAACCCTCATTGTTTTCCCTGCATATATATTCTACTTTGGGGCCCACCATTCTACTGGGGGGGAGGGGGAGCATGCTTCTGCTTGGGATAACTTTTGCTTTCTACTTTCCTTCTCCTGCCTCTATCATCTTCAGAAAGAATGTGTCTCCCTTATCAGGGAGACGGTTACAGTGAAACGAAAGCTGGAGAAGACCTTGAGATGCACGCCAACTGTACCAGCCAGCCAGGTTTCATGCCACCTGTGGATTGGCTGGATTTCAAATGGACATTATGACTTTGGTGGGAGGAGGAATATTGCTAGCTTAACTATACCATTTGCACGGGTTTTTTCCCCAGTTCTTGCCTTGACTTCCCTACTGTCACTGACCCCCTAATAAAAGTATCCTTTTGAGACAATGCCTGTTTCAAGAGTTCTGCTTTCTTGGGTGGTTAGTTGAGGTGGGTCCTTACAGGGATAAAATAAAATACGAATGACAAAAATTTAAAATTTAAAGTAGTTTATTGTTATTTTTTATTTACTTTAAATAATTGTCCTGCGGTGAGTTGGCTACAAGTTGTTGGATGTTGCATGGAACAGAGGCAGTGATTGAAAAAAAATTTTTTTTTTTAACCTTTCTAGCTATTCCTAATGAAATGGCTTGATGATAATGACTTCTACACAATGTGCAAAAACAGATGAACATTCATTTATTTACAGACAAATCATTTTATTATTTGTCATCAGGTTGGTATGACTTATAAAGACCACGTTGATCCAACTTGTCTGTCTCCAACCTGGTCCTTCAATGGTGTACCCCTTCATCCAACTTGCTGGAGGTCATCCTCTTTTTTTTTCTCTCCTTCCATCTTCCTCATCACTGCAGTCTTCTCCAAAGAGTCAGGCTTTTACATAGTGTCCAAAATGTGATCATCTGAGCCTGGTTATTTCTGCTTCAAGTGAGAACTGGGGATTGGTTTGTTCTATATTTCATTTGTTTGCGTTCTTGGTTACAAACAATATACTCCAGCATCCAAGTTATACTGTAAGCTGTTTGAGTCACTCGGTAGTGAGCAACTCCCTACATGTGTAATTTGAAATAACTACATAAATAATAAAAAAGGAAAAGTCAAAATAATACATTCTAAAACAATCGTACATATGGTGGAAGTCAAGTATTCCGAAAACACAATTAAAAATAAAAAAAAAGATATATTTTTTCTCTTCAGATTCCCCACTTCTGCAAAAAGTCTCATGATTTTGTCATATCTATTTAATTGAAAGCGTTCCCTTAGAGACAACGATTGAGGTTTGGTAGTTGTTATTTCTAGTTCAAAAGTTTTAGTTTTTTTTTTCCCTTCCACAGCTGGAATTACCTGATGCCTCCCTTATGCCTTGCATTTGTAGGCTCGGAGACTACTATCCTTCTCACAGTGGGGTGCTGAGCCTTCTGAAGGTAAGGAATTCTATTCTGTCACATGAGTTTTGTGGAAGACACAACAGCTTGTAAAAGTTCACAATGTGGCATGAATAAAACATGAAACTCGTCCACGGAAACTCATTTCCTTCACACAAGGGGCATCCAAAATGCAGCTGATAAGCTCAAGTTGGCATTTCACTACCCCAGGTTGGGGAAGGGAAAGGAAATACAGCACAGATTACCTTCACGGGAAGCCCTTTTGTTTAGTTGTTAGATTTGTTTTTAAAAGCCCTCCGTGGCTTTTGTTACAAAGCTTCTCATGCATTTTGGGAGACAATGCCACCCGATCAATTTGCCTGTAAGTAGTCCATGACTTATGACTGTTTGTTTAATGATGGTTCAAAGTTACCACTTGGAAAAGGCGATTTGCAACCTGTTCTCAAAGTTATGACCATTGCAGCACACACACACACACACACCACAATCACATGACTGCAGTTCATCTTGCATTTAAGATGGTTGCAGTGTCTTGCGGTCATGTGATCACAATTGGCGATCTCCTCAGTCTGCTTCCAGCAAGCAATGTCAATTGGGGAAGCTGAATTCACTTAATGACCATGTGATCCTCTTAACAACCACGTCCTTCACTTAACAATTGCAGGAAAAATGTTTGTAAAATTGGGTTGGTTCATGTGACAACTTGCTTAATGATCGCATTACTTCACAACCAAAATTCTGGTCCCAACCGTGGTTGTGTGCCTCAAGGACAACTTGTACAGGTAGTCCTTGACTTACAACAGTTTGTTTAGTGACCATTCAAAGTTACAGTGGCACTGAACAGAGTGACTTGTGATCATTTTTTCACTCTTAAAACTGTTGTGGCCTCCCAGTGGTCAGGTAATCAAAATCCAGGTGCTTGGCAACTGACTCATCACAGTTGCAGTGTCCCAGGGTTATGTGGTCACCTTTTGTGTCCTTCTGACTGCCAAATTCAATGGGGAAGCCAGATTCACTTAGCAACCGTATTAACTAACAACAACTGCAGTGATTCACTTAACAGCTGTGGCACGGTAGGTTGTAAAATGGGGCAAAACTCACTTGACAAATGTCTCACTTAACAACAGAAATTTTGGGCTCAGTTGTGGTCATAAGTTGAAGACTACACGTATAATAGATTTTTTTTAAAAAACGTTAGCCCAAGGGAAGGGTACAATAATGTAGCCTTATTGTCCAATGCGGGTTGGCTTATTTGGGGGGAGTTCAGGAGTTTGTAGGCATTTCAAGAAGCAAAGCAGAGTACTTTTTCCCTAAGGCCCACATTTCACTTTCTCCTAGAAAGGGCTGTCACTGTCTCCTAATCGACCATAGAGATGCAAATGCCACCCAAAGCCAGTTTTGAGCAAACCGTGGTTGGGAATTCTGGTTTAAAATCATTCATTTGTTCTTAACCTTCATATCTCTGTGTTTCAAACTACAGATCTGTGCTCTAGTAATAGTAGGTTACATATTCTTCAGGCCTGGTTCCTAGTTTGAGTAACGTGACATTTGTAGGGCTAAATGAGGACGTACTCAACCAGCCTCTTTCTATTTCATACAGTATGTATTCAGTTACAGTCTCATTGCTATCAGTTATAGTTACATAGAATTAGAGAGAGCTCTACTGTAAAACCAACTAACCAACCAACCAACCAACCAACCAATCAATCAATCAGAGTAGAGTTGGAAGGGAGTTTGGAGGTCTTCTAGTCCAACCCCCTGCTCAAGCAGGAGACCCTATACCATTTCAGACAAGTGGCTGTCCAGTCTCTTCTTAAAAACCTCCAGTGATGAATCACCCACAACTTCTGAAGGCAATCTGTCCCACTGGTTATACATTCCACTGGTTATAAATACATTCATCATTCTTTATTTCATTAAAAAATATTTTCATTTATTTTGCACATAACTTCCTGTAATACATGCATTTTGCTTACTACCATGTTTCTCTGAAAGTAAGACCCAGACCGATAGTAAACCCTAGCTTGATTTTTGGGGGTGGTCTAATATAAGCCTTACTCCAAAACTAAGCCCTAATTTTGGGGTGAGGTGCACCCCCCAAAATCAAGCTAGGGCAGAGCTAGGGGGTGAAGCTGCCCCGTGCGCCCCACACCCGCTTACCTTAAGGGTAGGACCACCACAGCCAGGCCTCCCACACCCTAACACCTACCGTGTTTCCCCAATAGTAAGACACCCCGATTGTAAGACGTATCGGGGTTTTCAGGGGGTCGGCTAATATAAGCCGTACCCCGAAAGTAAGACATATTACTCCTGCCCACTTCCGCCTCCTGCTTAAAATACTTAAATACTTAAAATACTTAAATACTTAAAATACTTAAAATACTTAATATACTTAAAATACTTAAAATAAAACTGACAATTGTTTTCCAATCAATATAAGCCGTACCCCAAAAGTAAGACATAGTGGGGCTTTTGGGGATAAAAAGAAAGTAAGACACTTCTTCCTTTCGGGGAAACACGGTATCACGCTGCTGCTTGATTTCTTCTGCAGCTGCTATATGTCACTTTCTGCCGGACACCATGTGGCGCATTGCGCCATTGCCGCTGCTCACCACTTCCGCTCCTTGCACGCTTCGGGCCGCTTCTGCTTGCTCGCACAACGCTTCGGGCCACTTCTGTTTGCTTGCGCAGCATTTTGGGCTGCTTCTGCTTCCTCGTGCAGCGCTTCCGCCCAAAGCACTGTGCGAGCAGGCAGAAGCAGCCCAAAACATGCAAGGAGCGTGCAAGGAGCAGAAGCAGCCTGAAACACCATGTGGTGTCGGGGTGTGGGAAGCCTGGCTGTGGTGGTCCTAAGGTAAGACACTCCCTGAAAATAAGACCTGGTGCCTCTTTTGGAGGCAAAAAAATATAAGACCGGGCCTTACTTTTGGGAAAACACGGTAAGTGTTTGTGTTTGGATCTTTCTCAAGATGTGCATCCCCCGAAATGCATCTGAAGTTTCAGATACTGCATACCAATGTTCCTGATCAAGACTTCCAGCAGAGCTTTTGTGGCTGTACAGATCTCTGAATGGTGTTTAACACTGTCTGAACAAAGTGCTCTAGCAAATCTGTTTCCACCAGCAACCCGTGTCTCCCCCTGCACTGTTTTGCAGCTCCTCTTTAGCACAGAAACCACTGCTGGGGTTTGCAAGTGACAGGAGGCATCTCTGGGAAATTTTGAGGTGGCAGGAAGCACTTTGTCAAGGCAATTCACATTGTCTTTGTATCTTTGCATCCTCACATCACTTTCATGTTATTTTCACCAGAGGACATTGATGGTACAATAGCTTCCAGTTACCTGTCAATCTTAATAGCCTTCCGACTGGCATATTTATTGCATTGCAGATGACTTAAATATTTGTATTTTGAATCTAGTGGAATTCCCTATAGGACGTTCCTCAAAGTTTTGTGCCCCTTTCCTGAAAGAAGCAGGAAATCTTCTCCACTTTTAGGATTGTACAATATTTTTGTTGTGATTATTTTGGTATCTGAAATTAGCTTTTCTATGGATGCCTTCAACATACTCCAAGTATTATGAATGCAACCTCTTGTTTGATCAATTTACCCATTGCATTGCTTCTAACTGGAATGTTCAGCTATTTGAGAGTTCTCCCACCTGCCAGCAGTTTAAGATTATGCTACCAAACTCAGAGAAAAGAATGTCCATCATTTGGAGGAGTAATCATGTCCCCGGTTCAAATGTTCAGGCAGATCAGGAGGTGAGCTTCAGACCTCGGCAACTCCAAAGTTATCTGTTCCTGGTTTATAAAAACTGAAGATAGAGATTCAAGATTCTTTGATAGCAGGAAAAAAAATGAAGCAAGGTTATAGGTGAGCTGCTTCCTAGATATGACCTAGACCAGGGGTCTTCAAATTTGGCCCCTTTATGTCTTGTGGAGTTCAACTCAGGCATTCTGGCTGAAGAATTCTGGGAGTTGAAGTCCACAAGTCATAAAAGGGCCAAGTTTGAAGATCCCTGACCTTGCCCTAAAGACAAGTTTGTTGTAATTGGGTTCACTTAAATGTTAAAGAGAATGTTTCAAAAAGCATGTTGGTTTTTTTTCATATCAGTAGACAGATTATTATTCAGAATGCCATTAAGCTGCCAAAATTAGATGAGGATCCTAAGTTTAATGTGTGTTCTTCCACAAAATCTCACAGGGCTCATCAACTCTGACAGTTTTACTAAGCTCTATTAACCATTAGTTAAATTAGCCATAACTTTTAAACATTATTGGCTAATTGCTTTGTGAATCTGGGCAACACTAGAGTATACTAAAGCTTCCTATCAATACAATAAGTTTTTACTTCACAGGATGATCTCATACTACTTAGGCCTTGATTCATGGCTTTTTTAAAAAAAAGAAAGAAAGAAACAATCTCGTTTTTAAAGAATGAAACTGGATTTCCAGGAGTTTAGCATTTTCATTGGATTTAAAGATTATCTTGCTACCAGATGCTACATATGTGTGACCAGGGTCAAGTTTGTAGAGGATGTTATTTAAGGAACAATTCATCTCAGAGAATTTGTAACAACAACAAAAATAAAGTAATAATAATAATAACAACAATAATAATAACAACAACAATAATAATAATAAATGTTGGAAGGGACCTTGGAGGTCATCTAGTCCAACCCACTGCTCATGCAGAAAACACTATACTATTTCGGAAAAATGGCTATCCAGTCTCTTCTTAAAAACTTCCAGTATTGGAGCATTCACTGCTTCTGGAGGCAGGTTGTTCCACTGATTAGTTGTTCTGACTGTCAGAAAATTTCTCCTTAGTTCTAGGTTTCTTCTCTCCTTGATTAGTTTCCCTCCGTTGCTTCTTGTCCTGCCTTCAGGCGCTTTGGGTAATAGCCTGCTTCCCTCTTCTTTGTGGCAGCCCCTGAGATATTGGAACATGGCTATCATGTCACCCCTCGTCCTGAGGAAGTTTCTGCTCCATACCAAATTAAAAGCTCGCTAGATTTTCCTAACTCGATATAATGGAAGACTTATTCCTCTGTTCCGTTTATTCAAATTCTGTCTCCTGCATTTCTATATACAATGCAATCAAGCATGAGTTTTAAGAGCAAAATATAACAATGGGTTCTGCTCCAGATCAAATATTCTATTCCTTTTCTATTATCTCACTTGCACCATCATGTCCAGGGTCAGGGATTAATGGTTAGGTTTCTGCAGATTTGGAGTGTAGGTAGAGCTGAACGATTAGGACAAAGCTGTTCCATCTCAGGTGTTATTCTACTCTTAGATCAGCATAGTTGGTTACAGTCCAGGACATCATAATGAAAAATGAAGTTGTGAAGTAGAAAAAAATAAGCCGTGCTTGACAAAGTAGATGCATTTATGGGGGTAATAACAAATTCCTTTTTTGTTTACAACAGACTACATCAAGCACCAGCCTCACTTTACCTTGTTAAATATCATTACTGGTGTTGTGCAGCTGGCGATGTATTACAGAATATAAATACAGCTAAGTGTCCTTTATTAACAAATCATGACAAAGAAAAATACAATAAACAAAACAAAGCTGTAGCATAACAATGAAAAAAAACAAACAATAAAAAATAAGGACATCCAAATATCTAAAGAAATGTTGAAAGTTAAAAAGAAAATTAAACTTTCAATTGAAGAGAATTAAAGAATTAGTTAAGCTGAGTAAAAAACAAACAAACCTAAAACTGGTGAAAGTAAAAAAAACAAAAAGAAAAAGAAACCCCTGGCAAGTCATGGTCACTAAAACAGCAGTAAAATTTATTAAAAACTAAGTACATTTAAAAGTGAAGAAATTTAAAAGGGAAATCCTAAACTTCCAGCTAAAATGTCATCTACTACCCAAACAGCATAATGAAGTTATTCTAACTTACAATCACCATCTTAATAGCCACTATATATATATATAGCCGAAATGTATTTATGCTTAATTGCAATCCAAATTAAGCTAGATTGTCAAGTGCAGCCTCTGAGTCAGAGAGAAAAAGCCTGTTGGGTCTAAAGATAGTTCTTATCTTTGGCAGTATATATATATATATATATATATTAGTTACAACTGTGGCTGATAATAGCCTTCTACAGTTTGCTCGTTGGTTTGTTTTTGCCTGCTTGTAACTATGCAATTTGATTTTTATAATAAGGACAAGTGCTCTCACAGCAAATAAACCAGAGCAAGTTTCTGATTTTGATCAATATGCGTAATGGAATAATTGGAGACGATCAGGTTTAAGTCCTCACTGATTTGCAGGCTGGTCCATTAAATCGTTTGCTCAGAGTGAGCAGAACGAGCTTGAAGTTTGCCTTATCATCTTTGCTTTACAAATGATTGCAAATCCCATTATCTTTTAGCAGGGGTGTGAGTTGACAAGTAAGGGAAAAACTACAATGTTTAACACAAGTTGCTTGCTTTTTTGGTTGTGCCTCAGTTGGCAAGAGGCTCTTGGTTGCATATTGTTAAATCACTGGTGGTGTTAGGAGAGCAGTGGGATTGCTAAAGGGAGCATTAGGGAATAAGCCAATTAAAGAACAACTCCGGGCAATTCTGTCAGGTCCCCAAATCCTTATTGTCTCCTTTCCATATATATATTTTATACTTTGCTTTGGGGCCTGCCATTATGCTGTTTCAAGAGTTCTGCTTTCTTGGGTGGTTAGCTGAGGTGGGTCCTTACAAATTCTTTCTAACTGCAGATCCCTCTTGCCTTTTTGTCCAGAATCATATTGACAGTGAGGGAAGTTAGCCCAGAGAAGGAAATATTAAAAGGGCAGAAAAATATATTTTTCCTCAAAAGGATTTTTAAAACCAAAAACCAACCCTGGCCTCATCTCTTTGCCCTAAGCAGTAGCCAGCCCTATACAAATGCAGATGTAAAACCATCAGAAAGTTGGAGCCAGAGAACTCAAGAAGACAAAGAGAAAATTTGCATACTCCACCCAAACTCTAGGAGTCATTAGCCCCATCATCAGGGAAGCAGGATATGATAATAGGATTAAACCACAGATATCAAGGCCTAGAAAAACACTCAGAAATAGCCTCAAAGTTCATGCCAGGAACAGGAAACTATTCCAAACAAAAGGCTAGAGGGGGTATAAAAACCCCTAGCCCATGTGCTCTTTCTCTTCTTCCCTCTGCTCTTTCCTGCAAGAATCATATTTCTGCCTCTTCAATAAATTGTAACCTTCTTCCCAAAGCAGTCACCATGTTGCTTATTTATCCCCAGCTTGGATGAACCAGGATGAAAACTTTAATCCCACAACAGATTTCACATTTCACTTTCAAGAGGTCATACCTGTATACTTGAAATGTGGTGGGGAAGAAACCACTTTACCTCTTAGAGATTTTAGTTTTATTTAATGTTCCCATTTTCATCTCGCATTAGCACGAGACCAGCCTCACATTTTATACATTTCTGTAGGTCAGGGGTCTCCAACCTTGTCAACTTTAAGACTTGTGGACTTCAACTCCCAGAATTCCTCAGCCAGCAAAGTATACCAAATTTTATACACATGTATGCTTCAAATACATTTTTCTATATATCTGTTTGTAAACTAGTTATAAGTTTACAACTACTTAAGTTTACATTAAGATATAAGTTTACAGTTTACAGTAAACTTGTAGTTAGCTACTTATAAATGGTTATAAACTAACTATTTATAGCCAAATACTTTTTCAATTATAAACAAAATTGATTGTAGAGTTATGCAGAGGACCAGATTCAAGGGGCAAGATACAATTCGGAGTGCACGTGGCCAGTCAAGGAACAACTAAAAGAAATACCTAAAATCCAGCTTGTCTTCTCCTGTAGACATCCACAGAGAAGATGTTGGAGAAGAAACAGGATAGATAGCAAAACATGAGTTCAGCCTGGGAAAGGAAGAGAATGTTAAAAAGAAACTCAAATTGACTCCACCTTAATACTCTTTGGTATAAGGGGGGGGAGTTGAAAATTCCTTCAGATTTTCAAGACTCTGTTACTATCAGTAAAGAATAAGTTTCTATAATAAATATTCTATATTAGAATATTATAAATATATATTTAATGTATTAAATATAATAACAAATATTAAATTATATTTTATTTTATTTTATAATACAATTTTCAATTGATATTAGTTATACTAAATGTGCTACAATAAGTACATATTTAATATATAATAAATGAGACTCTAGAAAGAGTACAGAAAAGAGCAACAAAGATAATCAGGGGACTGGAGCTTAAGCATATAAGGAACGGCTGCTGGAATTGGGTATGTCTAGTTTAATGAATAGAAGGATGAGGGGGGACATGATAGCAGTCTTCCAATATCTCAGGGGCTGCCACAAAGAAGAGGGAGTCAAGATATTCTCCAAAGCACCTGAAGGCAGGACAAGAAGCAATGGGTGGAAACTAACCAAAGAGAGAAGCAACCTGACAGTTAGAACAATTAATAAGTGGAACAACCTGCCTCCAGAGGTTGTGAATGTTCCAACACTGGAAGTTTTTAAGAAGAGACTGGACAGCCATTTGTCTGAAATGGTATAAGGTTTCCTGCCTGGGCGGGGGGGGGGTTGGCCTGGATGACCTCCAAGGTAAGGTCCCTTCCAACTTTATGATTATGATTATGATGGTTGTTGTTGTTGTTGTTGTTGTTGTGATGATGATGATTATGGAAAACATGCATATGTGCTAATATGTGCCCAGAAAGATGCTACATGTATGCCCGTGTGTGGGCTGAATTACATTTTGCCCTTCAGATACAGAGCTTGGCACAGCCTCAATAGATATTATAACACTAATTACTAATTGTTCCTCAACATAACAAAACCTGCCTTCAGCAGCAGGACCTCAACGGAGAGATCCTATTTTTGCTGATATTGGTGCCATGGCCAAAGTCTGTCAGGTGTTCAAATTGTCTGGAGAAACCACCAATTTCTGCAGTATGATGGGAAAGGTCAGGATAGGCTCTTTGCAACCTCTACCTAATGAGTGTCTCAAATTTATATAGCCATAATGAAATGGTTGCAAACAAGTTCAGGAAGAACATCAGACAGTACAATTGCCTCTTCCAAACGATATCTTTTTGTGCCAAAGAAGTCATTCCACTGGGGTACAGATGAAACCCTTCTGTGGTTATTCAAGGGCAAATCCATCATTATGTGGGACGTTTAATGCCAGACCTCAATCAGCAAGGCAAATTTATTTCATGGATCTGCAAGAACTGAGAATGGGCTTCCTCCAAAATGATGGAATTCAACATGAGATTGTGGAATTATTGGAGAAACTACTACGGTAACAAAACTCATACGCTGTGCCTCTTTGACTTGCAAAAGAACAAAAATGTCAGAAGCTTCTGTTTTTATTGATCCTGATCAGAGACCAGCATTTTAACACAAGAGAAGATTTAATGCATAAATTGTCGACAAAGTAGCTGTCGTTATACCAAATAATAATTTGCCCCACGGTTAATCTTTCTGAAAAAAATGACACAACACTGACATTTTTATATTTTGTTATTTTTATTTATTTAATAAGGAAAGATACAGAGATTGTATCTATAAACTATGTATAGAAATTATAAATCATAAATCTTCCAGCTATTTTTTTTTTTTAAAAAAATAGAAAATACATGGAAAAGAATATTAAAGAGAATCTGAAATACCTCTGGGAACCAAACTTAGAAAGCACATGTCCTATATTAGTTTGGAAAGAAACATATGTCTATAAGCCTTGAAGATGCCTGTATGAGGTTGCTCCTTTGCCTAATTATTTTTGCTCTAAGACAGTACTAGTTCAAACAGAAAAAATGCTTACTGGGGATAGCCAATGTAATCTCCAGTCATATTTCCCTTATTGAATTTATTGTCATTCACTGATGGTAATTATATCCTTCACCATCTTAGTTGGTGAACATCATTCGGGGGACCTATCCACCCTCTAAAAGGATGAGGCCGGTGCCACAGAAAGGAACAATTAACATCTCATGTACGAATCCCAAAGGACTTGTGACAGATGACTCCCACATAGAACACCCACATACAGCAAGGGGAAAGAAACCATATATTTGTATCAGGACCCATCTCAATATCTCATCCCAAGGAAGCAGAACTCATGGAAGCGAGCTCTTCCAAAAGGAACTTTTATTAGGAGAAGCTGATGGCAGGCATGCTAGACAGGATCTGAGGGATTCCTTTACAGGAAAGCAAACCCCACCTCACAGTTCATCCGGACGGTTCAAACCGGCCAATCCCCAAGTGTTAAGTCCATCGTGGGAAAGAGGAGATAACATCGGTCTGGCTCTGGTTGCAGCAGTGATGTTTAAATGATTCTTCGCACCTTCTCTTGAGAGCAGAGAGATAAGCCAGGTTCCGGAGGTTATATTTCATTCTCCCCCCCCCCCATTTGCAAGCTGACAGGATAGGGAGATGAAAGTTCAGAGAGAGACACAGTGCAGGAATGAGAAGTGTTACATTATAGCAATAAAGGAAGCTAAGGCAAAGTGTTATATTATAGCGAGAGGGAAAGAAGGCAGGAAAGCAAAGTGCTACATTGTAGCGAAAAACGAAGCTAAGGCAATAAACCCACGTTCCATCCCCCCTCCCCTCTAGGAGTATGGCAGGACCCAGGGAGAGGAGAGAATGAAATTGGGAAGCGAGAGAAGGAGAGTCAGGGAAATATGAAATGGGTTCTGACAATGTGGGCACATAGTGCTAACTGTCACAAAGGAAATGCCTTGCACAGAGATAAGTAAGTACAAATCATTCAGGAGAAGAGTAAACCAGGATGTCACCTAAGGTTGTACCAGCTCCAAGAACATTTTCCGATATTGTACACCAAATGACCATCCAAACCAACCAACCAATCATTCAACCAAAATTAATCTGACGCCAACAGGGAGAAATTCCAGAAGTTCCTTAATTCATTGAAAAAATAGTAGAGGAAAAGGACTGGTCTCTTACTATATTCATAAAAAGGACTGCCTACAAGCCTTGTAAATGTAGTTATTGCTGTTACTATATCTGTAGATTACATTTGCTATATCAATAGCATCAGCTATTTATCATAGAAAAATCCCTTACAATCCTCATTCACATCTAAAAACAATTCTAAAATTTCTTCTACTGCATTCTCTCCCGCTCCCCATAATTTCCTTAAAAAGATCTCCATAATTAATTCAAATTAAGTATTCCATCAGTAGCATTACTTAAAATGCTTAACATTCTAGACATTCTAAGGTTATTTTTACAAGAAGTACATCACCAAAGGGAGTCTGGATGCAGAGGATATAAGAGCTAAAAAGAAACAAACAAAATTTCTACTTTCCTAACATTGTCACAGTGGGATGATTTAAAATAAACAATGCTGATAATTAAATAGTAGAATTACAAAACTTCTCTTGACTTTGTATCATTGAATAATAGCCAAAATAACATTTTAATTAATTTCTTTTGATTTTGAAATAGATTATGATTACATTTAAAATCAAACAAGAAATATTTTCAGTTTCCCTTGTACTTTTTGTTCTCAATCTTTGATTTTATGTTTTAGAGTAAAAAAAACACACAGTGTGTATAAAAATCTTATTATGATCACTAAATCCACTTTTCACAGTCTACTAAGAATAACATCTCTCAAATTCCCAGTCAGTTGCTTCTCAGTAAGATAAATTCTCCTTTAAAAGTTCCATATTTGAACAATGCCAATAATCAGAAAGAGAAACATCCAGAACAGGAAGGGACAAAATGTTACATTGGATGATGTGTGTTGGTGTTCAAAGCCCCTGCAATGATCATGGCCACCATTTTGATGCTGTTCACACACACACACACACACACACAGAGAGAGAGAGAGAGAGAGAGAGAGAGAGAGAGAGAGAGAGAGAGAGAGAGAGAGAGAGAGAGAGAGAGAGAGAGAGAGAGAGAGAGAGAGAGAGAGAGTTTGAAATCTGAAGGTATACCATGACTTTCTTTACTAAAGAAAGAAGAAACTCTGGTGTCATATCCAAATGAAACACAACTAGAGCGGTGGTGGGATTCAAATATGTGAACAACTGGTTCTCTGTGTGAATGCCACTTCCGGAAGTCCATTCTGGGCCTGGCAACAAAAAAATTAGCTACAGGTTGTGCTGAACTGAATCCCACCACTGAACTAGACTCATTTTTAGAGAATGAATGGATTGCCTCTAGAATATTAACTGCTGGGCTGATACTATGAAGTCAGATTCAGCCTTTGTCTATCTCTCTATCTATGAATCTGCATATAGGAGTGTACAAATCAACTCTGGATTGATTGGTATGTCCAAACTGATAAATATTGCATTGAATCTGAACTAATACAAGCCACTGAAATGCTGCCGTGTATCTGCACAAAGGTTCCTAATTGGTTATGAGCACAGAATATTTATTTACACGGGCCTACTAAAAACGTCAAGAGGATATGCCTGTAAAAAGTAGGGCTGTGCACACTTTGAAAAGGACTTGGAGGAATTGCTTTGGATCTTGGATGAACACAGTGTTTCTCTGCTATTTGTTAAAGCCACCTAATTGACCACGTTTAGGCTTCTGAGCCTGTCTGAGGGCACGTGCCACAGTTTTAAGGAATCCACTCGTTAAAAGTCAAGGTATGATACAAAGTAGCAACAGTAATATTTTGGAGATGCAGAAATTACCACTCAACAGCAGCCAAGAGATAAAAGAAATTCCATTGCCATCTGATGGTCATCTGGATTTTTGTAGCTTGGATCAGGTAGCCATAGTTAAAGCAAGTAATCATTTATTAGTCCCTGTAATATTTTGTGGGCCTAAAGCAGAAAGAGAAATCTAGGCTTACCAAATCTGACCTTGAAAAATCCAGATGGCTTCAAGATGGCAGCAAAGGGTTGCAGAAAAACATAAACTCTTTATTGCCCCTGGTGGTCATGCAGATGTCTGCAATCTGGATTTGATAGCCTTAAAGAAGCCTATTTCTCTCCAGATGTTGCTAAAGTACAATTCTCAGTCTCCTCTTTCCACTGTTAGGAACTATATTCCAAAGGGCAAAGTGATCAATGCAGTGATACAAAAACTAAAGATTTCTTTCTGTGGTAGTTTTCTCTTCTATATAGATCTATACTTATTCAATAAAAGTAAAACTCACTCTACCATGTATGCTTAATAATCCATGAGGAATCATTCAACTAATGAATCACTTAGATTTGGTACTGGCGTGAAACAATATTTAAATTATCATTATTCTTTTTCTAGTACGAGTTTGCAATCTTTATGGGATATAATGTTGCTTACATTGAGGTTGTCAGACAGATTTCCAGCTTGTGGTTTACAGCTTGCTTGCCCTCGACTGCCATAGAAAAAAAAGGGGGGGATTTTGGCATTTGAGCTGGGCTGGCGTGAAGTGTTCCCATGAGAAATGGAAGGGAGGATTGCTACTACCCATCAACTGAATGGAATTGTTTAGACTTTACCAAGGCCAACTGTCCTGGGCCTCTGCAGACATACAACATCTGCTGAAGATGGTTTCTCGTAACATCATGTTGGACGTTGATTGGTCTGCCTGGGCTGGACCCTGCGGGGAGGGATTTCGGGAGATTTTCAATGAGTAACTTTTGTGTGGATTTTACTCAGATCTTGCCTTGCTTTTGCTGCTATCAGTTCTTTCTTAGTAAAAATACCTCTCCTCTAAATCCATGGAGTTGAGAGGATTTGAATGGAGGCAGACCTGACAGAGGTTGTGGTTTGCTGGTCAACATTGAACCCAAAAAGGCATGAGTTATTTTTTTTAACCTATAATAAAAAACCTGTACACACACTGTCAATGAGAAAGTAACAGCATTATTTTAGCCTACAATTTTAACAAAGAAACCTGATCATTGAGTTGCCATTAAATTGAAAGCATTGAACTACCAGCAGAACTCTTATTTCAAGAAGACTACTAAGAAATGACATCTGCCATCTTGTTAGCCCATTCTAGTACTTATCTATTCATTTAAAAGTGAACTTTAAACTGTAGCAATGATATGATTTAAAGATGATTCCATACTATGCTGAACAATTTTAATGTTACAGCAGTTACTTCATTTTTGTAATTCTTTGTTAGAATTAAGGATTTCATCTATTCAAACTTGCAAGTTTTTTAAAAGTAAATATCAACGTTATCAGTCTGGAGTAGTGGTTAAGGCATCAGAGTAGAACAGGGGTGTCAAACTGCCAGCCCGTGGGCCGGATGCATCACGTGGAAGCCACGCCCACCCCATTGCCAGCAATGGCAAAACTGGCCCGATACGTTGCACAATGTCACGTGATGTCGTGAGTTTGACATGTCTGGACTAGAAACTAAGGAGACCTTGAGTTCTAATCCCTCCTTAGGCACAAGGTCATCTGGGTACCCTTGGGCCAGTCTCTTTCTTTCAGCCTTTGAAAGGAGGCAACGGCAAACCAATTCTGAGAAATCTTGCCAAGAAAACTACAGGAACTCATTCGGAGAATCTCTGAGGATCAGACATGATTGAATAAAAGAAAAAAAAATACAAATGTATTTTAAACTGGTTCTAGACTCTGTTTTTATGTTTTGAGATAAAACTGTATTTGTTTCAGTTTTATTCAGATGTTAACTATACAAAGAAGTGAACATGGATGTGCCAAAAATAATAAGTGCTTGAATAATCAATAAGTTTTGTAGATCTGGCCTTCCACGAGATAAATGTGTAAACAAAACTAAGCCAATTGTCTAAATTTCCCTATTTCTTTTTTTTTTTTCGTTAGAAAGTTAATACAGTGATAATGGTCACTTACCATCTCATCTACTGAACTGTGAATTGCTCCTGTGGTACTCTGCAGAGAGGTATTTAATTCCAGGGTTTATGTAGTACATTTAGGAAGGCAGAAAAAATGATATCCTGAGATAATTACCCAATGTAAGTGTGGATATTGCAGCCTATATTCTTGAACGATAGAAACAAAACACGTCATGCATTCATTTCCCACAGACAGCGCAAGAGCATACTCCAATTTTTCAGAAAATGTAATATTTAAGGGACTTTCTGCTTCAAGTGACAAAACAGTTTGACCAGATTTCAAATCTCTGTGTATCATTTACTGATTTGTGGCTTCAACTCAAGAGCCATATCTGACTCAGATTAACACTTTTCTCTAAAAGTCAAATTCCTACACTAACTTTAAATTGGTGAAATATCATTTTATTGCTTATATTTCATTGATTTCAATGAAAAGCCAAGCTGAAATTTGACAGCGAAATCACTAAATAAGTTTAGTTCACGTGACTCAAGGCTGCAGGGCTGAAAACAACATAGCCATCATTCTATTAATAAAATAATTATGCCCAAGAAAACCAACACCACCTATAATGATAGCTAGCCGTTGTGCATTAATTCCTATTATGTGTGACTGATTTGAGAGCATGTAAAATTGTGAGAGTGTATTCCAGACTACTCAACTATTATTCATTGCTATATTCAGTTCATCTATCAACCAATGGCAAAGGAAATTGATTGCTTTGCCTTCTGGAATGGAAGAAATGTCAATTTTTTTCTGTCTTTACTTTTTCTTTTTAATTTGCAGGGGAAGAATTAACAGTTTTACTTGCACAGTCCCCAGTCCAAAACAGTCATCACACATATAATTGGAGAAATTCTAGCTGCAAAGGACCTAGACATCCATGCCAGTTGTCCTTAAAGTTCAAAATAAATCTGTTAGGCTACAAACATGCCAATAAGTCACATTTTATCTCATAGCATATGTCAGTGATGGCGAACCTTTTAGAGACGGAGTGCCCAAACTGCAACCCAAAACCCACTTATGCATCATCAGGTGCCAAGTGGGTGTGGCCCATTGGCTGTGGTGGTAACGGCAGACTGGGTGGGACTAAAAAGTTCAATCAATCAATCAAATCCAACTTTGCAAGATCTTTTTTTTTTCTGCGAGAAGTTGAAATTGACTGATTGATTGAACCTTTTTGTTTTGTACATGGCGGCAGAGGCCTAAAGTGAAAAGGTTTTATAAAACCCAACTGAAGGCCTAGGACTGGGGTGGCGGTGCACGTGCCCACAGATAGGGCTCTGAGTGCCGCCTCTGGCACCCGTGCCATAGGTTCGCCACCATTGGCATATGTCTTGAAGTGTTTTGAGAAAGAAGGAGAGGAAGAGAGAGGAAGGGAGGAAAAGGGGAGAGGGAGACAGGGAGAGAGGGGAAGAAGAAAAGGGAGGCATAGAGAGAGGGGAGGAGAATGGGAGAGGGTGGAAGAGAGGGAGAAAGAGAGGGCGAGGGAGAGAAAGAAAAGGGGGAGGGAGAAGGGGAGAGGGAGGAAGAGACAGAGGGATACACCCACAGAAAGAAATTAAAATAGGAAAGCAAATAAGTAATTTGGATAGCTGAATGCAATGATGCATACTGAGGGGAAAGATGGCTCCAAATAGCACATATTAAACAAGGATATTTGCCAGTAGTATAGATGTGAGTGCATTTTGTTTTGCACTTTAGTATAATTTCAGTTAAAAATGACCAGATATTTCACTGGGCGTCATACCAGCTCACGTAACAGTTATAGAAATGGCATTTCTAGTATCCAACTCTTCCCAAAGATAGATGTGCTGCCCAAAAGAAAAGGTATGCTCCAGGCCAAGTTAATTCTTTCCTACTTTTTTTTGGGGGGGGAAGAGAGCATTTAAAAGGGGAAGTCAGAAAGCAGGTTAACAATTTGCCTTGTAAAGACACATGGAAACATATAGTATCTTGTGGCTTTACACTCTGAAAGCCCCTATGGATAGGTTGTTCTTAGCACCTCATTAAGTGTGACTCAGGAACTACCAAACATGAAGAAGAGGCTGCAGGACTTCAGGGATAAACAGCACTTGACAAAAACTTACATTCCACATTCTGTCATTCAGGTTAATCATGCCTTTCACTGAGATTAGTGTTGACCTCAGTAACAGTAGTCTTCCATACCAAACTATTGAAAAACTTAACTTGGACATTCCGTCAATATTGACCCTTCCACTGCTAGTAATATCATTTCCTAGAAAGTAGGAAAGTAGTACTTCCATATATCCTCCTTCTGATAAATTACATATGATTATAGACTATAATGGCAAGCAATTCAAGATGATTTCAATATTAAACTTAAAATGATCTTATTAAATTGCAAGGCTTACCTGCAAGGGAAAAAAATCTTTTTAGAGGTGATTTTTTTTCCACCTTTCCTTTCTCCACTAAATTAAATACTGTATACTGCTGGAATACAGTAAGTTTTGGATTTTAGATTTGTTGAACTAAGATGGAGTATTGTAGACAGTTAAATTTGTTTAACAAAACAAACAATTAAAAAGCTTCCAGTTTTTAATTTGTTTTTCTCCCAAAGTACAGAACTAGCAAAACAAACTTTTGCAAAAAATAATGTTGAAAACATTGATTCATACATACACCCAAAGCAACCTGCTCTTGGTAAAATCAGAAATTATCACTTTCCATTAAACTGCACCTCTTCTTTACTGAATTACCCACCCTAGCACATTCTTATAAGGAGACGTTGAAAGAATTTCATATCTTTTCAAATTTCTGGAGTAGATCAACATCTCCTGAAAAGGCCAATTGACTTATTTGAGATGATTCAAAAAACATCAACTTTATTCCAGTTAGAGTTTCATTCCAAACTCAAAAATCTCTCCCAATCAATCAGCTTTTGTTAAGGTTCAGGATTTATCAAAGGCAAATGCATGCTTCTCACATGGTGCACTTCTTTTATGCTACATGAAATATTAACACATGTAATGATTTGCTAGCAAAAAAAAAACACTGCACAGGATTTGGAGATACATTTTTCTGCTGCTTCTGCAATTCTAGTAGAAAACAGACAATGTTTTCTACTATGTACAATGTACAGGCTTCAACAAATAGTTAGGACTGCAAAAAACAACAACAACAACAACAACCAGCAACCAGCCTGCCTTCCATTGAGGATGTGTATACTACACGAGCCAGAAAGAGGGCTGAGAAAGTATCTACAGACCCCCTCACATCCAGGACATAAACTGTTTCAACTCCTACCATCAGAACACCATTTGATTATATATCCCACATATTAATATGGGATATAGTTGATATAGTTGAAAAGGCTCCTCCCCTCAGGACGCCACTATAGAGCATTGCTCTGCTAAACACCTAATTCCCACAGCACTGTCTTAGGCCTAAGAATATCTAACCATGTAGTAGGGCTATATTACTATTATCCTTCTCATCTTTCCTATTATCTTCTCCTATTGGCATCTTATGATTATATCACTTTGTTGTTTGTATGTACACTGAGAGCTTACGCACCAGCGACAAATTCCTTGTGTGTCCAATCACACTTGGCCAATAAATAATATTTTATTCTATTCTATATTCAGTTCCATGAATAGAAAACAATGGGGAAGGCTAAACGATGTGATGGACTCTCTAACCTTTACGTAAATACCTGGGCAATGAATTTCATCACCTGAATAAAGTTCAACTTTCATGATGCCACTGCTATTTCTCTAATATAATGCTGATTATTATGGTTTGTCACACAGCCAGACAAATGTTTAGATTGGATTGGGTTTTTTAACCACCTATCAAGTCCTTCTCAAGAAGCTGGTACAGGTAGATATTATTTGATGATATTAAAGATTTTGTCACAGGATATAAACTGTTCCCAATAAAGCTGCCTTTTGCAATTGACTGATGGTGATCTTGTCAATGCCAATGGTATCACTTCGATGTTTTGGGATTGCACTCAAGGTATCTATTACTATAGGTACTATCTTGTTCAAAGTTCAAATCAGCATTAGCAAAGAAGGATATTCCTTTAACGTCCCCAGAAAAGATATAAAATTCTCAACAATGGGCAAATGCCTGGGTGATATAGTTTCTTGATGGATATTGTTACTGTTATACAAAGTGTACTATGTGTGAACTGTGAAGAGCCTTTGCTAATTAAAGCTGAAAAACTTGCCTTTCTTTTTTGTTTCTTTTTTAAAAAGAGGTAGGCCTTTCAAAATCTTTATCTCTTTGCCGCTATCTAGCAGTTATCCAGATGTGTGCAGTCCATTTATGTATGGATGCTAGATCTAGGCTGCCAAAATCTGCATAACAACTAGATGGTGGCAAAGGATGAATGTTTTCTGCCATTGAGAGGCGATAAGGATTATTACAGTCCAGTTCAATTTGTCTTACATTCCCCTCTCCTAATTTAATTAAAAATATTATTACTGAGGAAAAAAAAACATTTGTTCTACAACAATTTCTTTACTCTGCCCAGCCTATGACACAATCTCTCACACCAAACTTTTCTGTCTCTCTCTCTCTTTCTGTCTGACTGTTGTGTTACATTACATCTGAGTTGCAACTCTAATGCAATAATAAAAGGCAAAAAGTGCAAAGCCATTTATTTCTTAAAATGACTTTAAACTTTGTTTTTCAAAAGCAGAGTTTTAATTTTGCACAAGAGTGCATTATTAAATTGGAATTGGACCCTGCATTGGTTCAGCCAATGTCTCTAGGGATTTTTTTATTTATTTATTGGCTTGCTTTAGATATAAAGAGGTCTGTTGGATTGTCTTTTCCAGCTCTGCATTGTCTATTCTAGGGGGAAAAAGGCAGAGGGGATTTTGAAAGAAAATTGTTGTTGAAACCATCCAGCTAAACGTTTGCCTTTCATCTCTGCTATTTTCCTCCAATTCTGAATTTTTGAAGTTTCCCCAGTGTAGCGAACGGACAGAATTTTTTTTTTAATGTTAAATCAGGGTGAACCAGATTGCCACATCATTTGAATCACTAGTTTAAATCAGATCAAGCCTTCTTTGCTTTTCAGGCCTTCAGTCCAAATCAAATCACCAAGGATGCACACAAGCCTTTTACGCTGTAAATTTGCGGACACTTTTCCAGTTCAAGTGGAATGATGTGCACTTGCTGGTCTGTTTTCAAGGACTTTATATAAAAAAAAAGAGGTAAAGTTATACTATATCTGTCTGTCTTTCTTCAGCCTGCCTGTTGGAAGGGCAAGAGAATGCATAGGTGTGTTTATGAGAGTATGAAGACAGAATCCTAAATGGACCAAGATTCTATATGATAACAATTGAACAGTTTTCTTTACTTTTTGCATAATCTTCTGTAAGATTGGGAATATGTGGGAATATCCATGGGAGGCAGGAGGAAGAGCCACTGACCAGACAACTGTCACGTAAAAGGTAACTGTCACGTAAAACCAAGCAGGACTGGGAAGCATTTCAGAAGGAACCCTCCCCAGTTTTCTGGAGAATAAGGGGAAGGAAGGGAGAATTACTTTCAGGCTTGCAAGACTCTGTTAATTTAATTTAATGTAATGTAACAATACAGCCAGTATTCACTGTTGTGCCTCTTCTCTGGACTACCTCAAAGGACTGACTTCTTCAATCACAAAAGGGGTTTTTGCAATTGATGAAAATGTTAGTATGATCCATTCCATGAATCCATTTCTGCCTTCGCGAGATCGATGGGCATTATGACTAACTTATGCCCTGGATGATGCTTAGAATTCACTTTATGCTGGTTTGGGAAAGGGGTAAAATAAATTAAACAAGGAATAAGCAGAATACATTGGTGGTGGTGGTGCTGGTGCTACTCCTCCTATTTTTAATATTACTATGACTACTGTCATTATTATTGCAAACGAAAGCTGGTTAATATCACTCATTTCTCTTTTGCTTGGCAGGTTTTCATCTTCAAGTCTCCATCGGCCTTAGGTACAGAAGGGTAAGGATATCCCAAGGTAACACATGGAATTACATCATTGCTAGCCTGTACAGTACAATCTGCCTGCAATTTAAAGATCTGCTTGAAGTCTGCTGGGTTAACCATTTGGACTCATAGAAACTGCAGCAAGCATAATCTAGGTAGCATCTTCACATCTTGGCTCCAGATATCGTTGCAAGAAAGGCAATATGAAGAACATTACTTCTTCAACTTGGTACAAAGCTGATTATTTTGCGGTGAAAGTTTCGATTAGGCAAATGGTGTGAAAGAAGCGTTAGGACGGGCAAGACACTTATCTTTTCTGAAAGTTTAAGTACAGGCAGTCCTTGACTTACAACAGTTCATTTAGTGACTGTTCAAGGTTACAACGGTATCACAAAAAGTGATTTATGACCATTTTCTACACTTACGACCGAGATATCCCCATGATCATGTGATCAAAATTCAAATGCTTGGCAGCTGGTTCATATTTATAATGGTTGCTGTGTCCCTGGATCATGCCATCCCCTTTTGTGACCTTCTGGCAAGCAGAGTCAACCCAGAAGCCAGATTCACTTAACAACCGGGTTACTATGTTTAACCATTGCAGCAATTCACTTAACAACCATGGCAAGAAAGCTTGTAAAATGGGTGCAAAAAAACATCATTTAACAACGGAAATTTTGGCCTCAGTTGTGGTTATAAGTCAAGGATTACCTGTAGTCATATCTTCTTCCAGCTTCACAGAACTGTATTAGCTCCTGGCTGTTCTGCATCTCCATACATTTACAACTACTTTGCTTTTGAGCTTGTGCATGGATACGTCCGTATAATCCCTGTTAGTCAAGCTGTATTCAAGGTAGACTTTAGCTTAATGCAATATTTTTCAAAAAGTTATCCATGTCAATACATGACTTGGGGAGTATTAAATACTAGATGAACATTGGGAAGTAGGAAACCCTGGCATTTTCTTGTACCATCAATGTACCGATTCACATCTGTTACTAAATAAAATGAAAATATTGATAAGATACAGCAGGATTTCCAAAAGGGGCTGCATAGCTCCATCCTGAACATCGATAAAGAACAATTCAAATTTGGAACAGGTTGGATGAACTTTAGAATCAGAGCAACGTAGATAAGAAGGGAATTCACTGGAAATGACTTGTTGGAAGGAAACCTCATTTGGAGTCTCAGAACTATAGAATTCATTTTGAAAACCCTTCCTAATGCAGCACTTAGCATTCAAAAAGACAAGGATGTTTAGGTAGTCCCTATGTGCTACTTTTTAAAGCAGCTCCATCGTTTCATGAGACTAGCTCTGCCTGGTTGCTTTTTCTGCAACTATAGAATGAGCTTTGTGAAGGTCAGCTTTATTAATTAATTAATTATTAAATTTATATGCCACCCATCTTGCTATTCAAAGTTGCAGACGGATGCCATACAGACAGATGCGAGGCATACCTCAATGGATCTCTGCATGTTGTATTCAGTGATACTGTTCAAAACTTATGGGGAAAGGACTACCTTTCCCATGGGTCTCTCTGTTTCTCCTCCTATCACTGTCTGATAGAAATATTGTTGTCCTGTGGGGTCTTTGATGCTCTTTGAGCTAGCTTCTTTTCTTGCAGACGTTTCATTACCCAAACTAGGTAACATCATCAGTATTAGTAAGGAGTGCAATTTGCTGTCAGTTTTATATTCTGGTGGTTTGCCTTATCAGTGTTGGTGGTAAACAAATCAAGTAAACATATACCCCAGTCAAGAAAGTGCCAAAGAAGCCAAGAACAGCCCAATCAAAGAATCTCTAGGACCATCTCTACCAACACTGATAGTCATTCAAAGGCATGTTTTGGCAAGGGATGACTGTGTGTCCAATTAATCACATGTATTTCTTTCCAGCTGTCCTTCCAAATTCACTCTCTTTGGCTGTACTTCTAATGAGATGAAGTTCTAAACTTCCAAAATTGTGCTGTTAAGCTTATGACAGGCTGCATTTTTTATCATCCCTTGGACTCTTAATCGCTGCACTCTTGGCTTTCAACACAATTTGAAATCACAGAGAAACAATATTTGGAGAATATGAGAGCAACCTAGCTTCCTGACCTTTCAAAGGGTTGCAAGGAGCTAGCTGATAATGGTATGAGGTCAATGGAAAGAGCAAAGCAAGTATTTTTGATCCATTTTCTAATGTTTTCAGGATGCCCTTAGATACTAACCACCCATAACATCCATTTTGAAATAGCACTGATTAAATTCACCAGCTTTACCACTAAATTTTACCAGCATGATCATGGACACAAATTGAGTGGATAGGTTGCTGAATGAAATTTTAGAACAGGAGTCTCCAAACTTGGCAACTTTAATGCTGATTGGAAAGTTCTGGGAGATGAAGTCTACAAGTCTTTTTTTTTTTTTTTTTTTTTTTTAATTATTTTTTTATTGGATTTTTTTATAATTTTAACAGAGAAAAAAAACTAGTCATATCAAATCATAATATAAAAGTAAACAATCATCCATACACAAAATATAAATACATTTCAATACATCTAATACTAATAACTCAACTGAAAATAATCATCCCAAACAATTAACATCACTGCTCGGCACCCCCACCACCACATCCCACCAACCCTATCCTTCCCCCTACCTTCACTCCTCCTTCCTTTTACCCCATCAGATGTGGAGCCCAGAGGACACCCGAGCAACCCCTTAATAACAGTAACAGTAATTATTTATTCTTCCTCCAACCCCAATTACAGTTGAGAAAACATCATGTATAAGATTATCAAGCCTCCCTAACCCCCCCTGACTTCCCAGAGTGAATACAAGGTATAACAAAAGAAAACCCCACTACATCAAACAAAATAATTATATAATCTTAACAAGAATTTTAGACTATATATAAAAAAAGAAAGAGTAATAATAATTATATTCTTATTCAATTCAATTTACCATAATATATCTTAATATATATCTTCATTTAAACATCCTCTCCTAAACCTTACTTATAATATTTATCTTTAATTCAATCCATAACCTTAAATTAACCTTAATTCCTTTAAACAATCAGCTCATCTTGTTAAGAATAGTATTTATCATTTACATCTAAACCACCAATCTAAGTCAAATCTAATACATTTAATTTGTAATAATATATCTTAATATATCATTTAAACATCCTATCTTACAACTTACTTATAATCTTAATCTTTTTCCATTAAACATCCTTTCTTACATCTTACTTGTAAAATTAGTCTTAAATTCACCCCATGATCTTAGATTAACCTTAATACCTTACATTTATTAAATTTCATCTCTTCAATTGACTTCTGGGCTTTCTCATCTGACAATCAGTTTATTCCATTTCTAATTTACATTCCTAAAACTTTAACAAATCACATAATGCTTATCTATCCCTTCAATCAATCAATTCAATATCAAACCTAGATCATTTCCAAACAAATACGTTCTTCATCAATTTAGTTGTATCTTCCATTAATCATCTTCTCTTACATCTTACTCATAATCTTAGTCCTTAATTCAGTCCATAGTATTAAATTACCCATAAACCCTTGCATACAATTTTAAATTTCATTTCAATCGAACTCTAGGTTTTTTTTTCAGCCAAGTAGACCTCCGTAACGAGGCCTCCCTCGTTAATAATAAATCTCTCTTCTTTACTTCTTCACCTCCATAAGTAATTCGCATCTTGAACTGAATCAATGTCTGTTTTTTGTCAAATAAATCCTCTTCTTGCTGCTTATCAAAAAGGAATAACCAACCCTTCCTTTCTTGAAACAAGTCTTCTTCCTCCAGTCCATAAATAAGCTGTTTATCAAACAAAATCCATCCTTTATTCTCTTTATACTCAGTACTGTATTCTTCTTTTTCTTGCTCTCCTTTTGATTTAGATTGTATTATAAGATGTTCAGCAATCAATTGTAAATCAATTCCATTTGAAAAAAGGGATCTAATTGATTGTTCTTGTTTTACTTCTTGATTAAATTGTATTATATAATGTTCAGCAGCCAATTGAAAATCAGTTTCATTTAAAAAAAATACTCCTTTATTGACTTCAATAATATCTTCTCTCAGCTCTGAGTTACAAACTTCTGACATAGCTTTAGAATCTTTTTTCTGTTCTGGTATCTTTTTATCCAGCTTGTTCTCCATTTTATCCAGCTTATCATTTATTGAAGATAGTGTAACCATTACTGGAAATAATGCAACAGTTAAAGCATTCTGTAAATCTTTCATTGTAAGCATTTCCGAAGGAAACTGTAAAAGCTCTTGAGATTCTAAAAAAACCTTTGCCATAGCTGCCTTATATCTCATAATCATAGTAGAAAGAAGAAAAAAAGAAAAAAAAGGAAAAAGTAAAAAAAAAGATTTTTAAAATTGCCAGTTCCTCCCTTCTCAATTTCTTTTAAAATCCAATTTGCGTTATAATTTAGTAAGTACATCAAGTCTAAATAGTCTCTCAAACATCACTTCAGAAAGAGAAGAGAAAATTCAGTTTCACTTTCCAGCAGATTCAATACTTTCGATTTCTTCACTTTCACTGAATAAGTGAAAGCTTAAAGCAATCGCCATTTTGAAAGAATTATGTTGATTCAAGAAAGTTATAAGTAAAAAGGCATAAACAAAATAACAAAATACTTGCAATACTCAAAAGACTCTTGTATTCACTCCGTCTGTTTAAAAATCCTTATTGTTCTCTCTTTAAAGCAGAGGCGGTCGCGGCGTCTAATTCTGTCAGCCGACAGAAGCGTCTCTGAGCAGGAGCGTTTCAAGTGCCTGGGGAGCACACCTTCTCTGCCCCTGAAAACTTGTTCCAGGGGTCTTGGAAGGGCTCAACCCGGCTCTTGAAGCTCTACTCCCCTTCTTTGCCCGAAGAGGAGTTTTTTCGCCGCAACAAACAGCTGTTGAGCGCTGTTGTTGACGGCTATACTGACTCAGAGACCGGAGCCTCACGTTAGAGGCTCCAGCGACGAGGCGAAGCCACCGGAAGTCGAAGTCTACAAGTCTTAAAGTTGCCAAGCTAATATTTTAGAACATTTAAATGTCTATTACTTAACAAAAAATAACAGAAAACTTAACAGTCTCTCACAAAAAATATAACCCTTTGGTAACCACTTGGGAGGTGAAGGAATGTAACTTATAATGAAAAGGGCAATTGTAAGTAGGTAGGAGATGAGATTTTATTATTTTTATTGGGCTAAACCTTCCATTAAAATTTCTTTAGTATCATCATATATTTTTTTCAAATGTGTGGCACCTGGGAGACACAACCAAAAGTTTAGGAATGTCATGTGATTCAGGGGTACAAATGTACCTTTGGACATCCTAATTCAAAAGAACGTGTGAAGCATATTCAAATCATTATTAAAGTTTTTATCAAAGCATGTTTCTGATAAAGGTATTCCCCTGGGAGGGTTGTGACTTTACTTGATCTGCTTAATGGTTTTGTCAAAAGGAAACTGTGATCTCGGTGGATGAGCTGAACTCCTCAAAAGATTATGCCAGGTTGAAACTGGGCCTTTGGAACTGATGGATGATTCTGCCAGGTCAGAGACAACGTCTTGGCTATGACCGCAAAATTATTTCCTACTTTGTTGAAAGCTAGATGGCGAATCTGTTGCTGATGAAGCACCATCCATGAATTTGATTTTACCTTTTAGTTTATTGCTCTTCAATTCTGCTCATAGGAAAGGCAGCATAGTTCCCTTCCCTTAATTAATCAATATTATGAAGAGACCAGATCAAAGTGGCTTAGAGAAAGCCAGCAACATAACAGTTATCTAACCAAGCAAAGGTAGATACAGATGTTGCTCATTGTGCAAGGAGGCCCAACATTTTGTTTCTCCATTTGTTTCTTTCTGTACCAGTAATCTCTACAATGGAAGAGAACAAAAAGGATTTGCAAGAGCCCCCAAGCAAGCCAAATCAAGAAATGGCTGCTGCACTTAGGATCCAAGTTTGGCTTTTTTTTTTTTTTTCATCTGGCCTCTTGCCTGGTTTCTTGTCACTAAATATGAGCTTTTAGTCCAAGGGAAACTCTGCTATACTGAACAGTCACTCAGCTGAACCATTGTAGGGATTCCATAACAAAGGGGTGAGGGAAGGAGGAGGAGAGAAACCCATTCATGACATTATATCAAAGAATATAAAAAAGAAGGGAGATGTTAAGAATCTAAAATGTTGCTCTGTGCAGTCATCTATCATTCCTAAGGAGTTTGGATCCCTTGACAGTAATGCAGCAAAGTAATAAATAATGATGACACCTCTGGCCTAGATGAGAGGAGACGAAAGAGAAATGCATATTTTTATTTGAAGACATTTGTATGTAGGGGTGCATATGTACTATATACTGTATTATACCACACCACACCACACCATACCATACTACCCATTATTTGAGAGCAGTTTGGGACAGTAGTTAAAGCACCAAACTAGAAACCAGGAGACTTGAGTTCTAGTTCTGCCTTAAACACAGATCCAGCTGTGTGATCCTGGGCCAATCACTGTCTCTCAGCTCTAGGAAGGAACCCCTCTAAGATTCTATTAATTTAACTTCACAATAAAATAAAGACAGTTCATCTGGAATTGGTTCTTGTCTGGACTATCATATAAGATTAACATCAGTCTTGCAAGTCTGAAAGTATGTTTGTTCTCCCCTTTTGCCTTCACAGATCAAGAAACTAGGGAGGATCCCTTCTGAGAAGTTTGCCATGCCCACATTTCTGCTGGGGACTAAAGTGGCTCTTATCTTACTATTGTCCTGGCTGTGGCTCTTCCTCCTGTCTCCCTAGATCTTTCCCACGTTCCATTATACTAGCCTCACCTTTTTAGGAAAGATTATTATGTTGCAGTTGCAGAAAACCCTGAAAGAAATGAATTATTTGGACTCTTTTCAGTCAGAATTCCAGATCTAGAATTCTAGCCAAAGGTCTTTTCATACCAAGGATTAGAACACCTGCTTCTACCTACTCCAGATACATAATGACCCATGGGGTATTGGTCCGAGTCCGAGTTATGATGGAATAAGCAGTCTACTGATACTGAGAAAAAGCCATCATTCTGACCCAAATTGTGTTTTGGCTTTAGAGAATGGTGGACACATGACACAGTTCTAAAAGTCAGTTAATATTTATATTCATAGTACAGGCAGGACAGTTTCAAAACAGTTTATTGTCTCTGTCACACAGATAAGCAGCCCAAGAGAACCCTTTTCCAGCTACAGTCTTCAAAAGTGAAAGTTTCTGAAAACAAGAGTCTTATCTATGTCTGGGCTTCCAGCCAAGTTTCCTTTAGGCATAATAAATTGTAATGCTGTAGATCACCACTAGATGTCGTTGATGCTGTCTTCCAGCTTTTTACATCCAAACTTCTATTACAAGCTTTTTAAGTATCTTTTTAAAAAAAAAATCTCAAAAGCACTTTTAGTTCCCAAATTTTAAAGTTATATATGTGTATTCTATAGCCCTTTATGGCAATGGGCCAGGATACTTGCAGGACCATCTTCTGCCTCATGAATCCCATCGACCGGTTAGGGCACATAGGGTTGGCCTTTTACGGGTCCCGTCTATTAGACAATGCCATCTGGCGGGGCCTAGGGCTAGGGCCTTCTCCGTTGCTGCCCCAGCCCTCTGGAACCAGCTTCCCTCAGAGGTTCGTACTGCTTCCTCCTTCCTAGCTTTCCGTAAAATGTTGAAGACACATTTATGCAGACAGGTTTGGGGCGTGTGAGTTGCACTCTGCCCCTGGGCCTTTGACTGTGATTGTGTGTGGTGTGAGTGTTATAAATTATCTAGGTTTTTTTATATATATAGTACTGTGGGTAGTGATTTTAAATTGATTCTATATTATGTTTTACTTGTATTCTTGTTGTGAGCTGCCCTGGGTCTTGGGAGAAGGGCGGCATATAGGTTTAAGCAAATAAATAAATAAATAAAATAGTATTGCTTCCAAATTAATCTTGTAATTTTCTCTATTTTCCCCCAAGCAATTAATTCTCCACTTTTCTTTTCCTGAGAGAAAGGGGTGGAAATTCCCCTTCCCTCTCTCATCGGGCAGGTTTCTTTCCTTTGGGCGTTTTTTCCCCAGGAAAAAGTCTTAAAGTCATAAAGAGAGGATAGGGTCTCACCCAGGTCCATCCACGTTGCTCGAAAGTTGCTGGTTAATGCTTTTTTTCTTCAGTTGTCAGCAACTTCTGACTGGCCACACAAATGTAGCCAGTCTTTTTGCCACTGGTTTGGGGGGCTTCCTTAGATCAAATGGAAGGACTGCTCTCCTGTGATCAATGAGGGTCCCCTCCTTCTCCGTTGCCTCTTTGGGGTGACTTTTGACCCTTTTTAGGATCCCCAACGGGGCAAAATCGAACACGGAAGACAGAGCCCCATCTTCCTGCGCCTGTTATACCGCGATGTCAAACTGGAAGCTACATGAAAAGTTCTTACAGAATACCATTACCTATTCAGATTATCTAAAAGGGAAAAAGGTTACTCTAAGTTAAAAATCCTTTTTTGATCGGTCTACTTAGCCTAGGCTTTTTTTATCCTTATCACACTACATTTAATGCAAATTGTGATTGTGGTTTCTGCTGCTGCTGCTGCTGCTGCTGTTGGATCTTTTATGAAACTTTAAGGCTGATACAACCATGTAGATCATGGATCTTCAAACTTGGCAACTTTAATACTTGTGGACTTCAACTCCCAGGATTCCCCAGCCAGCATGATTGGATGAGGAATTCTAGAAGTTGAAGTCCACAAGTCTTAAAATTAACAAGTTTGGAGACCCCTGATATAGATGATTGGTGAAACCTTCTGCTCTCTCAATGCTTTCTAATTGATCAATATAAATCTCATTTTTCCCTATCCATAATACAATTTCCCCAATTCTCAGAAAATCCCAGATGCTTGCAGTATGGAAGGAAGGAATTCCAATGTTATTTGAGCTCTACAAAGTCTAGAGCTTTTTCACCCATCTTGACAGGAAAGATATTAACAAATCCACAATGTTTTGAAGTTTCTCCTTAAATCTCTAAGAAAACAAAGAAAGTCTAGTTGCCTTCTGAAAAAGTATCTTTGTGACAACTATGACCTGGATGACTGAGAATCTCCATAGACATTTGTCTAAGAAAATACAAAAGTTGAGTGCAATAAAGCAAAAGTTTGTTTTAATAATAAATTAGCATAAAAAATCCAAGTAAGCATGAATGCTATTTTTTTCTTTACTGCTTTGTTTTGTAATGCCATGTATAATTACACAATTTTACTGGATACAAGTTAATTGTACAAGACAAATTATGAAAAAGCATATGCCCTGCAAAAGTATACCAAATACAGCTTTAATCAATTTTAGAAGAGAAAAGAAAGTGAATTATAATGTGGACAATTACTACACAATACCACAGTTACTGTGACTTCCACATGAGTTATTTTTTAAATTACCTTAAAATGTGCTAAGTAAGATATGGAACAGATTGCACATCAAATTCTGCTTGTAGGTAAAATGAATGGGTAACATTTCTGCTAATCCCTTCAAATATTCAAATATAATAGAGCTGTCTTCAGGAATTTGGCAAATGTTGGAAGACATGTCATGGGTCATATCAGCTCCTGTCCTGATCATCACAGATAGAATAAGCACCTTTGAAAAGATGACACCACTGTATTCAACTGAATTTAGCATAACTTGGAACCTGAATATAAGGATTTCTGTAACATAAGGCACTACACCAGTATTCAGCTGAATGTGACCTTCCACATCAATATGGGGCCTTTGGGAACACCGAGGCTAGGGTTGTGTTATGTTTTCTGTTCGATGCGGCATTGAAGAGGCAGCAGGTGAAAAACTTTCTTTATTAAAGTCAAAACAGAAACTGACAACCATTTGCTCCACCCCTACTTATACACTCAGCCTAAAGGCGGCAGCCAATAGGAACACAATATTCTCCCGCTTAAATGCATACTAAGTAGTCTGCAGATAGAAAGTCTGGCCTGCTGGCCACATGGCCAGCTAACCGGTTTTTTCACAGTTCTCAGCATGTAAATTCTCAGACTTTACTCAATACATTACAGGTTGTGCTTGAAACACTCTGGTTTCCTAGTTTATTTAAAAGAGTCATTGTTAAAAAGATGAATGGGACAGAAAAACTGGGCTGTCTAGGGTAGCACTGATTTTCATAGGTGCCATGCTGCCCTTGATCTGTACCATGTATGATACCATGTATGTCTACCGCTTTCTACTCTTTTGATATTTTACAGAATGCCTCCTTCCCATTGGGAAGGAATGTTGCAGACCCCGTCAGTTAAAGGACTTTGACTGGTAGGCTCCAGGAAGACAGGCATTTCCCCTGCCCTGTACAACATTCTCCTTCCAGAGGTGAGGAAGGCTCCCATTGTTTGAAAGGAGTTATACATGGCCCTGTAGCCTCGTGTGAGGAGCCCGGAGGACCAAGCACCTATAGGGCTGGCTAGTGCCCTTAAAGCCTTCCCTTTGCCTTACAATTAATTTTGACAGTGTTAAATCAGCCTTTCCTCTTTCTAAACTTTTATATACTGTTTTCTATATTTTAATATTTTATTGTACACCACCCAGAGCCTTTCTCCGAGAGAGATGGGCCATTCAAAAATGTGAAGAAAAAAAAATCAAATAATAAATACATGGATCTTCCTTAGAGAGATGCATCTTAAAATATTAATCATTATCATCATCACCAGAGAGAGAGAGAGGCTGTGGGACAGGATTCAATCAAACTATGCCATGTGAACATTATAAAAGTACTTGATTATTATGATCAGAAGAGCATATACATTTTAAAAAAACTTTACATTAATATCCACCACATTTGGTATGTTTTTATCTTGCCCTAACATCTACTTTTTCCACAAATTTCTTCAGACGTTTATCAACAGCAGCACCCCATACACAAACACACACACACACACACACACACACACATCTTTCTGTTGCTAGATAATGGAAAAGGGCTATCATTGTTTCTTCCTTTGTCCTTCAAATTCAGAAATGAGTCAGGATGACAAACCTCCTACATCAGCAGGAGAATTCTTCAACAAATTGAGTTTTTGCACAGTCTAATGAGAATAAAATGAGGCTTAACACAACAATTTAGTTGTTTCTTTCTTCTTTTTTTCATGAGGGTTTATACTGTCTGACCAAATGGACTGATTCTAAGCAGCATGGCACCTATGAGCATCAGAGAGTATCTCTGCTTACCACAATACAGCTCTTCAGAGACAGTTTTGCTGCTAATAAAAGCTGATATGGATATCACACTGTAAAAATGCCTCCTAAAAGTGAGCTGCCACAGTTCATTTTAATTATCTGGCACCTAGCAGAGGTGTATGATAATGAATAAGAAAAGATCAGTCATGCCGTGATATCAACAGGCTTTCTTTCACACTGATTTATGGTAGGGATTTTCCCCTCCTAGCTATCTGTAAGACTCCCAGATGGTATATAACAAGTCCCGAGGTGAAAGTGTGCTATTCTGAAGAACTTTCAAGCCTGTCTATCTGACTATGACTTTATACCCTGGATAATTTGATCTTTCTTTGAATTCACCTGCCATCTTTCTCTTCTTGCCACTCAATTCTCCTTGGAGACAACCTCTTTTTTTTTTTTAACTTTTGAAACTACCGTAGCATTCTCTGGAAGCTTCTGTGCTGCAGAGTTATTTCCTTCCTGGGCATTAGCAAACTGACAGTTTTATCATCTTGCAGATGGAAAAAAAAATGTAGCTTGGGATTTTAAAGAAAGGAATTATTTTAATTCAATCTATTTGGCTTTTGGTTTATTTATTTATTCATTCAATTAATTTATTTATACAGTGGCCCACCTCACATATGGGACTCTAAGTGGCTTACAATAATAAATGCAATAAATCTTAAATAACGATGGAGTATCATAGCCAAAAAAGAAATACGTGACGCGATATAGCTGTTTACATGCTCCTTTGTATTTTATTTCTGAATTTCTTTATTCAGTAAAATTTTCCTCTAAAAATTGAATATATTCCATTCAGCAGGTCCCAATTCATGTTTTTCATTAAGTGTTTGGGGTAATACTCAAGTTAATTTAAATGCAGCTATTGTGATGTCAATTCTTTCTTAGAAGTGTCCTATTATAAAATGTACAGCTGTCTTCAGTATCTGAATATAAGGTGGAATAGAGTAGTTATCAATGCTATGGCTTCAAACTTTTAAAAAATTCTCACTGAAAAGTCTTGTAGTGTATGGATTGAAGAGTGAGTTGTGTAGCACAAATTTCTTGACTTCTGCTGGGACTTCTACAAGTCGAATTCAGCAAGCCCTTTGTTACATTGGTCACTTTTCTTTGTGATTTCAAGATGGTTCTTCCACTTCTCTTCCATCTCAGTTCTAGGAGAGAAATTTACCTGAATGTTGCTGAACTTTCATAACCAAGGGTGGACTTGAACCAAGTTCTTGTTCCTAACTCAAATATTTTGGTCATTACAGGGCACTTGCTCTTAAACCCAATCACTTAAATATGAGCCAGCAGTGTGCTGCAGCTGCCAAAAGAGCCAATGCAGTCCTAGGCTGCATTAATAGAGGGGTAGAATCAAGATCACATTAAGTGTTAATGCCGCTTTATAATTCCTTGGTAAAACCACATTTGCAATATTACATCCAATTTTGGTCACCATGATGTAAAAAAGATGTTGAGGCTCTAGAAAGAGTGCAGAGAAGAGCAACAAAGATGATTAGGGGATTGGAGGCTAAAACATATAAAGAACGGTTGCTGGAACTGTATATGTCTAGTTTAATGAAAAGAAGAACTAGGAGTGAAATGATAGTTTCAATATTTAAGGGGCTGCCTCAGAGAAGAGGGGATCGACCTATTCTCCAAAGCATCTGAAGGCAAGACAAGAAACAATGGATGGAACTAATCAAGAAGAAAAGCAGCCTAGAACTGAGGAGAAATTTCCTGACCATTAAAACAATTAAGCAGTGGAATGACTTTCCTCCAGAAGCTGTGGGTGTTTCAACACTGGAAGTTTTTAAGAAGAGATTGGAAAACTATTTGTCTGAAATGGTATAGGGTTTCCTCCTTGAGCAGGGGGTTGGACCTGAAGTCTTTCAAAGTCCCTTCCAACTCTGTTATTCTGTGAGATAAAAATACTGACTGTATGTTATAAATCATTGGAGAAAAGTGTTGTTCTTGAAGACCATTCAGAAACTACAAGTGGATTGAGGAATCTTGTCTAGAGTACAGCAGTATGGACAGTTCTGGATGCTTCCCAGTTTGTGTTTATTAACACCACTGCTGCATGAGCTGCGCTGATTCTTAGTTTCTTTCTGCATGCAATTCAAAGTTTCAGTTATTATGGCACAAGCCCAGGTTATTTTCAGGAATGCCTCTCTCTGAGGGTATGTTGTGACTTATGCCCTTGTGTCAGACCACTGAAACAACTAGTGCCTAGTTGTAGTACCTGTCCACCTTGTGGCATCACTAGTGTTTGCTACAGACAATGCTGGGATAAAGGCTGCTTATACTTGTATTTTTCAGTTATAATCTAATTGTTCCTCGTGATACTCTGCATTCAGGATCTGAATGAATTGTACTCTTTTAGCATGCAGAGGCTTCATTCTGATTAAAGCCAGTCCACAAAAAAATCAAGGGGAAGGAAGGAAGGAAGGAAGGAAGGAAGGAAGGAAGGAAGGAAGGAAGGAAGGAAGGAAGGAAGGAGAAAGAATTGGAATATCCGCTCAAACCCCAAAGTATATGTAACAGTTTTGAACAAATTCTCAGCGACATGCTTGTCAACCTGCTACAAAATCTCCAGAATCTTTTTTTCACTCTTTCCCAATACTAACAGGCGTGTGGCGTGCGGTCTCTGGGGAACGAGATAGTAGTTGTTCTCCTAAATGCTTAGTATTTGGAAACAAATATCCTTGCTCTCTATCAGAACAATTTACTTGAGCAGTTGCCCCCATTAGCCTTCTCTCAGGCGGTCTGCTTTAAAGATCCTCAAGAGAGAAGGGGCAGCCGGGGACTCTACAGAAAACAAAAGCCGTGAGACGTGCAGAAAACAAAATGACAGTGTGACCGTGTGTGCACACAGAGGAGAGCTTCCTGTTTATAAAATACCCATTTTTCCTTTATCTTCCCCTTTACGTCTCAGTGCACCTTGAAGACAATTTTTGTACAGCATCTTACAGAAGCTGAGACATACCTGAAAGCCAAGCTTATCTTTGAAAATGCAAGAGAAGTGCATGACCTCCTTCATCTATTCTCTGAGTCCTTTGAAGAGAAAGCTTCCCCGGGATTATTTATTTTGTACTTTACCACAAATCCCACTTTTCCTTCAAGGACCCAGAGAAAAAGAAAAATTATTTCACTCCAGATAAGCCAAATCTCTTGAGTTCAGATAAAGAAATAGATCAGACGCTATCATTCTTGGGCACCTGGAATTTTTCTGGTGGATAATAATCTGAGGGCGGAGATGTTATTAGATCACTGTAGGTTTGCTTTAAAGCATGTCTGGCCAAAGTCAATGGCTTGATCGGAGTGCTAACAGCTCAATTATATTCTCAGTGTGAACCAGAAGTTTGTAACTGAAAGCAATGCATACATTCAGTCTTTTATTCCATTTTTGTTTCATTTTTACTTTGCTGAACCTAGTGCTTGCAATTAACAACTGGAGCCTTTGTATCTTATCTTACAGTGAAGGATGGACAGATTTCTGGTTTTCAGAATCTAAGTTTGTTCCTATAGGAATGTCAAGGTTCCCCAATGAGATCCAAATTCAAAGTAACATCTACAGGGTATAAATCAGTGGTGGGATTCAGCCAGTTAGCACCAGTTCGGCAGAACCAGTAACTAATTTTTTGTTGCCCAGGCCCAGAATGGACTTCCGGAAGCGGCATCCACACAGAGAACCATTTGTTCACATATTTGAATCCCACCACTGGTATAAATAAGTACCCAGAATTAAGCAATAGCATTTCTTTGAGCATTACTTTTTCGTAACAGAACTGATCAATCCAGCCAAAAGTCCACTTGCAGGTCTGAAGGCTAGATCACGTGGTGAATCTGACAAAGAGAAGACTTGGGGAAGACACGATAGCCATCTTTCAATACATGAAGGGCTGTCACAAGGAAGAGGGGGTTGATTTATTTTCCATTGCAGCTGAGGGCAGGACAAGAAGCAATGGGTTCAAGCTCATTAAAAAGAACCTGGAACTAAAGAGGAATTTCCTGACAGTGAAAACAATTAATCAGTGGGAAAGCTTACCTTCTACAATTGTGGGTGCTCCATTGCTGGAGGTTTTCAAGAAAAGATTGAACAGCCATTTATAAGGGTTGGAATAAAGACTTTTGCCTTGGACTGGGAGTTGGACTAGAAAACCTCCAAGTTCCATTTTAATCCTATGATTCTATGATTATTTACTGTCAAATGAATCAACCTCTTGAGGCCCAAATAACCAGGCTCAACTTATCCTACTTTTGGCATTTTTACTCAAATTCATGATTTTTTTTTGTAAACAAATATAGAAAAAAAGAAAACAAATTTGTATAAAGTCCTCAGCTTTAAAATGTCTGAAGCTGAATCCTTTTATATCTGGCTATGGCTTCTGGCAACTGAATAATGGTTGCCATGTTTTTTTGCTTATTTATTTATTTTATTTATTTAAAAAACCTCTTTGTATTTAACAGCTACATGTAGAATAGTGACAGCATGGTTATCTCCTTGCTGGGAATAGCAAAGATCAATAGCAGAGAATAACATTATTCATTTGGTTCTTTTATTTCACCAGGGAAAATTAACAAATGTGTTAATGAATAGAAAACAATGGGTATCTAAGAGAAATTAAATCCACAGACTTTTCTAGGCCCTTTTTGAGTATACTGTGTGTGTGTGTGTGTGTGTGTGTGTGTGTGTGTGTGTGTGTGTGTATCAGTCACCATAGAAATTAGTCTGAACCCCAGCAGATAGGGGAAAAAAATCTGTAGTGGTTGATTCACAGGTCGTCCTCGACTTAAAACCACAATTGGAAGTGGAACTTCTGTCATATATTGTTGCAGTCGTAAGTTGCAGATTTTGAAATCTGGACCAGATTTTGAAATAATTTTGATGGTAGACATTAAGTGAATCACTGCATTTGTAAAGCTTCCCCAATGGACGTTTTTGGCCCAAAATTTTCAAAACAGACAACAAATCACAATCATGTGACTCTAGGATGGTCTAGCCAGTCATAAATATGAACTGGTTCCCAAGTGCCTGAACTGCAATCATGTCATTGAGGGGGTTATGCTACACTCATTAGTAGGCATACAGTTCATAAGTCACTTTTCCCAAGTATCAGTAACTTTGATCTATCATTAAAGTATGGCCATAAATCAAGAACTACAGTACCTGTATATCAAACTTAGCCCAAAAATTGAGAAGAAGAAAAAGTGAGTTCCTTCATTCCATTTGTTGCAATAAAACAAGGAGTTGCGTATTTTGGCACAAATAAGTTATATCCTACTAGTTCGGAATGCTGTGAAAGCAATTTTGTGCTTTTAACTATTGTCTTTTATGAAAACGTTTATCTAAGGCTGAAATAACGTAGAGCTGAAATATATAATTTTTCAGCATTCAGGGAATTGTCTATTATTTTCTTCTGAAATGAAATGAGTTGGAATGTTAAGGAAGCAAATCTATTTGAATAGCCATATTTGGGAAGAAATATGTTTAGAAACGTGCATTTTGATTAAGTCTGAATAGAATATACTGAAGAATTCTGTTAGGCCTCAGCTCTTCTTCAGATCACAGCTGTATGGATGATCCCGGATGGTCCAGCAGTTTTCCATAATAAATCTTTTGGAACAGAAAGTACATAACAGCCAATTTGGTCTAGTGGTTAAGGCATCAGGCTATAGAGCAGGGACTATGAGTTGAAGTCCTGCCTTAGCCATGAAAGCCAGATGGGTGACTTTGGGCCAGTCACTCTCTCTCTCTGCCCAACGTGCCTCACAGAGATGTTGTTGTGGGGAAAATAAGAGGAGGAAGGTTTATTGGTAAGATACAAATAAATAAATACATTAAATAATCCAATCAATACAGGATGCTTCCAATATTTTTGGACCACCTTGGAAAATACCAAACTGGCATGGTTTACAAAAAGTTTGGAAAATTGTAGAGCTCCTCAGAATATTTTAACATTCCTCAGAACCTGCAGACCCCATAGAAGGGATTTTTTGTACATTATTTTTATGCACATTTTAAAAATATGACTTAAAATGCATATGGAAAAGTAGTATGGGTTAAAGTTTTAATAAATAGAAGCTTAATGTGGACCTAGGGCAAAATAAATTTACTGATATACACTTGAGAAAGTGATTCGAAACAAAATCCAAGCAGTAACACAAACTAGGAAAAAAAAATACTTGCCCATTCTTCTTAGTAAGCCATTTTGATTTAGAAAAACACAGTGAAGCCCCAAAGCAGCAAAAACAAAAAAAGAAAAAAAAATTACATACTCAATTGCATGAAACGGTTCCTGTCACTATTCCTTATTGAAAGCTAGCACACTGTAAGTAAAGACTGCCATTTTCTTTTAATATGTATATGTGTATATATATATATAAAACAATGACATATCTCTAGAACATTTTAAAAGAAAAAAAGAGAGGTTTTAAGCCAATATATTTCTTTTGCCACCTGTGGGTCTTGGCAGCAACAGAAAATATTCCACAAAGAATCTCACTTTCTAAGTTGTCAAGGCAATTCTTGACAAAGCTCTGTTTTTCAAACTCTTTATTGTTCACAAGTGTCTGAGAGCATTATGGAACATAATATAGATATTTTTCTTAAGTCTGTCATGCTGCAGACAATGCTAATAAAGAACCCTAGAAACCAAAACAGCAGATGCTAGTCTTACACTTGGAAATGCCAACTACTGGGACCCTTCTTTATCACTGTCTCTCAAGCAATATAATTTTGGGAATGAGATCCCCATATAATATTGATGTTGCTCTTTTTAATTAAACTGCACAAGTATATACATTCTGTGACACTAAGGAAAGCTTCTGAATGCCTTTGCAGACAAATTGTATAGCACTGTGCTCACATTCCTCACAATGGAAAGAACACTTCCTGGTACTACCTATGAGTCAGCTTGTAAGGTCCCACTTCAACTAACCACCCAAGAAAGCAGAACTCTTGAAACAGGCATTGTCTCAAAAGGATACTTTTATTAGGAGTCAGTGACAGTAGGGAAGTCAAGGTGAGATCTGGGGAAAAGCCCGCCGAAACAGTATAGTTAAGCAAGCAATATTCCTCCTCCCACCAAAGACATAATGTCCATTTGAAATCCAGCCAATCCACAGGTGGTCTGATGAGCGGGTAACTGGCACAGTTGGCACGCATCTCAGGGTCTTTTCCAGTTTTGTTTCTCTGCAACCATCTCCCTGATAAAGGGAGACACATTCCTATCTCAAGGGGATGGAAGGAGGAGGGGAACATAGAAAGCGAAAGTTATTCCAAACACATGCAAGCTCCCCCTAACCTCCAACAGAAAGGCGGGCCCCAAAAGTAGAATATATGGCTAAGGAAAGAGAGGAGCGTTTTGGGGTCCTGACACAGCTGCTATGATTTTATATAGCTGGAGAAAACCTGGTTATGCTGAGCATTTTGTTTGGTTCTTAAAGATTTTGAGATGGTTTACCTCATCCGGTCTTCCTTATAACTCTCCAGGTTCTAGAGACTTAGTGTTATTGCCATGTTTAGTAGATATTTTGGAAGTTTGTTAATTTTTTTTATTTAAATCCTGCATTTATTATTTTTGTAAATAACTCAGAATAATAGGGTTGGAAGAGACTTTGGAATTCTTCTAGTCCAACCCCCTGCTCAGGCAGAAAACCCTATACCATTTCAGACAAATGGCTGTCCAATCTCTTCTTAAAAACCTCCAGTGTTGGAGCACCCACAATGTCTGGGGGCAAGATTTTCCTCTGATTAATTGTTCTAACAGTCAGGAAGTTTCTTCTTAGTTCTAGGTTGATTCTCTCTTTGTTCAGTTTACATCCATTGGTTCTTGTCCTGCCTTCAGGTGCTTCGGAGAATAGCTTCACTCCCTCTTCTTTGTGGCTGAGATATTGGAAGACTGCTATCATGTCATCCCTATCATGTCCTTCTTTTTATTGAGCTAGACCAGGGGTCTTTAAACTTGGCCCTTTTATGACTTGTGGACTTCAACTCCCAAAATTCCTCAGCCATTGGCTGAGGAAGTCTGGGAGTCGAAGTGCACAAGTCATAAAAGGACCAAGTTTGAAGACTCCTGAAGTAGACATACCCAATTTCAGCAACCATTCTTTACAGTATATGTTCTCAACCATTCTCAAACATACCGAATACTCCCTCGTCTTATTTTCCTCACAACAACAACCATGTGAGATTAATTGCACTGAGAGAAGGTTCCAGCACTCCTAGACGGTACTAGGTTGGAGAATGTTACTTAGTAGTTGAATGCATGTGTGGAAGACACTGTTGTCACAATCCTTTTTTTTTTTTAGCCTTATTGCATTGTATGAAAAAAAAAACCCAACCCCAGACTCCTTCCATTGTTGGTTTAGTTTACGGGATATTCTTTTAATTTGTGGCACAAATATATTGGTTTACTAGCTCCCACTTTTAGAAGCTATATATTCTATCCTATATATAAAATCCTAATTAGACTGGATGGTTTCTGCCTAGTACTTAGGGGAGAATTTATATCACGGATCTTCTCTATCTAACAGTTTAGCACAGCGAGCATCTTTTGATTAGGCAGTGCTTAGAACTGAGCTCTTATAAACAGTGGATTAAATCTCATTCCTCAGGAGGGAGTCCTTAATGTTCGGTGCTTAAGGTTACTTGGCACTGTTTTGCATGGCCCTGGTGTTTAAGAGAAACATGTAAGGTGGCATGCTGGGTTTGTATTTTCTGATGTCTTCATTGTACAATTACACTGAAACACAGTAAAGAAAAGCCCCTATATACTGTGCAGCCAAGAATCTCCTCTAATAAGGCTGCCACCTCTCACCAATGATGGACCATCCATCAAGTTAAACTGCCAATTATTCTGCACTGCCACTTCTTCCCTCCAGGTTTCCTGTCACCTCTGTTCTTCTTTCTCCCTCCTTCCCCTACTCCTCTCAACAAGTCATCTAATTCCCTGCATCAGCACCATTCCCTTCACAATGTTCCACAGCTCAGTCCTCTGCACTCTAGAATTCAACCTAAACCCTAATCCCCTGCTATGGCTATATCCCAAATTCAGAAGTGTATTAAGCAAATTCCCTAGACTTTTTTTTCTTTAATTTCTTTAAAAGCTCGTTTTAGGGGAAGAACAAGTAGTCCTCAACTTACAACTGCAACAGAGCCAAAAAAATTTGGTTGCTAAGTGAGACAATTGCTAAGGGAGTTTTTGCCCCCCATTTGATGACCTTGCTTGCCGCAGTTGTTAAGTGTGACATTATGGTTGTTCAGTTAGCAACAAGGTTGTTAAATGAATCTGACTTCCCCATTGATTTTGCTTGTCGGAAGATGGCAAACGTTTATCACTTGACCCTGGGACACGGCAACGGTCATAAATATTGTTGCCAGTTGCCAGACATCCAAATTTTTATCCCACAATTATCGGGATGCTGCAACAGTTGTAAGTATGAAAAATGGTCATAAGTCATTTTTTTCATTATAATTTTAAATGGTCACTAAATGGAAGGTTATAAGTCGATGACTACCTGTGCTTTCACATGATTTTAAGGATGCTATGAAGACTAGCACCACCTTAGATTCCCAGTCTATCCTTGTGCTATTTCTACCTCCCCAAGTGATACGTCACGGGTTTATGCTTCAGAATTATGATGCATAGTACTTAGGAAGCAACTCCAATCCTCAAATCTGATCATGGTTCTTTTTTTCCCAAATGCCACAATAGTCAAATCAAAGAAAGTAAATGCTGGTTTCTTTTCCAATGGCAGGCTTAATTAAATGGTTCCTTATACTTCATTAAAAGCTTGTTTCCACCCTCAGTCAAGTTGTAATTTCCCTTTTTTTTTTTGAAAAAAAGATTGCCTTCTGATTCTCTGATGAGAATTCACACGACCTCCCATCTCACCAGCTACTTCCACTCAACCCTAAGGAAGTTCACTAAAATAGCAAGAAAATGTTAGAAAATATACTGTTCCTGTGGTGCTGCCTCTAATGAAGCATCATCTCTTTTTCTGTATTTTTAAAATTCATAAGAGAAAGGCGGAAACATGGAAAGCCAAATTCTGAGTAATTAAAAATAAAGTAATAATCCAGACTATGAGGTCATCCTCCAGGAAGGCTACAAACAGAAACAGAAAGGATCAAATGAAAAAGGTTTTCCTCTTCCATTCAATTTTTTGATGTAAAGATGGGCAGAATATGACCAGAAGTTTGGACCACTATATCCAGAGATGTCTCCAAATACAGCACAATGAGGGAGAGAGAGGGAGAGAGAGAGAGAGAGAGAGAGAGAGAGAGAGAGAGAGAGAGGGAGGGAGGGAGGGAGGGAGGGAGGGAGGGAGGGGGGAGGGAGGGGGAGGGAGGGAGAGGGAGAGAGAGAGAGAGAGAGAGAGAGAGAGAGAGAGAGAGAGAGAGAGAGAGAGAGAGAGAGAGAGAGAGAGAGAGAGAGAGAGAGAGAGAGAGAGAGAGAGAGAGAGAGAGAGAGAGAGAGCTGCCTAGTTAAAGCACCAGTAGCCAGGAAGAAACTGGCAAACAGAAATGTCTGTATGAGGTTTAAAATGGAGCATTGTGACCCTCTAAACCCAAGAAATAGAGAATGCTTCTTTTCAATGAACTATAAATTTCTATTTATAATAATACAATATTAGAAATATTTGTAACCCGCCCTACGTGTAAGAAGCCTGATTCATATAAAAGTCATAGCCCCATTCTCTAAATCTCCCGTTGTTGTTTTTTTTAAAAGACAACATTTCCCCTGTCAGTCATGTCTGGGAGACAGTGCTCATCTCTGTTTCCTAGCCAAGGGAAGATGCTTCCATGGTCATGTAGACAATATGGCTATATGTTGATGTTACCTTCTCACTGAAGTGGTACCTATTTATCTACTTGCCTTTGCATCTTTTTCAACTACTAGGTTGGTAGGAGCTGGGGCAAGAATGGGAGTTGCCCTGTCGCACAGTACTTCGGTCTCAAACTGCCAACCTTCTGGTCAAACAAGACCAGCATCTCTTTTTTTTTTTTTTTAATTATTTTTATTGGATTTTTATAAATTTTTAACACAGAAATACAATAACTCAACTGATAACAATTTTTACAGAAAAAAAAAAACACCAATCATATCAAACCACAATATAAAAATGAACAATCATGCATACCCAAAATATAAACACATCCTACAACACATCCACTACTAATAACTCAAGTAAAAATAATCATCCCAAACTATCAACATCACTGCTCGGAACCTCCCCCACCACATCCCACCAACCCTATCCTTCCCCTCCTCCTAGCTATTTCCCATCAGATGTGGTGCCCAGAGGCCACCCGAGCAACCCATCAACAACGGCGATTACATATCCCTCCAAAAACCCCAAACACAGTTGAGAAAACATCATGTACAAAACTATAAACCCTCTCTAACCCACCCCCCCCCAGGACTTCCCAGAGTGAATACAGGGTATAACAAAAGAAAGCCCCACTACATCAAACATAATAATTGTATAGTCCTAACAAGAATTATACACCTTAAAAGAAAAAGAAAAAAGGAAGAGAAAGAAGAAAAACCAAAAAATAATTATAATAATAATTATACTCTTATTCAATTCAATTTACCATTGTATATCTTAATAAATATATTCATTTAAAAAATCCTCTCTTAAACCTTACTCCTAATATTTATCTTTAATTCAATCCCTTATCTTAAATTAACCTCAATTCCTTATTGAACAATCAACTCATCTTGTTAAGAATACTATTTATCATTTACATCTAAACCACCAATCTAAGTCAATACTAACAAATTTAATTTGTAATAATATATCTTAATATATCTTAATATATCATTTGAACATCCTCTCTTACAATTTACTTATACTCTTAATCTTTAATTCAACCCATAATCTTAGATTAACCTTAATTCTCTCGTTTAACTATAAATTTCATTTAATCAATCAGCTTCTGGGCTCTCTCACTTAACAAATAAACCTCAATAGTAAAAACAACCTATTAATACCATTTCTAACTTACATTCCAATCTAATGTCAGGCCTAGATCATCAAAACAAATACATCCTTCATTGAATTAAATTAATTACATCAGCCATTAAACATCTCCATAATCTTAACCCTTAATCCAATCCATAATTTCAAATTACCCATTCTTTATTTCAAACGAACTCTAGGTCTTTTTTTTAAACCAAATAAACCACCATACCAAGGCCCCCCTACCAAATATTAAGTCTCTCATCTTTATTTCTTCGGCCCCATAAATAAATTGCATCTTAAATTGACTCTTCCCTTGAATCAGGTCTTCTTGCTTCCCATCAAAGAGAATCCATTTCGTTTTATAGTCTAATTGCATCGTAAAATAAAACAATGTCTCTTCTTTGCCAATGTCCTCGTCCTGCTGCTTGGCTGGAAAAAATTGCTTTTCTTGAAACTGAACCATTCCATAAGTAAACTGCTCATCTAGCAAAATCCAATTATAATCAATATTCTCAGAACTGTCTTCTAATTTCTCTTGTGTTATATAACAATCAGCAGATAATTGTAAATCAGTTTCCTTTAAAAAAAAAGTTCCAATTGGTTGTTCTAAATCTTCTCCACATTCAGATTGTAGAACAAATTGATCAACAGTCAAATGTGAGTCCACTTCATTAGGAAAAAAGAGTTTAACTAATTTAATTGGTAATTCCTCAATATCTGTAAGAACCTCTTCCAATATTACATTCATCTCTTTAAACTCTTGCTCAAAAATCCTCGGTGTGTCAAGCCTTTTCTCATAAAATTCATCAGTAAAATCCAACATAAGTTTAGCATTTAACTGTAAATTCCCCTCCATGTTAAAATCATATAATCACAGCCACCTCTCTGGCTGCGCTTAAAAGAACAGGAAGAGAAATGAAAGTAACAGATCCACTTTCACTTTCCAGGACTTTCCATAACAATGAAAGTAGTGAAAGCTAAGCGCCATTTTGAAACATCATGTTGATTGTAGAAGTTAGAAATGCATAACCAAAAAAAAAGATCAATAAAATACTTGCAATCCATTTAAAACTCCTGTATTCATTCAGCCTGCTAACAGTCTCTCCAGCACGAAATCTTGAAAAAGCAGAAGTGGTCGCGACGCCTTTCTCTGCCAAAGACAGAAGCGTCTCTGAGCAGGAGCGTTTCAAGTGCCTGGGGAGCACACCTTCTCTGCCCCTGAAAATTTATTCCAGGGGTCTTGGAAGGGCTCAACCCGGCACTTGATGCTCTACTCCCCTTCTTTACCCGAAGGGGAGTTTTTTCGCCGCAACAAACAGCAGATGAACGCTGTTGTTGTCGGCTGTACTCACTCAGAGACCGGAGCCTCACGCTAGAGGCTCCTTCGGCGCCGGCATCTCAATCGCTTGGCCACCACACCCAAATTTCCTGGTAGATCTGATCAAAGAGAACCACTCCATCTCCCTTCCCCTATCTAACTCTGGGTTATCACTATCAGTTGCAACTTAGCTAAATAGATAAGAAGATGAAATAGAGAAATAATTAAAGTGAATCAATAAATTTAGGATGGTTAAGAGAGCCCAAGATCCAAGGATCAAGGGCTGTACAGGGCATCATCTAATTTTTGCAGCACAGAGGGCATTTCCTCCCCAGTGCATAAAAGCCAGTCGGAATGGAGGGATAACCTGACAGGAGTGTGAAACATTACTGAAGAACCATGGAGCACCACCTGAGCTGGTACTCTACTTATGACACATAGAAGAAGGTTAATGTTGCTTTTCTGCTGAGTTAGGGACAGGGGGAGGACAATACCATGCATCCATTGTTGCCCTTGAGAAATGATGTGACTCAAGCAGAAATTTGTGGTCTGCCTAACATCTTCAAATTTAATTCAAACCCACTTAGGTGCCATTGGATGATAATCATGATGTGTCTTAATTATTATTGTGCCTCATCATCCCTTATCTATGCACTCCTCCCTTAGAACGTTATTAATTTTTTACAAATTTAAGTATTTGACAAATAGAGTAAATAATCCAGTGCAGTTATCAAAAGTTAAGACGCTGGCATCTTTGCATCGCTCTTCAAAATCAGATCTTGTTTTTACCAGGGCAGACAACCTCCAATAAAGAGAAGAAGTAGTGGAGGGGGGGAGGAAAACTAAACAAAAATGATAGTCTAGCTAGCATCTCAGAAGAAAATGAGTTCTTTGAGCTTGAAGAAGCTGGAAATACTTAGAGGTTAGATTATTTCTACAGCAATGTTCACAGAGAGGGGGAGAAACAAAATTGCTGCAAGTAAAATGATGCTTTGCTTCTTACTATGTAGTCCACTTGTGAAATAATAATCTACAAAATAGTTTAGAGGGTTTTTTTTTCAATTTCATCATTAGTTAATTTATGTATACCATTCAAAACACCACCACCACCATTTGGGGAACCGAATAAACCATCATTGCTAAAAAAAAGAAAGAGGATAAGAAAAAATGCATTAAATATGTAATCAAAGTGACCACCAACATTTTTTCCTAGGTTTCTCTAACCTGTTCACACCCATTTTCACAGACCACCACATTAAGTGCTAGATTTAGATACTGCACAGACTCAATGAGTGGAATAGAGCAACAACATCAACAAAACTTCTTTTTTCCCCATGTATGATCAGTAAATAACTCATCAAGCTTATAGGTTTCCTATTAAAGCTATAAAGTTACAACATTTACACGATACAGAAAGACCTGGAGACTCTAAGCCCAACCATAAATCAAAGTATTGACCATTTATTGCATTGATGTTTACAAGAGTGCTGATATCTATAAGAATATTGATATCTATAAGAGATGGGCCATTTTTTTAAATAAATATTTTATTGAGTTTTATAAAGGTAATAAAAGGATAGGGTCAAAAAGGATAACACAACGGGAAACATACAAAAAGGTTAGACCAGGGGAAAGGGGTAACACAAAAGTGGGATTAATCCCACAAAATAACATCGCTTCAGCAAGTCTACCAGTCCGGGTTTACATGTTAAATCTTAATAATTACTCTATTATTAAACAACTTTCCATATAATCATGTAAATAACAAATTAGTCAATAAATCACATTCATTTCACTACTTAACAATGCTTAGTATTAATTAATTAATATCACTTTAAAATAATAATATATAACATATTAATTATAGTTTACCATATTATTTAAGATCACAAATATACAAAGAAGAAGAAGAAGAAGAAGAAGAAGAAGAAGAAGAAGAAGAAGAAGAAGAAGAAGAAGAAGAAGAAGAAGAAGAAGAAATAAGAATAAGTTTATACAAATAATCATGGAATATAAATACATATTATCAATTATCTCTTTAAATTTCATAACCTTTTCTCATTCTAGCGTGTTTCTAACCAATAATAAAATTTTCCCCATGTTTTAAAGTAAATTGTGTCTTCTTTCTCTTTCATTTCTAAAGTCAATCTATCCATTTCTGCACATTCGAGTATTTTTGTTATTATATTCATTTTTATATTTTGTTATTATATTCATTTTTCCAAAATTGGGCAAATATTATTCTTGCAGCTGTCAGCACATGCAATATTAAATACTCCTTCTCTTTTCCATAATTCAAACCTAATATTCCTAACAAACGGAGTTCTGGTTTAAATTCTATCTGTATTTTAATCATCTCTTCTAGCCACATATGGATCTTAAACCAAAACTTTTTAGCATTAGGACATATCCACCAGAGATGGTAATAAGTGCCTGGTTGTTGTTTACATTTCCAACACATATTTGATACATTTTTAAACATTTTCTCTAATCTAACTGGTGTCATGTGCCATCTATAAAACATTTTATATAAGTTTTCCTTATATGCAGCTGCTTTAGTAAGTTTAATATTTCGGTCCCATAGTTTTTGCCAAAGAGATGGGCCATTTTTTATGCTGGGCTTCCCTGCTCCTCCTCCTTCATGAGATAGCACTCCATGACTATAAAATATTGTCAACTGCATTATTATATCCATCAAGTTCATGCATTTCTTAGATTCAGAGCAGAGAAGACACTTGAGGAAAAGGGAAGCACATTATCTAGTATTTCAGAGAGAAATTTCCCCTTGTTTTCTCCGAACCATTTTCATCTAAAGTTGCTGTTGCACATAAAAAGAGAATGTTTAGGATTCATCTGTTGAAGGGAACTTGATGGACACCGAGCACATGGAAGAAAATCAATGGCGCCTATAATATCAGCTAAGTCCTCCAATGCATCCTAAGTGTGAAATGAAATATTTTGGCCAGCTTTGATATTTCTAACTGCATTGAAAAAGGACTAAGAAAGGGGGAAAGGGACTAGGGAACAACGATGCCCCTTTCCTGGAGTATTTGTTCTTATTGCAAATGCCAATTATTTAGTCTTATTGTAACCTGAGTGCAAATAGTACCTACACTCAAGGAATTGCAGTCGTGGCGTATTAGTACAGGATCACTTTCAAGGATTTGTTGCAACACAAGGCATTTAATCCCTAGTTTAGTGGATTAATTAATAGAAAGGCCAATTGAAGATCTGACCAATTGTATTTAATGCTAAGTACAAAAGAACAGAGTAGATCTTATGCCAGCTGGCATGCAAATAAATCCCATTTTATCCTGAAAAGCAAATAAGGCTCTATAAAGGAAAGAAATCTATCAAGCCACAATTAAGGGTATTGAAAGTTTGATTTTCTCAAGTCCTGGAATATCCAGGGAAAAGACAATCTACTTGAAAATTCTAGTAACTTCCCTGGGGATTGAAAATTCATTTTACCTTTGGAGCCCCTTAAGATCTAAAAGAATCCAGTCCCTTCTGCCCATGTATCCAAATCAGTTTTGATTATTTCAAATCTTTACAGGATTTAGATAAATGTTTACAAATGACAGTCATTTTGTCCATATAGTGAAAAGAAATGCTCTAGAATATGCAGGTATGTATGAGCAGAAATAGTCCCCCCCAGTTTTAAGAATAAAAAAAACCCGTTATGTGTGTTCTTCAATTTATTCAACAAATTCAATAAATTTATTGATTAATCTACATTGAAAATGAATACCCCCACCTCTGCCACATACTTTTGGTATAGCGGGGCAAGATTTTCCAATACTACCATCTTTCCTAAATTGCCAGTGGAGTCCCTTCAGACTTTACTCCGCCGGTCAAAGCGGAGTAGCTTGCCAACTATAGAGAGCACTATTCAAGGCCACTGAGCTAGCAGAGTCTGAAGGCATTTCTGTAGTTATGTGGCCAGCATGACAGCACAAGGTGCTGTTACTTTCCCACCATAGCAGCAGAATTTATCTACTCAAATTTGCATGCTTTCAAGAAGCTAGGTTGGTAGGAGCTAGAGCGAGGGTGGGAGCTAATCCTGGTTGCAGGAGCTCAAGTCTCAAACCTGGGTTGCCAGTTTTCCAGCCAAGCCCAGCATCTTAACCCGTAAGCCACAGTGCTACCTCAATATCCCAGCACTTTATTCATATTCACTTCAGTAGATTATAGCAATGTATCCAGTGCGTATATAATTTTATCCACACGTTTGCATATCATTTTCATTAAAATTCAGTATGGTTTTATGCCAGGGCTTGGCACAGAAATCTTTACAAAGTGAGATGAAAAGAGTTTGGCAGGCTTCATTATTGGAAACTTTGACATGGAAGATGTATCTTTAGAAAGGAATGACAAGAAGGGATTTATTTAATGATATGTGGTTTGCTTTATCGATTGTATGATCCATCAACTTCTCAGTTTAAGCATTTGGAAAATGCAGCTTAATTTAGGAATATATATATTTACCTTGAGTGTTTTTTGATGCACCCAAATATGGGAGAAAGAAATCTTTGTTTGGTATGTCTGGCTGAAGAGAGTTAAGAAGCTCGAAATAGCTATTCCAATTCTCCCTTTATTCTTTATTAGCAATCTAAAAAAAAAAAGTATATATATATGCTGCCAGCAGTCATCAGAATCATCAGGGGTATCTGATGTGGACAGTACCGAGATGGGGTGTGGGACACACACACTGGATTACATGACACCCGGATGGGTATTGCCCACGTGGGAGGAGGAGGGAGGAGGGTGACTGTAGAGCGGAGGGAAACCATCGACCCACGGCTGGGAGGGGTGGGGAAATTGTCTGGAGCCCTAATGGGATATATAACAATGTAAAGGAAAAACCAAACCCCCCCCCAAGATCCACAGTAGAGGGAAAGGTAATACGAGAGTTAACACCATTGGAGGGAAGGAAGATGCAAAGATCCTGACTAACTTAGGAACTAGTGTTGGAAGAATAGGTGAGAAGGTTCGAGGCAATGACAGAGAAGGGGAAACATCCATAATGCAAATTAACCGGCTAGGACCGGTGATGCGGTCTAGGAGCCGAGTGCAAGTGTTAACTAATCCTATTTAAGGCACCTTATTAACTGGCTTTTTTAACCCTGACGATGTTGGAAGTTCCCAATGAAAGCTAGGTTATATTAAACTAATTCCTTTTTAATCTCCTGGTGGTCGTAAATTATTTATTTCATACCATGAATGTATCCAGGAGTGGCATTTTTACGGATATCATTAACCATATATATATATATATATATATATATATATATATATATATATATATATATATATATATATATATATATATATATATATATATATATATATATATATATATATATATATATATATATATATATATATATATATATATATATATATATATATATATATATATATATATATATATATATATATATATATATATATATATATATATATATATATATATATATATATATATATATATATATATATGTCTCTGTGTGTGTGTGTGTGTGTGTGTGTATCAAGAAGACCAGAACTATCGCCAAAACTGAACACTTTAATAACAGAATAATCAGAGAAGCCATCGAGATAGTTCATGCCCACACAGCATGAACAAACGAGATGATACCTCCCACCTACCAGCCATTTGGAAACCCGCCCTTATTGACAGATGAGTCCATAGCACGGGGAATGACACCAGACCTACACTCACAAAAACCACACAGGATGTCACCACCACACATCCAGGCAAAAAGCAAACCCAAACCCACACTGATGAGGAGGCACGACCACAAACCAGAAGCCAGACCACAGCTGCATCATTAGCCACCTTAAACCCCTCCAATCCATACACGAAGCAAACTGACACCCACCATGAAGATGAGGCACGACCACGAACGCAAAGCCAAACAACTATACAGTCCACCATCTCTAATCCCCTTGTAACACTGACTAACCTGAGCACAACAAAGCCCCCACCCAAACAGAACACTCCCCCATCCAATCAGAGCACAGCCAACCCCCCATCCAATCAGAGCACAGCCAAGCCCCTAACCAATCAGAACACACCTCCACCCAATCAGAACACAGCTGAGCTCCCAGCCAATCAGTTCAAACCCCCACTGGCAGTTAAAAGGAAGAAACAGCTAAAATCTCACATTGCTCCTAGAAGCAGAAGCCGAAAGCACCAGCCTGAAGATGACGAATGAGACTTCATCGAAACGTCGCCAAGACACTTCAAATTCTACGTGGGAGAAAACCCGAAGAACCAAAGACCTACATACAAGCACCCGTGAAAACCTCAGAAAACACACACACACACACACACACACACACACACACACACACATATATATATGTAGGTCTTTGGTTTTTCGGGTTTTCTCCCGCATCAAATTGGAAGTGTCTTGGCGATGTTTCGACGAAGTCCCATTCGTCATCTTCAGGCTGGTGTTTTTGGCTTCGTGCTTCTAGGAGCAATCTAGAATAAATGCTGAGCTTTCGTCGGCCAGCACTGCTGACATCATCAGAGCATAGAAACAAGTCAATGGGAGTTTCCTTTTATAACACCAGCTGGTTTTGTGCACGGCTCTTGGACCTAATCATCAGTCCATCTGATGTCTCTAATTGTTTCATTCTTGAAAGGCACGTACTCGCTGTTCCCTTGATGGTTTTTAAAGCCGCAATTCCCTTATCCACTTTCTTTTCTCCAATCCCCTCCCTTATGCACACCCCGCTGTCCATCATTGCACCACCAATTTCTAGGGCTGCTGTTCCCCCCTCTCTTTCCTTTTGCCCATTGCTTTCTTCATATACATCCCATCATCCAGATTCGTTGTTCCTTCCTCCCCCTCTTTTTCAGTTGTTTCCCTCACCTGCCCATGGCTATTTGCTGTAATCTCAATGATTTTTAGGGTCGCTGCTCCCCCCTCCTCCTTTTCCCCAACCATTGATTCGTTCATGTGTTTCCAACCACCCCATTGTGTTACACACTTTCGCTCATTCCCTCTCCTCATTTCTACCTCAAAGCACAACCGTTCTTTCCCTGGAGGGCTGTTGGCAGGATGTGTATCCAATAAAGTCCTCTTGCTTTTTTGTTCCGCTGCTCCTGCGCATGCGCGTTTCCGAGATGGTCCGTCAAACGGGTTTGAATGTTTGTCCAGGAAGGCTCTGGCATGCCTGTTCCTGCCTCCACTCTTCTATTGGAGGATGTTGCCCCTCTCAGGGGATGCCCCAAGGCATGTTGAGAGCCTCCTTCCCGCCATTCACTCCGATCTTCCATCGTCCATGATCCTCATGCTTGCATCACCAAACTCTCTGCAAGATGTACATTGAATTCTACCCTTGACTCTCTTGCTCTTCTTGCTCGTGTACAGACTCCCAAAGGGGGGTCCCCTGTTTTTTCTATCGCTATATTCCTCTGGTCCTGTAAAGGGTGAATAAGTTGCTTTCATTGGGAATCCTGGTGTTGTTTTTCCCATGTTCTCAGTGTTTGGTGTGCTGGGCAGAGTTCTATGGCAGTTTATAAAGCCAAGCCTCTTTGAGTAGGCAGCCCCCCTTGGTGGTATCTCCAGACAAATCCTGTGCATTAGCAAGATCAAATGTGTGGCCAAAATTTGTCATGTGGGTCCACACCTGCAAATGTTGTTCATGCACGTGTTCATGCACCCTGGTCTATATATATAGCCATATATATATGGCTAAAAGAATGGTTGTTTTGTTTCCCGTGACAGGAAAGGATAGATAAAGCTTTTTTACAGCTTTTGATATTCTCAACCAGGACAATATCTGGATAATCAAAATACAGTACAGTAAATCAGGTGAAATAAGAATTTAACAAAATTTACCTGGTTTTCATATAAAACAGGTTCAAGAGATGCTATAAAATGTGATGTCCTGGTTCAACAACATAGTCATACCATATTGGCATTATATCAATCCATAGTTCAGATCTATAGCTAAACATTATACAGCAGAAATATTCAATATCCTTTAGATCAGGGGTGTCAAACCGCCGGCCCGCAGGCTGGATGCGTCATGCCAAAACCATGCCCACCCCATTGCCAGCAATGGGAAAAAAGTCACGATACATCGCAACATGTCACAACGTATCTTTAGATCCTTTAGATTATGAACTTCCTGTCTGGCCACTCTCAGAGGGTTAGATTAGGCAATTATATCCAGCCTTTATTCTTACTACTGGCTGTTTGTTGAGCCCCTCTACACTTATGACTGCACCTCCACTCATCCCAGCAATATTATTATTAAGTTTGCGGATGATACAACAATGGTGGGGCTTATCTCCAAGGGGGATGAGTCTGCCTATTGGGATGAGGTGGAGACAATAATTTGGTTCTCAACACCACTAAGACCAAGGCGCTTATAGTAGATCATAGGAGGAATAGATCAGACATTCAGCCCCTGATAATCATGGAGACCGTGTGGAGCAGGTGGCAAGCTTTAGGTTTCTGGGTGTTACCATAAAGGAGGACCTGACCTGGAGTACTCATGTTATAACATTGGTTAAGAAGGCCCAGCAGAAATTATATTTCTTGAGATTTCTCAGGAAATAACAAATGAATGAAAAACTGCTGGTGAGCTTCTACCATTGCTCCATAGAGAGCATTCTAACCTACTGCATTTGTGTGTGGTTTGCTAACTGCACAGTAGCAGATAGAAAAGCACTCCAGAGGGTCATTACCATCACCCAGAGGATTATTGGCTGCCCTCTCCTCCCTCCCCGACAAACTGTACAGTTGCCGCTGTCTTAGGAAAGCTCAAAACATTCTTAAAGACTCATCCCAGACATTCTTTTTTTGAACTATTACCATCTAGCACAGGGGTGTCAAACTCGCAACGTCACGTGACGTGTCGCGATGTATTGTGACTTTTTTGCCCTTGCCGTCAATGGGGTGGGCGTGGTTTCGCTACGATGCATTCGGCCCGCGGGCCGGCAGTTTGACACCCCTGATCTGGCAGATAGTATAGGCTGAAAAATAGTTTTTATCCCAGAGCTGTAATCATATTAAATACTACAGTATAGTGCAACATCGAAGTGCAATATATAGCGCAATGGTGAATAGAATGTGAAGGATTTGTGTATATAATGTATGTTTTTATTTGTGGTTTTTACTTGCGTGTAGTGTGTGCTGTGGACAGCACTTAATTTCATTGTGAGATACACAATAACAATAAAAATATTCTATCTTATTCTATATCCAAATTCAAGAGCCCAGCACTTTGCCTTGGATGAAACCAGCTAGATTAATTTTTAAGACATCAAATTAAAGTTACTTAAAAGTACTTGGAAGCACTTCAGGCTGAGAGTTGAAGGTAAGCGTAATGCACCTGATGCTTATTTGAATGGGAGATTATTAGGAGAATGGGATACACAAGAGCACTTTTAAAAAAAAACTGTTCACTGTAAAATCTATCAGCACTGTAATTACAAAGTTCTTCATAAATAGATAATTTTTTTCCTTTCCTGGGGAATATAATTTAGTTCCACTCTTTCCCACTTCTACACCACATCCTACTGCTCCTTGAACTATTACCTCTTGAGAATCCTACAGCTGGAGAACAGCAGCTTCTTCTGTTTTAGGCTGCTTTAGGCTATTTCCATAAACACACACCTCCTTCCCTCTCTCCCACACATCAACACCACCACCCCTCTCTGCTCACTTTTTTATAGCCAACAATTGCAGTTGTGATGCTAACTAGGAAGAGGCCTTAAAGGGACAGGGCAACAGCAGCACAGGTGAGGGGTCCTTGGTACTCTCTGAGCTTGGTTGGTTTTTTGCTGATGTTTCATTACCAAACTAGGTAACATCATCAATGCTAGTGATGACTAACACTGATGACGCTACTTAATGTAATGAAATGTCTGCAAGAAAACCACGAAGATCAGAGAGCACCAAGGACCTCTCATTTCAAGCCTGAGTTATAAATATTCTTTATTGGACCATTCATTTTGTAAAAAGGGAAGCTACTATTTATCATTCCAGATTTCTTATATAGTCTTCCTATTTACTTCAATAAAGTTTCAGTAAAGTTTTTTATTAAATTGTTGGCTTAGCCTTTAAACACTTTTCTTTCATGCATCCAAAATCATTGGGGTTCTGAGGCCACCAGGGCCATACAAAGCAAATGTTTTGCCATCCAGCTTTACTTTGCAAATTATACTCTTTTTGTAAACTTTTTAAAAAAGTATCATTAGTAATTAGTTAAGTGTAACTGTTCTATTTTTATCTAATACTTTCAATCAAGAGCTGCTAAATTAATATAGTAATATAATGCAGAGGTTCCCAACCGGAGGTGCTCACACCCCTGAAGGTGTGAGACGATATTCCAGGGGGTGTGAAAACATGGATTTTCAAAATTATAGTGCATATGCATAATTTGTTGTCGTTATTTCGAACTTTTGTAAGGAGGTGCGGGATATTAGAAAAGGTTGGGAGCTGCTGATATAATACTTATATGAGATGGTGCTGTCCAGATAATCATGCCTGATAAGAAGGGAGGACTTTGCATGAAGGAGTTTCCATGTTGCAACCCGAAGTTTTCCTGGTACAAAATATAAAAGTCCAATAAACTGAGATACAGGAAAGATGGTCCATCTGATAATAACGTCTCTTAGTCAAATGCAGTATTATCTTCTGCAGATGAAAAGGCCACCAAGAAGAGCAGGGCTTATAATACTAAAAATTAGAATTATAAATATAAGAGGAAATACATCTTATTTAGCTCATTAGCCATAGTCAGTGTCTATAGTAACATTTATTTCTTAAATTTATATTATAAATTATACCATGAATGTGTCCTCTGAATCCAGAGCAGCTGCAATTTGAAACCATGCTAAATTGCTAGTTTCCAGTTCTTCATACTCCTAGGCAAAAATGGCTGGTGCTATAAAAAAAAGCCACCATATAGTTAAAGAATCACATCAAACAGGGATAAGAAGATACAGATTCACACTAAACACCTAGAGTGGTTTGTTTAAATGGTTGTATAAATTTTCTCAATAAAAACACCACAATATTAACTTTTTTTAAAAAAAAAAATCAAGATTAAGTTATTTTATTAGGGGCAGGCCAGCAAAACTCATTCAGTGAAGAACAAAGGCTTCTTAAAAATGGAAACCTCCAAAAAAGTTAGAAAGTAAGGTGGGGCCTTGCCCGTCTGGTCTAAGAACTGCAGCTGAAAAGGCAAATCACTTCTATATTGTGGACTGGAAAAAAATTATTTATTTAATGACAAGAGATAGGACTGTGTTCCTTCCAGGGCCTTCAATAGGTGAGTAGATCATGCAGGAACAGAATCACTTGGAAATTTGTTTGAAGACAGCTCTAACATGGTAAGAAACCAACCATCTCAAGTTTATCTACATTTTCTTTTGAATCAAAGCTTATAACTGGAGCTTTATTTAAGGTGTGGAATTGTCAGGCACAAGCCACCCCTCATGGATCAGCCAACATAAGATATTTTATTGTTGATGATTTATATTACAATAATCCCAGCAGACTGCCTTCCCTTGGGAAATGGCAGATTTAGACCTAAGCATTTGATCTCAGATATTTCTTCCCCTGAACTGATTCCAAGATGGAAAGTCTTTTTACTCCCCGTAAAAACCTCTCTCCTTCAGCCGGTGACTTTGTTTATTTCTTTTCCATAGTAATAACATCATTTTTCATAAAGGAATGTTTAAAACAAATATGGAGCAATGGAAATGGTATGACATCTAACAGTTGAGACTTCAGAGCAGTTATATGATTCTGGTTACAAATCCTTTTGTAATAGAAATTACAATATTTTGGATCCAATGGGAAATGTTGTCTATTTGAACATAAATAATACAATAATATGTTGATATTCTGGATTTTATTCTTTTATTAGGAAGCTGTTTTATTTAAAATCCATACTATGGTTTCTTTCAGTGGTGGAAAAGGGGCCTTAATGTTTCACACTAATTACTGTAGTTAAATCAAGCAGAACTCACTTTTTATATACACATTGACTTTATAAAAGTGCCAATTAGTTGAGACTAAATAAGACAAAGATAATTTGATTTGAAAATGTGATCTGTAGAAATGTGAGATGTATGCTTACTTATAATCAACTTTAATGATGGCTATAAATGTTAATTTTGCTAATTCAGCTTCAAGATTAAGTGAAGTGACAACCTTCTTATTAATTTACTGAGGATTAACAAATACTTTGGAGCATTCTTGAAAGAGGAGTTTAATGCTGCAGGAATAAAACACAGTCAGATAAAGCCAGATGTTCCTTGCAGCAGGAGACAGGTGTTTCAGAAGTGTGATATTTTCTTTACAGGTGAAGTACCATTTACACTGTGGGTAATGCTCAAATAATCATTTACTTTAACTTTAACTTTATTTAAATTTCTATGCTGCCCTTCTCCTGAGACCCAGGACGTCTTACAACAATAATACAATAAAATTTAATTTACCAATGACAATCAACCATCCAATCCAAAACACATTCATTCAATCCGAAACACATTCATACAACACACAATCACAATCAACACACAGTCACTGATGGAGGCACATTCCTAGGGCCAGGGGCAGAGTACAGTTCATATGCCCCAAGCCTGTCGGCATAAATAAGTCTTCAGTAATTTCCAGAAAACTAGGAGGGAGGAAGCAGTGTGAACCTCTGTGGGAAGCTGGTTCCAGAGGGCTGGGGCAGCGACGGAGAAGGCCTTTGCCCTAGGCCCTGCCAGATGACATTGCCTAATAGACGGGACTTGTAGGAGGCCAACCCAACATCAGGGGTGGTATTTCAGTGAAATTAAAAATAAAGTTTCAATCCTGGTTTCAACATTGTCTGTAGTGTATACAAATCAAAGCAAATCAACATGTTTTTGAGTGACATGTATGTCTACATGAGAGCTCTGGTGAATTATAAAGGGCATGAAAATAACTACTTTGTCAGCCAACTTTTTCAGGTGGCATCTGAACCATGATCTGTCCTGCTGCTGGGCATGGCAGAAAAAAATGGTAGCAGTACATATTTTGTTGAGGCTTTTTAAGCTATCCTGATGTTTTGATTCTGAGTCCTTCTAAGAATTAAGTATTGTTTGAAAATTATAGTGATACCCATCCTGAAATAAGAGGCAATCACTGAGATCAGGCATATAGGACCAATTCCACCATCAGGATACCAACACGAGTCAACCAAACTTCCAACCTCAGGCTTAGACCATGTATACCCATTACTATCATACATCTCTCCAATCTATTATAGGCAAATAAATAAATAATCAGAAATCCTCCAAAGTCTCAAAAGGCCAATGATGCTGCATATCTACCAAACCCCTTGCATGATGGTAGAGAGATAAGAGATAGATAATAGATGATATTTTAGAGAGAGAGGAAGAAGAGGAAGAGCCTGGCTATTGGCTATTAAAAGATTTCCTGTCCTTTTAGGCTTTAGTCTAAGGAGTTCATTTCCAGTCATATAGGATTTCCAACAAGTGGAGAGAAAAACCTATTGATCAGCATTCCCATAATCCTGGAAAAAACAAAACAACATCCTAGCAATGTGGAAGTAGTCCCTTTCAGACTGAAGCCAGCAACCAATGAACTGAGTGTTGAAAGAAAACTCTTCATCAGGGTTCAGTCCAAGCTGGGAATAAACAAAATGGAGACTGCTTTAGAAAGAAGGTTGTAGTTTATTGAACAGGAGAGCCAGACAGAAAGATGGCTCTGGGAAAGCTGACCACATGTAGTAGGGAGTGGTGGGTTTTTATAACTTCTTGGGCTTTTGTTTGGAGTTGTTCCTGTGGCATGAATTTTGACCTGAGTCTGAGTGTGCCTTTCTGGTATTCAGATGGTAGTGGGCTAATTCTTTTATGTCCCAAAAGTCATATCCTGCTTCCCTGGGGATGATGGCTCATGAGTGGGCTGATTGGTGTGAGGGATTGTTAATTCTAGGGATCTTTATCTTTCTAATCCCAGCTTCCTGGCTCCAATCTTTCTAACAAGAGTTAGATTTAGATAACCTTTATTGTCATTTTTTTCCCTGTGGGCACAATGGCACACATTAAAACAATGACATTTAGTTGCTTCCTCTCAAAATGTACACATACATAACACATTTAAAACATACTATATACAACATATGTATAGACCTACACCCTTACATATAAGTAATATATAAATATTATTCACTGTCCATCTTGAATACATAACGGAAGGAGGAAGCTTTAGAATTCACTGTATGGAACAAAGCTGTGACTGAATCTGGATGTTCTGCTTCTGATACCATAGAGCCTCCTCCCAGAAGTAACAAGGAAAACAGGTTGTGAAGAGGATGTGTGGTGTCCCAGACAATCTTGCAGACCCTGCTCAAGCAATGCTTATGTGCTATGTCCTGGATGGAAGAGAGGAAACTGCTAATGATCTTTTCAGCCATCCTCACCACTCTCTACACTGCCTTCCTGCCTGAAGCAGTGATGCTTCCAAACCAGACTGTGATGTTGTACGACAGGATGCTCTCAATTGTCCCTCTGTAGAAAGTGGTAAGGACAGGGGAAGGAAGATGTGCTTTTCTCATATGATGCAGAAAATGCAGACGCTGCTGTGCCCGCTGCTGAGCAACCAAGCCAGCCTACTTGTTAACTGCACACCCAGGAATTTGATGCTGGTAACCATCACAAGATTATCATATCTGTGTTTCTGCAGACCTGGTTTCTGTTTGGGGCAGAGAGACTTCGGGAGGGGGGGGGTTGATTTCTGCCTTTAAAATCCTTTGAGGGAAATATAATATATAATATTCCCAAAATATTTCTTTCTTGGGGGAGGGGCTAACTTCCCACATGGGAGACACAAATTTCTTCATCTATTTGGTCCCCATGAGCAGCCTTTGTTCCATGAAACACTGCTGGCATAGATCTGCTTACAAAGTATCAGGGAGATGTCATACAATACTTTTTTTATATGAAACACGGGAATAAAGCCACAATATTTTCTTTATTTTGTGGGGAAATTGATCTTAAGCACACAATCATTTAACCCAATTGAGATGAACACTAGAATAGTGACTTTTCCCCATGAAGAATCTTCTCCTGGCAGAAAATCAATGAGACTTATTTGAAATGGAAGACTTTTGTAATTAAATTTCACAAAACCATTGGTTTAATATTACTACAATATTTACTGAAAAGTGACACTTTCACGTTGCTACCAAATACTTATGAGAACCAAATTCAGGGTAATGGTCAGGCTGATTTGGTATATAGACTTCTAATAATTTGTGTACAACAGAGCCACATATTTAAATGATTTAGTTTTACTTGTTCACATTCCAAAGATGCATTTAATTAACTGCTGTGAACAATTTTTACTGAATGCCAACCTATTTGTGGAAGACTTACCAATAATTGCACATAAAGACATGCTTCTATTTCAATCACACGTGAACCATCAAGATATGGAGAGAGGGGGGGAGGGAGAGGGAGGGAAGGAAGGAGAGATTCCTAGGAGTAACTCAACAATCTTGTTCATTATAGTATATGAAATGATTTTGATTGTTCAAAGTCACTCCACATACTGAACGTTAATACTATGGATGCTACCAAATATGAAGTGTTCCAGTCTTAATTTCTCTAAATTAGCTTTCTTCAACCTGATTGATGTCCATATATGATGTTCAAACTCTCCAATTAGGCCACATTGTCATGAGATTCAAGGAATTGCTTCTTAGCATTTTGAATGCTGGTTTGGGGAACATGGTGGTATTCTTATTTTGATAGGCTTTTAAAATACAATCAACTAACACATAACAAATAATAAGCAGTTTTATAGGGCCCATAAACTAGTTGATGTTACCCAAGACACTTGTTGCTTGAAATGATGAAGTAGTCTCCATCCATATTCAAATTTCATGTTTCACCCATTTGATTTTGACATGAAATTGATGTTTGGCTTCAATCTTCAGTGGGTAAGCTTTGGAAGGCTATACAAAACTGAAGTGTCACAAAGGACAGCAACAAAAAAAAAAGAAGATAATGACAAAATGACTATCTTGGGTAACTGACACTGAAAACAATAATTCTCCATAACAGTCATTTGTCCTGAACCTCTTAACCAATTCCACATCCAGCTCCTCCAATTGGTATTTCAAAAATATTTTCTCTCAGTGTGTTACAGTCAGGTCCCACTGCAAAGGCTTTGAATCAAGCAAGCAGGCAGAGAGAAGTCAACAATTGCTGTCCAGCAGATATTAAGCATACACTTGGTAACATTTGTTGGTGCTGCTGTCTTGGTTTACAGCTGCATTTCTTCAAATTGGCAGTGACAAGTCAGTATTGGCCAAAAGTTGAGGTGTTCATGGTCCAATATCTTATTTTATAAAAACAAGATTGTCTTGTTTTGAAAGGCATCTTCATTAAGAGGATATATATTACTTATCTCTATTCCTAAAGCATTTTGATGATTACTGCAAAACTGTAAAACCTATCAAAATAATAGTAATATATTGAACAGCTTCTTATGCAGCAAATGTAGACATGTGGATATGACAGATATGACAGATGCAGGAATGAGCAATATGCACTCAATGGGCTGCATGTGACCACTAAAGCCATTTTAAAAAAATTATCACGTTCTACTGCATTGTCAACAATCATTGACAGGGATTTCCCATATTTTCATTCAGAATACATCCTAAAAATAAACTGGGCTAGACGTCACAATCTCTTGGTGTCTACCATGATTCCTTAACATGTCACCAAACTGGCTTTCTTAAGAGGTCTTTAATCCAAATAATAACCACATCTCCCATTGTTGAGAAACTGTCAGTCAGGCAAGGAGAAGGACTCAAGCAAGGAATTAGCCTTGAGTCATTGCACCACAAGAGATCCAGGACCGGCCCCACCAAGTTCCATGGGACTATCTGTTTGTTCCCAAGAGAAGGCAGCAGTCTGTGAAGATTCTTCTATTATAGTTAGAATATAAATAAGTAGAATAAAATACAATGAAGTAGTCAGCTTGAAATCTTTACATGTGGATCTGGTTGCTTGTGCCTGACATTAACACAGGAAGGTCCTGCCAAAAATACCCCTGAATGGCTATTGCCTCGCCACCTCCACCCAAAAATCTGGCCTATGGTTATAGTATAACATCACCTATTCTGCATCATCTGAACTGGTCACAACAGCCTTTGGTCCCCCCAAATGTAAGTGCTGCCCCAACTGTGCTTGGAATTGTGACAGAGACATAGCTAAACACAGCTGGGTATAGGCTAATAGTTTCCCAATAAAGAAACTTGACTAAGAGTTATTTCTCTTCAAGCTGGAGTAGAATTTTAATTCTGTTGTTATTAAATATATGTGCACTTAAACAAATCAACTCTTTTTTTAAAGAACTGGAAAATGATTTCTTCATTGATTGCTTTCATTATTTACTTCATCAGTTGAACTCCTATTATTTAACAACTTGTAAATTAATGTTAGAGTAGCAAATCAGAATTAATTAAAATGCAGAGAGGATCATAAAAGATGGAAATGAAATCAACTCTTGAGTCCCTGAATCAATGAATGTGTTTCTCCACGTGTTCCCACCCCTTTTTTTCAAATGCTAATGATTTAAAAGGGAGCAAAAATGTACCGAGAGATAGATGAATCCCAGTTATCTCTGCATTAGAGATGAGAAAGAAATTCATCAAAAATTTGTATAAGATGAAATCCACCAGAAACTTAACTCAGTGACCTAAAGCAGGGATGTACACCTATTGTGGAGAAGGGTAAAAATGTCCCTGGTATAGATATCATATGTCTGCAGAGGTATACCAGGGTGCTATCCCAGAGAACTGTGATGGTGACACACAATGGGTATAATGGTATATGAGACTAACCTTGGGAAATAGGGCAACAAGACACAACCAAGTGAACAAGCAGATAAGAGGCAGCTTAGCTTTGGAATATAGGTGGGACAAGCAGCTCAAAAGAAACCCTCCATCGAGGGCTGGTTGGTGGTGAGAAGTATATTCTGGCTTACAAGAATCTCTTAATGTAACCTTACAATAAAGTCAATTATTGTATTGTGATCAATCTGCATAGATCCCGCAGAACCCCAAACTGCCAAGACCTCCAAATCTGTTTTAGTACTATTCTACTTTACTGCACATAAAGATATTGCTAACATTGGTGGGATTGCAGAAGGGCTGAACTATCAGATACGATATAGTCTTGTGATTACTACTACCTACCCCTCCCCTAAATTCATTTATTCTAGAACTCTTCCCTCTCACTGTTACGTTTCCTGCAAAAATGTCATAGAACCAATGGGCCATACAGAATATTTGGGTATAAAAAAAATCCTTATCTGTTCTTCATTTATGAAAATAAAGGGACTGCCCTGGGATGGAAGGGAATTTCTGCACCTGGCAGACTATATCCTGATGTACTCCTAGAGATGAGAGAGAGAGACAGAGAGAAAGAGGGGGGGGAAGAGAGAGATTTAAAGACAATTCTGTGTTTGTGTGTGTATGTATATATCTGTGTGATTTGGTTAAAATGCAGTATTGTAAAGCTAATTCTGCTGACTGCCAAGGGTTCGATCCTCACCGGCTCCAGGTTGATTTAGCCTTCCAAGGTCGGTAAAAGGAGGATCCAGATTGTTGGGGGCAAAAGGCTGATTCTGTAAACCGCTCAGAGGGGGCTGTAAAGCACTATGGAGCTATATATAAGTCTAAGTGATATTGTTATTTCTTTTACAATTCAACATGGGAATTATTTCCTTTTTCATTTCATATCACCTAAACTTTAAAGAAACGTGGCACTGATCATTACTATTTTGCCAATAAAATCTTAAAAAGCAAAGCAACACGATAGACCCTTATGATTCTAGAACAGGGGTTCTCAACCTTGGCAACTTTAAGACTTGTGGACTTCAACTCCCAGAGCAAAACTGGCTGAGGAATTCTGGGAGTTGAAGTCCACAAGTCTTAAAGTTGCCAAGGTTGAGAACCCCTGTTCTAGAAAATCGGACAAAATTTACTTTTGAGGACATTTATTCTTTTTTTCCATTTATAGCCCAAATAACTATATTCTCTCTTAAGTATTTCAGATGAAATATTTATTAAAATGAAATCACCCTGCTGACACTATAGTTTATTTTGTAAATCTAAAAGCTTTCCTTCAACTTAGCGATGGGAAGAAAGCAATTCTTTTCACTCTGACACAGATGATACAGATATAGATTTTATAAATGCCAAATTAGGCTTTACCCAAAAACTGTAAAGTAAACAGATTGCCTGTCATTTTCATTCCAAGGCTGAAATTTTGCCAGGGTTTTAACTGCAGTAGGACAAATGTAAGTCATCAAGTTTGTAAAAGGGATTTTAAAAAGATACACTTACAAAACCTAAAGCAATTTGTATAGTGCAATGCTTATAGTATAGTGAACACAGAGAAATTTCATCTAACAGATTCATGCAGTGTGACCAAGCCATCAGGTAACAGGAAGAGAAAACAAAAGCCCATGAGAATCAAATATAAAAAAGTCAATCAGAGGAGTAATTTTCACACATCAAAGAGGGTTTCTAAAAAGACAAGAGAGAAAGACTAGGGATGACATAATAGCAGTTTTCCAGTACTTGAGGGGCTGTCGTAGAGAAAAAGGGGTCAACCTATTCTCAAAGCACCTGCGGACAGGACAAAAAGTAATGAGTGAGAGATCATTAAAGAGAGATCCCACCTAGAACTAAGGAAACATTTCCTGACAGTGAGAACAATTAAAGAAGTGGAACAGTTGTGGGTGCTCCATCACCGGACTTTCTTGAGAAGAGATTGGACAAGCATTTGTCAAGAATGGTATAGGGTCTCCTTGAGCAGGGGTTGGACTAGAAGACCTCGAAGATCCCTTCCAACTCTATTATTCTATTCTCTATTCTGGTCTGTTGGGGATCTGTGTTTTGTTTTTTTGAGGCTGGCTAAAAGCAAGACAATGTGAAAGCTTGCAAGCATCATTCTTCTTCCTCTTCCTCTTCCTCTTCCTCTTCCTCTTCCACTTCCTCTTCCTCCTCCTCCTCCTCCTCCTTCTTCCTCCTCCTCCTCCTCCTCCTCCTCCTCTTCTTCTTCTTCTTCTTCTTCTTCTTCTTCTTCTTCTTCTTCTTCTTCTTCTTCTTCTTCTTCTTCTTCTTCTTCTTCTTCTTCTTCTTCTTCTTCTTCTTCTTCTTCTTCTTCTTCTTCTTCTTCTTCTTCTTCTTCTTCATCATCTATTACTGGATCCAGGGCTATAGTTGCAAGCTTTCATATTACCTTGCTTTCAGTCAGCCTCAGAAGAGAAAATACAAATCACCAAACATTCAATAGAGGATGCCTTCTTCTCTGTTATATACTCTGATTTTTAAAATCATGAATTAAGACTTGTGTGAACATTGTGTGTGCGCACGCGCATATGTGTGCACCCATGAGGGATCCTTGTGTGAACATTGTGTGTGTGTGCGCGCGCGCGTGCATATGTGTGCACCCATGAGAAATCCTTATGCAGACAATTCCTCAGAAATTAAGATCAGCCTCTTATTTGCGCATTTGTTTTCTTTTCAACTTTATTCTAAGGCTCTGATCTTGTTGCATATTTTCTTTAAAAAAACATTCTTAATGAACCAGTAATGTTCATTCTGGAAAGGGTTGTATGAAAAGATTTCCTTGTGAAAATCAGTGGGGCTGTACCACCACCCTCCATTCATGAATATGCATATCCCGTTACATTACTCAGAATTTAATCCTAGGGAGTGAATTGGGGTTTTCTCCAGCTAAGTATGCATATAACTGAAGCCTTAAATTTACTTCATTGCACAGTTAGCCAGATGTTCAGACTGGATTTGATATTTTTATCCACCTATCAAGTCCTTCCCAAGGACCTGGGATGAGCAGATGTGGATGTTGATGGTATTAGAGGTATTGTCCCAGGATGTAAGCTGTTCAAGTAACACTGCCTTTTGCAATTGACTGACGGGGATTTTGTTAATGCCGATTGGGTTCAAGTGGTGCTCCGGTTGCTTTGGGATTGCATCCAAGGCCCTATTACTATTGGCAATACTTTTGCTTTCTTTTGTCACAGTAGTTCTGTTTCTGTTTGTGGATCTTTGTATTTTGTTATTTTCTCCAATTTCTTCTCTTCTATTCTGCTGTCCCTGGGTTCTGCCACATTCATTATCCAGACATTTTTGTCTTTCTTATCAACAGCTGTTAAATTTGAGATGTTATACAGCAGATGCCTGTCTGTTTCAATTCTCAAATCCCAGAGCACTTTAGTTTCTGGCTCTAATTATTATTATTATGGTTTATCTCACAGCTATTTGAAGAATTATAATTTATTATTATTTGAAGAATTAAATCCAAATAACTGATTTGATTACTATCTTTATAACATTTCTCTGCTTGCAAAAAGGTCTATAGGGGGCTTTGTTTTCTTCTTCATTGGGACTTTTATAATTATTAAAGGTCAAAATCAGATATCATTTATAATAACACAATATAATGAACAGTTGGGAAGCATTCAGCACATAGGATTTTGATTGATAGGGATGCAGTTATAAGTGTGAATGTTACTTCTCTTTTGATTGCCAGCTTCATTTTTCATTAAGACGAGCAATATAGACAGTTTTATTATTTATTTTGAGTTTCTTTTACAAATAACTCAAGATGGCATACATTTTAACACACCTTCCTCCTCCTATTTTCCACACAAAAGCAACCCAATGAGGTGAGTTGGGCTGAACATGACTGGCCCAAAGTCATCCAGCTGGCTTTCATGGCTAAGGCAGGACTTGAATTCATAGCCTTCTGCTTTCTAGTCTGGTGCATTCACCACTAGAATTAGGCTTCTGGCTCTCTTATTCTTTGCTAGAAGAGAGTGTGATATGCCAATATTTTATACTGAAACATCTCTGTATATATGTGTTCCCATAGCATAGATTATATACATTATACAATTTGTTGCTATTTGATTCCAGCTTTCATCAACTATTACAACTGGGAGATATTTAATCTTTTTTAAAAAAAGGCTTGAAATAAAAGAAACACCTTTGCATTGTGCCATTGTAATATTTATCCAGTATGTGTTCACATATTTACAAGACCACCACATATGATGATATGAACCTGGATTTTGACTACATTTCCAGCACTTATTAGAAATCATTTTACACATTTTTGCTAGTCTACCTGGGGTCAAATACCAACGATATATCCTTTTATAAAAAAAATTCTTTCAAGCTATAATTTAATGCAAATTTCAGTCCATTCATCCATATATTCTCCCATTTATCTAGCATTATACCCAAAAAATGTTGCCCATTTTACCATATAATCTTTAATGTATTCATCTTCCAGATTCATCTTGAGTAACATTTTATAAACTTTAGAAATCAAATGGCCATGTCCAGAACATAAATTAATCTCCAATTCAGATTTAATTTCTGTGAAAACAGGTTTTTTTTTTCAAATTTAAATATTTCAAAAATTCTATAACAATTAAACCAATCACGAGTAAATGTTGCCTTGTAACCTCAACCACCACACAACATCTGGCAAAGATTTTGTATATGCAGGAGGTTTTTTTCTATCTGTATAGCTATAAGATGCATGGAAGGAGGTTTCTATGCCTCTAGCACAGATGGAGACCTCTTCCCCTTCTAACTATTGGAGGTGTTGATGAAGGCTTGGAGTAGACCTTAACATAGTTGTATGACATTTAGACCAGAGATATCCAACTTTGGTAATTTTAAGAGTTGTGGACTTCAACTCCCAGAATTCCCCAGCCAGCATGACAGAATTCTGGGAGTTCAAGTCCACCAGTTTTAAAGTTGCCAAGGTTGGACACCCCTGAGTTAAAGCTTTGTACAAGCCTGAGAGAGAAGAAAAAGGAGAAGCTATGCTTTCAGCTTTGAAGACCCTACATTTTTTAAAAGAGCACTATTGGGTCCCATTAGAATGGTAAAGGGAATTCTGGGATTGTGGAGCTATTTTGTTTTCTGGTAAGTAGGCATTTTATGATAGGCCATGGCCATTATGTCAGACATATAGTGAATAAGCCAGTTTTCCAGTCCAGCCATTTTATAAATAGATATATCATATACTCTCAAAATTCCAAATAAAGTTACCTTCCTTTTTTTAAAAAAAGAGATAAATAAATATGTTGTGGGAATAGAGAGAAAAATCTGGAGAATCAGACAAAGGCACACAGATTAGTAGATTAACACATGAACGCATGCTGGCAATTGTATGGAAGAATTATTTCATGATATTTAGCATGAATTCTTGCATATTTGCCCAAACCACAGGAAAATAACACAACACAAAATTGGAATTAGAATAGAGCTGGAATGGACCTTGGAGGTCTAGTCCAGCCCCCTGCTCAAGCAGGAGACCCTATACCATTTCAGACAAGTGACTTTCCAGGCTCTTCTTAAAAACCTCCAGTGATGAAGCACCTACTTCTGGTGGCAAGCTGTTCCACTGGTTAATTGTCTTCACTTTTAGGAAGTTTCTCCTTAATTCCAAGGTGCTTCTCTCCTTGATTAGTTTCCATCCATTGACACTTGTCTTGCCTTCTGGTGCTTTGGAAAATAAGTTGACCCCCAATTCCTGCAACTGTTCTTCATATGTTTTTGTTTCCAGGCCTTTAATCATCTTAGTTGCTCTTCTTTGCACTTTTTCCAAAGTCTCAACATATTTTTTGTAAGGTGGTGACCAAAACTGGATGCAGGATTCCAGGTGTGGTCTTACTAAGGCTTTATAAAGCGGTATTAATACTTCACATGAGTTTGATTCTATGCCTCTGCTTATACAACCAAGGATTGTATTAGCTAACTATTTCTTCAGATCTGGGGACGTATCAGTATGCCATTTGACAAATCTGTATTTTCACAGACTTAGCTCTCTGAAACAACTAATTAAACATTTTCAAAGTCTTCCAGGAAGTTGTAATCTCTTTTTAACCAAGTAATAATTAGGGTTCCATAAAGTATTGTTACAGGCAACAAAATGTTATACTCAAATTTAATTTATAAATGACTACATAAAAGAGGTGTTTTGTGAACTCCTGTAAATATTAATAAGGCATTCTTTTTTCATGATCCCCAAATGCGAACATCTTGGAGCTCTGCAGACTAGGAAGGAGGTTATTATGATGTTTACCCTTAAGAAATGCAGAGTGGGTGAGCGAGGTGCCTTAATGACCTATCCAATGCTGTTCTGGTTTGCTCCTTTGGCATCTTTGAATGAGCTAAATTTTGCTTATATTATAGGTTCATTCTGAGCTCTGGCTTGGGCACAGTAGAGAAATTCAGGGCTACTGTAAAATGCATCTTTCCTGCCACGGACAAGACATATACATAATATGTATGAATAGTTTTCTGGCTCTAATGGGGTGAAGGAAAGAAAGTAGTGTTTCTTTATATAGAAACAAGTAACTATGGCAACCCTGAACTAGAGTTTGGCAGAAGACAATGATTTTTTGTTTATTTAATGGGATTTTTCTCCTGAGTCTCCCTTGAAAAGATTGCTAGTGGTAGCTTCGCCCGCCCACTTCCACAAATCAATGGGCATTAAGATAGTCCTTGTCCTTTGGCTTATAAGGAAAGGTCAATAGGAAGAAGGAAGAACAATATAACTGAAACAAGAGTCTTTGGGGTATTATTTTTTTCCTTTTTTTTTTTTTTTACAAATGATACCCTGAATGGGACTAAAGTGTATTCCTTGAGTCATTTTTTAAAAATGAAGAAGAAGCTCATGCAAGTCCTAATGAGGATAAAGGCTTTATGAAATCACCGAAGTGATTAGGTTTGTTTATTTATGTATGTTTTCACTAATTATTCAGCTATCCCCTTTTCAAGCAACTCTGAGCATCTAACAGAGGGTTAGAAAACATCAAAATACCCAAAGGATGTTTTCTTTATATAAAAAGTTATGTGGTGGAATTGGCGACTTGACACAAACAGACACCCCAAATATTTAGCATAAACCATTTCAGGTTGACTAGCCAACTAGCTAAAATAATTTGATTTTGTAATTCGGTAAAAAGAAGTTTCAGATTATTTGATAGTTTCTGTGGCCTCCTGGAAATGGTGGCTAAAATGTAGCTAATGAGTAAATTTTGTTTTTTGTTTTTAATCTAAAATAATAGTTTTTTTATAGTTTTACAGACAATCTGTCACTTTAATATAATATAATGAATCATAGCTGTTGTGTAATTCTCAACGTATATACCAGGGGTCCCCAACCCCCAGTCCATGGACCAGTACTGGGCCACAGCATGCCAGCAACCGGGCCACACAAACAAAGCCCCATCCGTGTGATGCAAGCAGCATAGAAAACCATGCACCTTCCAGTCTGCGGAAAAAACTCTCTCCACAGAACTGGTCCCTGGTGCCCAAAAGATTGGGGGCCTCTGGTATTACTGTAAGTTAATATCACATACCGCAGGCCATCATGAACTTGGAGACATCTTATTTTATATTCTGCTACAAAGAAGAGGGTGTCAAATTATTCTCCAAAGCACCAGAGGGCAGGACAAGAAACAATGGTTGGAAACTGATCAAAGAGAGAAAAAACCAGGAATTAAGGAGAAACTTCCTAACAGTGAGGACAATTAACCAGGATGCATGGTTTTGTGTGCTGCCTGCATCTTGTGGATGAGGCTTTGCTTGTTTGTGCAGTCCAGATGCTGGCATGCTGCGGCCCAGTACCGGTCCATGGACTGGGGGTTGGGGACCCCTGTTCTAGGCCATATCTAGTTATAAGTCCATAATAAATAAAGCTACTAAGTATACCAAATGGTTTCAAAGTCTTTTAGGTGTACAAGAACAGCATAAATCTCTAACCATTTTCATCAAGAAACTTGCTCATGACTTATTTCCTTAAGTGAAGTAATAGACTATCTACAGAAGAAAGATGGGCTCTCTAGTGTTTTGCAATTGGAGGATGATTCACCTGCATCAGAATTAATCTTAATGTATGTCGCTTGAAGTCGATATGTATTTAAACTTTCCTGGATTCATAACAAGAATGTGTCCATGTTTTCAGTGACATCACTGTTATTGGCAGTGTGTGCTTAGCAATCCATTCATATTGTTTCAGATCTATGGCTTAGGTCCTGTCCAGAGACTTAAAAGGAGTGTGTGGTGCCAATTTCCAATGCTGGGGATTCAAAGCATTCGTTTCAGTATTTATCAGCCACTTTCTTGGGCCTGTTCCATTCAAGAAATGAAATAGTGGAAAGGCAATAATACAATTTCATAAAAAAATCAACAATAATTCAGCCAGTGAATTATTCTGTTTGTATCATTCTACTATCACCTGGGCTGCCTACACTACCTTGATCTAAAAATGCCTTTGGACAGAGTAACATCCTAATGTCCTTCTGTGGGGTTTTTAACTGAAGTATCAAAAACCAGGGATAATGATCTGATGAAGATATGGTGGTACAATGAAAGGTAGAACATTTGCTCACCACCCTTGGCCACATCTTATTAGGTAAGAATTTGACAGCCATCCATGAGGTCCGTGATAGGAACAAAGGGTTGGAGATGGTTCAAAGATTTTGTTCCAAGCACATTTCTTTAGTTTCAGAATTCTGTTGATGTTCAGAGAACTAACTTTCCTTTTAATGAATCCCACGATCATTCACATCCCTAAAACATTTTAGAAATCTAAATGTTGCAAAACTAAAGGTAACTTCATATTTTTCTAAAAAAGAAAAAACAACAACAACAACTCTGAATTCTAATTCTAATTCCAGTCAGTCAAATTTTATTCAAAGGAAATATAAAAATAGTTGAAGTTAAGAACTTGTTCTGAAAAGGAACTTCACCTAAAGAGAAAAAGAGAAACTTTACAAATCTCTTTATGGAGAAAAAGCTATGGGTTTAATTCACTAGGATTATCTTTTAATCAATTATATTAAAATTAATTAATTAATCTATATATGTGAAATACAGATGCTATAGACTTAGCTGGAAAGAAATTGAGAATACACTTATGTAATTAACTAACTGAATGATGATGAGATGTAGAACTACTAGAGGTAGCAATTCCTACAAAATGAATGACTTTCTTCTTCTTCTTCTTCTTCTTCTTCTTCTTCTTCTTCTTCTTCTTCTTCTTCTTCTTCTTCTTCTTCTTCTTCTTCTTCTTCTTCTTCTTCTTCTTCTTCTTCTTCTTCTTCTTCTTCCTTCTCCTCCTTCCTCCTCCTCCTCCCCCCCTTCTTGATTTCACAAGTGTCCTAAATTTTTTTAGCAAAATCCACTCTGCCTTGAAGTACGATGAGTATTTCCTAAGTATCCAGTATACAATTTTCCTTTAGTTCAACTGGATTTCTTTTTTCTGTTTTTCTTTATGAATCTCCATGCATCCATGAAATCTACCGTTGGAAACTAGGGGACACTCTGGAGATTTTGAAGATGAATGTGCAGAATCTGGGGAAAAGGAATTCCTTTCTGTTACAGCAGCTAAAAGCTGTTTTCAGGCAGGATACATATTCCAATTTCAAGAGCCAATCCTATGAAGCTTTTTTACTCTGTTACAATAAAAGTTCTACATACCTCTGGCCAATCAAAGTATCCAAGTGAAAGCAAGGATTTTCTTGAAAGTATTATATGGGCATGTATGTATATGATATCTGGGATAGATGATTTGCAAAATCATCTGCCTGATGTGCAAACAATATTTGATTAAAGGCAAAAAAAATTTGTCTGTTTTAGTGAATCAAAACAAGCATCCATTTCACGTGTGAATGCATCAAGACATATCAAGAAATGGGGATAATTACTCAATTTGCAATAAGCAAAGTAGGGGAAGACAGGAACAAATTATAGAGTAAGACTTTTCATTAAAAATGTTCTTTTCAGAAGCTGAACAGGCTATCTACTCATCTTCATGAAGTATGTAGACTGTAATGGCCCTATTACTGTAGGAAAATAAAAGTAAATTGAGTTGTAAGTGAAATCACTCTTCTCTTCTACATATAATTGGAAAATGAAAGACTTCCAAAATAGGATAGCATTAGATTCAAATCAGAAATTTGCCTGGTTAACATTTAATATTAACATACAGACCATTTTTAAAAGTAAGGCTTTCATTTGACAAACTTGTATAAAAGCCATACTGTTTATAAGGAGGCCGGAAGTGAAAAGAGAACACTCTATTCCTTCACTCTGAACTTGTCAAGGATCTTTCCATGTGTAAAATTCACAATCCAAGCTCATCCTGCTTCACAGGAAACAAGCTGGGGAAAAGGAAACAAGCTGTTAGGGGGGAGGGGAGGGGAGAGAAGAGAAAGAGAAAGAGAACAGAAGAGAACTGCCTTGTTCCCAGATACCTGGAAATTAATGCTTGTAAGCAAGAAACACCAGCTACATTATTACAATGCTGAATATACATCCTGACAAGGATTATTTACCCAAAGCCCCCATAAATTCTCTATGCCAAGTCTGCACAGCTGGCAAATGGCATGAGCAAGACAGCACCTGAGCTCTTTTACATCTAAAACAATTCAGAATAACAGGGAAGCTGTAAAAAAGAACAGCAGCAACAACAAAGCACTCTGCTTATGGCCCGAAAACAAAATGTGTAAAGGGAAATGTGAAACATTAGCCTGGTAAGGCCAGTCTCTCAGGAGTTGGAGACTGACATCTTCAGAGTCTGATATCACACCCTGGAAGTATTCTACTTAATCTATTTCATTGGTTAGAACATCAGAAATGGTTGCCTGCCAGGACAAGTAATTCAGTAGAAAATAAACCTTTCTTCTTTTCTTTAGACTTATACATCCTATCTTTTTGTTCTTTGTTTTATTTAGCATATGGCATTTGTACACTGAGAGCCAGGGAGTCTACAATGTTATTACAAAGTAATTTGGCTGGCTAAGATTGCTAGATAGTGCTCACACACTATCCGGGGTGCACTACAGGTGGCCAACTAACTCCTACAGAATGATTGTAAAAATAACCATTTGTTAAGTGAGGTCCAGCTGTAAATGGGGATTCTCCTATAATCAGTACTACCTTCAACTTTCAAAAGTTTTAAATTAAAAATATAATAACAGAGAATAGGCAAATGCCTGTATTTTCCTCACTCAATAGGAGGAGGAAACAATTACCTGATTGTTGAGCAAGGAAGAACAGTGGGCAAGCTTGCTGATGTAAAAGAAGACAAGTTGGGAATTTCTTGCCGTCTTCGTGTTACAAATGTTTCACATGTGTTTTATCATTTTACTTTTTAAAAGAATATTTAAAGAAATATTTAAATATGCAGTGCTGAACAAAAGCAGAAAATAAAAAGATGGCAGAAGAACCAAAACTTCATTAATATATTACAATTTCTTTTTGAAAACTTGTAGTTTCTCCCTATCCCATTGTACAGCACTGGTAAGAGATCTGCAAAACATGCTTCCTGTTATGAATGTTTTAACAGCATTTAAAAATACATACAAAGTACTCATAGCATAATATCTGACATGAATTTGTAGTTTGAAAACTGTCTCAGAGCTGCTGTATGGTTGTCACCATAAGAAAAAACAATTCATGTCAGAAGCATAGGGGAGAAACTGATATTTATACTACTGTGTGCAAAAATTCAAATTAAAACTAGGACAAGTGGCTCATACTTTACAGGAATGTGGAAAACTAATCTAAAATTAGATTGGTGGCATTTTCCCATCAGTAGGGGCCTGGCTGGTAAAACTCTTCGAAAGCGACAAAGGCTGAATGTGGGACACATTGTAGGCAAGATCAAGCTCCAGCGTTGGACAGTGGTTTCAACAGAGATGAAGATGTGCCAAAATGGTGCCTTCTCTTCCTGTTTTTGGTTGTAGAGAAAAGGTAACAAGGCAGAGAAAGAAATTTGTATCTGACAGGATTCTTAGAAGGCAGTATTATAAGCTGACTCTGCTGACTGCCAGTAGTTCCATCCTGATGGGGCTCAAGGTTGACTCAGCCTTCCATCCTTCTGAGGTCAGTAAAATGAGGACCCAGATTGTTATGGGCAATATGCTGACTCTTAGAGAGGGGCTGTAAAACACTGTGAAGCTGTCTAAGTGCTACTGCTATAATGCTCTCTGCATCTGTCTGGTATTTGAAAAATATTATGCCTAGTAAACACTATAGCAGCGGTTCTCAACCTATGGGTCGCGACCCCATTTGGGGTCGAACGACCGTTTTGCAGGGGTCGCCGGACACCGCGGTCCACCATTTTGTTTTTTTTAATTTTTTTGTTTTTTTTTCATCGTGCGCTGCGCATGTGCATTTCGGGCCGTCGCGCGTGCGCCGTGCATGCGCGGATTGGCCCATCACGGTCTGCCATTTTGTTTGTTTTTAATTTTTATTTATTTTTATTTTTATTTTTCGTCGCGCGCGCGCCGCGCATGCGCAGATCGGCCCATCGCGGTCCACCATTTTTTTATTTTTTTTATTTTTTTTCCATCGTGCGCACGCTGCGCATGTGCGGTTCAGGCTGTCATGCGCGCGCCGCGCATGCGCGGATCGGCCCGTCGCGGTCCGCCATTTTTTAATTGTTATTTTTTTTTTGTCACGCGCGCGCCGGGTCAGGGTCGCGGCACGCATGGGCGGCGCAAGTGGGGTCTCAACCTGAAAAAGGTTGAGAACCACTGCACTATAGCATCTACAAATATATAATTAAGTTTTAAATGCTTTCTCTGTAGCCAAAGTAGTTGTAGCGTATTTGCATTCTTTGTTCTTCTGAAATTGAGAAGTCCGTGGAAAAAAACTGATCTATTTATTTTTTAATCCCACAAAGCAGCAAACATACCTAATATTCCTACCTTCTCCTATTCTCCCCACAACAACTCTATGAGGTGGGTTGGGCTGACAGAGAGAGAGTGAATGGCCCAAAGTCATTCAGCTGTCTTTCATGGCTAAGGCTGAACTAGAACTCATCATCTCCTGGTTTCTAGCCTTAACCACTACACCAGGGGTAGACAACCTTGACTCTTTTATGACTCGTGGACTTTAACTCCCAGAATTCCTGAGCCATGAGTCATAAAAGAGCCCAGGTTGCCTACCCTACACTAGACCAAACTGGCTCTCCAAGTTTGTTAAGTACTAATTACAGCCTTTTTAAAAAACAAAAAATCCTACATCAGTAAGAAGCAGAACAGGTATTCAAGTTTTGTTTCAGCCCAGAGTCAGAGCTACCATGTCTACCATATTTTTTTTTCCAAACAGAGTGGGCTGAATTGCATGGCTGGTACATGAACTCAGCTGCAATTACATGCCAATGGATTATTGATTATATAATTTTATTTTTGCTTATATAAAGGAAAAAGGGAACATGGAATAATTTGGAAATGACACAGGGAAAGACCAAATACCACATGATGTACAAATATCATCAAGCACCTATTTCCAGACAAGAAAGTTTGATCTAAGACACCCTAGCATTTAGTAGGTCTGCTTTATCAAACCTATCATCCTATTCCCTCTAATACCAGTTTCATCTGTCAATGTCAAATACATCCTATGAAACATCTAAAGCCAATTATCAGGCAGAATTTGTGAAACCATTTTGAACTGGCTCAAAATGGAAATGTACATATTTGAATGATACATAAGCAATTGCCAACAGGACAATTCTGAATTTCAAAATTTTGCATGGGACAGATTTGCGGAGGAAGCCAGCTAAAAAATATTGAAATAGAAAACATAAAAAGAATGATACTGGAACTTTAAAAAAACAGTGAGTAATGTTTTACTTTCTTATTCCTCTCTACAGTGGCTGACTAACAGAATTTACATCAGGCTTACAACTGAAGATAATTAGCAGCTATCAATCATGCAGGGGAACTGATAGTATTTGAACAGGCCTAAAAAGAGCAACTTTCCAGCTCCTGAAAATTGCTTTCTGTTTTATGACCCTGTAAACATTGTGACTGCATCTAGAAAAGGTCAGCCAAATTCTCTGCACGGAAAAGTTACAAGACCCAATGGTGGAATTGCTTCATTAAACATGTTTAATGCAACAAGGCCTCCTAGCCTGGCTGTATCTAAGCCACCTGCTTTAGATCAACACACTCTCGCTCTAAGTCTAAGGGGGGAAAATTATTGTGCAAACTAAAAGCTACCAGTGATGACCTGAGGGAATTCTCCACACCTTTTTCAGTCAACATTGACAAAAGCCGATTTTACCCAAAAAGAACATTTCCTTTTCTTCTCTTCCTTCCTTGCTATCCAAGGAGACTGTCTATGTTAGGAAAGCAGTTCCATGATCTTATAATATATACTACACAAACCTAACCAACCAAACTTCTTTATGTATATATTACATGATATATCCATTAAGTCTTTATGAAATAAGAAAAGCTACATGGAATGGGAAGAAGATGCCCAGCATGTTTACAGATGAAAAAAGACCATTCATGGACCACTTGTTTCATTGGCACCCTAAAACAAAATCTTCAACACAGTGTGTGACAAGGAGGAGGAGAAGAAGAAGGAGAAGGAGAGGAGGCTTGTTTGGGCAATCCTTCTCTTCCCATGATTGAAGGCTAACATGATTAAGTCCTCTGACCAAGCTGATAACTCCTTAGAACAGGGGTGTCAAACTGCCGGCCCATGGGCCGGATGCCTCACACCAAAACTGTACCCACCCCATTGCTGGCAATGGGAAAAAAAGTTGCGATATGTCGCAACACATCACGTGATGTCGCAAGTTTGACACCCGTGCCTTAGAAGATAATAGAGATAATTGGCTTATGTGAGGTGAATTGTTGGGAAACTTCTCCTTTCCTCTCCAACAGCGTCAGAAAAGCTGAATCATTATTTATCATGCAAAGCTAACATGTCCACTTTCTAGGAGTCACTGTCAAATCTCTCCAAAGTTTTCCAAGCATCCCATTTGATATTCTCAATTGATTACAAGAGTTGGTTTAAACCTTTAATGCAAAGATCACAGGACATCCCCACCCTAGGAGATGACATCACAACAAGAGGTGCTCTGGGTACTGCAGATAGGGTCAAAGGAATTTTAAAGTCTGGATTTGGGAGACACACAGTCCAGGATTCTCTCTTTCTTACCTTGCTACTCCCCCTCATTCTCTTTGCAGCATTTTCATGCACGTTTTTTATGCATTTATTGTACATAATTAAGTTTTTTTTTCATCAATAAGGCAATACAAACAAAGGAGAGAAAATCATAGCAACAGTTATAGAAAGAACCCCTAATGAACTCTCGTGGACAGAAGGGTTAGCACTTAAGACTGGTGCTGGGCCCAAGGACTCAACAGAATTTATTGAGTTACAGGTACTTAACAAGAGCCTTGAGAAGTGTAAACAGGAAAAATGTCAAAGCATGGAGGCTTGTGGTCAGGTAAAGGTCAATTTTCATTGAGCTGCATCTCAGAGACTTAATGCATTCAGGGATGGGGGAAAGATCCACTAATGTTGAGGATGCACTAGAATAACAATAGAAGAGCAGGGAGGAAAAGAGAAGGGTAGAGAAAAAAATGAAGCAACAAAGTATGGACACAGACATTTCTTTTTCTCAGCCCCAAGATGGCCATGAGTAAAACAAAGGGAAATGAGAAGAAGCTTCTCTCAGCACGACACCCAAAATATGTCTTATGTAGTTGAATCAGACAGAGATATGCAAGTATTCAAGAGCAGAGTTTGCGTCATGTCACAGTGCACATGTAATTTTGATGCAACTTTGTTGTAGGCCTCTGTGACACAGAGATTATTTAATGAAATATGCATCAAAGTGAATTATCCATTCAAACACAGCTCTGGTTACTAGCAAAAACCAAACACAGATCCTTTGGAATGAGTGTTCGTATCCAATCTTGGATGGAGTTGACTGTCTCTGACAATTAACATCATATGATGTCACTGATGGGGATTTACCATTGTGATAGGCCCTAACTTCTTCCTACAGCAGTTTCCTGGCATTTGTCAAATGGAAACTTCCATCTGCAAGCAGCAAATGTCACTGCACAATCAGCAGGGTTTTTGCAAACTTGTGTTGTGTTAGGCACTCTGCCCAGCCATTGGAGATGACAGCTGCCTTTCTTCCTAGTTGTTCACAGTATGGCTCAATGTCAAGATGGGATTCAGGAGTAAAAAATTAACAGCTTTGTGGCTTGTCAACATTTGGAACACACAAAATTCCTGCTGTGTTTTTGTTTTACAAACTCTTTTTAAAGATGGGGAGGGAGAGGGATTAAGCATCCCTGTTGGATAACATTGTTTGACTAAGAAACCCCTGTTGCTCATGCAATGGCACAAAAAGGTATATTCTGCTTAGTTGTTGCTTCTTGCCAATGCTATTACTCAGAAACAAGTCAACATGCCTCTACCCGAGTGTTCTAAAATGAAAACATCAAGTCCTGCTTCACCTGAATTGTGGTATCAGAAGATTTAAGTAATGGAACAGCTGGTGATCAGACAAACAAATTAGAATGCTATTGCCCCTGAAAGATTTTTCTGAAAATACATCTGGAGTGAAGAACCAGTTCCAGGATCAAGTTGTCATTCTCACAGTCCTCTCTCCTCCCAAACAAGCCTATGGAGAGAAGAAGTTCTTCTCTTGAAGCTCTGAAACTGACCTTCGCCTATACAGGGACCTGCTAGCCACCTGCTTTGAGAATGCAGGTTTTCTTTATTTAGGAGAGGGATGCCCAGCCTTGGTAACTTTAAGACTTGTGGACTTCAACTCCCAGAACTCCTCAGCCAACATGGTTGGAATCCACAGGTCTTAACATTGTCAAGGTTGGACATTTCTGGTTTAGGAGGACATAAGGAATTCTCATTTCTTATCTTCTTCTACAGACATAAATGTGTCCTTAGTACTCATTAGAAGTCTTGTGAATATGGACTTTCTTCTAACCATCAGTTGTTGATTAGAGTTCACATTCCTCAATGCTTAGAAACATTCTAGTTCAGCACAGTGAACATGATGTGTGTGTGTTTATGGAATAAGTCATAAATAGGCTGGTGTGAGATGGGGTAGAATGTACCATTTACAGCAGAGGTCCCCAACCTTTTGGGCACCAGGGACCGGTTACATGGTGAGAGGTTTTTCTGCGGACCAGAGGGGGCGTGGTTTTGTATGCTGCCTGCATCCTGCTGAAGGCGCTTTGCTTGTTTGTGCGGACCAATTGCTGGCATGCCACAGCTGAGTGCCAGTCCACAGACCGGGGGTTAGGGATCCCTGATTTACAGCTTGGGAAGCTCAAAACAGTTGGTTTTAGTCCATTCATCAGATAATCCTCCACTTTCAAAATCAAGAATAATGAAGGTCTGTCTGTTGTGGAAATAACAGTAAAGGAAAACATAATTTACAATGAAGACGTAATCTTCATGTAGGCTTCTGTTGCAGCACAATATGCCTGTCTCAATTCAATTTCCAGTTATGCCCTTTTCCCTATAAGTAGACATAGAATTGCAGCTTTAAAAAAATCTTGCTTTTTAATGCAATATTGTTATTTGCGGATTTTTTTAGGCTTTTGCTTTTGTTTGTAAAGGTCAATAAGCTATAGGGAAACTCCCCTCCACTACTTTATAAACATAGTATTATTAAAAAAACGTTTCATTTTAATGATTTATTTTATTTTTGCTGACTGCTGAAGCTTATGCTTGCTTTCCTTGTGATTCCCTCTTCTGCTCTATATTTATAAACTTCCCACCCAGCATCAAAAAATGCTAGGGAAATATAGATAGGTCAGTGAGGCTTTGTACTATGCCTTTATTACATAGTTTTTTATACAACTGTTTCCGTCAGCTCCTTTACAACTATTATCCACAATGAGCAAGCTGGAGATAGCTACTAGAAATTACAGTCAGGACCAGTGCAAAATTACTTTTACAGTGGACAAATGCCACTGAAATTCTAGTGTTAGCCTTCCTGAAACAGATAAAAGGAAGATGAAACTAATTTGCTGTCAGAGCCTGAAGGAAAATGCATCCTTCATCTAAAAGACAACGTTGGAAATGCAAGGAAACATTTTCTAATGCACAGTCCAGCATCTTCCCTATTGTCTTACTCCCTTTCGCTCGGAATGCTATCTTTTATTGATTTATTTTTACTTCTTTAACATATTTATTCAGCTGTGTACAGTATCTCACAACAGTGGTTCTGGACAGGGTAAAAGAATTCAATCTCAAACCACAACGTCTGTCTCACAATGCCCAAGATTAAACAATAACTCCAGTTGCAGAAAAAATATCTCGGCAGCTGCAGAGTTTACTTAAACCCCTGGTCTAAATGCCTGGTGGTCAGCCAAATCTTCATTGCCTTACAAAAAAAGCTTTCAGGGTTGGGACTCTTCCATAGGGCAGGCATTGTGCAGAGAAGGCACAACAAGATAGTGTGAATGTGCTCATGGACTGTAGAAGCTCAACTGCTACAGAAAACACTTAGCACTTCATTGTATTTGCAGCAGTGTCAATACTGGTTATTTCATTAAGAGTGTCACAATGGGGGAAACTATTTTTAAACCCATGCCCCAAGCAAAATCTTGTGAGTACATTTTGCTTTTAAAATATAATGGAAGAATTGGCCAACATGTGCTCTAAAGTGTGAAAAATAAAAATAAAAAAGCTAAAAAAAAATCAATTTTAAGCCACTGAGCCAGAAACAACTAGAAAGATGAAATGGAAAGAGAATGGATCTCACTAGATAAACTTGGATTCAAATGCAACATAAATTCAGGAAAAGGCATAGTTGCTCCAAGGTGCTGCAGACAAGTTCTATAGCTATGATCCCAAATCCTTTTTGATCTCTTCTTGGGATTAAACCCGAAGCATCGTGTAGATATCATAGAAGCGTGAAGAAACTAACAGTTTTTCACTTGGTGTTTAATCTTTAAGTAAGATTCTTCCCAGGATCTGTATATGTGTGTGATTTAAAATTCTATCTAAAATACAATACTAGCAAAATAGTAACTGATTTATGTATTATTTCTGGGGTTTTAGGGTTTTATTTTTTAATTTTACTGTTGCTGCAAGTTTTATGTTTTTTTTAGTTCAGCTACAGAGACCCAGTTTTGTATAGTGCTGAAGGCATCAGGCTAGAAACTGGGAGACTGGGAGTTCTAGTCCTGCAGTAGGCATAAAAGCCAGCTGGATGTCCACTTCTGAAATACCTTGCCAAGAAAACTACAAAGATTGTAGTCTGGGTAGTCACCAGCACTGACTCAAGGCACACATACACAAACACCCAGTTTTATAATTATTTAGATGTTCTTATTTCAATGCTGTATAAATCGTTTTACTTTTTGAAAGTTACCAAGCTCATGGTTAGGCAACATATGAACACCATGAATACATAACATCTGATTTAGAAAGAAGGTTGATTTATAGGTGTAACAGCTTTCATGCTAAAAAATAGTTTTTGTTGATTTTTAATATTTATGAGAATAATTTGAATTCACTAATGTTGATTTTTTAAAAAAAATCATAATCCCCTAAATGGTTCCTTAAGTTGTACAGGTAGTCCTCGACTTACAACAGTTTATTTGGTGACAGTTTGAAGTTACAGTAGCACTGATGAAAGTGACTTATGACTGTTTTTCATACTTACGACTATTGCAGCATCCCCATGGTCAGGCTTGGCAACTGACTCAACCACAGTGATTCACTTAATGAATATTTTTTTTGTAAAATCGGACCCAATTCATTTACAATCACAATTGCTTACAACAGAAATTCTGTTCCCAGTTGTGGTGAGAAACTGAGGAATATCTATATGTTATCTTTCTTTTGGGACTGCACCATAGTTTACTTCATAATCTCCGTTTTTAAATAAATCGCACTTTAATCGCAATATTTGGATGTAGAACGGGCTGAAAGAAAGGCCCCAAATACCCAGAAATTTCCATGACTGAGATAAAGTAGTACACAGTGAAATAAGATAAACTAAGATACATCCAATTGGTACAACTTCCACTTTCCACAGTAAGGGTGTATCTGTTTAGGTGATATTTGGAAGTTGTATTAAACACTGCTAAATTTGAAAACATCTGGCTGTAATGCATTAAAGCAAATTGCACCTCTCCCATACAGACCTTGACTTAGATTTTCTCCTTACTTTGACCTAGAATTTCATTTTTCCTCCTTTGAATAATCTGATCAATCTCAAGGAAACTATCCCCACCCACAGGCATAGCCTTTTACAATCATATTGTGCTAAAAGAGTGGAAGGTCTATTCTGAATTCAGCTGGAGGGCAGCTTAACAAGGAACTGTATTTTTCAGTAAGGTGAGAAAACTACAAGTGTTGATTGAGGAGAGACATCTGATCACCTTGATGTTCTAGTCCAGTGGTGGGATTCAAATTTGTGAACAACCGGTTCTCTGTGTGGATGCCACTTCCGGAAGTCCATTCTGGGCCTGGGCAACAAAAAATTAGCTACCAGTTCTGCCGAAGTGATGCGAACTGGCTGAATCCCACTACTGTTCTAAGAACAGGCCTCCCTTGCTGCATTTAAAAGTGTGGCTTTTACCTGTTTATGGAGATTCAGCAGGGGGATCTACCTAGCCCACCAAAACTGCACAAGAATCAGATCCCTGCAATTTCCAACCTTGTAACCCATAACTTAGGGGTCCCCAACCCCCAGCGTGCATACCAGTATTGGGCCATGGACCAGTACTGGGCCAAAGCCTATTAGGAACTGGGCCATGCAAGCAGATGAAGCTTCATTTGCACATGGGAAGGATCTAGGTAGTGTATGAACCCCCCTCCCAGTCTGTGTAAAAATTGTTTTCCACAAAATTGGTCCCCGGTACCAAAAAGATTGGAGACCCCTGCCATAAGCTCTATGAAAATTTCTGCTTTTCCTTTGTTTCAGGTCCCTCTTTTTTATATAAAAAAGCAATTCTGCAAGCAGAATTAAAAATAAAAACCCGTAATTGTTTATACAACATTTTCTATAAGTGATGCAAGGTGTCTTTTAAAACATTAGGGATGAGTAAAAGGAACTCAGAGATATGAAAGAGCTTTAAATAGCTTGGCTTAGTTATGTAATTTTGATTTGTAGCCTACTTTGCCAGTCAATTGTGTTTCCAGTTAAAATAGCAGTATTAAATGGATCAAAATCCCTGCTCCATTTCTACTTTCTTACCAATGGTGATAAATACAGATGACATCAGTGGCAGATTTCAGAAATCATCAAGGAAAAAAGCCTCCTGGATTGCCGGCTACTAAAAGAAGTCTTGGTCTTTTGGAAGAGGAGGATTATGAGTAAGACACTGATTCAATTGGAAAATATTCTCCCGAGAATAATTTCATTTCCTTTTTAGAATCAGTTTCTGCATTTGCTGTTTTGAGGGTTAAGCCTTATAGCAGTTCTTGCATTAGCAATCAGAGACAGTAATCTCTAGAGCTTCATTTTGTGGAGGAAATTGGAGACAAATGCAAAACTGGGAGATTAAGTAAATTGGCGTTTTCCAGTTATTTTTTAATTTCACCTGCCAATAAGCCTCTATACTGTAGGTAAGGAATTTTAGGAGCAGTAGTCCAAATTACTTGGAGAGTCCTAAATTGCTTCCCAGTTAGTGATAAGAAACCCAAATTTGGCCTCTATGCGAGTATACATGCAGGCATACAAGAGAGAAACAATTGTATAGTTTGAGCAATTAAGTTGGATTTTAACCCTTCATCCCCATTTTTGTTCCAGATAACAAAAGCTAAATGTTTATTTCTACTCTTCCTGGGAATTCCTTTTGAACAAGCAGTCCTTTTTGCCCCACTGGTTCTGTGATAAAGGTGGAGTAGTAAAGAAGTAGTATGTTGCATATATGAGTAGGTAAAATGAAATTTCCACCCACAAATAATTTAGGGTATTATCAAAATGAATTAAAAGAGTCTTGATAATATCTTCATTTTATAGTGCTGATTCATTTAATGCTGACTTTTCCACAGTCTTCTTTACCCATGTGGGTAGCAATAGCAATAGCACTTAGACTTATACACCACTTCACAGTGCTTTACAGCCCTCTCTAAGTGGTTTACAGAGTCAGCATATTGTCCCCAACAATCTGGGTCCTCATTTTACTGACCTTGGAAGGATGGAAGGCTGAATCAACCTTGAGTCAGGCTCGAACTGCTGGCAATTGGCAGAGTTAGCCTGCAATACTGCATTCTAACCACTATGCCACCACATAACAAACAGTTGGCCTCTTCCCAGCTGAAAGTTGCTAGGATTGATTTTCAAATTGGCTCAGGATACTGTTTCAGAACTCTAGGGGAAAATAATTAAGCTAATCTAATCTAAAAATATCAATCTTTGTACACTTCTATTTGTGTTCTTGATCATCTGTCACCCCCCACTAGGTACACCAAACCAGGAAATTAACTCCACAGGAAGACTAGAGCTACTTTTTATTATAATTTGCTATAAAAACCAAATCTTCCACAGATGATTATATGGTACCTCCCCAGTTTCTATTATGTGTCTGTGAATTGAGTAGGTGTCTGTCTGAATCGTTGAAGATCATGATTATCATGTTGATAATGGTGCCAATATCAAATAACCTAAAAAAACCAACCACTTTGACATAAAATTGACCTCAAAACATCAATTACAAAAAGTTGTGTTACTTGGCACATATATTACAATGGTTTATTTAGCTATCCTAGGTCCTTAGAAAGAATCCAGAAGAACCGTTCTGGCAATAAAGCTGTAGTCACCTCTGGGGAATCAGGTCTCCTGAGGTACATACAGCCAACAATCCCACAATGTCACAATGCTATTCTGGGTTGTGTAGCTCATAACCAGAATAGCTACATGGACAAGAAAGATATCATCCCCTAGAACTGGGAGAAGGGCCCCAGCAGGACAAAATGGAGGACCATGAGTCAAGGCTGTGATAAATCTCCAGATTGCAGAATGAGACCTTTAAATAAATGCAGTTTCCCATAGGCTGGTGCTATTAAGTACTACTCAATAACTTATTACCCCCATATAGAACAACCCTCTAAAATACTTGCCCATGGAGCAAAATGCATTGCATCATCATCGGAAGGATCTTACCTGGTCATCAGCCACATTGAAGAAGCCCCTAATAGCCCAGCAAATATGGTGCTTTTTCCTTACTCTGGGTTTTATTGGTAGCTTCAGCTCTGCTGGCTCTGCTGACACCTGCCTGAGTTGGAGGCACCAGTGGCAAAGCCACTTCAAATCACAGTTTACCATGGATTGGCCCCAGCTTCAACTCCTGGCCGAGGACCAAATCTAGCCAAGTTCCTGGTGCTTCTAGAGCTTTGTGGCATTCTGGGGTACTAGTAAGTGTCATATCAGTCTCCTTCCATCCCCGCCAATGATCAAAGGGGTAAGTAGCACCACAGCAGCTGCAGAGTGTAAAACTACTAGAAAGCACATATAACACATAACTAAGGTGACCAACTTTTTTACAATGAAAAGGAGGACACAAATAAATTGAACAAAAAATATCGTAAATAAAAGAAACATTTTATTCATTGCAACAATAATACAGAATACACTATAATATGATAAATGCATAATAAAACATTTGTAACAATAACATTTTATATTGTAATTATGCTTACATGCCGCGCCCCCGCCCGCAGCCACCCCACCAGCACTGCTGCCCCGCCATGTAGAGCGGGCCCCGCGGCTCCCAGAGCACCAGCTGCGCCAGCTCCGGGGGCAGCCTGCCGTTGACACACCCCGCCTGCAGCCGCCCTGCCAGCACCACCGCCTACCCTGTAGAGCTGGCTCTGCGGTTCCCATAGCACGGGGGGCAGCCAGCCACCACCCCTCATACCCCCGCCTGCAGCAGCCCCGCCACCCCTGCCTCTTGTGCCCTCAGCCATTATTGCCCTAGCAGGGCCGAAGATCAAGAGAAAGTTACCATGGCATTGCTGCTCTAGTATCCTCCAGGTATCTTCGGGACTAACTAGGAGATGGTGTAGTTGGGTAGCAGGGAGGGGTGCAAAGTTCCTGCCAATTCGCCTTAGCAGCAGACAACTTACATGTGCAAAGTTTGCCTGCCGGGTGTTTTGGCGCACTCAGCAGCAATTCCTATTGGCTTTCAAAAGCCAGTAGGGGTAGTAGCACAGCTCATGCAAAAGTTGAAAAAAAAAAACCATCAAAAAAAGGTGCCAGAATGCCGTTCTGAGCATTCTATGAGAGAAAAAAAAGCCCTGCAGATTAGTCTTCAAATATTGAAAAGGAGGACATGTAGGAGGACACTTTTCAAGTGAGGACAGAACTCACAAAAGGAGGACTGTCTTCCCTAAAGGAGGACGGTTGGTCACCTTAACATAACAAGATAGACTGTCAGATTAGAGCTCCCACTAACAACTGACACTTCCAAATGCCATTTTTTCCCTCTCTCACGGCAGCTTAAAGTTCAAACAAACATGATTTCAGAGTTTTTAACAATGGTGATAAACTGAGCATTTCAAATTGTCTTACGGTACAGATGAAAACCAATTTTAGAACTAGTTTAAAATCAAAGAACAGAAATTATGTTAATTAAGAAAAAATAAGCACTAATCTGTCTGTCTTTCTGTCTGTCTGTCTGTCTGTCTGTCTATCTATCTATCTATCTATCTATCTATCTATCTATCTATCTCAAAGTAAGTGTCACCAGCTGTCAGTTGAAATTTGATATATAAAGTCAAGTGGTATTTGCTACCATTTCCATTTAATTCTCTTGAGAAATGCTTGGAATCATTATTAAGATTTGTTGTATCTTAGAATATAAAGCAGTGTCTCTGTCATGCTTGATAGTATGATCATACATAATCTCTATTCTGACATTACAGACTCCAAATTAACAGACTGCAAGATCATAAACAAAGAGTTATGACCTCTTAATATGATAAAACAGCAGGAAGAGAAAATATGAGAACAAAATTATTTCAAATGTGACATCTTTAAAAATTGGCTATTTCAAAGATGGGAGAAAATATAAAACATATGAGACTAATTGACTTTGGTACTATTCATAAAACATTTTGAAACTGTTTATTGAAATTTAGTTTAAATTAGCATATACACTTTCCTTTTAATAAAGGATTCACATGGTAAGAGCGGGGAATGATGCTAAGATGGAGACAGAGGGAGGGAGGGAGGAAGGAAACAGGCTATGTATCTTCTAAACAATCAAGTCATTATTAAGAAAGTTTTCCAAATTATTATAGTATAATTCCTTTATAATAATCATGCTTCATTCCAGAAACTCACACCCATACACATGCATTCATACTAAACTTAACATACATGAAGAAAATGTAACAAAAGGCTTAAGTGGTTATGTCCAAAGGACACACCGGTGCAGCGGGAATTGGCAACTTTTCATAGCCAGAGGCCACACTGTGTATTTTTTAAAAAAGGACCTCAGGGCACCACAGCAATATCATGATAGGTTTGGTGAACCTATTTCATGACTTTTGTTTATTAAAAAGCAAAAACATATACTGCTGAGATCCAGCCATTCTGAAGATGATAAGAGAATAATGAAAATGGTGGCTGTATATGACTTGTAGGTTCTGGAGAACAATAAATTATTTGAACTCATAGGAATTATAGAGCAGAGCATTTTCTGTGTTTCCAATTAGATTTAATGTCTCTGTAGACATCTGTACAAATAAAAACCATACTAGAGTTGACTAGTCATATGGTGCAGTAATAACACCGACAACAAAAAGATAAATCCCCTTCACACCTGGGGAGATCCATATTTTTTTCCATTTAATTATTAAAGAAGGGACATACATAATGATAAATTGCCATTGCATGGATTATTTCTATAACTTTGGCTGTAGAACACTTCTGAGTTGCTCCAAGCAATTTGAAATTGTATTTAAAAAAAAAAAAGATGGAAGTTTTTGGATCATCAAACTACACATAAATAAAAATGCTCAGCCATCCACCTAAAGATGTTCAAGGCATGACAACTAATCCCTTGGACTGTTTCATCACAACTCTAAAGTGAAGATAAGAATCAAGCACCTGAATGAGATTCTTCCAATGAAACTCCTCCATAAAAGAAACAGAAACAGAAATGGATACAGAAAAGGAATGAAAGGAAAGGTAGAAAAGAAAAGAAAAGAAAATATGACTAGAGTAGTGACTATAAAATCATCACTACTTGGTAGATGGCTTAATAAAATGTGTACAGTAAAATTGATATAAAACAGCAGGATTAAAGAAATTGTGATTCTCTATCATATATTGCTATGCAAATTACATTTCTTGCTGAGTAACAGCATTCATAAATCTGTGGATTAAATCCCAAAAACAAAACAAAAAGGAAGTGGCAAGGAGTTATGCAACTACAATTCACTGCACTTACAAGTAACAGTCAACGCTCCTGATATAATTCATTTTTTAAAGAAAGACACTGAATTATTTGCAGCAGAACTGTTTACATTAGAACAAAGCTTACAATGCAATCTTCTACATATTTCCTTAGACATAAATTCCATTTACATTCGGGAAGTATATACTGTATTGGCTTTAATTTTACCTAAATAAGAAATCCTTTTACTAAGCACCTTTACTGATGCCTTTTTATAATTTTAGAGACATCTACTATTAATATAAGTTTCCCTTGATTAGTCAGTGTGTATATAGTTATATGTTATACATACAGATGAAACCCCCTACCTCCAAAGAGATGTGATGAAACCGGAAAATATAGTTTTAAAGTTTATTGCTTTGAATCTTTTTCAAGCCCACAGAGCTTCCAATAAATTGAAAATGTTAACAGAATAACAAGGTCTTCAATGAAAACAGTAATATTTTCTTTAAAGTCATAAAGTGTGTAGGCTATCTAAGCTCTTGTAACAGTCACAGGAGAGCAAAATTCTGAAATTGCTCAAATGGAGTTTTTGCCAGTTTAATGTATAAAGCATATAAATATTCATAAAATCAATCATTTCTTAGAAAGCATGGAAATTAGCTTCTTATTGATTATGCCTAGTTATCTGATATGTTTGTGAGAACACAAAAATGAGTAAAAGCTTGCTTCCATTGATTTACTGTCCAATAAATAATTCTTGGCGATTCATTATTGATTATTAAACATTTATAATCATTTCACTTTCTTCCGTTCATGTTATCAGCAGCAGCTTCAAAGGAAGAACAATTTACCGTATCAATTTCCAGCCTACTTACTGCATGCAGGCTGCAAAACTGGAAGAACACAGAGCTTTCCTAAAGGACCAACTCATGGCAAAAAAAGGCATGTTATCACAATACACAAGAGTTCCAGGGTATTTGTACTTTCATTGTTAATTTACATTCATAACTTATTCCAACTCTTCCAGGGGGCAGGGATCATTGGTGGGGAAAGTCAACCCATCTCCTTCTTATTTTCCTTGTGGTCAATCAAAGAACAACAAGGGAAGGAGGTGGCAGAATGCAGGGTGGCCAAAAACACAGATGGGGGAGGGAGATAGGGGGAGTTAAAGCAGAGACAAGTGGGACAAGCAGGGTAGGAGAAATGTGAGATCCTCACCTAACATCTAACAAATCTAGAGACAGTTTGGTCTAATGGCTAAGGCACCAGGTTAGAAACCAGGACACTATCTTGCCTTAGGCATGAAAGCCAGCTGGGTGACTTTGGGCCAGTCACTCTCTGTCAGTCCAACTCATAGGGTTGTTGTTATGGGGAAAAGAGAACGAGGAAATAATGAAGGTGGGATAAAAATAAATAAATTTTAAAAAAATAAACACTTGCAACCAGAACTACCAGAACTGCCATTGATAAATACCCGTATTTCGCGCTCAATAGGGCGCACCTGCTGATAAGACGCACCTAATTTTAGAGGAGGAAAATAGGGAAAAAATATTTTGAGCCAAAAAGTGGGCTAAGAGACATACAGGTAGTCCTCAACTTTTGACAACAATTGAGCCCAAAATTTATGTTGCTAATCAATTTCCTCAACCACATCAGACATAAAAAAATTATTAGCCACAATACTATAATGAACCATGCATTTGTTTAGGATGCATGTGGGCTTTAGCTGATGTTTTTCCACTGAACATGTATCAAAAACTGCTTTATTTCTGCTTTAAAAGAAGGGAACTTTTTTTGTTCTTCGAGCTTGCTTCTTCATTCCAACTGGGTGTAACCCAGGGGTTCTCAACCTTGGCAACTTTAAGACTTGTGGACTTCAACTTTTATCAGCTGAGTTAAATGCAATCTAAGCTGCAAAAAACCTAGTATTGCAATCTAGGAAGTAAATCCCATGAAACCTAATGACCAGGAAAGGGGCAGTGGCTTCTATCCAAGCGAAGCGCCTCAAACACGCACGCAGACTGGAGCCTATAGTAGCCCTGTCTTTTACAGGACAAGTCTGCTCCACACCGACTATCATCCTCTCCAACCGCCCTTTGGACGCGACCAAAGAATCTAGGTAGCAGAAAGCGCTTACCGTAGGTAGGGGGATTGCTGCTGCTGCTGCTGCTGTCACTGCACACCCCGTAGTACTGCGAGGTAGCGCAGGCCAAAAGGCCCGGCAGGTAAGGCGAAAACTCGACTGCGTAACCGTGGCGGCCGGGCAAGCGGAAGGCCTGCGCCCTCAGGAGCTTTCCTAGCGCCTCGCCGCTGCTGCGGCTCATGGCTTCACCGCCGGCGCTGAGCTCGTCTGCCTGGATGCGGGGTGGCAGCTGCTCGCGGGCGGCTTCAAAACCGCCCGCTCCCTTCCTTGTTTCGCCGCCCCTCTTGTGTGGGCGGGGTTGAGGGAAACGGTCGCCATCACCGCCTTCTTGCGAGTCGGACTTCCGGTCCCAGCTCGCCCTTCTATGGAATTGCTTCGTGTGCGAGAAGGGGCGCGAGAAGCTTCTTGTGAAAGAGTTCACTGAGATGCTAGGCAGGGTGGTGGTAGAGTTTCACTGAGCATGTAAGTAAACAGAACCTGACACAATCTCTGTGAGGTTCAAAATTAAGCTTTGTAAATTTAGACTGATACTTATGTTTGTGGCATTCGTGCCGTCTTCTAAGGCAACGGCGCTTGCGTCACATCCCCTCTGCTCCAGCGCCTCCCCCCCTCCCTGCCTGCATCTTCGCTCCATAAGGCGCGGCTGATTTTTCCTCCTACTTTGGGAGGGGAAAAACTGCGCCCTATGGAGCGAAAAATACGGTAGTCTGGTCACATGAAGTTTCATTTAACAATTGCTTCATTTAGTGCTGGAAATTCTGTCAAGCAAGGATTATCTGTAATCTTATAAGTAAGTAATTTAGCCTCAAATATTTAACTTTTAAGTTAGTGCTTATACTTTATTGTGCTGCTTTATGGTCCCCCAGCTTAATCAGAAATGTCCACGTCTTTCCATCTGACCCTCTGGAAATCCCATTTCAAAAGTGGCCAGTGGCCTTAATAAAGAAGATATGAAAAATGCCTGTACATGTCAACAAAGCAAAAAAAAAAGGTTACATGTACATTGATTTAGTTTAAAAAAAAAACCTTTTAAAAACTTCCAGTGACGGGGCACCCACCACTTCTGAAGGCCAGCCATTCTACTAATTGTTCTCACTGTCATGTCATTTCTCCTTAATTCTAGGTTATTTATTTATTTATTTATTTATTTGATTTTACTTCTATGCCGCCCTATTCCGGAGAACTCAGGGCGGCTCACAACATAAATAGAAATCACCAGTTAAAATACATATATAAAAACCCCTAAGTTAAAAGAAAACCAATCATTCAACAAACATACACACAAACATACACTGGCTAGGGGCAAGATGTTAACTGCAGAGGTATGTTTTAAGCAGTTTACGAAAGGCGGAGAGGGTGGGGGCGACGTGGATCTCCGGGGGGAGTTGGTTCCAGAGGGCCAGGGCAGCAACAGAGAAGGCTCTTCCCCTAGGCCCCGCCAGGCGACACTGTCTGGCTGACGGGACCTGGAGAAGGCCGACTCTGTGGGCCCTAACCGGCCGCTGGGATTCAAGTTCTCTCCTTGATTAGTTTCCTTAATTTCCAGATACGCATAGAAGAGCTGTTTTGGTATTTCTAGAACATGGGGGAGGGATTAAAAATGTGTATCTCAACAATAACAAGTCTTAGCAAATCTCTGGGGAGCTCCAGGCCTGATAATGTAACCAGGTCTTGAGAGTCTTTCAGAATATCAAAAGGGTGCCGCAGCAGAAAAGGCACATCTCCTAGGACCTATCAAATGTAGATCCCCAGCTGAAAGAATCTGCAGCATACACTCTCTGCCGGATCTAAAGGGGTGCTATAACTAATACAATTGGGAAAAGGTTGAAAAAATAAGCTGATCCCATGCCATGAAGGGCTTTAAAGATTTAAACCATCATCTTGAATTGACCTAGAAGCAAACTGGCAGCCAATGCAGCTTGCAGAGCAAAAGTGTAACATGTATTGTTTACACCTAGGCAGGAAAAATCAAAGATTTGGTGAAGCTGGGCTCAAAAACAGTAACTATGAGAGAGATCTTAGAGTCCTATTGGATGATCACTTAAATATGAGCCAGCAACAATGCCCGCATTGTTGCATTCTGTGCCAGCTGAAGCTTCCTGATAGTCTTCAAGGGCTGCCTCATGTAGAGTACATTGCGGTAGTCCAATTTGGAGGTGAGTAGGCAAGGAATGAGAGACTGTAAGCAGGGCCTGCCAATCTAAGAATGGGTTCAGCTGGCACACAGAATGAAGTTGAGTAGAGGCCCTGCTAGCCACCTGCTCTTTGGGCAGGAGTCATGAGTCCAGGAGGACCCCCAGATTACAGATTGTACATTAGGTCTATCTGAGCCTGTGCAACCCTATCCAGCCCCAAAGATGGCACGGTCTTGGAACCAGTGAGCTCCAAATCCAATGTCACTCAGTCTTGCCAGGGTTCAGCTGAAGCCTATTGTTCCCCATCCAGGCCTTCACAGTTTCCAGACATTAGAATAAGATGTTCACTATTGCGTTTTTCGTTCCTACTCTCAAACGTTTACCAAAACTATCTTTAGCAGTCCTACGCACAGACTCCAAACACATACACACAGAGATTATTTTTCTTTGAAGTGGATTCTCAGACACCAGGATTGTCACAATGATGTTCTGGAAATATCTGAGTTAAAATTGAACAAAATGGTTCTATGGTATTCCGTGAACTAGCCCTTTTTTCAGGTTTAAGCAATAAGGAAACATTTAAGTTTGGGATTCTTCACACTGGAAATAAAATGCTTATTCATGCTGTTTCTTATTACAGAGCTCCTCTTTGAATGCTACAAAAGCCACCAGCGATGATTCTTCTAAAGATTTGGGAAGGATATTGAGGCTGTTTATTTCATTCTACAGAGATCAATTGCCACTTGAAAATGGCATCCAGTTTTCTAGAGCAGAGTCCTCAGCGACCAGCTATATTCAGTCCTACTGCTTTTAAACAATGGTTGCTTTTAAAATGGCTTTTAAAAGAGATATCAGATATAAATGATTTATTTATCTATATCTCTTTATTTTTCTATTGTTATTTATCCATTGCCCTTTAGAACAACAATCAACAATCAGAATAGAGCTGGAAGGTCCAATCCCCTGCTCAAGCAGGAGACCCTATACCATGTCAGATAGGTGGCTGTCCAGTCTTTTCTTAAAACTCTCCAGTGATGAAGCACCTACAACTTCTGATGGCAAGCTGTTCCACTAGTTAATTGTCCTTACTGTTAGGAAGTTCCTTCTTAATTCCAAGTTGCTTCTCTCCTTGATTAGTTTCCATCCATTGACAATTGTCTTGCCTTCCAGTGCAATTGTCTTCTGCCTTCTTCTTCGTGGCAGCCCCTCAAATACTGGAATACTGCTATCATGTCACCCCTAGTCCTTCTTTTCTCTAGACTGGCCATACCCAATTCCTACAACCGTTCTTCATATGTTTTAGTCTCCAGATGCTGAATCATCTTAGCTGCTCTTCTTTGCACTTTTCCCAAAGTCTCAATATATTTTTTGCAATGTGGTGACCAAAACTGGATGCAGTATTCCAAGTGTGGTCTTACTAAGGCTTTATAAAGCGGTACTAATACTTCACGTGATCTTGATTCTATGCCTTTGTTTATGCAACCAAGGATTGTATTAGCTTTTTTGGCTGCCGCCGCACACTGCTGGCTCATATTTAAGTGATCATCCACTAGGACTCCAAGGTCTCTCTCATAGTTATTGTTTTTGAGCCCAGCTTCACCTAATCTGTAGTTGTACCTTTGATTTTTCCTGCCTAGGTGTAAAACCTTGTTTATCTCTATATTAAATTTCATGTTGTTGGATGCTATCAAGAATATTGTTGTTGTTTTTTTAAAAAAAAGTTTTATTGATTTTTTACAATAACAACCTTAATGCCTGATGTACAGTGTGTTGTCTTGGTTCATAATTTTTTAAGAAATAATAGTTAATTAACAGTAAATAATAGTTAATTTTTATATTTCCATAATTAGTATATCAGTTAATAATATATTTCCTTGTTCTTGTCTTCTCCCAATAGTATTCTCCTTCTTCATCATTAAACAAATATAATTTTTGATATTTGATATTTTCCATATATAAATAATTAAATAAAACATTTTCTTCTGTATTTATATCAACAATAATAACGTCAATATATAACATTTTTTTTTCTTATCAGCTTGTTATTTTCATAAAAGTCATCTTATTGATTCACTATATATCTTATTTTCATAAATCTTGTTTAAACTCAATTTCTCCATAATATTCAAACAATTCTTATCAATCATAATTTTCTCAATAATTAACATCTAAATATCCAAATTTTCCACTTAAATATATCATCCCAGTATTTTCATATTTCATATATTATAGAAATACTATACTTATCTATCATAACATTTACCTATAACATCTTTTCTAATCAATTTATATTTCACTTCTGTTTATAAAAAATGATTAAATCACTATATATCCTTTTTAAAAAATTCTTATTAAGCCTAATTTCCCCTCAGTATTTCAATCATTCCTTAATCCTAAATCTTTTCAAACTTAATTTGTCTTTAAAGTTCAAACTTTTCCTTCACTATCATCATCCCAATATTTTTACATTTTGTATCTTATCAAAAAATACTATGTTACTTATATCTCTTATCCCACTTATTCTAAAGCCCCTTTATAGCCAAAGTTATTTGTTTGTTTAGCCATATTCAAACAAGTGCTTGCTCAAATAATATTTCATCTGGTAGGGCAAATCAAGTCTCTTAAGCCCATGTCTAATCTTCTTCCTTTGCCAAATTGTTTTCCAAGTTAATATTTTTGACTTTTCAAATAGTTCTTGTATTTTTGTGGTGGTTGTTAGGCATAGAGGATATGTAATAGGTAAGATGTATAATTTTTGTCTCCCAAACAGTGATTCTCCTAACAGTGTCCATTTTATTACGTCTTCTTTCTTCTCAGGTTTATTTTGACGTTCTAATGCATTAAGTATCTATCTATCAAGAATATTGATAATTATGTTTTATTCATTCCTGTAATTTTTATTTGTACAGAAAAATACAGTATACCCTCATTTATTTTACCCTCATCAGCAGATTTAGCAGGTTGTTTTTAAATGGATTCCTTAAGGTGATCTGTTGCCTCATCTTTTCAAATGGCACATGGTTTGTTCCTTAACATTTCAATGTTGATCATTTAATTCCTCAAATATATATTTGATTGTGCAGAAAGTTTTGGAAAATAAGTTCTTTGTGGCAGCCTCTCAAATACTGGAATACTGCTATCATGTCACCCCTAGTCCTTCTTTTCTCTAGACTGGCCATACCCAATTACCGCAACCATTCTTCTTATGTTTTTCTCTTCAGGCCCTTAATTTTAGTTGCTCTTCTTTGCACTTTTCCCAAAGTCTCAACATCTCAAAACAAATAAATGTATATGTATATTTGTACATGTGTATATGTACAGTATATGCATATGTGTGGGTATTATATATTAAAAATGTGTCAGAGGTGCCATTAAATAATAGGTATGATATATAAACCTGCGAAGGAACTTCTTCAGGAAAAAATAATATCTGGGTAAGAAATGGAAGTATCCCATTAGCCCATTAGTCCAGAAGTTACTTGGATTTGCCAATCCTTCATTCCTCGGAATGCCAATATACTTCCTAGTACCTAGTTTGTTTGTCCATATCAAATGATGTCTGCTTCATATCCCCCTCTGGATGCCATTTCTTTGCATGCCATACCTCAGCCTTAGTTGAGGCAGATCCAGTTATTAGCACAATTATGTTCAGAGGAAGAGAGGTAGCCATTCCATTATTTCTGGGATTTGCAGATGTCTTTGGGGAATAAGCCTTATTCACCATGTGGATCAATGGTAACTCAACCACCTTATCTTGCTAGTTCTAAATAGCTTAGTAAGCTTTCTCTGGATGAGCAGAAAATTGCAGCAAATCTTTGCAGGAGAGAAGGAAGGAAGGAAGGAAGGAAGGAAGGAAGGAAGGAAGAAGGAAGGAAGGAAGGAAGAGGGAGGGAGGGAGGGAAGGGGGAGGGAGAAAGGAAGGAAGGAAGAAAGGATTGCACATAACAGTAAGGGAAAAAAGAATGCACACTTCAAACTGCATGAAATTGGCATACATATAGTGGTCATGACAAAGCCCATAAGTACAAAAAATGAATGCAGCACTGTAAGTAATTCAGACCTTCCCAATTCCAGAGAGAAAAGTGGATTTGCAAACTGAAAAAAACTAAGTTTCAGGATTAAATACTTTGATTTTATAATGAACTTTATATGTAAATGGATCATTCAAGGAAGCTATTGAAAATACAAATCCCAAAGGAAACTGCTTACTTGGTAGAAGAGCCCTGATGTGGTTTCTATGATTTTCTTGAACTCTATGCAAATCATTAATAATAGTTATTTTGTACCAGAAATATTGGAAATCGACAAAGTGCAAAGGCAAATCAGAGAACACGGAGAACTACGTTCTAGCTAAATCTAGCATCCGTTATCAGGACATTGGTCAATCCAGATATGATTCTCACTATTTTTACTGTTAAATAAGCTTGAGGTAATAAATAACTTATGACATTATCTGTAACAAATCACCCAGTAGCAGAAGAAATGTAAAGGAAACAGCACTAGGGGAAAACATTTTTGATATAGAAGCTTTGACTAAAAGCTTATTGTAGCATTCTGTCTATTATTTTTAAGGGTTCTTTTGCTTTTATCCACATAACAGCATTTGAAGAAAAAAAAAGTACTTGTAATATGTCCTTGAAGGCCATTGCAAATATTCTGTATAGGATGGTCTACATAATTCTTAAGCCATGCTAATTATAATAGATATATTTTCCTAAGCACTGTGTATTGAACTCCTGGCCGAGGACCAAATCTAGCCAAGTTCCTGGTGCTTCTAGAGCTTTGTGGCATTCTGGGGTACTAGTAAGTGTCATATCAGTCTCCTTCCATCCCCGCCAATGATCAAAGGGGTAAGTAACTGATACATTATGAAAGGTTATGGCACCCATCTAAGGGCTGAACAGCATAATACCAATTTGACAAGTATTGACTCTGAAACAACTTGTATTTGCTGAACTTCTAATGCTTTATGTACGTTCAAAGTCTGTATCTTCATGTTTTTCCTAACCCATCCAATTATATTTATCTTATCCTCTAAGTAAATGTATGGTCAAAGATTTATACAATTGAATCGTTTTTAAATCAGGAAAATAAAGGCAATCTGGGAAATAATAAACAACTGGAATTTTCCGGGTCAACATTTCTGAATAAGCTAACCTCCCTGTAGCCCAAGGCAACATGTAAATTAAGAAACAAGACAGACTAGATGTAATGGAGCATGTGCTTATTATATATTTACAATTCCATTTATCTTATATAAGCAGCTCAAGCTTTGTACCTCACAGGAATATTTAAAGGCAAAACCATACTGTAGTCTGATGCTATAAATATGTAGACAGGAAAAAAAGGTTCTGCAAAAAATAATTTTAAAAAGAAGGTTGTAGGGCCTAAGAAAGGTTCAGCTTTAATTGCTATATTGCTTTCTAATTGTTCTCATAGAAAAAGATGGGAAGTCAAAAGAATGGAAAACGCTCTCAGTTGAAAATGAAATGCTAACTAACTGGTTGGCATGGCAGCCATTCTCCATGCTGCCAAGTGAGCTATTAATATTCAGGACAGAGAGCAGGGATTCTGGCATTTGAAGTGTGCAGGACTAGATGAATTTATATCAAAACCATTTGATTTTTTTTTTTTAAAAAAACAAAGAACAAATGTACCCAAGTAAACAAAGATGGCTCCAGTGGTTCCTTGCTGCACCAAGAACCACATAAGATAGTCTATGCTTGTCAAGTAATAGAAATGGACAAAACTGACAGCATTCAGAAACACATGTCTACTTCCCACAGATCAATAAGTCAGAACATATTGTTCTCACTTAGATGGATATTGATAGAAACTATTATCCATGTACATGCATACAGATTATAAGAACCATTTACTGATTACTGGGATATTCATTAGGATGATCAAAGTAGGTGGTATAACATTACTTCAAACCCTCCAGGTATATTTATTTATTTTATTTCATTTTTATCCAGACTCTATTTACTTTACAAATAAATCAAAGTAGCAAACATACATAACACTCCTTCCTCCTCCTATTTTCCCCACCACAACAATCCTATGAGATTGGTTTGGCTGAGAGAGATGACTGGCTCAAAATCACCCAGCCAGCTTTTATGCTTAAGGTGGGACTAGAACTCACGGTCTCCTAGTTTCTAGGCCAGCATCTTAACCGTTGCACTACACTGGTTCTCTGAGAGATTGATATCAGAAGCAATCAAAATAAAGCTTCTTTGGATTACCCTGGAAAAATTCATTTGTATTCTTGTGGATAATTGTTTAAAATATATTTTAAATTTTTCAGTGTGCAATGGCAATAAAAAATACAAATTGCATGGTAGCAATTATTAAGAGATTGAAGATGAATTAAAGACTGACTATTGAAAATAAAGGGTGCAAGAAGGCTTCTCATGTAACAATAATTCTCCTTTTGCATTTTTTGACTTGACTCTATCTTCTGGGAGTCCCTCAGCGTTATATTACTGACATTAAGGATATGAAAGGCAGCAGTGGGGTGGATGGAATAACTTTATATTTCCATTTTGAATCAAATTCCATGTATATAACTCTATGCCCTGGCTTCATGCAGAATAAATCTACATTTTTGGAGCTGTCCTGTGATACCGCAACTAGAGGCACTCGATGAAATTGATTAGCAGCAGAATGAAGACTAACATAGATACTACATCTTCACATAATGCATAATTAACTTGCTAAATCTACTGACACAATTTGCAATGATAGCGTTGGTATAGATATTTTTAATTGGGACTTACACATAAAGGGTAGGTCCACTGAGACAATATAGCTAATTGGAATTTATGTGTTTAGAATCAATATACCACTAGATAATCAGGTTCTGGGGGATAAACAATAGGAAGGAACAACTGGCTTCAATTTCTGCAACAAAAAACGAGTTGGCTACTGTTGGAAACTGGAGGTCAAACCCAATGAACTTTTCATCTTCTCAACATATTTTAAAAAGACGGGTATTTTTCCCCAATTAGCCTAAAACCATAATCCAGTTTTTTTAGTGTGTGTTTGACTCACAAATATATTCTTCCATAGCAGAATTTTTTTTTTTTCAGACAGAGCTGTTACTTTTGTTTGAAAGGCTCTCATTCAATCACCTAAGTTTACTACATCAATTACATTCGACAAAAACATCTCTTTCTAAATACTGGTGGTGTCCATCTACTTTTAAGTCCTAAATTATTTCTGCTTATATTCCTGACAGTGCAAAATTAAAAAGCTTGTAAAAAAAGTGGGGGAATAAACTTTTGAGTGCTCGTTTGACTTATATATATATATATAATATATATTGTACATCTGGGAAAGCAATTATAGCTGGAGTTCAGTGGGCAATTTCCAGGCATAAGCCCGACTAATTGTAGTACATTTATCTCCAAAGACACAATATGGCATCATGTCAAATGCAAGTTCTCACTTAACAATGGCAATTGGAACTGCAAATTCGGTTGTAAAAAATGTCACATGACTCCATCACTTAGTTGTGCAATTGTTAAGTAAGGATTTGTAGGAAGTCAGCACCCCCCCCCAAAGGAATGAAATATTTTGGGGAATGTTAAAAAAAAGGCAGGATAGAATATTTCCACTGAAGGAGAAATGGAGACAGAAATCTTAACAAAGGCAGAAACAGCCCCAGTCTCCCTGCCTCAAGCACAAACCTGAGAAGGCAATCTATAGAAATGGAGATTTTGTAATCCATTCAGAAAGACTGGGCCCACCTATTCCTACACAAAACGCCTTCAGCCATAGCTCCCACAGAAGGTCAAAGCTGATGGGATTAGAAAAAGTAGAAAAACAAAGACTCTTAAAATCAACGTTTCCCACCCAGTTCCAAGGACAGAACATGACCTCCAACCCACAATGGGAGTCAGGCATCAATAATTAGAATACCAAAAGGGCACACTCAAACACAGGTCAAAGTACATTTCACAACAGCTATCTCAAACACAAAGTCCCAAAGAATGTACAAAACCCCTCCTACTCTCAACTCCATTTTGTCAGCTGTCCCAGAACTTCATACTGTTGTTGGTTTTGCTCATTGATAAACCTTCTTTCTTAAGCAGCCTCCATTTTATTCCTGGTTTGGAACTTGACCTGATTTTTCTTTCAACAGATTGCATGTCATTAAGTGAGGACCTCACAGGATCATGACTTGCAACATTCTGCCAGCTTCTAACAAGCAATATCAGTAGAGAAGCTAACAGAAAGTTGCAAGCCTGATCAGGGCAGGTGTTTATGTAGTAATTTGTAAGCAAGCCGGCAGTTGGATGAGTGTTACAGAATGTAGTTGGGTGGGGAGGAGGTTGTAGCACCATGAAGCAACTGCTGGTGGGTGGGACGTGGGTGCTGTGGACTGGTCCAACATGGCCCCGTGAGTAGGATGAGCACTATGTGGTGCCAGCAGGAGTACAGATGGGTGCTACAATGCAATACAAAAGGGCAGGACTGCTACACCACGGCATGACCTTGGCCAGGTGGGCATGCATTGCAGAGTTGTGAGTCATGCTGCAAACATGCCACAGTACAGAATATCAGATTCCTGGGATTTCTCAGGAGAAAAAGCAATACGAGCAAAACCAACTTGAAATCTTACTTGGTAGCTTCCCCTTTGACATTGCTTGTGGGAAGCCAGTTACTGTACCTGCCCTCCAGGTAAACCAGACAGTAAACATGACCAGATGAGCTAATTCTACTTTATTTTAAGATTACATTAACAGAATCTTGCAGGTCTGAAAGTACAAATCTCCCACCATCATCTTTTACCAACTAACCAATTAGGGTGGGTCCTTCCAGAGTTTTTTTCTCTGACAATCAAATCATTGGGGCTCCCTCCTCTCTTGTCTGTTTCCTAGGCACCATTTTTCCTTTCATTCCTCAAGGTCATTCTTACATACCATTACACTGGTAGGAAAAATCACAAATAGCAAATTACATGATTCTGGAATGTTACAACCATTGTAAGTGTGAGCTGATTGCCAATCAAGATCATGTGCAGGAGAAAAAATAGCAGAGCTAGGTGGAGAGGTAAAAAGAGAGATCAGCCCAGAATTGTTACACAGTCAAAAATGAACTAAGTCCAACCCACCTTTTTAGTTGCTGACCCTTGTCTAACTCTAACCAAGTACTTATTGTTAGTTGAGAGTATTCTTGTACATAGACTTTAGCAATAAATCAATTAATCTGAATGTTCACGTATGGACCTGGTTTTCCATGCCTGCTATCATATGACCACAGAAGTTATATGATAGCCGCAACTTTGAGGACCAGTTGTAAGTACCACTTGTTCAGCACCATCATGACTTTGAATAGTCATTGAATGAGGGGTCATTAACTGAGAACTGTTTTGCCAGGATAGCTACAAGGAAGAGAGCCAGTTTGGTGTAGTGGCTAAGATATTAGGCTAGAAACTGTAAACTGAGAGTTCTAGTCCCTAGGCACAAAGCTAGTTCAATAATTCCATAATAATAATATTTAAAACAGATATCAAGCTAGATTGTCCTTTGAAATATCAGGAAATTGTTACTTTTATTACATGTTTAAGTCAGCTTGAGTAACACTGCAATTTTTGCCAGCAGGCTTCTGGACCTAATTATTACTTATAAAGCTCTATATGGTTTATTATGCCCTTGTTGCCTTCAGGACTATCTTCAATAGGCAGAATCTGCCTACCCTAGACAATTGGACCAAGCAGAGGATGCTGTGGATCCCAATCCATTTACCCTTCAGGACACAGGTAAAATGAAATCCTCTCCTGCAGAATTTTAAGGGGGCAGAATGGAAGACCACAGGAGATTTTAAGATGTGTGGATTTAATGAACGTAACTTTTGTAAGCTACCAAGAACCATTTGGATAGGCTGCATACAAATAACTGTAAGAAAATGAATAAATAAATAGAACACTAATTGCATTTTAAAAGAATGATCATTAAAACTAAGGGGTATCCATTACAGCTTTTCACCGGAGATGAGTCCTGCCCCCTAGAATTGCACATGACTGGACAGGGAAACCTTTACATTTTTTGTTTAGAAGTTGTGGATTTTTCAAAAACAATTTCCCACAATTTCCCACACAATCCCCAAAACAGGAATCTTCAAACTCGGCCCTTTTATGACTCATGGACTTCGACTCCCAGAATTCCTCAGCCAGCATGCCTGCAGAAGCACATGCTTGTATACAATGGGGTGATGTGGTAGTGGGAGCTTGTCCTACTTCGAAGGCTTACCAATTTTCACTGCTTTTCAAATGTATCATGACTGGAACAGTTTGGGGGCATTGTTTTTCACAGAGCCAAATCAAGAATATTTATTGTGTGCTTGATTGTTCTGAATTCAGAGCACAATATTGACAAGGATCAAACAACCCTCTTAGAACTTTCTAGCAAATTATTCTTCTCTTTGAAGTCTACAGACAATCGTTTCCTATTGATTAATTTAATGACAAACTCCACAGATGAGTCAACTTGTTAATTTTAATAGCTAGTGCTTTTTTGGGAGAATATTCTCACAACTTGAAACAAAATAATGGTCCAAATAGAATTGCTGCTAGATAAAACAAGCAAACAAATGCCATTTTATAACTGTATATTATATTAGGAGAAAAGAGCTAATTGATAAATATAAGTAACTGTACGTGAGACTATTTTCTTGAACTCTAAATCTTCAATTTCCAAAAAGGTCTAAAACTCCCAAAGACTCCATTCCTATCTTTAAAAAAACATAGACACAATGTGAGTCTGAGGTTCTTTAAAAAATGATCCACTTAAATCTTATATTGAAAATATTGATCAGCCAAATTCTATATAATCTCCTTTGTGCTCGACAGAGCTTGATTTTTTGGCTTCATATTGGGGTAGGGAAGGTCAATGTATGGCCATTAGCTGATTCTGTCAATACACTAGGTGGTAAAAGGAAAAAGGGTTACAGAGATGAATTATGGGTTTATTATTATAGAAAAAGAAATTACTGGTGTCTTGCAGCTTGGCAAAAGTATATCATTAGTGCTGGAAATGACTTTCAGAAGTAGCCAGAGCCAATGCATTATAGATTAATGTCTTAAATAATTCCAGAAGGCTAGCCTTGGAAAGCTGTAGTTGTAGTAAAAACAACCAAGTCTCCAAGCATTTCAAGACTTTACAGTTTATACAAGCAAATGCTTCCTTAGACCATGAATCGACCTGACATAGATAAAGTGAAGGAGAAAGAAAAAGCCATCATCTGACACAGAATGGAAAAGTCTCAAGTAATCTTGGATTCATGAGATTCGTGAGAAAAATAGACATTTTAAAGGTTGGGAACTCTGTGATTTAAACTCATTCCCCCCTCCATGATGTAAGATGGAACCCTCTATGTTAGTAGCTAGCACTTTTCCTATAAAGGGCCAGATCCAGATCCCAATTTGCCACTAGGTCTACAGACCACGGAGCGTGGCAGCCATTGGATGGCACTAACCCACCAGCACGGGGGCCACCAATATGACACCGTATCCTTTTCCCTAATTCTTGGTTGGGGCCTGGCAATTTGTTATCCTCCTAGTCATCCATTCTCAACTTGCAGGCTGTACAAAAACAGCTGGTGGGGTGGATTTGGCCCATGGATTTAACAGATAAATCAGATAGGAAACACAACCTGATAAGCTAATTCTACTTTATTGTCAACTACATTAAAGGAATCTTGCAAATCTGAAAGTACAAATCTCCTGAGATACTAGGGAGGGTCCTTCCTGAGCTTCTGGATACTTTATTAAAATAATAGGATGCATGAGAACTGGAAAAATTGAAATGCATACAATAAGAACCCAAATACAAAAGAAGCAATATTGAGTCTCATAAATGACTTAGATGAGGGAATTGAAGGGAACTCATCGAATTTGCAGATGAACCAAACTGAAAGGAGTAGCCAACACCCCAGAAGACAAAATCAGGATGCAAAAAGATCTATTCTAGACAGACTTGAACAATGGGCCCTATCGAACAAAATGAGTTTCAATGTGGAGAAAAGCAAAGTTTTGCATTTAGGCAGGAAAAATCAAATGTATAAGTATAGATTGGGCAAGACCTGGCTCAAAAACAGTAACTGTGAGAGGGACCTTGGAGTCCTAGTGGACAATCACTTGACTATGAGCCAGCAGTGTGCAGCAGCAACCCAAAAAGCTAATACAATCCTGGGTTGTATAAACAGAGGCACAGAATCAAGATCACACGAAGTATTAATATCGCTTTATAAAACCTTAGTAAGACTACACCTAGAATACTGCAGCCAATTTTGATCACCATATCACAAAAAAGATGTTGAGAGTCTAGAAAAAAATCAAAGAACAACTAAGATGATCAAAGGCCTGGAAACTAAAACATACGAAAAACGGCTGCAGGACTTGGATTTGGCTAGTCTAAAGAAAAGAAGAAATAGGGGAGACATGATAGCAGTATTCCAGTATCGGAGGGGCTGCCACAAGGAAGACGGGGTCATTTTGTTCACCAGAGCACCAGAAGGCAGGACGAGAAACAATGGTTGGAAACTGACCAAAGAGAGAAGCAACCTGGAATTGGATTGGAATGCTGGAATTGGAATGCTGGGGCACAACAGATTTGGTATCCATGTGTGTCTGTGTTTAATCAGGAAAATAAAACAATTTTTCACACTTCATTTCTAATGACTTTGTAATAATAACCTTATCATAGAACTTAACATTTCTTCCAGATTCACAGCATCAAGGGAGCAAACATCCTTAGCTTGGAAATAGTATACTTCCTGTTAACACAAAGTGTTTCAGGTTCAGTCCCCTGCTGCAAGATCTGGAAAGATTACTGAAATGTAATTGTATTTTCCATACTTTCCCTAACTATTTCCAGCATGTAATCTGGATTTATAACAGTTTCCTGTTCCAACTTCTTTATTGTGTTCTCCACCATCACTCTAAGAGCTGTTTCCCAGTTATTCTCTGCTAGTTCAAACCTTTGAATACTTGAGCAAGTTTGCATTTTTTCCCCTTCTATATTCTTTCTTATCGGTGAACTGCAATGTAATATCTATTCTCAGCAATGGAGATGTCTATTTGGAGTGCCACAAAATATGTCTTTGTTCTCACCATTTTATACTGACTGGTATGTTAAACCAACCAATCCCCCTAGCTTCACTCCTCATTCCAAAGCAGTTATGATTAACTTTAAAAAGCATTTGTCCCAACATAGATCTTTAGAATATTCTCTGTTTAAATCCATCTAGAGCAGGAGTCCCCAATCCCCAGTCCGTGGACCAGTACTGGGCTGTGGCATGCCAACAACCAGTTCGCACAAACAAGCAAAGCCCCATCCGCAAGATGCAGGCAGCACACAAAACCACGCACCCTCCAGTTTGCAGAAAAACCTCTCTCCATGGAACAGGTCCCTGGTGCCCAAAAGGTTGGGGACCTCTGATCTAGTGCATGAAATAGCAGTTTATTTCTGATCATTTTCTGTTCCTTAGCTAATTTCCAGTGTAGAAGAGGACTCTCATCTAATAACTGCTAATTTGCTTAGGATTTTTTGACACTTGAAGGAAAGATCTACAGCAGGCATGTCAAACCTGCAACATCACGTGACATCGCGCAATGTATTGGAACGGTTTTGCCATTGCTGGCAATGGGGTGGGCGCAGCTTCCAGATGACACGTCTGGCCCACGGGCCAGCAGTTTGACACCCCTGATCTATAGGATGAACCTAGCCATTTCTTCTGATGATAATTTGAGATGACCTCAATGAACTCAACAGAACTTCTGAATAGACATTCATAAAATTGGGTTCTACGGTAGAGAAGAGAACCTGCTAGGACTTTTGACTTTATTTATTAATTTATTATTAATTTATTTATCCATCCTATTTCTAAACCGCCCATCTCAGTGAATTACGTAGACATACAGCAGCTGCTTGTTTATTTAAAAGATGTATATGGTCACACATCCTAAGAATACAATTCTGGGTAGCTTACAACATTAAAAACCAGAAAATAATTACAACAGTATAAAGCCCCTCTCCTCAGTTACAAACAACAGAACAATCCACAGGGCTCTCATATCACCCTATCCTAGATCCTAAGGGAAGAGGCAATTTTTTAGGGCCCTCTGTAAGCCTAAAAGGGTGGGGAATTGCCAGATCTTTACTGTGTGCCACAAAGTTACCTTAACAATATATTCAGAAGAATAGTCAAGAGGGAGTAGGCAGTCACCTTAACAACAGATTCAGAGGAGGAAATTGAGGCATTACAAGCCAGAACTCCTAAGATCCCCAAGATCTACACAGTCAAGAGACAGAAGAATTCTACACTTCTAAAGGCATCAACAGGATTGAGCCATTGGAAGAAAAAAAGACTGTAGAGGAGGTGACCGCGTGACTCCTTAAGAATCAGCCTTGAAACACTCTTACAAAGACAGAAAATTTAGATCTCTTTTACACAGTTAAGATTGCAAAAAAAAAAAAAATTACAACCAGCCTGTCTTCCATAGAAAATCTGTATATTGCACAGATATATAGAAGGGCTGAGAAGAAGGGCTGAGAAGATATCTGCAGACCCTCACATCCTGGACATAAACTGTTTTAACTCCTCCCCTTGGGATGGCCAAAACATGTAGACATAGGGATAGGGTTTTTTTTTTTCTCTCATGCCATCACTTTGCTCATTAATTGTCAACTAATTCTCAAGTTAACAAAATGTATTGATTTCTAAGTTTTTTTGTCTAATGTGTATGTATATTAACCCATAGAGTGTGATTGCAATATTATTATACATCCCTTTCATTATTTTTACTTCCCCCTTTGTTAGCTGAACACATTATTATCATCCTTGTCATCATCATTATTATATTGTGTTGTTTTGCAAGCACAGTGAGTGCTTCTGTACCAGGGACAAATTCCTTGTGGGTCTAACCACACTTGGCTGAATAAATAAAGGAAAGAAGTAGTAAATACATTGAATAAATGTGTTAATTGGCCTCATTCAGTTTGTACAAATTCAGTTTTTACAAATGCAGAATCTATCCACCAGCAATACTGAATATGCATGGGATATTTACTGCCATGCATTCACTGTAGATGCCATACTTCACAAACAGAAATAGTTCCAGTTGATGGCCTGTAGCCTGTACTTTTGGAAAAGCTGTACTGCATTATTCTTCCTTAGCTGCAATATTTTATAGCACAAATGCTTTCCAAATTCATATTATGTAGAGTGCATTGCAATAACCTCTAATTATATTATAACACTCCTAATTTGAGTTATCACAAGAAAGAAAAGATCCAACCTGATTTTATTGTGTATACGAGATTCAATACCTAGGCTAATAAAAAACCTTGGCCATGAACAAGGGCTATGCCTTTTGATATTGTCCCAACACTATGTGCTATCAAATTTTTGTTTTCCTTCAGCCTTTAATACTTTATTACACCAAGATTATTTTAAAGCATTTTTAGTCTAGCACTTCTTCACATACCTCAGATCCTGCATCTTCGTGGAATTGGCAAGCTTCACTCTTAACTGTACCATTGGAGTTGAATGCCATCCTGTTTTCCTACAAAGGTGAAACCAATTTTTCTTGCTCACTGACTCTGGAAGGTTAGGGAAAAATTTCCTTAGGGGGATTGTGACAGTAATGGATAATCCTTGACTCATTAATACTCAGAGGTGACTATAAATAATTGAACATATGTATTCCTTGACTTCACCATTACAAAAAATTTTAGGAATCTTGCCAGAGAGAAAACACTTCAACAGTTCTCTTTCTGTTGGAATGTAATTCTTTCCAAATTTCCTACTCTAGAGAACTGATTTTCTACCAACAGTTAACTCCATTTTGCCTAGGCTGGATTTCATCTTGTTCACCTTCATCCAACCTGTTAGCAAATTAGATCTTATTATTAGCATTTCTAAACTGTGTAATGGTTGAGATGTCATCTGTGCAGCAGTTGATCCAGTTTTATCTGAGGGCTTTTACAGAACAATACAAAAGAAGACACACGGATGATTTGTTTTTCATAATACTGAAATTTTGCTGGAAGATGTGATTCATCAGCTTTAAGGTTTAACATACTGTATAATCAAGAAAGAGAGACCCGGTTACAAAAGAAAGTAAGGGTTAATTCTATTTATGAAGCAGTAAGTAACCTACACATTCCAACCACAAGGGAGAAATGATCAAAGAGCAGGGGCTTTCTCTTGTGTCTATAATGAGGACAGTCAACCTTATGCTTCTTAAACGTATCAGACTGAAACTCCTCAATCCTTTGCTCTTCACTATGCTAGATGCAAAATCCAGAAATAGGAAAGATGCACTTTTTAAAAGCATCACTCTGAATGATAGCTGATCTTCAGGTAGACAATTAGTATTTTCCAAACAAAGCTTCATTGATAGAAGGAACAAACTATTTTGGGGCTGCTCTGCTCAAGGAATTTTTTTTATTAAATAACTTACACAACAGTGATTATTTTCCTCAGACAATTAGGACTGGCGGTAATACATAGTTAATGTTTGGTGATATGGTTGTTCCTGTCACACTATTTTCAGAAAAGCTGCCATACAGAGAATTAAGTCCTTCCTATGCTATCTTGAACTACCAAGGAAATCCAAACCATACAATTAGCGTCAGCAAGCTGATCCAACAATATGAGAAAAGCAGCACACTTAGAAAATACATGATCCTAATAATTTGCAATCCTAGGATGTTTTACATATCACTAAACTTTCAGGAATGCATTAATTATTGAGTAAAAATTTAGTTAGGCCTTTTGCTATACCTTAAATCAATTCTAATTCCCTAGTAATTCCATTTCCCTTTATGTTCTGTATTCCTTGGTTCTTTCAATTCCATAAAGAACCACTGCTGCCTGTCAATGACAATAGTAGTAATCTCTCTTTATATGGTATGTCTATGAAATGGATCCTGTTCCTGATTTTATGGTACAGATATTGTCAAATATTGTTGGGTTCATACATTTAAAAGAAGGCACGGTTTGCTTTACCATGCGTTACCAAATTAAACTACTTTTGGTTTCATTGTAACCATGGCTTACTAATTATAGTAACTGACTTCATATAACAAGCCACACAAAAAATGTAATCCTACCAATTATGACATAATATTGTTATAATTCATCACACGGACAGCCAGCTGTTTAGATTAGATTTGGTATTATTCTCCACCTATGGAGTCCTTCCCAAAGACTTGGGATAGGCAAATGTTTTTGTTTAATAATATTAAAGGAATAGATGCAAGATGTAAGCTGTTCCAAGTAAAGCTACGTTTGTAATTGACTGATGATGATTTTGTCAAGATCAGTGGTGTTCAAGTAGTGATCCAGATGTTTTAGAATTGCATCCTAGCTACTTATTACTATTGGTGTTACCTTTGTGTTATTTTTCATTGTCACCCTTTATTTATGTTTATTAGGGTTAATCATAAATTCAGCCAGATATTAGATCAGCTTTGGCATTTTTATTCATTATTAAATTATTTTCAAGATCTGGGATAGGCAAATGTTGATAGTGATAGAGATATTGCAAGCTGTAACCTTCCAGGTAAAGCTGCTTTTTGAAACTGGCTGATGATTATTTTGTCAGTGCCAATGGTATTTATTATTATTATTATTATTATTATTATTATTATTATTATTATTATTATTATTATTATTATTATTGGATGGGTGCCAACAGGCTCAAGCTCAACCCCGACAAGACGGAGTGGCTATGGGTTCTGCCTCCCAAGGATAATTCAATCTATCCGTCCATCAGCCTGGGGGGGGAGCTTTTGACCCCCTCGGAGAAGGTCCGCAACTTGGGCGTCCTCCTCGATCCACAGCTAAATTTGGAACATCATTTTTCGGCTGTGGCGAGGAGGACATTTGCCCAGGTTCGCCTGGTGCATCAGTTGCAGCCCTATTTGGACCGGGAGTCTCTTCTCACAGTCACTCATGCCCTTATCACCTCGAGGCTCGACTACTGCAATGCTCTCTACATGGGGCTACCTTTGAAAAACGTTCGGAGACTTCAGGTAATGCAGAATGCAGCCGCGCGAGCAGTGTTGGGCTTGCCCAGAAATGCCCACATTTCAGCATCACTCCGCGAGCTGCATTGGCTGCCAATTGGTCTCCGAACCCAATTCAAAGTGTTGGTTATGACCTATAAAGCCCTACATGGCATCGGACCAGGTTACTTACGGGACCGTCTGCTGCCCCATGAATCCCAGCGGCCAGTTAGGGCCCACAGAGTCGGCCTTCTCCAGGTCCCGTCAGCCAGACAGTGTCACCTGGCGGGGCCTAGGGGAAGAGCCTTCTCTGTTGCGGCCCCAGCCCTCTGGAACCAACTTCCCCCGGAGATCCGTGTTGCCCCCACCCTCTCCGCCTTTCGTAAATTACTCAAAACACACCTCTGCCGGCAGGCCTGGGGTAGTTAACATCTTGCCCCAAGCCAGTGTATGTCTGTGTGTATGCTGAATGATTGGTTTTTTAAAAAAATTAAGAGGTTTTATATTTACATGTATTTTATATGTTGATTTCTACTGTGTTGTGAGCCGCCCTGAGTTCTCCGGAATAGGGCGGCATAGAAATCGAATAAATAATAATAATAATAATTATTATTATTATTATTATTATTATTATTATTATTATTATTATTATTATTATTATTATTATTATTATTATTATTATTATTATTATTATTATTATTATTATTATTATTATTATTATTATTATTATTATTATTATTAGTGCATAAGAATGTGAAGTCATGGCTGGCTGTTCTTTAGCTAGTCTTGGTCTTCACACACACCAAATTCTTACCAAAAACCTAGGATGTCATAATGTATCAGCATAGTTTATGTGCAGTTCCAAGCTGTGTGACCTTTTGTAATTGATAGACATTTTGTCAAAGCACAACTTTCCTAAGTACCATCCAACATTTTTTGGCATGGCACTTAGTGTACCAATAACCACTGGAACCACCACATCTCATTTATGACATTATCTGTCAATTTCTATTTTCAGATCGTATTATTTTATTATCTTCTTCAATTCCTTGTCTTCTATTCTATTTCCTGGTATTGTCACATACATTATCCACATTTTCTTCTTTTCAACCAGTTAAATCTGGTGTGTTTTCAGCCAAGATTTTATCAATTTCTATTCAGAAATCCCACAATATTTTAACTTGTGTTCCCAAGTTTTCCTTACTGGCACATGATATTACACAAGCTGAGTACATGATCTATTTTGTCTTTGGACATTCTGCACTTGGAATCATTTGACTTTTTTAAAAAAAAATAAATAAATCTGGCCTCAGTTGCATTAGTGTGAATGGCTTGCTCTTGAGCAGCCAATATCAAGACTAGTTTCTTTGTTTTTTTTAATGTTCCAGGTGTAAGCCATTGCCAAGTTTTATCTTTATCCAATTTCCCCTTGATGATTTGTAGAAGTCGACCATGTAATGCTTTTCCTTGCCAGAATTCTGTTCCTGTTTTGTTTTTGTTTTTTACATTATTTTGATATTTTTTATTTTGCTTTGCTTTCTGTACATTCATTAAGTTCCAGTTTTTAACTTAATTCAATCCTTTTCTTTGGCTGTCTTTTATGCAATCAGTCAATTCATGCTTTTCTTCTTCAACAGTTTGTTTGGCTTTTAGTAAACCTTGTCTCCAATTCTGTGGGGCAAGCATGATTTATTAATATCACTATGGAGATACTTTCTTGTTTTTAGTCTGAGCTGTCTAGTTCAGCTTATGTCCATAAATAATTCCACCAGGTATGGCCCAGACATTGTTGGCTTTGATGGTGTTTCAACCATTCAGTTTTTCTGTAGCATTTTTCTCACTCTTTGCGTGTATATTTTACTAATCACATTTTTAAATTTTGCATGCCTGTATAGTGCCCAGATACTTGTAGACTTCATCCTGATGGCTTCTCAAGTTTGGGCATTCAGAATTTTAATTCATTACTCTTTGTGATTTTATCCCAATTTATGCTTCTGTGGTACATTCCTCTAAGTCTAATTCCATTGCTATATTTGTGCTAAGAATTCTTATATATTTTTTTTCAGTAAGTGGATTTCAGTTTCTGATTTTTCCATAAAGCTTCGGATCATCCATATGAAACAAATGTGAGTTTTTATTAACATTGTTTGCTCTTCTCTTTCCAAAACTGGATTATTTCCTTTTTGTTTTGTTTTCCAGTTTCAGAATATTTATTGCAAATTATACTTTGGTAGAATTGCCTATTGTTATAATTATTATTACTATCTTCAAAGGGTAGAAGATCTCTCTGTTTTATAGAAAATGTGGCCTCCAAATGTGCAAAAATTTTCCTTGCAATAAATTTTTTCCCAGTCTACTTATATTTTTCTTCAGGTCTAGAAATGAACATATATTCATATTCATCTTCACTTCAATTTTCAATTTTTCTTACTCAAATGCATTTTATCTCATTTACATGTTTGAGGTATTTCAAAGATAACATACAAAAAATCATATTAATTTTAGTGCATATTTTTCTTCATATACACATTTCATTTGTTCTTTTTCTAATATAGCAGTTTTCCATAATGCAAGACACCTGAGTGCATTATTTTCCATAATATATTCATTTCTAATATAGTGTACCAGTTGCCTGGAGCACTGAAAATGCAGAGATAGCTCCAGTTGGATAAATTTTCATCTGGTGGTGGCATGCAAGTTCTCCTTCTAACATTACATACTATAATGAAAGCACACAAATGGAAGCATGATTAATTACTGGGCAAAAAGTTGTAAATTAATCATCCAAAAGTATATATTTAAAGACAATTTCCCCTAAACGATTATTCATGCTTTCAAGAGTTATAGCTGTTTTGTTTTGTTGGTTAGAAAAGCAGTTCTGAGCTCATCCTAAATTAAATCTCTTGTGCGCAGCAAAGACTTAATTGCTCAATAAATGCCAAAGAAGAAATGAACAAGAAATCTTTGGTGATGTTTCAGGAGTCCATTTCCCCCATTACTGCACTGGTATGCTATATTATTTTATACATTATATTAGAAAAAGTATGTATGTATGAGTCTCTGTGTGTTTGTGCATCTGTATGTACAAATATACACAGAGCCTTGAATTGACTTCCAGTGTAGTCTTCCAGTCCCCCTGAGTTCTTGAGTCCTTAGTGACCTATTGACTTTGTAGAGTGGCAGACATTTACAGATCCATGGGTGTTACATTGAATTGTAGGTTTTCCTATACTGTGTGTCTGACACTCTACTGGAAAACCTACAGTTCAAAGTCACACCCATGGATCTGTAAATGCCTGGCACTGTCAACGCTGCTAACAATGGATGTTCCACCTCTGACAACTAGTGGATATCGCAGCCATTTTATCTATTTTACTTTTTTCTCCTACTTAGAAACAAGTGTGGAATGGGGGAGTTGGGGTGAATGCTTGAGTTCAGCTAGCCATAATAATAACTGCTGCTTATGGGAATCCAAGGATGACTTGATAAAGTTTTGGCAGGCTGAGGAGCTAGAGTGAAAGCCCCCGTTTCAGGCTAATTGGAGAATGCGATTTATGACTGCTCATTAGGGGAGGGAATTGCAACTTGTTACTTTGTGTGGGGTGGGAAGTGAAACTAGATTTGGGTCCAACTATGTAGTGCCAATACTTTGTCTCCTGAATAAAATATTATTTGAGGATTAATCTTTGCCTTGAAGTTGTTTTTTGGGTTTCATCTATTGGAACCATGACAGGCACTATATGAAGTCAATAGGCCACTAAGGACTCAAGAATTCAGGGGGACTGGAAGTTTACAATGGAAGTCAAGACAGCTTACAAAAGTGGCCATCAAGTGCAGCATATACCAAGGTTATGCACTGTCCCCACTGCTGTTCTATGAAGACTTGAACCCCTCAGCCAGATAATCACAAGGACTGGATACAGATATAGGTTCAAGACTTCAGCTACCATCACCCACCTTTTCTACATGGATGACATCAAGCTGCATGCTAAGAGTGAATGATCTATCGACTAGCTGATCCATATGACATAGATCTATAGTGAGGATGTTGGGGTGTCATTCAAACTGGAGAAGGATGGCCACATAAATAGAGGAAATGTATTTAAGACTGATGAACTACCAGCAGGCCACATGGCACAGATACAAACCGCCTACAAGCACCTTGGTATCCCATAGACACATGAGAACCATAGAGAGGAAGCAAGGAAAGCAGTAACATCCAAATACCATCAAAGGATAAGGCAGGTCCTGAAGAGCCAAATCAATGGGAAGAACAAGATCAATTCCATCAATACATATGCCTGCTAGTCATCAGATACCTTACCAGTATAGTGAGTGGGCCAAAAGAGGGCATGGAGCTTGCTGATATAAAGACTTGGATGCTTTTCACAATGTACAGAGATTTGCACCCCAAAATACCCAAAGACTGAACAGCAGCTGGAAAGAGGACAGTTGGGGTCTGATGAGTGTCAAAGCTACTATCCTGGATGAAACTCAGATCATTCAGGAATGCATCAGTAAGATGACAACCAAAAATGAATTGCCAAGAAATTATCTGAAATTGCAGCCAACCTGGAGGAAGATCAAGCAGAGGAAGTGCCACGGCATGGTAAGAATATATGTGTGATTAGGGTTAGGGTGATAGACTGTGATTCCTAAGCTGGGAATGTGTCTCTGTCTGATCTCAAAAACAATATCAGACTCTCTATCCAGAAGAGTGCAATGCTAAGAGACTGCGCTGAATTGTCAAACTCCCAGGTAGAGGGCTTGAGAGTGAGGAAGGTTCACCCACTGGGATGACAAGGATTTTTTTTTTATTACTGTACAGCATTTAAGGATGAATCACAGATCTTTTGGGGCTTGTACATGGAAAGGAGTTAGTTAGAACTAGCTGTCATTTTACCTGAAGAATCAACAGTTTGTCCAAGCAAAGCAGAGAGTAAAATCCAGAGCACAGTCTAGTAGTGTTCCAGCTTTGTATGCACAATACACGTGGCCTGGATCAGGAGTTCTGTAAAACTGGAGTGCTATCAGAACCCGTACCTATTCTGCAGGATAAAAAGTTAGTTACTTTGAATGGACTATCCCGATGGCTTGCAAAGCTATGGTGCCATCAAAACAGATTCCTGCTGAATCTGAACTTTCCCAGGTAGCAAAATCTATAGCCTTGTCATCTATCAAAATCAAGTGTCAATCACAGGAATACTGTGACTGGGGAAATTTTTTCTCTTGATTAGTAACCTCTGGGGTGGTATCTACTATACTGGCAATTGTTGAAATGATTATGGAAATGAAGTTTAGTACTCATGACATTCACTGTTTGTCCTTTAGTTTTAGGTGTGTAACCTTTACAAATCAAGAAGAATTCTGTGGGATGGTAAAAGACAAGCTGAAAGATGTCCAATGTACTGACAGCACTGATAAAAGTAAGTCTAAATCAAGAAAGTTTGATAAAAGTTACATATCAGTTGGTTTCACAAGTATTTTTGTTACTGAAGCAAAACATCCTTAATCTGTTATTCTTTTTTGGGGGGGGAAACCCTGTCTCCTGAGGGCATGAAGTCAACCAAACTAAAAAGACATTTGCAAACAAATCATGCATATTTTGTTAACAAACCGCAAGATTTTATCATGTAAATAATAAATGAAATTAAGCAACAAAAACATGAAGTTATTTAAATATGACTATTCTTCAAAATAATCTTATCTGTTTGCATAAAGAATTGCCTGGTACAAAAAAGCAAAGCAAAACAAAGCAATTGGAGAAAAAAAATTATTCTGGAAGTTAATGATATGGCTACAATATGTTAGAGATATTTCATGCCAAACAGCTTTTAGACACCGACTTTATTTTCTGTACAATCAAATATATATTTGGAGAATTAAATGATCAACATTGAAATGTTAAGGAACAAACCATGTGCCATTTGAAAAGATGAGGCAACAGATCACATTAAGGAATTCATTTAAAACAACCTGCTAAATCTGCTGATAAGGATACAATAAATGAGGATATACTGTATTTTTATGTAAAAATAAAAATTACAGGAATGAATAAAACATAATTATCAATATTCTTGATAGATACAATGGGCCCTACCCAACAACATGAAATTTAATATAGAGAAAAGGTTTTACACCTAGGCAGAAAAAAAATCAAAGATACAAGTACAGATTAGGCAAAACCTTGCTCAAAAACAGTAACTATGAGAGAGACCTTGGAGTCCTAGTGGACAATTACTTAAATATGAGCCAGCAATGTGTGCCAGCAGCCAAAAAAGCTAATACAATCCTAATACAGAGGCATAGAATCAAGTTTACATGAAGTATTAGAACCGCTTAATAAAGCCTTAGTAAGACCAGACTTGGAATACTGCATCCAGTTTTGGTTACCACATTGCAAAAAAGAAGTTCAGATTTTGGAAAAAGTGCAAAAAAGAGCATCTAAGACGAATAAGCATATGGAGACTAAAACATACAAGGAACAGTTGCAAGAATTGGGTATGGCCAGTGTAGAGAAAAGAAGGACATGGGGGGGGTATGATAATAGTATTCCAGTATTTGAGGGGCTGCCACAAAGAAGAGGGAGTCAACTTATTTTCCAAAGCACCAGAGGGCAAGACAATTGTCAATGGATGGAAACTAATCAAGGAGAAAAGCAACCTGGGATTAAAGAGGAACTTTCTAACAGCGAGGACAATTAACTAGTGGAACAGCTTGCCATCAGAAATTGTGGGTGCTTCATCACTGGAGATTTTTTAAGAAAAAACTGGACAACCACTTATCTGACATGGTATGGGGTCTCCTGCTTGAGCAGGGGGTTGGACTACAAGATCTTCAAGGTCCCTTCCAGCTGTCTTTTGATTGATATATATTAATGCATAATTTTTAAAATGCTGAAATTGTATAGGGATATTCTTGTAGCAAGTTCTGTGACAGAACTTCTCATTTTCATTTTCAGAAATTGTTTGGACACACTCTAGAACAGTGGTCCCCAACCCCTGGGCCACGGCCTGTTTGAAACCGGGCCACACAAGTGATGGGCAAGCATGTGTGCCGAAGTTCCACTCACACGAGCAGTGGGCTCTTGCACTCGCACGTAAAGTTCTACTCACATGAGTGGAGCAGAGGGGGCTTGTGTTCATGCATGAAGCTCCACTTGCACAAGCGCTCTCTTTTTTATTTTTATTTATTTTTTAATATTTTTTTATTTAGCATATAAAATACAAAGAAAAATAGAAATAGGGGATTAAGGGAGGGAAAAGGAAAGGGGAAGAGAAGGTGTGAGGTACAAAGGAAAAGAAAAAAAAGGTGTTGACTTCTGACTCTTTTTAGCACAGTAGAAAGTAAAAGCACTCTAGCTTCAACTTTTTGTTTTTTACATTTTTGTTTTTACACATCATTATATAACTAGCCATTTCTATAACAGCAAATTTATCTAATTGACAAAACCAAATTTAAATATACATTTTTTTATCACAAGCACAAAATCCAGAAGTATCCAAATGAAAAACATACTCAAATATATTCTCCTCTTTAAATGGAACGATCAATTTAACCGTTCCTGCTTTACCTTGCTGTGGAAATAGTATGTTTCTATTTGCTCCTACTAATCTTTGTAAACTATCACCATTTCTATTAACAAAGTTAACTGTATACTTTCTCAAATTCTTTGATCTTACTGAGAAAAGTACATCCTCCCCCCCTTTTTAAAATAAAAATAAAAATGCTGAACTTTCTTTAAGTACTTTTCTAAAATCAAAAGTTTCTAATACTTTTTTTTCTTTAGCTTCTTTTTTTTTTAAGTTTCCACATTTAATTTCAGAGAACTGTCAGAGAAGGGGAGGAATTGATGACTCAGAGTCTCAGTCCCACAACTATACTGCACCTTCCTTTGCAATTAGTTCAAGAAATTTAAGGGCTTGGTTTGAGGACTGACCTGTCCATTTAACACGATATGAGAAATCACTTTCTTCAAATGTTCTTACAGGTAATCCTTGACTTATGACCACATTTGAGCCCAATTTTTCTGTTGCTAAGCAAGGCAGTGGTTAAGTGAATTTTGACCCATTTTACAACCTTTCTTGCCATAGTTGTTAAGTGTTTTTTTTCTTTAGCTTCTTCTACAGGCTTTGAATTTCAATATTGAATTTAGCTCCCACCCTCCAAACTGTCCTTATAGAATAGTATCTTTTTTCCCCTTCCTCTTATAAACATTCTTTTTATAACACAAAGTTTTCTTTAAACTAGTGCATCAGGGATGTCAAACTCGTGACGTCATGTGATGTTGCGCAATGTATTGGGCTGGTTTTGCCATTGCCGGCAATGGGGTGGACGCGGCTTCAGTATGATGAAATCGGTCCACAGGCCAGCAGTTTGACACCCCTGTAGTACATCATTTTCTTTAGCTTTCTCTTACTACAATTACTCTCAAATACATTTTCAAAAACATTTTACATACTTTAAAATCATTTTCAGATTTTTGATTAAAACTTTCTTTCAGTTATAAGTATCAAACAAAGAAAAATCCACCCTAGACCCAATTCTCTTAATAAGAGTAGTCTCAAATAGATTTTCAATAACATTTGCCTACTTTAAAAGTTACTTAAGCATTATGTGTGTGTGTCTGTGTGTGTGTGTGTGTGTGTAAAAGATTACATTTTCAAATTTTGAATTGAACCTTTCTTTCAATTACACATATTGAACAAAGAAAAGTCCATCCTGATTTCAGTTGTCTTATTAAGTTTAGGTCACTCCTTCCTGCTTATCTTCATAGAATAAAATCTTTTTCTTGTCTAGAAATTTTACCCAGGAGTTTCTTTTTATCGTGGAATCCTCAGCCTTGTTAATATCCTTAAAGAGATGGTCCCAAATTTGTCTTTTTTCTCCGTGGTCTTCTTTGAGTTGTGTTGTGAGTTTTATATTAACACCATAATAGTAAAAGTTAGTATCAGGTTCTTCCAAAACTGTAAAGCACTGCTCTGCATTTTTTGCCTTTTCAACTACTTATGAAGTTACAGCTATTTGTGAAATTGCCTTTGTAGTATCATAGCATTCTCCACATGTTTGGATTTCAGTAAATTGAGAAGATTTTTTGTCATACTTAGAGCGCAGCTGGTCAACAAATTGGTCAACAAATTGGCAAATTTTGTTTAAAGACTTTTCAAGAATACCTCTAATACTCTATTCGTCCACCTTGGCTTCCACTTTTAGTCAGGATCAGAAAATTTTTGCCACCCAAGCAGAGAAAGCCAAGCTACAAATTAGTACAATATTAAACTAAAATCACAGCCTTCATGCTTTATATGTCTCCGTCAGCTTTTTTTCTTTCTTCACCACACTTCCTTATTTGACTTGCCTTAACAGCCCCTTGTTATTTAAGACAAAGAGAAATCCCTAAAATGGTGTGAGTCTTCAAAAAGACACAGCAGACTAAAAAGAGCCTCTTTTTAAATTAGCTTGAAAAGAATAATAGTCTTTGAAGGTGATTAAGAAGGGAAAGACACAACTTATTATCTGTTTGAAAGTTGGATTTCAAACATTGGCTTTTTCAAACTTGAACAGATTACAGCCCCTCCCCCAGCTTTTGGCATGCAGATTGCTTCAGATGATTCCAGAAGCTGCCTGCCGACTTGCAGCTCTTTTGGAGGGTTCTGAGGGAAAGTTCTTCAACCCACACTGACCGGGTGGGTCTTAAAAACTGAAGGAATACCAGCCCCTTCAGTTAAAAGGTTGAAGAGCTGTACCCCAGAAAGAAATCCTTCAGAGATCTCTCCCCAGGAATGATAACCAGTTGGCCATCTTCCCAAAAATTGCACAAGCACTCTCCCCTCATATGAGTGGAGTTTTGCATGTGAGCACAAATGCCCTCTGCTCACATGTGAATCTCCATTTGTGTGAGTGGAGGGCATACACACACACCACTCAGACTAATGGAGATGTGCACATGCGCACATGTGCCTGCTACTTTCATGCCCCCCCACCAAAGTGAAAAGGTTGGGGAATGCTACTCTATAATGCAGATAATCTGTTCTTTTGAAAGAGTTGGACCTAATTATAAACATTTAGAACTATGCAAAAATCAGGTCCGGAACTCAAAGATGTTTGCAAAGTTTTGTGAAAAGATGAACACCCTCCTTTAGTATTAAACTGGGAGTGAAGATTGCTGTTTAACAGCAACATTTTGACTAGTGTTTTAAAACTGAGAAATGAACTTTCTCACCATTTAAAGATAGGTGAATCCCACAAGTGTAATTTCAATAGGCAGTTAGCATATTTAAGTAATGTTTTTGATAAGCTGAACATTCACACTACCTCACATTCACACTGCCTCACACTACCTCATATTTTTTCTTTAGTTCAGTGACAAATTAAAATAACTTTTTAGAAAAATTTAACTGTGGAAAATGAAAATGGAAATATAAAAAAAATAAACAATAACCTGAGACAATAGCAAGCCAATTACTGAAGACATGAAGATCTTTTAAGTCACTTTATTTCAGAAATCCTTTCAGTGCTGATCCAATAACTGGCACACTGATCACTACCAAAAAAGAGCAGTTCACTGAAATATCTTCTGATTCTTTTTGAAATTAAAACTCCCAATGAAATATTTCCTTGAATTTTGGATCAATGGGAAGAACAGGTAGAAAGAATGAAGAGACATTACTTCCATTTGCAGCATTCTATTTGTGTGCCTCAGAATTTTTTTTTACAGTTCCTGCTCTAAGCAGCAAATATTTCCCCAAAGCAAATATGGAATGAGAAATGGAAGTGACTATCAAGAATTTTTGCTATATAGATTGCAATTTAATTATCAAAGGAAATTGGTGTATTTATCTCTTCTCAACCCTAACTTCAACCTGAATTTGGAGTTACCTGTAAGTTGTGCAGCTATATAAATTTGTTTAATAAATAAACTGTGATGAAGGTGGGAGAATGGTGTCATACCATTGTTTGTTTGTTTGTTTATTTATTTATTAAATTTGTTTGCTGCCTATTTTGCTGCAAAGCAATTTTTGATTTTAAATAGTTGCTGCACACGAACTTTGAGAACCTATAATTTCAGACATTGCTTGTTATTATCAATATGTGTGACACTGCTTTTAGTGATATTTAGTTATTAGTAGACTTATCTCATATTAATGCTTGATGATTCAGAGCATAAAAATCAAAGAGGTGGGAGTTTTAAGAAATGACAATTGAACATAGGAGAATTTTAAAATTGCTTTTTCAATTATGTTAGAGATATATTAGAGATATAATGCAAAGTCCTTTGAATCCAGAAATATATGAATAGTTTGAAGCATTTATGTGTATCTGAGAGCAGTTCTAAGAGCATGAATCTGACCCAAACAGGATTAGTGAAGCAGGTTTAACAGCTACTATATAGGAGGAGATTTATTTACAAGAATGCATTATACAGATGGACAAATCGTAGCAGATAGCTAATTGAATTCTACCTTCATGTTTTCGTTGTATGTATACCTGGCCTGAGAAGAAATTAGCAATCTATTAAATGAAGAATTGACAGACAGATAGACAAAGAGGAGACATTTAGTAAATCCTTAACTCTCTGTCTACATTCTACTACTGTCTTGTGGCCAGTAGATAAGGTGGTGAAGAGTCAATGCACTCCTATATAATCAGTGTGTTCTTTATTATACTTTCAAAAAAAACCCATGGTTGCCTATTTCCAGTTAAATCAGAGTCAGCACCCAAAAATATACTCTTCAGTGCAGGCATCCTCAGAAGGTGGTTCCTGAGTCTGAGTTATCATAGTGGGTTGGAATTGGGAGAGTTGGTCACGATCCATTTGTTTTCACAGTCTGGACCACTTCTGAACCATATGATTCATTCTGCGTCATCAGTAACAAAATTCTGCCCACACAATAGGGAACATATATTTTAGGATTGGTGGGTACATAGTTAGAAAAGACTCATGGGAGATTATTTCATTATATGATTACTCTAGCAGGCTTATTATATACTCAAAGATGGAAATATTCAACACTACCCATCGTGGTTGGTGAAATTGACTGAACGTGCAGAGATGTCGAATTCACTTCTTTGATTAGAGAAACATCATTATTGATATTTCATCAATATTACTATGGTCTCTCTCTCTCTCTCTCTCTCTCTCTCTCTCTCTCTCTCTCTATCTATCTATCTATCTATCTATCTATCTATCTATCTATCTATCTATCTATCTATCTATCTATCTATCTGTTATGTCTGGCCCTTCTCAGCTTAGTAAAATCCACAGTAGTATGTCTTTAAGAGTTTTATTTAACACATTTCAAGAGATTCATTGCAAAGCAAGCTGCTGGCATTTTGTTGGCCGGAACGGCCAATTCTGATTTATTTACATTCTCTCCCTCCCTTCCAATTAACTCACTCTTTATCTGTAAAGTTGTCCAAGAGCTCATTAATCTTCCGTAGAGTCCAAAACCACCAGAAAACTAAGTTCAAGCGAACTGGGCAAGGCATCAAGCTACTCCTTGATAGTAACGTTGCTCGTGACAAAGAATTAGTCCCTCCTTTATCTTCTAATATAGTTTCCGATACGTCACTTCCCCCATTACTTCCTTTTTCCACGTAACTGACACCTCCGCCTATCAAACCTTCGGAATCTCGGATCAAGCCATCTCTCTTCCTGTTCCAAATCTGACTCATCATTTTGAGAGTCTGAGTCAGACTGCATACAAATCTCCTCATTATCCAGCTCGGCTGCCGGGAGGGGAAAACACCCAGAGGGGCCTGGTTGTTCTTCATCATCTGACATTTCCCCAGCTGGTCTAGAGACACTCACAACACTATCCCCCCCACAGGCCCCTCCCCCAGGGTCCGTCGTATGGGATGTGGTTTGTAGGGAAACGCAGTATGAAAATCCCAAATTAACTCAGGAGCCTCAATATCATGAGCATCTACCCAACAGCCAGCGGCTGGCCCACCCCCGGTCCAATCAACCAAATATTGGAAGCGGTCGTTGAGCCATCGGGAATCTCGGATGCCGGACACCTCCAACCGGGAAACAGGAACGTGAGCACGGCGAGCTGTCGGGCCCGGAGCAGGAGGTCGAAGCGGAGAGTCAGGGTTGACAGGAACAAGCAAGGAGCGATGAAACACGGGATGTACACGAAGAGACCTAGGCAAAGTCAAACGATAGGTCACCGGATTGATGACCGTCTCCACAGGAAAAGGACCCAGGAAAAGTTGATCAAGCTTGCGGTGAATTCGCCCTGGAAACAAGTACTTGGTGGAGAGCCAAACCCGATCTCCAACAGCTAACGCCGGCGTGTTGCGACGAGAGCGGTCTGCAACCCTCTTGTAGTCTTCCTTGGCCTTAGTCAAGTGGTGCTTAACCATCTCTTGGACTGACTGGAGCTCGGATAAATAGTCCTCTGCAACTGGAACTGGAGAATCGAGGAGCGTGAGCGGGAAAAATCTGGGATGATAGCCGTAGTTGGCAAAAAACGGAGTGGTCTGAGTGGAAGTGTGCTGAGAATTGTTGAAAGCGAATTCGGCCACGGAGAGATATTTGGACCAATCGTTCTGTTGGTCGTTGATGAAACAACGCAAATACTGCTCCAGGATGCCAATCACTTTCTCTGTACCCCCATCAGTCTCTGGGTGATGCGTGGAGGCTAGATTAACTTGGACTTGAAGCGCAGACATGAGTTCTCTCCAGAACTCCGAGGTGAACTGGGTGCCTCGGTCGGACACTATTTTGTCAGGCAAACCGTGTAGCCGGAAGATATGTTGAATGAACAGCTGAGCAGTGACCTTGGCTGTCGGTATTCTTCGGCAAGGAATGAAATGTGCCATCTTGGTCAGCATGTCCACCACTACAAAGACAACGGTGTAGCCGGCAGAAACAGGTAGACAAGTCAAGAAGTCCATGGAAATAGCCCCCCAGGGTCTCTCCGGCGTGGGCAAAGGCTGTAATAATCCCGGAGGGGCTCCTGTGGCATGTTTTGCCTGACGGCACCGTACACAGGAATTCACATAAGACTGAACATCATGGCGAAGTCTGGGCCACCAAAAAGTCCGAGACACTAAGTGGAGAGTCTTAAAGAAACCAAAATGACCTGCCGCAGGGTTTTCATGGCATTGAGTCAGGATGAGACCACGGAGTGGGCCTGCTGGAACCTATAACAGGTTGTAGAAGCGTAATAGACCCTCGGACAAGGTCCAAGGTGAGTTGGGACCCACCTCTTGCCTCCTCTGTGCCACAAAGTCATCTAGTTGTTGCGCTTCCCGAATCTGTCGTCGTAGATCTACCGGATCGTGCACGGCTGCGATCGATTCGATAGGCAGAATGGTTCGAAGCGGCAAGGGGTCCTTGATCTGTAGATACTCAGGTTTACGGGACAAGGCATCTGCTCTTTTGTTGTACCGTTTCGGAATGTAGGTGACTTTGAAGTTGAATCGAGCGAAGAACAACGACCAACGGATCTGACGTTGATTCAATTTCCTGGCAGATTGCAAAAATTCCAAGTTTTTATGGTCAGTCCGAACTTCAACTTGGTAGCGGGCTCCTTCCAGGTGGTGTCTCCAGGTCTCAAAAGCAGTCTTGATGGCCAATAGCTCTTTTTCCCAAATGGTATAATGGCGTTCGGAGGGACTCAGTTTCCTGGAGTAATAAGCACACGGGAACAGGGGGCCGCCATCTTGGCGTGTTTGAAGAAGCACGGCCCCTACAGCAACATCTGAGGCGTCGGCCTCCACTACAAAGGGACGACAAGGATCTGGATACTTGAGAATGGGTTCCTGAACAAAAGCCTTTTTGAAGGTCTGAAACGCCTGTTGCTCGGCATCGCCCCACTGGAATTTAATGCCTTTCCGTAACAGTTGAGTAAGGGGCGCAGTCAAGGCAGAAAATCTCGGAATGAATATCCTGTAATAGTTCGCAAATCCCAAAAGTCTTTGGAGATCTTTTGCTTTACATGGTGGTTGCCAGGTTTGCAAGGCCTCAACCTTGCCAGGATCCATGGCGATGCCTTGTGGAGAAATCACATGTCCCAGAAACTCAATGGTGGTTTGATAGAATTGACATTTCTCTAACTTGGCGTAAAGGTGATGCTCTCTCAAGCGTTGCAGAACTTGCCGGAGATGCTGGAGATGAGTTGCTCGTGACGGGGAGTAAATCAGGATGTCATCGAGGTAAACCACCACAAATTGATCTAATAAATCCCGGAAGATGTCATTCATAAAATGTTGAAAGACGGCCGGAGTATTGGTGAGTCCAAAGGGCATGACGGTATACTCAAAATGACCATACCTGGTCCCAAACGCGGTTTTCCACTCGTCCCCCTCTCGGATGCGAACCAGGTTGTAAGCACCCCGTAGATCTATCTTGGTGAAGATGGTCGCTGATCGGAGACGGTCCATGAGATCAGGAATCAAAGGCAGAGGGTACCGGTTGCGCACCGTGATGGCATTGAGCTTGCGATAGTCACAGCATAGGCGTAAATCTCCGGTTTTCTTCTTCACGAATAACACAGGAGCTGACAAAGGCGAGGAAGAGGGACGAATGAAACCCCTGGCCAGGTTTTTGTCCACAAAGTCTTTTAATGTGGCCAACTCGGGTTCTGACATAGAGTAAAGGCGTCCCCCTGGAAGTTTGGCATTTGGCAGCAAATCAATGGCACAGTCATATGGTCTATGCGGCGGCAATTGGTCTGCCTCTTTCTCACTGAATATATCTGCAAAGTCCGCTAGGTCGGCCGGCAAGGTGATGTCAGGGTGGGATGGTAGCTGGGCTGCGCAAACTTGGCGTACGTGGTCTACGCATTGCAAACTGGGAAATGAAACAAAGTTCTGGGACCACACCACACAAGGATCATGGGTTCTCAACCAGGCTAGGCCGAGAACTAAGGGGAAATGAAGTCCCTTGGTAATATAGAATTGGATGGCTTCTTCATGTTGTCCTATGACCAGGCGTATGGGCTGGGTCATGAACTTGATCGGTCCAGACAACAACTCACGACCATCGATTGTCTCAACCAACATAGGTGGCTTCACAGAGCACAAAGGTATGGCATGCTGACGAGCGAAAGCTTCATCCATGAAATTAGTGGTGGCTCCAGAATCCAACAAGGCGTGTGCCGGAATGCCCTGGGCATGGTTTCCCAGAAGTATATTGGTTGCTAGGATCAGATGTCTCAGAGGACCGGGGTCTTCGTCTGTGGAACTGGGACTGGGTTTGGCGCCTGCCCGACCCAACGTTTCCATTAGGCCGGGCTCTGGCCGTTTCCCGGCAAGGTGGCTTGAAACTGCTGAGTGGGAGGCCGAGCTGGAACAGGAGTAGGACCTGCCGTACCACGTTTTTTCTGGGGGCAGGCCATGACGAAGTGACCCATCTCTCCACAGTACAGGCACAATCCCTCAGCTCTCCGTCTTGCCTTCTCAGCCTCGGTCAAGCGAGATCTGGCTGCACCAAGATCCATGGGCTCATCTCTGGCCATGGGTACAGGACGCCTCTCAGTGTAAGCCGGCAATGGTTGGAAAATACGTCTGGGTGCCGGGATGGGTGGAGTGATAGGTAGGGTCTGGAATCCTCTGCGTGGTGCAGGAACTGGCTTGGTACTTCCGGTGACTGGAATCATCTGTTTGACCAGGCGGGCATCCGTGGCTTGCGTTTGCGCCTCAATAGCCAAACAATGTTGATATAATGCATCTAGGGTCGCGGGTTTTACAGTATGTCTCAATCCATTCAAGATCTGGGAAGATAGGCCATCTTGAAAGATTTCCATGAGAGCCTCTTCATTCCAATTAATTTCTTGAGCTAGGCGGCGAAAATCTGATATATATTCCGCTACGCAGAGCGATCCTTGACGTAGCTCTCGTATCCGCCGGGTGGCATTTTGTCTACGAAGGGGGTCAGCAAATTCTCTTTCCATCAGCTGGCAGAATCCTGCATAATTGCGCAGGACAGGATCTTGTCCGTCTATCAGAGGAGACGACCAATCAGCAGCTGGACCAGAGAGTAAACTTAAAATGAAAGCCACTTTAGTCTCATCAAGCTGGAAATCTGCTGGAGTTGAAGCAATGAATGTTTTGCATTGGTTTAAAAAAGCTGGAAATTTACTACGCTCTCCAGTAAACTTATCAGGCAATGCTAAATAACATCTGCTTTGTCTGGGAGGGGGGGCTGGAGCTGCGGCTGGAACTACTGCATTTTGCTGAATCTGCTGCTGCAAATTGCCAATTTGTAACTGGAGACTTTGAACTAGTTGATACAGAGCAGGATTATCTGCTAAAAGTTGCTCCATGACGTCACTGGACTTGCGCAGTACTGAAAGCTCGGACTATTGTTTTTGTGTCTGGTCACGAGCAATCTGTTATGTCTGGCCCTTCTCAGCTTAGTAAAATCCACAGTAGTATGTCTTTAAGAGTTTTATTTAACACATTTCAAGAGATTCATTGCAAAGCAAGCTGCTGGCATTTTGTTGGCCGGAACGGCCAATTCTGATTTATTTACATTCCGCTTAACATGCTCTCCCTCCCTTCCAATTAACTCACTCTTTATCTGTAAAGTTGTCCAAGAGCTCATTAATCTTCCGTAGAGTCCAAAACCACCAGAAAACTAAGTTCAAGCGAACTGGGCAAGGCATCAAGCTACTCCTTGATAGTAACGTTGCTCATGACAAAGAATTAGTCCCTCCTTTATCTTCTAATATAGTTTCCGATACGTCACTTCCCCCATTACTTCCTTTTTCCACGTAACTGACACCTCCGCCTATCAAACCTTCGGAATCTCGGATCAAGCCATCTCTCTTCCTGTTCCAAATCTGACTCATCATTTTGAGAGTCTGAGTCAGACTGCATACAAATCTCCTCATTATCCAGCTCGGCTGCCGGGAGGGGAAAACACCCAGAGGGGCCTGGTTGTTCTTCATCATCTGACATTTCCCCAGCTGGTCTAGAGACACTCACAACACTATCTATCTATTTATCTATCTATCTATCTATCTATCTATCTATCTATCTATCTATCTATCTATCTATCTATCTATCTATCTATCTATCTATCTATCTATCTATATATCATCAAAATCCTTTGCCTTCCACATTGAGTCCAAACAATATCTTGTATTACTCCAATTGATTAGAATCCCTTCTGGCATCAGCCATCTAAAATTTACTCCTTTTGCAATCAGCTTTGTAATCAAGAAATGATATTGTCTTCGAGTATCCCTTATTCTCTTGGGAATCTGTTTCAGCACTACTATTTCTTTATCTTTATATTGTAATGGATATTGTAATGGATCATCTCTAACTCTTAATATCTCATCCCTCATTGTTTTCTTCATAAATCTTACATGGATTTCTCTGGGCAATTTGTGTTTCCTTGTGTAACTTGAATTCATTCTAAATATTTCATCCACTTCTTGCTGCATCTCTGGTCTTTCCATTTCTAGGACCCCTGCCAATAGATTAATAATCACTTCTGCTATATTTTCCTCTTTATCTTCGGGTATGTTCTGGAATCTCAAATAGTGTACCGCCTTCTCAATTTCCAAAGCAGCAACCGCTCCTCCTAGGTTTTGATTTGCTTGTTCTAATCTTTCATTCTCTGTCATTAGTGCTTCAATTTTTTTTCTCAGTATCTTCTGATTGATCTTCCACCTTTTGAATTCTTTGTTCATTTTTAAGGATCATTTGTTGGTGAACCTCAAATTGCGTCTTTATGTCAACCATTTGTTCATTTAGTTTATCAAGATTGCTTTTTGTTTCTTGATGATTTTTCTGCATCATTTCTTGCATTAGTTGTAAGGTCGCATGCATCTCTTTTTGAAGATTGTTTGCCTTCTCTCTTTGTAAGATTACTTCAACAGATCCCTGACTTGTTCGACTAGATGTTCCAGAAGAGGGTGCAGAAGCAGGTTTTTTTTTTTTTTGTAATTTTAGTGAGTTTTGGTTCACTCATTGTTCAATCAGGAAAATTTTGTAAATCCACAGGGAGAAGAGAAAGAAGAAAAAAGAAGTCCAACTGCTTTAGACTATAATCCAACTTTAAAAAGAGCCAGCTGTTTTAGACTAAAATCAAACTTTAAAAAAGAGCCAAATATTTTAGGCTATATTCCAAGTTTAAAGGGGAGCCAACTGCTTTAGGCTATATTCCAAGTTTAAAAGGGAGCCAACTGCTTTAGGCTATATTCCAAGTTTAAAAGGGAGCCAACTGCTTTAGGCTATAATCCAGGTTTAGAAGAGAGCTAACTGCTTTAGGCTAATCCAAGTTTTTTTTTTTAAAAAAAAGCCAACTACTTTAAACTGTAATCCAGCAAAATAAAAACATCAACTGCATAAGTCTAATCCAAATATTTCTGTCAGTTCAAAGATATTAGAGGAAAAAAGAAAAAAGAAAAGAAAAGAAGAAGAAAAACCCTTGTCTTTAAATAGTTTCTATAATAGTTATGTCTAAAGTTGAAAGATGATTTTTTTCTGTATTATTGTAATATCTTCCTTCACCACTAGATGTCCTCATTATATTGTCTCTATCCAGTAGTAACTTTTATTTAAAATGCTCTTTCACAACAAAGTAACAAAATCTTCCCAAATCAAAAAAATTAGCCAACAACAGATTATCATTTTTTTTCTTTTCAATCAGTCTCGAATCTTGTCTGCATATTTTTTATATTCCTCAATTTTGTTCCCCATTACAGATTTCTTACCGCTTTTAACTCTCTTCTTCCCAAGTCTTCCTGGGTTTTTTTCTTTTAAAAGTTATCCAATTCAGGGAATTATATTTTAAAAGTCCCTAGGGAAGAGAAATAAAGAAGAATCCCACCCAGATCAAACACGCCATGGCTCTTAGCTTCTTCCCCGGCTGTCTGTGCCTTGGGCTGTCTGCGTACTTGCCGGCAGCCTTTCTCCCGGCTGTTTAAAGAGTTTCCTCGGTCCATTTGGGCCAACCGCCATTGGCTCCGAACTCCAAGGTTTCCCTTCCTCCTTGTTGCCTCTCCAGGGTGACTTTCTGACCCCTTTGGGTCTCAAGACAAAGCAAAATCGGACTAGGAAACCGGAGCTCTTGTTTCTTTCATCAGTGTTGCCATGACATCCAGGGTGAACTCCTATATTTTCTTATTTCTATCTCTTTTTTTCTTTGTCTCTTCTTTTCTTTTCTTTTTTCTCTTCCACATTTATTTGTCCCTTCCTTTCCTTTCTTTTTTTTCTTTCACATTTATTATCTTTTTTCAAATGTATGTTATTATCAGATTAGAAGATTTCCAAGGTCGCTTTCACTCTTTTATTTGGCTTTAATCATAAAGTATATTTTTATATATATAAAAAAGAGGGAGTTCAAATAGTTTCAAATTCAGCCAATTTACATATGAGAGATCAGTATCTTAAGACTACAGTGCAGGAAAAAAACCTTAGTCTGGCAGACAATATGCTTTTATCAGTTCAGTACAAATTAGTAAAGTACAAATATACAAGAGACAAGTTTCGTGTAGGTAGAAAAGGCATCTGTAAGGTGAATAACAAATTGGATTGGAGCTTTCAAAGAGGAGAGGATTTTTTTCCTCACATTGTTACCCCTATAGAAATTGAAATACAATTATCCTACAAATGCACACTTTCCTCAGTTTTGCACTATGTCTCTTGCTAATAATAGACAGTTTATCAAAATGCTAATACCAATGAGAATTGTGTATAAATGTAATATATTGTAGAGTTCAGACTTTTAAAAATTTTCACTTCTGTCAAGTATTAGCGGCCCTTGTTATCCAGGAAGCTTCTGCCAGTATTCAACTGAAGATTTTCAGAAATCTCAGAGCTTCATCTTCATCAAAAGGAAATCTCCCTGGCCCTCCCTCATAAAAGCTCCACTGTCATCTTCATACATATCTTAATGTGGAATACCCAAAATAGTTGCATTTACTGAAAAAAAAAATCCTCCAATTTGAGCTGCTGCAATATCAAGGTCCTCAGGAGTCAATGCTGCCTGAATTAAGAAACAAGCAAAATAAATAAATAAATAAATAAACATTCCCTCAACAGAGATAATTAGATATCAAGGGATGAATTTTGCTGCAGCCTTTGTTTTCTGTGGAGAAGCTCTTTTGTTTTGGCCTGTTTGTTTTGTGCAAAGAGCATTTCCTGTGATTCCTCCATGTGCGTTCTCCAGCGATATAGTCCACATAGCTTTATTGCCTCAGTGGAATAGTTTGCTGTTCATATCATCTCTAAATGGCCTTCTGTTCCTAGCCCTGCTGTCTCCTGCTGCTAGCAAAAGCGTGAAGCCAATGAAAGAAAAGCCAAAAGTCTCCCTCCTGGCAGGCAGGCCTTGTCTGAAAAGCTGCAGAAGAAGCATCATGGCAAGGCCTTCTGAGAAGCAAGAAAAGGAGCTTAGCTTACAAATAGCCAGAGCAGTATTTGACAGATTTTTTTTTATTTGTAGGGGGGGAAATATATAGATTTTTGACTTGGCTAGGAGATGCTAGCTAGGAGATTCCATCTCTTTTCTCCACCTCTCCCTTTTGAAGTGGGGATGGAGAAACTGCAACTTCACAGTTGAGCTATTTCCCTCTTTTATGACTTGCAAACTGCCAGAATAATTTAGGAAAATAGGCATGGGTATACATTATGGAAGAGATGAAAAAGAGAAAGAGAAAAACAAATTTAAAAGAGGTCATTTTATTTTGCACACGTGGCAGTGAGGCCTGCTATTAGAAAATTGAAATTTACTATCAGGAAAAAAAATCAATGAAAAATAAACCACGATTTTCCTGCTAAATGCAACAGAAGCCAAATCTAGGGCTCACCCTCAAGTCTGTCTACCCATGACATGTCTACCCTGAAAGCCATGTTTACATTTTTGTCTTGTTACCCCTTATATTGAGGGGTTAGACCTCTTTATCCCTCAGGTGGGGAGCTTTGAGGAGATGCTAGGATGGGGAGCAAGGGTGCAGTTCTCCTTGCAGTCTGAAATTTCCTTTGTTCCTCCACCCCCCAGCAAAATGGCAAGTATTCCGGAGGAGGAGGAGGAGGAGGAGGAGGAGGAGGAGGAGGAGGAGGAGGAGGAGGAGGAGGAGGAGGAGATCCAACAGGACTCTAGTAGTATTTAAAGTCATGTTTGGAGTGATGGAAACTCCCTCTCAGGAAAGAAGAAGAATGCACAGCTTTTAGATAATTGGCCCTTTTACATTAAGTGAGGTAAAAACAGATTTGACAGCAATCTGAGTCAATCCCTGACTACTCCTAGGATTTTTTTCAGCACTTGTGGTGGAAGCAACAGTAGGACCTCATTACCCAATCCATCTTGGATGCGTGTGGACTCATCTCCTAGCTAACGTAACATGATTACTTTGGATGTAGAAAACTTATAGGAAGTTAGGAAAGATGACTATCTACAGTATACAGATTTAAACTCAATGTTGTATCAAAACCCTTATGTTAGTTATAATCAATAATTTGTAGACAATGATTTTCCGCTTTCAGAAGTCAGCTGCCAATTGCCATGTTTGTAACTCCTTAACTCCTATCCTGTTTTTCACATTGGCTACTGCTAAGAAGAAAAGAAAAAAAAAACCGGCAGAAGCATCAGGATGAGGAAGTTTGGCAAAAATGAAGATTTGTTCTGAAGCTTAATTAAAAAAATAATAAAATAGGGCAAATGGAGACAAAGATTAATCACTATAGATGCGAGCTGGATTCCTTAAACTCTCAATTAAAAAATGTAAACAAATGCATTCTTCAAGAAAAGTAGTTTTAAAGAATGTGCATCAGGATTTATAAGCATAAAACTCTAATGGAGAGCATGCAGGAAATCAATGGGATTGATAAGTGAGAGGAACACAGCAAAATAGCTGAGTTAAAGAATCAATAGAGGCAATAAAAATGCAAGGTCTCTAAAAAAGAGAGATATTTACTGATGTAATAGTAATACACTGGCAGAAGAACAAAGGAAAAAAAGGACTTTGATGAGATATGGTAGCAGGAGAAGAAAAGAATATTTGTTTAGCACAAAGTGTTGCTAAATGTGACAGAAATCCCATTTCATTCTAAATTTGCAACCAAATTGCTGGTTTTTAACCCCCAAATTAGAGCTTGGTCTGCTCTATCACATGAGTTTCAATAACTGAGATTTTAGCCCCTGCCCTTTACCCTTTGGAGGTGGTTCTTTGTATTGGTGTTTCAAAACAACTAGGCAACTGGGGTGATTAACCCATTTTTGACTTCTAACTAAACATTGTGATTGTTATGATCAACACTCTTTAAACCAGCAGTCTCCTGTGACTTTTGTGATTTACACGTTATGATTATGAAATAGTTTTTAGAATTCCCTCTACTCTGAAAGTGTCTGTCTACCTACCTACCTACCTATCTTCATCTTCACCTTATCCATTCATGCCTACCTTTATGTATGATGCACTCATCCTCAAAGCACACAGAGCTCTCTTATTTCTTACAGCTTAAATTCCAGTTCCTACAAAGATCAGGAGACCATAAATTCAAGCATAGTTACCTAATTATTTCATGCCTTCGAAGTGCAGCTATAGGAAATAGGAGAGCCCTATACACATCAGTATGTATATGCCAGAAACCTTTACACTAAAAGGGGAGTGAAATAAATAATAGAGAGACCAACCCCTTGGCCACCTTCTGCATATAACAAGGCCATCACTCCTGCCTCCCTCCCAATAATTTTCTTTAAAAAAATATTTCCTATGAAACAGGCAAACCCAAGAATTTTGCATGGATTGAAGCATTTCCCAGATCCAAAGAACACATTTTTGCATGGGATTATGAAGGAAAGGCTTCTTTGTTAGATTCCTGGTAATAAGAGAGATCTATGTATCTTTCTTAGTGAAAACAGAGAGGTAGTCTTTTGTGGTTTGCCCGTGCCTTTCCTTGGGAATCATTTCCAACTTCCCAGTCTGGTCTACAACTCTGAGACTTCCTCCCCAATCAATAGTTAAACAATAGCCTTTTTCAGCATCAGGTTTTGCTCTCTGCTTAAGCACAGCATTGTTCTGAATCAAATTAAATATATATTTAGCCTTTTCTTTTGGTTAATAAATTAATTTTGCAATAACAATATCCCTTTATTTGGTAAGGTAGTTTTAGTTATAGGTCATCAATAATTTTATGATTTTAGCTTAGCATTATGTGATTACCTAGCAGTATGCTCTATAAACCATCACTTACGGTTCTGCATTATGTAAAAACCAGTGATGTGTGGTTAGAAGAAACTATACCCTAGGGTGAGCTCAAGACAGTAAGTCCTTTGACTCAGATCTCATTTCAGCCAGCAATGTGGACTAATTTTCAATAAAAGGAACACCCAATTGGTATTTCAGGAACCGTATAGTTGAAAACATAGCAGACAAACTGCAAACTAGGCAAAAAGCCATGAATCAATAATACTCTGATAAGCATAACCCATTACATATAATTAAGATGAGCAAACTTTTTCACATACATATTTGTCTTTGGGTGGAACAGAATATGGGAAGATGTAAGTGGACTCAGAAGGGTTGAGCAGGAAAGCTATCCTAAAACATCCAGGGTAAAAAGAAGCATCAACCACAGGGACAGTGTTCCATGTGTGTTCTTAGAGAAGAAAACTCTAACCTGAACAATGATTTTATGAGGCAGATCTTTAGAGCTTAAACAGAAATGATTCTCACAAGAAACATGTGGCAGTTGGGGCAAGAGTGAGAGAAATCCAAAGCTAGCTGATAGAATCATAGAATTGTAAAATTAAGCATAGAATCATAGAACCACAGGGATGGAAGGGACCATGGAGGTCTTCTAACCCAACCCTTTGCCCAAATCAGGAGTCCTTATACAATCCCAGACATACTTAGCTACATTTTACTATGTAGAGTCAAAGAGCAGTGACCAGGAAAGAAAAAGGTGGGAGACAGATTCTGAGATTAGCAAATCTCAGAAAAATAGGCATAAAGACAGATGAAGAAGAATCACAGAATAAATTCCTAATAATAACCAAGGAACAGTCTCCAATCTAGCACCAGTTTTTCATACACATTCCAGAGATAGTCCAGGATCACATCTATTGTTTTATGTAGAAAGAAACTGACCAGGTTTTTTTTCCCCCACTGCTATTTGGAAATAGCAGTTTAGGAAGGGTTGAACAACTGCTGTAGCTTGCTCTTTATTCTGGAGCATGAAACTGTAATAAGGATCTGTTGGAAGAGATCTATGTTATCTATTTCGCAGAATTAATCTGCTGAAGAGTAAGGGACAAATTGGCTTGAGCAGTAACTCAGTCACTCAGTGCCCGCTTTTCTGCATCAATGCTTCTCACACTTTTGATTGTATTTTAAAAGAAAACACAGAAGTATGGGAGATTTACTCCGAAGATGCAAAATCACTGTTATTAATGCCAAGCATACACATTGCACTGTTAGGACCTACTGAGAGCTTGGGGAATACCACTGGGGCAAAATAAGATGGCTCACTATAACTTCTTCCCTCTCAAGCTAAAACAATCTTAGCTTCTGCCTGACAGCTGCCATCAAATTAGAGAGCTCTTGGCATAAAAGAAGAAAAGTGAGAAAAGGTAGAAAAGTAGAATTCTCGGAGATTGAGGGGGGAGAGATTTTAATGCAATTATAAGGCAGACTTTCTTGAATCACATAAGAGTAGGAAATGCTTTATATCTAACCCAGGTCATGCTCACATAGATCTAGTTATTAACTTGTTCCATCGGACAGCTGCCTTATAGAAAAAGCAAGAAAATTCCTTGTACATAAACTTGCGGAAATATACACATTTTTGTATAAACTTTTTCAAACAGACACATGTTTGTAGATAGTTTTTGAGATGAAAAATATTTAAAGACAGATGGCAATAGAGTCTGAATCTGAAAAAGAGCTAAGTCCTTAAACTCTGGAGCTTCTATGTCAAGGCCTTTCCTACAAATCTAGAACCTATGGCTAGTGCTATAGAAAATAGCATTACATCATTGAATTTCAGCATAAATATTATACCATTTATGCTTATACAAGGCAACTGAGATCAACAGCTAGATGAAGATCTCATAGTATATGGCATTGCTGTCAGAATTGAGTTTGAGTTTCATAAATTAGGAAACTAAGTTTATTATTTTTCATACTTTTACTCTTTTATAAGCTTACTGATTCTGCCAAAATATATATTAAAACAATGAGATTGCTAGTACCATGGTATCCAGCATAGAATGGAAGTACAATGAAATGGTTGTATTTGCCTAGAAATGGCTTTTTCATGGGCAAGGCTTAACACTTTGTGCAGTATTACAGTAATAAGAAACTTTAAAGATATTATATTATTGTAAAGATTTTGCCTATATACAGTAGGTCTGGCAATGCTAATTCAATATTGTTTTGATTTTTGGTAAAGTAATTGCTATATGACTCTAATGATCTGCTTTTGTTTCTCTGACTAATTCAAATGTTATTGAAACAGTTTCCAAGTTTTTAAAGGTGGCCATTACTACACAACCAACTTGTTCAATTGTGTTTACTTTGTATCCAGGTTGTAATAGAGACTGAATTGATTGTTTGAATAGTGTTTAATAAAATAGACTTGTTTGAGAAAAAATAGTTTTAGGAATTCCAGTACAAACTAACCTGATCCATAATTTCCAGAACAGATCAAAATATAATTATCCTTTGAGTTCCATAGTTCTCAAACAATATATTTCTTTTCCTACCCTTGTTTTCCAACTATGATGTCTAAGAAAGAATAAACAAAACAAAAATCTACTATTCTATTACAAATACAGTATTTTCCTCCTCAAAGGAAAAGCTATCAAAATGCATTGAGAACAATATTGTGGCATTTTTGTTACACTTATAGAAAGGTTGATAAATTTATTCTGAAGTTCACAATTTTTTTTAGCATTTAGTGCTTATTTCTTTACCAGGATTCTATGATATTTGATATTCATTCATGCTTTAATGGCTTCCTTCACATAGCTAGTTTATTAAAATTGCAGGTGAGTAAAGGCATTAATTCCAGCACGTTCCCGTTCTGAACAATCTATGGAGCAGGAGATTGGAAACGTAAAATCAAGTCAGGAAAATCATACTGTATTCCATTAGGAAACATATTTTATCCTTTAGAGGAATATTAGAAATGCATGTTTTAGAAAACAAGATGAGGCATGTTGAACTGTCCTCCCAAGAGTTATTACTCAATCTCAAGCATACTTTTCCCTTAACAGTGATGTCACAAAACCAGGAGTTCAATGCACTAATCTATTTACAGTTGCATTGCATTTCCATCATTACTTAATTCCAATGTTTCCACAATACTAACAGGTTATTTTTCCCAAATATATTTTTAACACATCACCAAGATCTGCAACTCCATTTCCCAAAGGTTTTCTTGAATCATCAGTTTTTTTTCTTTTTTTTGCATCTGTTCACAGTAATGTTCTCATTGCTCTAATTTCTGTCTGAAATCATAATTTCACTTTGCTCTGCTTTCAGTTTTTATTAACCATGTTCACGGCCCAGTGTGCAAACTGGGTAAACATCTGTCATAAATGCAAATGATTCATGGCTTAGTCTTAACATTTGTTACTTTGTGTATTACAGCTTGGAATGGGTTTTACGAACTGCTGAGGGGTTGGTGGCTGCTGCTGCTGTTGCTAATTGCAAGCAAGGAGAGGGAAGGAAACCCTCACACATACAATGGGTAAAAGAAAATCTTGAAAAATAATAGATCCCATTTTTCTTCTTTTTGTCATTATTCAGCTCTGTAACTAAGACCCTGTACTTTCAAAAGCAATTTAGTATGAAGACCATTTGATTCAAGAGATGGACAGTATTTCAGGTTGCTTCATGAAATGTTTATCCAGTGAAGAAATTTCAGTAAAAAAAGTCACCCCAAAGAAATCCCACAAAATTATAAATGCAATTTTCAGGAGCATAACAAGTGTATGGAGGTACCTGTTTATTTCATTAAAAGAAAATGTTTTGCAACAAGTGATTTCAGAAGAAATCCTCTGACCTTAATCTATAGAGGACACAAGTTGCTATAATTTAAACATGGAATTATATATGTCTTCTTATTAATACATGCCTTCTTAATAATAATAATAATAAAGTTGGAAGGGACCTTGGAGGTCATCAAGTCCAACCCCCTGCTCAGGCAGGTAACCCTATACCATTTCAGACAAATGGCTGTCCAGTCTCTTCTTAAAAACTTCCGGTGTTGGAGCATTCACCGCTTCTGGAGGCAGGTGTTCCACTGGTTAATTGTTCTGTCAGGAAGTTTCTCCTTAGTTCTAGGTTGCTTCTCTCCTTGATTAGTTTCCATCCGTTGCTTCTTGTCCTGCCTTCAGGCGCTTTGGAAAATAGCTTGACTCCCTCTTCTTTGTGGCAGCCCCTGAGATATTGGAATACTGCTATCATGTCCCCCCTTGTCCTTCTCTTCATTAAACTAGACATACCCAATTCCAGCAGCCTTTCCTTTTTGGCCTCCAGTCCCCTAATTATCTTTGTTGCTCTTCTCTGTACTCTTTCTAGAGTCTCAACATCTTTTTTACATCGTGGTGACCAAAACTGGATGCAGTATTCCAAGTGTGGCCTTACCAAGGCATTATAAAGTGGTATTAATACTGCATGTGATCTTGATTCTATCCCTCTGTTAATGCAGCCTAGCACTGTGTTGGCCTTTTTGGCAGCTGCAGCACCCTGCTGGCTCATATTTAAGTGATTGTCCACTAGGACTCCGAGGTCCCTCTCACAGTCACTACTGAGCAAGGTACCCCCTATACTATACCTGTACATTTGGTTTTACTTGCCTAAATGTAGAACCTTACTTTTTTCACCATGGAATTTCATTTTGTTAGATAGTGCCCATTGTTCAAGTCCATCCAGATCCTCCTGTATCCTAAGCCTGTCTTCTGGAGTGTTGGCTATTCCTGCCAGCTTGGTGTCATCCGCAAATTTGATGATTTCCCCGTCTATCCCCTCATCCAAATCATTGATGAAGATGTTGAAGAGCACTGGGCCCAGAACAGAGCCCTGGGGCACCCCACTACATACTTCCCTCCATGTAGATGCGGTTCCATTGAGGACCACATGCTGAGTACGGCCGATCATCCAACTACGGATCCATCTGGTGGTGATGCTGTCTACCCCACATTTTTCTATCTTATCAAGTAGTAGGTTGTGATCTACTTTATCAAATGCCTTACTGAAGTCCAAGTAAGATGTATTTCCTATTACATGCAACTATTGCAGATCTATGAAAAAATATATGTCATGGAATCTTAGAATTGTACAGTTGAAAGGAGTCACAAAGTTACTCTAGTCTCCCTGCAATATGTTGGAAAACCGATTAAACCAGTAACTGCCCAACTCGCTTAAAAATCTACAGAGATAGAGATCCCCACACCTTCCTTTTTATGTTATTTTATCTTACCTAAACTAGTAATTTCCACTACACTTTGCTTCCCCGATGAATTTTATTCATTAGTATTTGCAGATAGTCTTATAACCATCCATTTGCTATTCATTGATGGTCTTAACAACTCCTGCACTTTGTTTTATAGTTTAAAGCACTCTGGCCTGTTTTAACTAGCCATCATCTGAAGATGTATTTTCTTTATTAATGAAATGAATTCCATCAATATTTCCTACCTGAACTTTGTACCATTACTGAAAAATCTAAAGCTCGGTTGGTTGCATCAAAGTTGCAACAAGGAGTTCCCTTGGAAAAAAAAGTTATTTTTCTTACTGGACTACTGCCTTCAACCAGAAGTATTGATGACAAAGCTGCGTGTTACAAAAGATCCTTCATAAAGCTGTAAAGTTATTTTTAATGTGCTGGAGAGCATACTTTACAGTATTATTTACACCTATATGGTTGAGTATGAATAGTCTGTGATCAACAAGTCAGTGAGTTGTATCAGTCTCTCTGTCACATTTCTAATATAGGGAAGACATCATAAATGTCAAGATGAAAGATCTGGTCAACAAACGGGAGTGTCTGTGCCTTTCAAGAGGGAACCACCTACAGAGTAACTTTCCTTTTTTTTCTTTTTGTTGAATGGAACACTTCCACTTTTGAGCGAGTGCTACTGTCTTTTATAGTTCACTTCTTTTTGTAGAACTTTCCTTGGAGACTAAAGGTTGGAAAGAACAGCTAAATTTTAAGGACATGGTCTTCCTTTTTTCCATGTAGCTTCTAAGGGTGACATGAAGCCATATCTACTCTTTTATGCAGACTCGTGTGTTCACTACACTGTATGTCAAGTTAGATTTGAAACAAAAATATCAGTATTTAATAGTACATGTATTAATAAATGGCTTTGTAACTGAAATTGAGATGTAGCTTTGGCTGCAGTCTAAACTGTATTTAAGTGGAAACAAATTTCATAAGATCAATTAAACATACTTTTTGTATATAAACATAAGTAAGATCCCCCTTTTATCATGTTGAAACTCTGTTTTATATATTTATCATAAAGAATCCTACTGATTACACTGCAGCCTTTCTTTTTATTTTTGGACAGAATTACCGTTAAGCTGGGAACATGGTGAGGCAGAGGCTTAAGGCAGCTGGGACTGCTAGCCAAAAGAGGTTTGAGCCCTGCTCAATGAATGAATGAACGCCCATCACTCAATCCCTAGTTCTGTCCACCCAGAAGTTCAAAAGTATGCAATATTGCAAGTAGATAAAACGGTACCACTTTGGTGGGGAAAAACCTAGCTGCATTTCTGTGTGTGGAGAACGGAAGTTGGCATTGGACCTGGCTGGACACAAGGCATCATGACATGAGGCGAGACAAGATTGGCAGAGAAGCCTGGAAGAGCCAGCAATCTGTGCACCAACAGCTGGTGTAAAGCTAGTTAGCCCCTCGTGGTGCACCATGGATATGCACTTAAGCACTGAACAGAATGAACTAGCATTCTGGCTGTCAGGACTGCATTGTGTGTCTAGCATGCGTAGATTTCCATGACATTATATACCATACACTAGATATATAACCATTGAGCTCCCAGTCACATTTCATAATAATAATAATAATTGCAGCATAACCACAGTTGATAAGAAGCTTCTCTTGTAACTTTCATGGGAGCATGATTTAACTCTTCTAATTATTTGTGCGCATATGGAAAAAAGTCAAATTAAAAATTCCACAGATAGTTCATTTTTTAAAAAAAGAACAGCAGTGTCTTTCTTTATAAGAATTGATTAACCTTTGTAGGTGGATGGCATAATTATAATGTCGTTTAATTACTATATGACACGTTAGATCACAAGCTTTATTAATCATATGGACCACAAACATTTATACACAGCCTTGTAAACCATAAAACAAGTCTGCTTCTTCTATTTTAGCACATCTTGTCTGAAAAATAAAATCTTGATTGTCAGTACATCATAGAATCAATATACATACCATGCTTCCCAGAAAATAAGATCCGGTCTTGTTGTTTTTTGCCCCCAAGAGGCATCAGTCTTATGTTTGGCGGGTGTCTTTTCCACTCACTTCCAGCACCGACAGCACTGCCCAGCTGGCCCACTTCTGTGGCCAAAGGAGCAGCTTCATTCTGCAGCTGAGAATGGAGCTTGGGCTCCATTTTGACTGCATTTTGCAGTCAAAGGTCTTTCCAGAAAGGACTTTGACTGCAAAATGCAGGCCTGGGGACACTGCAGAAAAAGTGGGGCAGTGAGGAGAGGCCTGGTTGCAAGGTAAGTGGGGCAACTCTACACCCCCAGCTCAGCTTGATTTTTAGGTGTGCCTCGTCTCAAAACTAGGGCTTATTTTTGGGGTAGAGCTTATATTAGGCCCACCCCAAAAATCAAGCTAGGGCTTATTTTCGGGGTAGGTCTTACTTTCGGCGAAAGTAAGTATATAGAGATTGTGTTCAATTCATGTACAATGTACAATGACACTGTACTATATTTTTGTTGTTATTTGAACATGTCTTTCTTCTGTAGCCTAGTAATATGTGGTCCGCAAATCATTTTGGTCTCCCACCCATTTCACTCTTCTTCCATTTTTAGGATTATGATGCAAACTTAGGACTTATTTTTAAACAGCCTTTCCTATTCCCTTCCAAACAATAAAGGCAGAGCTTGGGCTGCATTTTGCCATCAGAGGCCTTTTTGGAAAGGCAGGCCCGAGTTCCATTCTCAGCTGCAGAATGAAGTTGCTCCTTTGGCCGCAGAAGTGGGCCAGCTAGGCGGGGCTGTTGGTGTTGCCACCACGAGGTGAGGTGAAAAGACACCCCCCCCAAATAAGACCGGGTCCTATTTTCGGGGAAACATGGTAGCAATTGCATTTCCTTTAGGGATACTTTGTGCAGGGCCAAGATTAAAATATAATGTCGGCCATAATATTGAAGGCCTGATCTGGAAATGTGATTAGTTCAGGGCATTCAGAACATCTCTCTTTTGATTTAATATGTTCTCTAAGACAAGATGTTATTGGGCTATAACTCTCTTGTCTATGTAAAAGAATTTCCTAGTATCTAATTCTCTGGAAGGTCCCACATTGAAGCATAGTAGCAATGACACCACTGTTGTTTCAGATGAAAGAGTAAAATGCTGAAATTTCAAAATGTTTACAGCTTACCATCTAGGCATCTTAATGGTTGAATGGAAAAAATATGGAGCCAATATATTTTATACAATTTTATTAATCTTTGAATAATAAAAATGTGTATCCTAAAATTTTACAAATAATTATTTTGAGTTGTTTCAAAAACCCAGATTTGTTTTAATAATGAATTTAATTTAATTTTTAGCAAATTTTTCTCTAATAATTTTTCCATTCAACCTTCATATTCATCTGCTAATTATGTCATTGTCATTGCATCCATTTGGTCTATGAGCTACAATAACAAAGAAATATCAAGAGTATGAGTTTGGCTGCCATTAAATCTCAGTTTACATAAGCATGGGACAAAATGGGGATGAAGTGAGATGGGTTGGGTAGATTTTGTCACTCAACATTGTAACATTTATGATTGCTTATCATAAAATGAACTGTTTGTTTTTATATGTGGAATATTTCAAATTCTTACCCTTGGTACAATGCATTCAAGAGTCTTGTATTGCATGCAAAATGTTTCTTGAGTTTTTGAACTGAACTTTTTACTCTGGAACTTTGTCTTTATTTTATACACTGAAAAACAGTGTATAAAACACAGGTGATGAACAAAGGCAGAATTTACTGGGAGCAAATCAGAGAAATGTCTGGTATGCATCAATAAAACCTGAGACGGCAACCAAGAAAGTAGTTATAAACTGAAGTAAAAACATGGAACAGTCTAGATAGCTTGAAGGAAAGATATCAAGTTTAGAGGTCAAGGAAAAGTTACTAAAGTAGAGGACAAACCTAAGTATTCATGAGACTTGAACAGCCTAAGGAGGAAATCCATCGACTAGAGGGAGGAAATAAACAGGCATTGGGGAAAAGACTGAAGAAGCTATCAGAGGAAATGCAGAGAGCAATTTCAAAGAAGCCAGAAGTGATTGATACAAAAATTGTGGAATTAATGACAAATGGGAGAGATCTGAGAACTAAGATCTGACAAGGTTCTCAGATTGCCAGGGGTTTGTGTTAGATGGAACAGTCCTGGTTTTTGCCCTGACTAATTTTGCAATAGTCTGTCAGATGAATATAGAGGATTATTTATGAGCACAGAGGTAGTTGTTTAACTGAGCTTGCCAAAGGGGTAAACAACTATCTGCAGCTCTGATCTAACCCTTTATTTCATTTTGCAAAACATAAAAAAATTGAAAAATCTGGGATTATAACTCCTCCTATTACTGGAATTATTAACAGCTTTAAATTATGTTATTAATAGCTTAAAATTCTAATCTAAAGAATTGACTCCTGGAACATGACATAATTGAGTGGATGAGAGGAATTCACTTCCATAAATATCAACAAGATCACTTTATTTGAGGTTTAATTCCTAGGCCTATATAATATAAATATACAGTTTATATTTTTACCATTAATATTTTACCAATTTAGCATTTGTATAGTGCTCTGGATACTTTACCCAACCAGACAACTAAACAATATTACGAAAAAAACCCCAACAGCATAAAAAAAAGGTGGAGAACAAAGTAACTGTTTTATAAATTGATTATTTATTTATTATCACACTCTTAGTATGGCAGCTTCTTCTATCTGTGCTTATATAATAGTGGCAGAGAACACACTTGCATACATACACTTTTATAAAAGCAGAAAATAGACTAATGACACTGAATAACTAAAAGACTAATGACACTTAAGATCAAAGAAGCACAGAGGGGAAAAACACTTTTATTTCTATGGATTCAGAAATAAAGATTAATGGCTTCAATAAATTATTGGCTAAAAACACATCTGTGTTATACTTTTAAAATGTTCCTATCCTGTGTTATTGTGGGCTGAATTCTAAAATGATTTTAAAAAGTCAATTGGTTTGGGACATGTTGGTAACAACTTTAAGCAGAGAAAACCTCAGTGTTTCAGTGGTGCTTTGGGGAAGGTAGTAGAGAAGTTAGTGCAGGGGTGTCAAACTGCAGGCCCATGGGCTGGATATACCATGGCAAAACCGCATCCACCCCATTGCTGGCAATGGAAAAAGTCATGATATGTTGCAACACATCAAGTGATGTTGCAAGTTTGACACCCCTGAGTTAGTGGAAAATTATTTAGCTCAAGGAAAGGGGGAAAAGCAATGTATGTCAAGCAAACATTATAACCTCTGTGCTAACTGAAACAATATATTGGTAACAGTAACTGCAAGAGAAATGCAGGATGGTGACCCCTGACCATGTGTAGGGCATACCTCCTCGTCTTCTTAATAGAAAATGAAATAGGCAAAAAGGGCAGCAATGCCCAAACTTACAAAAACTGGAAAAACAATACTTTTAATGCAGAACAGAAAAAGTTGCACATTGGTTACATTCATGGTGAACTAGGGATGAATAGAGGATAGTGAAGTCTGTTCTTGCCCTCTGGAAAATGTTGATGGCCCACACTGATGATGTGGCAACATGGCAGTGCTGTTACTTATTTATTTATTTGTCTATTTATTTTGAAATTTGCTGCCCATCTCATTTCAAAGAGACTCTGTGTGTCTTACAACATAACAACAATCAAATATAAATATACTCAAATAAAATCACAATACAAACAGACTAAAATAATTGACACGAGATGGAGAAGGAGGCAGCTGGATGCACATGGGGAGAGGGGATTCGTCTTACTTAATCAACCAGCTCCAGTTTGAAGCTCCCCCACTGGGGTTCCAAGTTATCTGGCAGGGCCAGGTCTTCAAGCTCTTATAGAAAGTCAGATGTGGGGGACGGAATCTCACTTCAGAGAATAAGATATTCTACAAGGCAGGAGTTATGTCCCAAATGTACATAGGACTGTTCCTGTAGGATGAGCTTTTAGTACTTTTTGTACATATGTACTTTTGGGGAACACTCTGTGAAAACTAAAAATAAACTTGAGGTGAAGTGGATGTTTATAATCCAAATAATTTAAAAGCTGGAAATACCATATTTTTCTCTTAAGGTCCCCAGTATCTCAATCTAGACCTACTAAGTTTACACTTCCAACCCATGTCTAACCATAATTCAAAGTGTTACCAATGTAACAGTTACTTATCTCTACGTTTGTTTGTTCATTTGTGTCAGAAACCTCACAATTAAAATAAGCCATGCTATATGACAAATTTAAAATATAAAATACAAGATTAAAATATGTACAAATTAAACAGATCTTGCCCAGAAACTAGCAACATTGTGTTCTGTCATGCTACCATGAGGTCCTCAAGTGTCCACAGATTGGGACACGAAAGGCAGGTATAAATGTGTTGTTGTCTGCATGTCACCACAATCACAAAGAGCAGAAGCCACCGGGGACATGAAAGGAGCCTGCCCGAAGAATGAATGCTGTTAACACATTAGGTGTTCCCTGCGCAACAGTTTATAGCTAGCTAATCCTTTCAATCCAGAAGCATCCAAAGTGTAGGGAGGTGCTCATTTCCAGATATGACACATCTCCCTTATATAAAGAAGAAAAGATATATTCCCAACTTGTGTAAAGCTTCCCATTTTAGCTTTGTAACAGCAGGTCAAGTTGAGTAAATAATAACACAAATTTGGATTTGAGAATTGAAGAAACAGATCTTGGGAAGAATCTGAAGATCCACATTAAGAGGTTTCAAGGATTGAAATTAGCCTAATTGCATTGTTCGTTTGAAAGGTAAACCTGATTTAAGTTTAGTCTTTATTGAGAGATTTTAAGAATCATTTGTCATTTTATGATGGGTCAGGTCTCTTTTTCTATGTTCCATCTGAAGTAATTTGAACACTTATAGCTCTTTATTTTTAAGGAGGCCACAGGAGAGACATTTGCCGGGTTGCATGGGGCAGACTTAAGAAATAAGTCATTAGCTTTCTTTATCCAGGCTATTAATTAGGGACAGTGAATAGTGGCATTTATAACTATTAAAAAATTCAGAGGAGTGTTGTGACAATTAATTACTACTTGCAAAGTGTTTCATTGATATAATATATTATATTACTATTATTAACATCAAAATTATGAAGCTTTAAGGGCATCGGATTCTAAGCTCTCTTGTTTTACTACCGGGAGGGTCTTATTAATCCTGTCCAGTTTAACTCAGAGATGAATAAATGAAACTATAGTAATTTATATGCATCTTTGGTGAGATGGCAATTTACCACATGATCTGTCCCACAAGGGACATAGATAAGCAGTAAAAGTAGAAGGGGTTGAAATTAAAAGATTCTAAAATATTTTAAAAATGAAGAATTAGTTAGACAGCAAGTTAAAAACAAGTCTATGCCTTGACAACAAGATCTACTGTATACCATGTAGGTGTTGTTATACAACGGTATAATTTTATTCATTGGATTTTATAGAGGGTCCCAATGCCATTCACCTCCATTGCTGTAACATTTCAGTCTTTTCCCATTCCTTCTTAACTCACAGATCTGACCAGAGGAACAGAGAATTTGCTGCAACCTCCACATATCATTTCCTTTTGTGCTCCCCAGTGGTAGAGAAGCCCCTGAATTTGAGTACTTCCTGGGTCCAGTATCTGCCATGCAGTTCAGAGTTTGAAAAATAAAACTTCTGCACATAGCATACATCTGTAATATAATGTGGGACCTTGATTGCATTGGATTCCTGATCTCTTGAGTGCTATTGCATCTGCACCTGAACATCTTAGTTAGTTAGTTAGTTAGCTATATATCCTGCCTTTTCCTTGGGGAACCCAAGGCAGTATATATGGTACTCTTTCTTAGTTTTTCCCCATAACAACTATGTTGTCAGTGTGTTCGATTGAGAGAGAGAGAGAGAGAGAGAGAGAGAGAGAGAGAGAGAGAGAGAGAGAGAGAGAGAGAGAGAGAGAGAGAGAGAGAGAGAGAGAGAGAGAGAGAGAGAGAGAGAGAGAGAGAGAGAGAGATATGAATTGGTTTATAGTAAATAATTCCTCCATTCAGATACTTCTGATATAAGTGGGTGAAGCTTTCTGTGTGTATCTTTGTAGATATGTTAGGTTGTGTGGCTTCTGTGCTCTGAGGAAGATGAGAGCTATGCCAGAGATTAAACCAGACTGGACAGGTCACACCAGAGGCTTGGTTATCACTTGGGTTACAGGGATCATGCTAGGTGTTTGAGTTCCTGGACATTTGGTAAAAAAATGAGCTATAGGATTCAGGGCTGCTGGCTGAACAACTAGGACCAGCAATTGCAGAACTACTGGAAGAAAAGGTGTTTACTCATCCCAAATATGCAGAGATAGAAAACAAAGAAATAATGAGTTGTTATTACAACAAGAAGGGGACATCTGAAACAAATGCATCAATTCTGATGCATCAAGTCTCTTGATCAAGGTTTCTTTCTGAGAAAACTCTGTTGCCCAAATTCTTCTCCCCTGCTCCTTCCGGTGCACATTCCATCACACTCGGACCTGGTCTTCTTAAGGGCTGTTTGGAAAATCAAAAGGAATGGGGCTGACTTAATTTTGGGGACATTATTCCATAAGGCAGGTACCACATCAGAAAAGGCATGTGTTCCAGGATCCATCAAACTTAGATCCGTAGCCAAAGTAACTCACAGCACATCTTCTCTTTGATATTGATGGGGGCGGGCTGGTATAAGTGGGAAAAGGTGGTCCCTCAAATAACCAAGTCCCATGCCATGAATTTGTGCTTTCTGTTTAAATGCTCAATGCACACATGCTCGGTCATTTATTCTGAACATTACAAAGGCTCTGCTGTTGAAAGAAAAGTGGTAAGAAAAAGTACACTGTATGCAAGTAATGGCCATGCAACATATTGCAATATGTATACCAACAGCTCAGGACAGAAATTAAAGGGCTGTTGCTGAATGGTTAAGTTCAAATACTGGGTTTGTCCTGAAGTTTGGCGGAGCAAGAACCATACTGCAATTTACTCTCCCAAGCATAGAAGTCTCTCCAGTTCGGCTCATTCATCACTGCACCACTTTTTCATTCTAAAATATGCATATTTCTCTAGACATCTCCCTGCTTTCCTCAGTGGCATTAATTTTTCTGTGGCATTTTCCTTGTTAGCTCAGCCTCAGATTCCTCCAAACACATCAGCAGGATTTTGTATTTGCATTTCTACCAATATTGAAAATAGCTAAAACTCTAAGTATCATTCATTCAGCCACTCAGTTTGCTTTGCTTTTCCTTTGTGAGATGATGCCTCATAATGGTGCTAACGGGGGCATGAGCTCGCAAAGGAGAAATAAATAGTTTTTTTCTCCAGCACTGGAGATGGAGAATCCACCAATGGGTTTAGACTGTATTCCTGCCCAATCAGAACAAGTCAGCCAAAGTTGCAATGCCTGTCCTGGGTTAGAGTGTCCCAGTCTTGACTTGATCTTGCCCTAGGCAGACATAGCAAGTTGGCTCTTAGGCAGGTACAGTGTCCATTGCTGAATTCTTTATTCTCGATTCTCTTCAGTCTTCTGTGACAGTGCTGTATTCAGCACTGTGTTTTTTCCTCTCAGTTGGCTGAAGAACTGTTTGCCTTTAACTAGGAACGGAGGCTTTCGTTCCTCCCCCTCCCCCCACTTCCAACCATAAAGGCTTGAGGCTGAGGGGACATGCTTCCCCTCTGTAACACAGCCCTCCTTCTCCTCCTGGACAGCACTGGATTCAGTGCTGCTCCTCAGCCCTCCACAGTTCCCCATTGCCTGGAAAAGCCTCCGGACACGCGCGAAGGCTAAAAACGGCCGTTTGCAGCTGGCGTGTGTTTGGAAGGCCGATTACCTCTTTTCCAGCCTTTCTTCGTGATCGGAGCTTGCGGCTGTAGCTCCGGGGGGGGGGAACGAGAATGCAGGCCCCAGACGGCTGTTTGGAGCCAGAGTGCGTTCCAAAGCTCCGTTTTTTCGTCAGGGAGGGCTGCTTGGTTTAGGGTGGAAGGGGGTGCCAGCAGCAATACCCCCAGACCTCGTGTGGCCGCCATTTTGAGTGTGGCAGCCTTTTTAAGTGTGGCCGTCATTTTGAGCTGCCATTGGGAGTGTGGCGGCCTTTTTGGGTGTGGCCACCTTTTTGTGTCCCTTATTGGGACTCGGTCTTTCTTGAGACCGCATCTTGGGGCCTTCTCTGCGCACCTTTCTCCCCTGCAGCCACCATTTGAGGTCCCTGGAGCCTCAGTTTGCACAGGGACCCTCCACGGCCACTGTTGCCTCAGAACAGGCCTGCTAGATTCCTCAGGCCTATTTCCTTCATCTGCTCTAAATACAACCTTACCTAACACCATTCCAAGGCCTATCAGACCTCAGTCAGATCTCCACAGCCACTCAGGTCTGTAACATATCCATTTCACAGCCTGCTTAGCAGGTTTGGCTCTATCTGGTTTGTCCCTTTTCTTTCATGTGCATTTAATCTCCTTGGATTCAATTTCTGGGTTCTTGGTGTCTCCAGGTCTCCCTGAAAACCAGGATTAGTCCATTGGGATCCTGGGCCTAATTATATTAACAGCTCTATCTGGGTTCGAGGTGTCCCCTATCGTGCATCTGTTCTTATCCACACAAACAGCTCTGTGTGGATACCAGGCATCCCCTATCGTGCGCCTCTTCTTATCCACACAATCAGCTCTATCTGGATTCCAGGCACCCCCTATCGTGTGTCTGTTCTTATCCACACAATCAGCTCTATCTGGATTCCAGGCGTCCCCTATAGTGCGCCTGTTCTTATCCAACCAATAGCAGTCTCTGGCTACCAGGGATCCCCTATCGTACTCCTATGTTACCTGAGAATGGAGGATACTAGGCCCCCCACAAAGGACATCTTGCCGTCCTCCTTGACTGCAGAATGCCACAAATCCTCTAATCAAGAGGCCGCAGGTAAGATCTCGGCCAAGGCCTAGGCCAGGTCTACCTCAAAAACCTCCAAGGGAGCTGACAAACAGGCCACCAGGAGACACCAAGCCCTAGAGAAGGAATTCTCTACAGCACAGAAACTGGCCAGGTTGGAAACCCCACAGGCTGAAGGGCCTTCTTTTGATCTACCCCTGGGGCCCTCCGCTTCTCCACTGGGGATATGGTCGACAGGGGAACCTATCCTGTCTCCTGCACCGGGGGACACGGACCGGGTTCTTCCCATCGCTCCTCCCTCTGCTTCACGGGCTCAACACGTGGCCCCTGAAGCTACTTTCACCCCTACTGCGGCAGGGCTTAGGCCAAGTGAACCGGTCCCCCTTCCCACGAAGGACCGCCTAGCTGAGATGATTGCACAGGCGGTAGAGGGTGCTCTTGAGGCCAGATCGCAAGCGACTAGGTCAGCCACGGTCAACTTTCTACCCACTCACCAGTTGGCCACTGAGTCCTATCACACGCCTTCTTCCCCTTCACAGTCCACTTACTCTGGAGACTCGTCATCTCACGAGTACGAGGCTGATCTGGAGATTCCGATGTCTGAGGAGGAGGAACCTTCCTCAGAGACACCATCACTTAGCCGTCTCTTTAACCCTGCCTTTTTTGTACCTGCTTCGCAAGGCCACTTCCACGGCACATCTCGGACCCGATCCTTTCGCGCCGGCAACTTCAGTTACTCCAGAATCAGATCCGAATTTCACCGAACTGGTAACAACACAATACCGCATTCCTTGCCCACCTATGTTCCTCAAAGCAGTCTGAAAGCAGTGGGTATCCCCAGCCTCTTTTCCCCTTCCAAGTAACAATGAGAAAAGGCTTTATAATGTGGCCTGGGACCTGGAGGAGGCTCTGGAGGTGCCCGCGATAGATGAACCTTTAGGACCCCTTGTGTCTTCAACCGTTATTCCTGGTGATGTTTCTGAGGCCCTCAGGGCTGAGGACGGTAAATGTGAGCTCTCTTACCACATAACTCATCAAGCTGCGGCGTGGGCTATCAGAGCTGCTACCTCTGCATCATTTTTTAACAGGTCTGCTCTCCGCTGGCTTAGACAGCTTCAGGCCAGGATACCACGGAGGATATCCGCATGCATCAAAATCTGACAGGGGTGGCTTCCGGTGGCTCCGCCGGCGTCGCTGGAGTCTCTAACGTGAGGCTCCGTTCTCTGAGTTAGTAAAGCCGCCAACAACAGCGCTCACCAGCTGTTTGTTGCGGTGAAAAAACTCCCCTTCGGGCAAAGAAGGGGAGTAGAGCATCAAGAGCCGGGTTGAGCCCTTCTAAGACCCCTGGAAAAAATTTTCAGGGGCAGAGAAGGTGTGCTCCCCAGGCACTTGAAACGCTCCTGCTCAGAGACGCTTCTGTCGGCTGACAGAATTAGACGTCGCGACCGCCTCTGTTTTTAAAGGAGATTAATAAGGACTTTATACAGACGGAATGGATACAGGAGTCTTTTGAATATCGCAAGTATTTTCTTACTTTGTTTCTGCCTTTGTATCTACAAATTTTTCTGAATCAACATAATCCTTTTAAGATGGCGTTTGCTCTTTCTACTGAGTGAAAGTGAAAAACGAAAGTGTTTACTCCGCTGAGAAAATGAAACTGAATTTTTTCTTTTTTCTTTGAAGAGATGTTTGAGAAACTATTTGGACTTGATTCATTTATTGATTTATTTAATCAACTATAATTTAATTGGATTTTAAAAGAAATTGAGAAGGGCGGAAGTGGAAAAATTTTTCCTTTTTTTTTAGTTTTCCTTTCTCTTCCTCAATTATGACTACAAGACAAAAGGCAGCTGCTAAGGCGGCTACGCCCTCTCCAGGACAGCTTGTTAAATCACAGTCTGCTCCTTTAGAATCTCAAGAGCCTGCACAGTCTGTCTCACAAATGCTTACAGTGAAAGATTTACAGTCTGCTTTAACAGATGTAATATCCTTATTTAATGATAGGTTTGACAAATTGGAAGATAAATTTGATGTGAAAATAGAGGAAAAGATGGCAGAGCAGAAAAAAGACTTTAAAGCTATGATAGAAGCCTCTAATCAGGAGATGAGAGAAGATATTGTAGACGCTATTAAAGGTGTCTGGGACTATACTATTATTGTTGAAGAGAAATTAGAAAATGCTGAGCAACATTTTGAAGAAAAATTAGAAGAAATTAGAAGTGATGTACAAGATCAAGCTACTTTGACACAATATCATCAGATGCAGTTTGCGGTTAGAATTAGGGGATTTAGAGATGTATTAAATGAAAACCAAGAGGACTTAAGAAGAATTTTTTCTGAAGCTTTAGCAAAATTTTTGGATGACTCAGTTGAGAATGTGGCCTGGCAGATTGAACGATTGTTTAGAATGAACTCACGTATTGCTGTACAAAGGAATTTGCCTAGAGACATTGTGATATACTTTAATACAAGAAAATATAGAAATTGGGTTCTTTCTATAGCTTATAATAAACAATTGAGTGTTGCTGGTCAGGAAGTACAGGTTTTGAAAGAGATACCTCCTAAGATGTTGAGATCAAGGAAAGATTATGCCTTTTTGACGGAGGAGCTTAAAAGAAGAGAAATACAATATAGATGGGAGGTACCAACTGGACTTTCTTTACTTTTTAAAAATAAAAGATACCGTTTGTTTACTGTAGCTAAAGCAAAGGATTTTTTTGAGAATATATTGATGGTTGATAGATCTACTTCCCCAAAACCTAAGGGGGCAACTTTGGTTAAAGATTTAGAATTATTGCAATCTGCGGAACTTCAACAACCTCGACTAATTTCATCGGTTCTTTTGGATAAAGCAGTTGAACAACCAGTGCAGTCAATTGATATTTTTCAACCTTTGGCAGTAGACAAGCCTAAAGATCCAAGGCGTGTACGTGAATCTACTAAGGCTATTGAACAAAGAGAAAAAATACAACCAACTCAAACCAAGCAAACTGATCTGACATCTATGGAAGCCATGGGAGCAAGACCCAAGAGGCAGGAAGAAGTGGAATGGTCTTTGCAGAAGCTTTCACGTAAAGGCCATGTCAAATAAATATTTGACGTGGAATGTTAACGGTTTAAATTCTCCACAAAAAAGGAAGAAGATATTTCATTATTTGAAGCAATGTAAAAATGATGTAATCTGTCTACAAGAAACTCATATTAGATCTTCGGACCAGAAATATTTGATTAATAATAAGCTGGGTACACATTTTGTGGCATCATCTTTAGTTAAAAAAAATGGAATTGTTATTTATGTTAAAAATAATATAAAAGCTAAATTAATAGAAGCAGATAATCAAGGTAGATTTTTAGCTATAGAAATTTTACTGGATGGGAAGAAAGTTCTCTTGATGGGTATATATGCTCCAAACCAAAAACAAGGTATGTTTTATAAATCATTACACAAAAAGTTATTAGAGTTGGATTATAGATCTTGTATTTTAATGGGAGATTGGAATGGAATCCTTGATGCTGGTTTGGACAAGAAAAAGACTTCACTAGTTTCTCAATCGCGTTCAATTTTACCTAAATCTTTTTTTGATATTAAAGATGATTTTAATTTGTTAGATATTTGGAGAGAAAGACATGGTAGGGATCAAGAGTTTACTTTTTTCTCTGACAGACATCAATCATTTTCTAGAATTGATTTTATTTTAACTACTAGTGATTTTATGTTAAATTTAAAGAAAGTTAAAATCTTACCTAATGTATTGTCTGATCATAATCCAGTTATGAAGGAATTAAGGACTGGCCAATTTTTAAGCAGATCCTGGAGACTTAATGAAAACTTGTTTAAATATGAAATGTATGTGCAAGAATGTAAAAAGGCTATCAAGGAATTTTTTAGGTTAAATAAGAATGTAGGCTTACCAATAGAAACGGTGTGGGACTCTAGTAAGGCTCACATGCGTGGAATATTAATTGAACTGAATGTTAGGCATAGACGTAAACAAGAGGAAAAGAGGCGAGTTTTAGAAGCGGAAATAAGAAAGAAAGAGTTATTATTAATAGATAAGCCAGATGATAGTAATATTAAAGAAGGGATAAAGGTTTTACGGAAACAATTTGATATTTTGATGACCGACCAGGTTGCCAGGAATATACAATATGCTAAACATAATACTTTTTTTAACGCTAATAAACCTGGCAGATGGCTGGCTTATACATTAAGGAAAAAACAAAAATCCCGTTTAATTGAGAAGGTAGAATATAAGGGGCAAGAAGTATTTCATCAAGAAACTATTAAGGCTTTTCTAGAGTTCTACACCAAATTGTATGCTGAAGAAAAAGTTCAAGAGAAAGAGATAGATGCCTTTTTACAAAATCAAAATGTCTCGGAAATTACTTTGGAACAAAGAGATAGATTAAATGCTTTGATTAAGTCAGAAGAAATTATTGATGCAATTAAACAATTGAAATTGGGAAAATCTCCAGGAACTGATGGTTTTACTACGATTTATTATAAGTGTTTACAGGAGGAAATGGTGGAACATTTGAGGGAGTTATTTGTGAATATACAAGAGGGCGGTCCGGTTCCACCCTCTTGGAAAACGGCTAATGTATGCTTGATTCCTAAAGAGGGCAAAGATAATGTTCAAGTAGAAAATTTTAGACCTATCTCCTTGTTAAATACGGATTACAAGATTTTTGCAAAAATCTTGGCTAATAGATTAATGACAGTTTTGACACAGAAGATTCACCCGGATCAAACTGGCTTTTTACAAGGGAGACAGATGAAAACCAATGTTAGACAACTTGTTAACATATTGGAATATTTGGATAAACATATTCAAGTACCGGCTGTCTTAATGTTTTTAGATGCAGAAAAAGCTTTTGATAGATTGAATTGGACATTTCTGCAAAGGCTTGTGGTAAGGATGGGAATGGGGGACCAGTTTATTAATTCTATATCAGCTATATATCAGAAACAAACAGGACAGATCATAGTGAATGGACAATTAACAGATTCATTTAATATAGAAAAGGGTACTAGGCAGGGTTGTCCCTTATCCCCTTTATTGTTTGTTTTAACTTTAGAGGTACTATTGAATAGGATTAGAGCATCAGAGGAATTAAGGGGGGTACAAATTAGACAACATGATTATAGATTATGTGCCTTTGCAGACGATTTACTTGTGACACTAACTCAGCCAATACAATCGGCTCAGAGTTTGATGGAAATTATTCGAAATTATGGAAAAGTTTCAGGTTTCAAATTAAATTTATCCAAGACAAAGATGTTGGTTAAAAATTTTGATAATAAATTAAAACAAGATTTGGAAAGAATAACGGGATGCGAGATAGTTAAAAAAGTTAAATATTTAGGAATTTATATAGAAGCTTCAAATGGTAAATTATATAAGAATAATTATGAACTCTTATGGTGTAAAGTACAAAAAGAATTGGAGAATTGGAAAAAATTACAATTATCTATGTTGGGCAGAATAGCCGCTATTAAAATGAATGTATTGCCGAAATTCTTATTTTTATTTCAAATGTTACCAATACTTAAAAAGGATGGAAATCTTGATGAATGGCAGAAAGGTATAAACAAATTTATCTGGGATGGCAAGAAACCAAGGGTCAAATTTAAAATTATTCAAGACACAAGAGAGAGAGGTGGTTTGAAAGTGCCTAATTTTAAATTATATTATGATGCAGCAGTTCTAGTGGCAATAAGTGATTGGATTAACTTAACAAATGAAAGAATATTAAATATAGAAGGATATGGGTTAGAATACGGGTTCCACGCGTACTTAGTTTATGATAAAAAACTGGATAGGGGTTTTAAAGAGCATATAATAAGAAACTCTGTGTTGCGTGTCTGGAAAAAGTATTATTATAAGTTAAATGGTAAAATTCCTTTATGGACAGTCCCCAGGCACGCAATACAGAGTGTAGGTATACAACAAATTCAAGACGTGGTGCCCTATGATAAACTTTTAAATAAAGAAAGGAATAGCCTAGAACTGAAATCATTAGACAGATTAACGGAGGAAGGTATAGCTCATAATTGGTATTATCATGCACAACTTCAAGCCAGATGGCAAAAAGATGTCAAGATGGGTTTGTCCTTAAAGGATGATGAAAAATTAATTATACAAATTAGAGATCAAAGAATGATGCATATTAGAAGAATATATGATGCTTTAATTGAAATTGATTCTGGAACTGAATTAATTAAAGATTGTATGATTAAGTGGGAAGGTAATTTCGGACACCCAATTATGATGGAAACTTGGAAAAGAATATGGGTGAAAAATGTCAAATTTACACAAGCTCAGCACTTAAGAGAAAATTTTTATAAAATGTTTTACAGATGGCACTTAGATCCAAAAAAATTATCGTTTATGTATCCAAATTTGCAACCCAAATGTTGGAGATGTGATTCTATGGACGCTACTTATTTTCACATTTGGTGGTCTTGTAAAAAAATTAAGGCTTTTTGGATAAAAATATGGTGGATTCTTCAAAATATCTTGAAAAAGCGTATTGAGTTTGTACCACAGTTGTTTTTGTTGGGTATTACAAAGGACTGTTCCACCATAGAGACTAAGTTGATTTTGAACTTGACTACAGCTGCAAGACTGTTGGTGGGACAATATTGGAAGTCATCTGAAATACCATCTATTGAAGAATGGACGTTAAAAGTTACCCATCTTGTTGAGATGGCCAAGATTTCGGCATACCTGAAGAACCACTCAAATGAAACGTTTTTGATGGACTGGAAGAAATGGATTGATTATATGCAAAAGAAATATCAGTTGAAAGAATTAGATTTGATATATGGATAAATAGTTTAACATAGTAGTTTAGTGGGGTTTCTTGCGTTTTTACCCTGTATTCATTCTGGGAAGCCTGGGGGGGGAGGGGGAGGGAGACAATATATATTAGTTTATTTTTCTCAACTGTAGTTGGGGGTTTAAGGGATTAGATAATTTTTGTAGGATGCTCGGGAGAATTTTAGTTAGCGCTTCGGATGGTGAGGAGGAGGAGCGAAAGTTCAAGAGGAGTGGGTTGTTGGAGGGTCTAGTGGAGGGGGGTTCCGAGCAGCTATTTGTATTGTTTTTTTTAATATGTAATTTGTTTGTTCTCAGTTGAATCAATATGTTATTACGTTATAATTGTTAAAAGTTTCTAAAAAATTTAATTAAAAAAAATTATAAAAAAAAAATCTGACAGGGGCATGAGCCCACAAAGGAGAAGTAAATAGTTTTATTTCTTGTGTGGGTGCTTATATTTTGTTTTGTTTTTATTTAACTATATTTACTTAGCTTAGATTTGGTTTATTTTACAGTATTTTCTTATTTATTCATTTATTTACTTAATATATCTATTTACACATACTATATTATTTTTATTACTATTATTACTACTACTACTACTACTACTATTATTATTTATTCATCATATTTAATATATTTGTTTCTTTAGTTAGGATTAGTTTAGTTTGGTTAAGGGTGCTCCATTCATCATGAGACCTTCTTGTATTATGCAGGGAAAGCCCTTATTGAAAGAAAAATCTTCATCAGGGTCCAGCCCATGCTGGGAATAAACAAAATGGGGGGGCTGACATCCCACACCCTCTTTCAGGTAAAAGATCCTCTGTTTTATTTATTTATTTACTTCTCAACTCGCCTGTCTGACTCTAGCATTTAGGATTCAAAGAGGTAACATGATATAAATGATAATAATGAAATCAAACAGAAATCAAAAAAATCTAGGAACAAGCCAAATTGTTTTAGAATAATTTTAAAAATAACTTTTGAAACTGAATATTTAAAAAATATTTACACATCTTCTTTCAGGCCCTTTATTGGTGAATTATTAATTCACCAATATTAATTATTAATATTATTAAGCAAAGTATCCTGGACTGCTTACAAGGGTTGGAAGTTGGGTACAAGTAGTGATTCTACTACTTCCTGGGTGGATAGTCCAGTTGATGGAAATAAGGAAGAAAAAGTCATCTATCAGTTTGGGATGTACGATACAATAATGATAATCAATTGCATAGCCCTGGGATGTGCCAGGGATATGGTGAAACTCTTGACCTAGTATTTGGGAGCTGTTAGGTTCTAAGTGAACAAGCTGAGATTGAATCCTATGTTGTTTGTCAAAAAAAAATATCTCAATTTAACTTCACTACACACAACAGTGGAACCAGAAGAGTACATGTACCAATGTCTTCTATGATAATCAGTCCAGAACCATCAGAGGAAAGATGGATAGAAGCTAGTACAGACTGACTGATTTAATATTTTTGTATGGCTGACTCTATATGAATTCTTGACAATTTATAAACAGCTGCATAAAATCCATGCAATTAATAGGTAGGAGGCCCAGCATCACCCTTACACTAAACTAGAGATGGGAGAATCCTAGCCTCTGACCATGCAGTCATCAACACTATCCAACTGTTTGTACAGCAAGGCTTATATTGGAAAAAGAGTGCCATTATAACATCACTAACAGTAGATGTGATGTTTTCACTGGACACTTCCCTAGATGCCCCTCCAGATGCTAATTCAGAGAAGTATGAGCTGGCAGCCGAGGGCTACGAGCTAGGATTGGAGGGGATGAGCATAGGGGAGCAATCAGATGAGTAGCCAGCTGAGCAAGAAATAAGAGAGACTCAGCTGTAGCTGGGAAGCCCAGAGGCTCTGAGTGTATAGGGCACACAGCTGCAGCTGGTCAGTGGAGAAGAACTATCTCCTCCTCCATATCCAAGAGCACATAGGGCTGAAAAGAGGCAGGCACAAAGAAGGTCAGCCAGGCTACTCTTGAAGAGGTAGCCTCACCCCTCTTGATGAGCTGCACCCGGAAGTAGTTATTTAGCTCAGGAAGGGGAGTGAAATGATGATGGGAACAATGTGTCCATTTCCTTACTGTGTGTTCTTGCCTTGAAATTCGGATCATATCTCTTCAACTGTGGCTTTGCCTTGTCTTTAGCCTGTGGATTTGCCTTTGCCTATGGACTTGCCTTTGCTTTGGGGACATGTTTTTTGCCTAGTGGAATGGACTTGCTTTACCTTGAGGACCAGTGTTGACTTCATTTAAGTAGTCTGTGGAACTTATTAGGGTTGAACTGGTGCTGGCACAAGGAATTGCTAGGGAATACTAATCCAGGCTTGGAAGCCTTAATAAAGATGCCTAACACCTGTGGTGTGTGTATGTGCACATGAGCGGGGAAAACTAAAAGCAACTTCAGGTGTCCCTGCGGTCAGCTAGAGGCAAAATTCAGATGATGTCACGAGGATTGTTGCTTAACAGTGATTAACAGTGGTTAATGATAGTCTTCATGCTATTTTAAAAAATATATAGTTACAATCTGGCAAATTGTGTAGCCTATGGAATTCTGCTATTTTTTTCTCTCACACCAGCTTCAACACAGACACCCCCTCCAAAAAATAAATAAAATCCCAAGCATATTCAGTTTCAGCTCCTATCATATCAGCCTGATTTAACTTTACAGAAAACCCGTTATGTGCTACTAGCTGTAAAGGCAGAATAGGTAAAAATGAATCCATTTCACTAATGTGAAAAAAACAAGCAGATTTTGTTGATCTGTCCTATAATTATTTCCAGAAATTTATATATTAATATAGTTCCTTCCAGATCCCATTTTTGAGATAAAATGGTTTCTTAGAAGAATTATATGGATTATATGCAAGATTAATATTGTTTTTAAAAATCTATTTAGAGCTAGAGGATTTGATTTTTATTCCTTATAGATTTTTACAAATATAGGGAAGGACAGCAAAATGATTATTCCCAGCAGCTTCATTTGTATTCAACCTCTTTAAGGATCACTGCTAAAAATCTAAATTCACCATACTTTGTCCCAAGTATAAATATCAACATTTTGCTTAGAGAAGGTATATATAAATTATTTTGAAAACTAGGACATGTAGATGTTACAATGTAAGATTGATAATAGATTGAGGTAGTTACCTTCCTTTTCAAAATGTGGCTTTATGGTGACTTAATTGGTGGACTAAATTAGTGGTTCAGGGAAATGCTGTGGATATAGTATATGAGACACCAATAAGGTATTTGACAGAGTAGACCCCAGCCGATCTCTTGATAAAATAGAACAATGTGGGATAGACAGTACCATTACCAATGGATTCGCAATTGGCTGACCAACCAGAGTTGGCATGTAGCCCTCAATGAAACTACAACTACCTGGAGAGAAGCATGCAGTGAGTACCTCAAAGTTCTGTCTTGGACTCTTTAACATCTTCATCAATGAGCTAGATCAGTGTTTCTCAACCTTGAGAATTTTAAGGCATGTGGACTTCAACTTCCAGAATTCTGGGAGTTGAAGTCCACATGCCTTAAAATTCTCAAGGTTGAGAAACACTGAGCTAGATGATGGCATAGAAGAAGACCTCATCAATTTGCTGGGGAAAAAACAAATGCACAGATATAAAATAAGCACTACCTGGATTTATAGTAGCAATTGTGGAAAGCATCTAGATGCCTATCATTTAACTATGAGCCAGCAGCGTGCTGCAGCTATCAAAAAGCCAATGCAGCTCTAGGCTGCATCAAGAGGGGGATGGCATCAAGATCACAAGTGAGAATACCACTCTAAACCATACTAGTGAGGCCACACATGGAATACTGGTGCTCTCTGAACTTGGTTGTTCTTACTTGTTCCTCCTGGGGGAAGGGAGTGTAAGAACAAAGAGCTGACAGTAATAGCACAAGAAAAGGAAAAAAAAAATCAGTGGATGAGCTAAAAGAAGAAATCCAGAAATTCCAGTAAGAGATTGATAAACTGAAAAGTGTAAATATCTTACATGACAATAAGAAATTAGAACAGCCTCAGTAAGTAAAATTATATAATATATTAAAAGTTAATTTTGATTTCTTCTTACAGGAAGTAGCAAAAGAGAGTCAGAAGCAAAAAGAACTGCAAAAGGCTACGGAGAAGAAAATAAAAAAGATGTGTTTCCTGTTTAACTCTGTATGTATCCCAAAAAAGAAAAGTGGATGATGATGATTGTAAGATTTGTTTCAATTGATGACTCTCTACTTTGGAAAGTCACAATTGGGAATCTCATTTCTTCATCCTCTCTCACTAGAATTTCTTTGAATACATAAAAAGTAGTTCTCATACAAATCCAGTTCTTTTGTATTATTTGATACAATATTTTGCATTGCAAAATAAGCAGTTGTATGATTATAGGTAAATGCTACCTTAATAAAATGCCATTTTTCTTAATGTGACATAGCATAACAACAATGAAATATCCAGATAATACTATTCTAAAATATTTGTTTAACTTTTTTCAGATTCTGCAGCAAACTCAGATAGAAAATATGAATGTGTTGAAAAGGTGAATAATATAGTTTTTAAGACATTACGTATTTTTATTCTGTAGAAAAGTAAAAATAAAATCAATTTTGCAACCCAGTATTAATTGTTTTACAGCACCAAAGTCAGTGGTGGCGAACCTTTTAGAGACTGAGTGCCCAAACTGCAACCTGAAACCCACTTATGCATTGCCGGAAGCCAGGAGGGCATGGCCGAGTGGGCGTGGCCATGGTAGTCATGGCAGCATGGGTGGGCGTGGCCAGGGTGGGTGTAGCCACATCGATGTTGCTCCCAAGGAGGGATGCCTTTGGGGGCCGGCAGGGTTGGGGGAGATCCAGGAGGTCTCTGGCAGGTGGGGCAGTTGGCAGGAGGCTCATCATCTTGTTTTGGCAATGAGCCAATTAGATCACAATAGGAGTCAGTTATTGATGTCATGTATTGAAGCTGAGAGGAGGACATTTGTCAGTGTGTTATATAATCACTATCGAGTTGGTTGGGTTTTTTGGTGTTCTTTCATTTAGTGAGCTTGTAAAACATAATAAAATTAAAGTCATGGTGTAAAGAGTTGCCTGGTTGCCCAGAAAGCGATGTAAAATAGTATTAAGTGAACAAGGCTACAGTTATAAAGAAATTAGAAGAAAAATTGGTGGAAACTTAACCAAAGGTGGCATTTCTATTGTACACTTTTCCCAAAAGGTTTCCACAATTTTGGCCACTACTGTATGAGGGGGGAATTAAACAATGAAAGCACGGTGTCTTGGATTTTACAGGTTGTTGGAAAAGTACTCATTCATTTTGCCAGATGCTGAAAATAACAGAAATCTGAAGCAGAATGCCTATACTAGCAGATGCAACTGATATAAAATCTGGATGAAGAATGGTCAATAAAGCATTCTTGGTTGTCTATTTTATCTTTCCTAATAAGCTTCTTCATTTAACTTTGCAAAACATGTGGGTTCCACGCCCTTCCACATACCTGCAAGAAAGCAGCTGCAATCTGAGTACTCTAACTCAGGGCTTTTCCAGTCGCCTAGCAAGATGTCAAAAACTTGATGACCCCCCCTCCCAAAAAAGGAAAAAAGTGATAAAGTAAGTAGTCCTCGACTTACAACATCTAACTTAGTGACTGTTCGAAGTTACAAAGGCACTAAATAAAGTGCTTATGACCATTTTTCACTTCTGACCTTTGCAGCATCCCCAGGCTCAGGTGTCTTCCTCCTTCTCATTCCCATCTCCTTCCTTCCTTCCTTCCTTCCTTCCTTCCTTCCTTCCTTCCTTCCTTCCTTCCTTCCTTCCTTCCTTCCTTCCTTCCCTGCCATCCTTTCTCATTCCCATCTCCTTCCTTCTCCCTCCCCTCTTTCCTTCCTCTCTCTCTCTCTCTCTCTCTCTCTCCCTTTCTCCAAAATACAAACACACGGGCATCCTCCTCCCCTGCCTACAGCGAGTTTCTGCAAAGCGCAAATGGGCAATACATTCCCCCTGCCTCCTCCAAAGTCCAAACACGCACGCATCTTCCTCCCCCTGCCTACAGCAAGCTTCTGCAAAGCGCAAATGGGCAATACATTCCCAGCATTCAGGTGATCTGAGAAGGACGAAAGAGCAGCGAGCTGTAGAAGATTGCAGAAAGTGAGGTTGGAGGAGAAAGGAGGAAAGAAACGGTGAGAGGACGTGCTGCAGTGGCAAAAGTGAAAGTGAGAAGAACGCTTAGAAGGAGAGAAGATCGATAGAGAGGCTGTGTGCCAAACGCAGAGAAGCAGTATATTGGAGAGGATTGGAGGCTGGTGAAGACGGAGCAGAAAGGAGGGGAAGGTCCGAAAAGTGAAGGAATCGGTGAGAGGGCACAATCCGGAGGTGAAAGTGACAGGAATAGATCAAAATTTGGAACTTTAGAGAGATCAGAGAAACGGCACATTATAAAGATTGAAGAAATTGAGGTTGGAAGAGAATGGAGGTGAACCAGCAAGTGTGGAGAGTTTGGAAAGTGAAGGAGACGGTGAGAGGACGTGATTGGGCGGTGAGAGACAGGAATGGATGCATGGACTAATGGACTAAAGGTTGATGATATAAGTTGGGTGAAAAAAATTGGAGTTTTAGAGAGGTTGGGTGTTAAATAATAAAAAGAAAACGAAGAGGATTAGGGAAGGAGAAGAGAGGACTAAAGTTAGAAAGGTTACCGACTAAACAAAGGGTTATTAAGAATAAAAAAGGGACTTCCGGTGGTGACATTAGGGCTGTGCGGAGGCAAGAGGACAGTCTCTGTCCCTTAACTCTGATCTTTCTACGATTGGAGACCCTTCGGGGGCCCAGAAAAGTCTGGAGGGCTACGTGTGAGAAAGGGTGAAGCTGGAAGAGTAACGAGGTGGGAGGTGATCGCCCGTTACAACGAAGGAAACCCCCTAAATCCAGCATGGAAATTTCTGCCATCAACAGATGGCGAATCTGAGGCCCTGACAAAATCACAGTTTAACAGACTGTGTTAATAAGTGAGTTGAAATAATCTGAAATATCTGAAATATCTCTAGGGAATAAGAGAAAAGTCTAATAAGATCTACGTGTCTATTATGGTGGGTGTTGAAAGGAAGCTCAACTGGTGAGGGAATCCTCAATGCAAGCAGCGACCCGGCAGGAAGAGCTATGAGTTGACAGATTTAACAACCAGAGGATTAATAGGAGGGAGACATAAAAGATAGACCTTGTAGCAAACGTTTGAGCTCAAACACGAGGAAGGCGGTGGAGGATTAAGGAAGAAAAAGCTGAGAGAGGGTGATGAAGTTGGAGCTGGTAGAGCCTGTGAGATGAGAGAAGTGAAGGGAGAAGATTGAGAAGCAAAAAGAAAATGGCAATTTAGGAGGAATGGAGGAGTGACTTTGGAAGAAATTCAAGAATACGATAAAGGCAATATACAAAACATAAAGAACCAGCATGATAATTAATGGAGATAATACAAAAAGCTTTGAAATAAATAAATATGGGTAAGACAGGGATGCCCAATGTCACCTCTACTTTTTATATGGACTTTAGAAGTACTATTAACTCAAATTAAAGCCAATAAAGAGATAAAAGGGGTATAGGTTAAAACTGAAGAATATAAGATACAGGCATGTGCGAACGATTTGGTCTTTTTTTATTGAGGAACCAATAGAGAGAGGAAATATTTTGATGAATGAAATAGAAAAATACGGAATAGTTGCAGAATTAAAAAATTAACAGAGAAAAGACCAAAATGTTAGTTTAAAACCTAACTGAAAAACAGAAAAGGAATTAGAAGAGAATCTGGAATTGCAAATTGTAAAAAAGATTAAATATTTAGGAATTTGGCTAACTATAAAGTGTTCCTCAATAAAAGAGGATAACTATAAAAAATTGATATTACAAATGAAAAAAGATTTTGAGATCTGGGGGAAATTACAATTATCATTATTAGGTAGGATTGTATTGATTAAATGTATTACCAAAATTATTATACCTATTCCAAACAGTCCCGATAAAACTAGAGATTTTTTTTCCCGAGGAATTGGACAAAATAATAAACAAATTTATTTGGTCAGGCAAAAAAGCATGGACAAACATGAAAATATTACATGATAATAGAAGTAGAGGTGGACTTGGGCTCCCAAAATGGGAAATTTACTATCAAGCAGCTGGACTACTCTGGATCAAGGATTGGATAAACCTAGATAATAAAAGGGTGTTAATGATAGAAGGGCATGACTTACAGGCTAGTTGGCATGCCTTTCTATGGGGAAAACATAAGAAAACACACACATATTTTTTATCAACATCAGATAAGAGATGCACTGATTCGGATATGGGAAAAAGTTTAAAAAAAGACACCATAGGAAAATCGCAAATTGGACTTCACCGATAGAGGCAACGATCCACCCTAACACTCTGGATTAAAAAAAAGATGATCAGATACAAAGAACTATTAGATAATCAAGGAAACCTCAAATTAAGAGGAATTAAAAGAACAAGGAATAACCATAGACTGGTGGCCATATTTACAGATCCAATCTAAATATAATAAGGATATGGAAGAGCATGGAATAAACCAGACCCTACATCAATTGGATAAAATTTTAACAGGTAAGGAAGAAATTTTTTTAACAAAAACTTATAAATATTTATTAGAGGTAGATTTAGAAGAAATAGTTAAAGGGCCAATGATAGCATGGGCACAAAATGTGGGCAGAAATATAAAACTGGAAGAATGGGAAAGATTATGGAACATAAATTGCAAACTGACACTATCAACTGCATATAGGGAAAATCAATACAAAATGTTCTATAGATGGCATTTAGCACTGGCGAGATAGGGCAAAATGTACAAAAATATGAATCTGGAATGTTGGAAATGTAAAAATAAGGAAGGGACATTTTATCACATCTGGTGGCTGTGCCCTAAAGCAAAGACCTATTGGGAACGGATTAGGAACTGGATACAGGAGATAACTAAGGTGCAAATTGAACTCAAACCGGAACTATTTCTTTTGGGTATAATAAATTTAAAAATGGAAAAACGACTCCAATACATTATTATACATATATTAACAGCACCCCGCATAGTATATGCCCAGTGTTGGAAGGGTGAAAACATACCTACAAACGATATGATCATACACAAAATTCTAGAATGTGTGGTAATGAATAAACTTACGCTAGAATTAAGAGACAAGGAGGCAAAGAATTTTATGAAATAGGGAACAAATGTTATAATTGGCTAGAACAGAGAAAGAAAAAGATATGATTACTGATGTAAATAAACTGTAAATAATATAGAGGAGATGTATAACACAGTTCTGTTAAAGGAAAAAATGTATTTTTTCATTTTTTTGTTGTATAGCGAAAAAAAAAGAATAATAATTTTTTTAAAAAGAATTAAAAAAAGTATTAGATAAATAAGATATTAAGATGGCAACACTGAGAATGGGGAAAAAGACAATGTCAAGCTTAGTATTGACACCTTCATCTCCCCCTGGACAGATAACAATAGAGGGAATGTTGGGGACAGAGAAGCAAAATGTACTACTAAATATGCAAAGCATACAGACAACACTATTAACTATCCAAGAAACAATGTTAAAGATGCAGGAGACAATGTCAAAAAATCATATTGAAATGAGGGGGGATATGAATAAATTAGATAATAAGATTGAAACAATACAACAAACAATTGAAAAAAGTGAGGAAAGAATATTGACAGTAGAGGTAGGATTGGATAAAATAGGGAAAAAAGTTGACACAGTAGATAAAAAAAATGATGGAAACTAATACAAAATTAGAGGAATTGAATACACATTTGGAGATGGATAGGGTAGCGTTTTATTTAAGGTTTCAAAACGTGGTGGAGGATAAGGAAGATTATGGTAGAGCTGATAGCAGAGGCTCTACAAAGAGATAAACAAGGAATATTACCAGAAATAGATGAGGTGTACTGAATCCACACAAATTATGCTTGAAGGAATAAATTACCATGTGAGATACACATAAGATTTGCCAGAAAAAAAATTAGAGACCTAATATACAGGATTACAAGGGAAGATCCAATAATTTACAAAGGTATAGAAATTCAAACACTAAAACAAATTCCTAGAAAAATGAGGGAACAGAGAAGAGACTACAGATTTCTTAGTGCACATCTTATTAAAAAAAACATTCCATTTAGATGGTTAATCCCTGAGGGGATGCTGATAACATGGCAGGAGAGAAGGGTTAAAATTGATAGCTTGGATAAGGCAAGAGAATTTTATGAACAATTAGAAGAGGAAGAAGAAGAGAACAGTATTAGGGAAGAACTAGAATTAGAACCCAAAAGTCAGGAAGATCAGCAACTAGAATTAAAAGAGAGAGAAGGAGAGAGAAAATAAAGAGGTAAGAAGACAAAGGAAAGAAAGAGGAATAGGTTCGAGAGCAAGACAAACCCAGAAGTAAAATAATGGACAGGAAGATTAGATTAGTATCAATCAATGTTAATGGCCTAAATTCACTAGTTAAAAGAAAACAAATATTAACTAAATTAGTTAAACAAGGCGTAGACATAGTATGTTTACAAGAAGTACATATAAAAAAATTACACAGAAAATATTTGGAATTTCCGAAACTAGGAGAATTATATACATTACTAATGGAACAAAAACAGAGAGGAATAGTAGTCTATATCAGAAAAGAAATTAGAGCCAATTTAAAATATCAAGATACAGAGGGAAGGGTATTAATACTAGAATTACAAATGGAACAGAAATCATGGTTACTGGTGACAATTTATGCTTCAAATGAAAACAAAAAAGAATTTTACAAAGCTCTGCATGAAAAACTTATTGAAATTGGACAAAGAAATACTTGTATAATAGGAGATTATAATGCAATAGTGGATATAAAAATGGATTATATTAACAATATGAAAAATAAAAAGAAGCGAAAAACACTACCAAAAACATTTTTTGAGATGGTGTAGGAATTCAACTTATTCAACCAATGGAGGAAACAGAATCCTATGAAAAAGGAATATACCTTTTTTTCAAATCCACACAAATTGTGGTCTAGGTTGGATATGGCATGGATGAATGGGGAAATAGGGCAAGAAGTGAAGACAATAGAAATAATGCCAAACATATGGGCAGGTCATAACCCCCTGAAGATAGTGTGGACAGGTCAGAAAAAAATAAAGAGAAAGTGGACACTTAATACCCAAATCTTAAAGGAAAGAGAATTTACTGCAAGGACTAAAAAAGAGATGGAATTATTTTTTAAAGAGAACACTAAACAACAAACATCACTACAAATTATATGGGACACCGCCAAAGCATATCTTAGAGGTATAGCAATAGCATACACAGCTAGGAAAAATAAGGTGAAAAGGCAGACACAAAATATATTTTTGGAAGAGATTAAAAAATTAGAATCCAAATTATAGTGGGAGCCACAAGATGAAAGGATTAAAGAGGAAATTACTCTGGCCAAACATAAATTAAATATAGTAGAACAAGAGGAATTGGCAAGAGAACTGAAAACAACTAAACAAAGTTTTTTTGAACATGCAAACAAACCTGGGAGGTGGCTTGCCTATAAATTAAAAAGAAAAGGAAAAAAGATTTATTTAAGAACTGCAGGACAAAAATAGAGAGGTGCAATATAAAATAGATGAAAAGAAGAAAAATTAATTCAGAATTACTTTAAGTCTCTATTATAAAAAAAGAGGAAACATAGGAGGAGAATATAAAACAGTATTTAAAGGCCAATGGTCTCCCTGAGTTAAAAGAAGGACAAAGAAAATTATTGAATAAAAAAATAACAGCAATGGAATTAAGAATGGCAGTACAAAAGCAAAAAAATAATAAAGCTCCGGGGCCAGATGGTCTACCTGGGGAAGTGTATAAGACTTTGTATGAAGACTTGGAAATGATATTATTAGATGTATATAATGATGTATTGGAGAAAGCCAAATTACCAGACTCCTGGACAGAAGCCAACATAACTCTTATTCCAAAAGAAGATACGGATCCTAAACAAATAAAAAATTATAGACCAATCTCGCTGTTGAATTCGGACTATAAAATTTTTACTACAATAATGGCAGAACGATTAAAAATAATATTAAATCAAATAATATATTCGGATCAAAACGGCCTTCTACCTACCAGACAAATTAGGAACAATACGAGAACTGTGCTAAATCTCCTGGAATATTACAAAGCACACAACAGGTTGCATTAGTATTTTTAGATACTCAAAAGGCATCTGACAACCTTAATTGGCAATTTATGTTCCAACAAATAGAAAACATGAAATGTGGTGAGAAGTTTGAACAAATAATAAATATACATAATACAAAAGGCTAGAGTAATAATAAATGGGGAAAATACAGAGAAGGGGCGTTGTCTTACCTGAACGCCTTTTCTCAGCATGGTGGTGTATAATCCACTGGATTGGGTTATTTCAGCCCTCCTGCTCAGAGAGACTAGGAAAAAGCTTTAGCCACGTCTTCACCTGGGCGTGTCTCCCAGTTTTTGACGAGGCGAGGTAGCTAAGCTCTGACACCGTGGCTCCAAAAAAAAATGTAACAGAGTAATAGAAAGAAAGGGGGGTGCCCTCCACGCAAGCCTAGCCCGTTGTTTAGGGGAGGGAATGGATTATACACCACCATGCTGAGAAAAGGCGTTCAGGTAAGACAACGCCCCTTCTCCAGCATGGTGGATGTATAATCCACTGGATTGGGACATACCAAAGCCCCCCATGTCCCCCAGGGTGGGAGGACTAGGCTGGCGTCTCCCTGGGGGCAACCACCCGTTGAATGACCAGTCTGCCGAACACGGCATCCGCCGTGGCAAACCTGTCAATCTTGTAATGGGTAATGAATGAGGACGGAGACGACCAGGATGCCGCCCTACAAATTTCCTCTACGGAGGCCTGGGTGGCCCAGGCCGCGGAAGTTGCTGCGCTACATGTAGAATGGGCCATGATACGTGATGGAACGGCCAGCGACTGCGAGACGTACGCCTTAGCTATGCAGGCCCTGATCCATCTGCCAATGGTAGTGGAAGATACCTTGCTGCCCATGGCAGATGGTTGGAAGGAGACAAACAAAGCCTCGGACCTACGGAAGGGGCCTGTGCGCTTTATGTAGATGCACAGAGCCCTGCGCACGTCCAGTTTATGCCACTGGCGTTCTAGTCTATGGGTCGGATTAGGACAAAAGTTGGGTAGTACGAGGTCCAGCGACCTGTGAAAACTGGTGTTAACCTTGGGTATGAATGAGGGGTCTAGTCTGAGGACCACTCTGTCTTGGTGGAAGATACACAGGTCCTCCCAAACTGACAGAGCGCCCAGCTGAAGTAATGGCTATTAGGAAAGCCACCTTCAAGGATAGAAGGTGTAGTGAACATGATCGCAGGGGCTCGAATGGAGCCTCCATTAGGGCCCGTAATACTGTGGGTAGGTCCCAGGAAGGGTATCTATGCACCGGGGGTGGACCAGAGTTTGTCGCCCCCTTGAGGAATGCCGAGATCGCTGGATGGTGAGAGAGAGGACCCCAATTGTCACAGGTGAGGATCGTGGATAATGCCGCCACCTGCCTGCGGATGGTGTTGATGGACAACCCCTTGGACATGCCGTCTAACAGGTAGTCTAAGATGTTTGGGATGACTACTGAGAGGGGATCCAAGCCCCGAGAGGAGCACCACTGGCAGAAATTGTGCCAGGTTGCATTGTAAATCCTGTTTGTTGAGGGGCGTCTAGAGGCCTGAATCATAGCGATTGCTTCTGGGGAGTAGGCCTGCCTAGTTAGGCACTCCCGCTCAAGTGCCAAGCGGCCAATTGTAGCCACTGAGGATCTGGGTGACGGAGCTCCCCCTGAGATAGGGCCACTTTGTTCGGTGGGAATTTCCACGGAGGGGACAGGGACAGATCCAGTAGATCTGCAAACCACGGGCGCCGAGGCCAATATGGCGCAACCAATATTACTTCCCCCTGCTCCAGTAACAGCTTGCAGATGGTGGCCTGGATCAGGGGGAGGGGAGGGAAGGCGTACAACAGCCCCTTGGGCAACCTGCACCGTAGGGCATCCATCCCCTCGGCCCCTCCGGTCGGGAACCTGGTGAAGAACCTGGGGAGTTGGGCGTTGTCCGGGGAGGCAAAGAGATCCAGGTATGGCTCGCTGAACCTGGACCCTATCATGTCGAATATTTTGGTGTCCAGTCGCCACTCTGCATGGTCCACGGTTACCCTGCTCAGCGAGTCCGCCTGCCGGTTCCCCCCCCCAAGATGTGTTCCGCCCTTATCGAATTCAGATGGGTCTCTGCCCACAGCCCCAGTTCCTTGGCCTCCTGGAGGAGGGCCCAGGAATGCATGCCCCCCTGCTTGTTGACATGGGCCTTGGCCGCTACGTTGTCCATCAGGACTAGGACATGCTTGCCCGATACTAGAGGAGAGAAATGGAGGAGGGCCAGGTGGATGGCCCTTAGCTCTAGCCAATTTATGTTCTGCTTCAGGTCCGCCCTGGACCAACGTCCCTGTGCCAGCTGAGTTTGGAGGTGAGCACCCCAGCCAAACAGACTGGCATCTGTCGTCAGGACTACCCTGGAGGGTTCCTTGAATACGGTCCCCTTGGACATGGCTGGGGAAACCCACCACTGGAGAGACGCAAGGACGTGGTGCGGCACCTGGACCTTGTGGGGAGAGGCGCTGAGGTTCTGTTTCTGGAAGGGGAGGAGGAACCATTGGAGGGTCCTCGAGTGGAGTCTTGCCCACGGCATATCCCCATGCAGGATACCATCTTTCCCAGGAGCTGGGACAGCTGCACCAGGGGAACCCTTTTTGTGCCCTGGATCTGGGATATCAATTTCCGGATGCTCAGCTGCCGCTCCTGGGACAGGTAGACCCTGCACCGTTCTGAGTCTATCAGTGCCCCCAGGTGAAGGAGTCACTTCGAGGGGGAAGTGTGGCTCTTCCTGAAGTTCACTGAGAACCCGTGGGACTGAAGTACCTGGATGGTGGTTCTCAGGTCTGCTTGCGCCGACCGAATGGATCTGGACTGGACGAGGATGTCGTCCAGGTAGCACTGCATGCACACTGGCATCATCCGGAGATGAGCGGCCAAGACCGCTAGTACCTTCGTGAAGCCCCTTGGTGCCGAGGAGAGACAGAACGGGAGGGCCCGGTACTGATAATGCCGGTGCGCATAGCAAAAGCGCAGGAACCTGCGGTGGTCCTGGGCAATTGGGATGTGAAGATAGGCCTCTGTGAGGTCTATGGAGGAGAGGAGATCCCCCTTCCTGATGCTGGCTTGTATGGACCTTAGGCTCTACATTTTGAAACGCCGGTACACTAGGAACCGATTCAGGCCCTTTAGGTCCAGGATCGCCCTCCACCCTCCTAATGCCTTGGGGACCATGAACAGGATGGAGTAGAAACCTGTCCCAGTCTGGTCCCCCGGTATGGGTTCTATGGCCCTGATGTCCAGGAGGTGTTTGATGGCGGAGGATACCAACCGTGCCTTTGAGGGGTTTCACGATACTGGGCACTGGGTGAAGCGATCGTGTGGGATCGCCTCGAATTCGAGTGCTAGGCCTCGCCTGATTGTGTCCTTGACCCAGGAATCGGAGGTGGTCTGTTCCCAGACCTGATAAAAACACTCTAGGCGCCCCCCTATTGGGCTCTCCCCGAGGGAGTCACTTGGTCTGCTGGAAAGGGCGGTTCCCCGACCCCCTGAAAGGACGTTTAGTTTGAAACTGGCCCCTGGGTCCTGTATTTTGGCGGTCCTGTTGATGGTCCTGCCTCTGAGGGAAGGAACGTGAACCTCTGGGCCCATTCCAGGACTGCCCTGTCCGAAAGGGCTGCCGCCACTCCCAGGTGCCCGTGGGGCATGATGCCTGTCTGCGGGAGTCCGGCTGCTGACGTCTATTGGTTTTTTTGGAAGGGTGGGCAATGATTTTACGTTTGTCCCTACCCTCTACCACATGTGGGTCAAGGATGGGGCCAAACAGGTCCTTGCCTGTATACTTGGCCAAGGAGAGGTGGCCAAGGGTTGCCCCTACCAACGCTGGGCAGTAGCCACTTGGGGGCCCTGCTGAGGAGGAGGGGAGGAGTGAGAGGGACCTGCCTGTTTAGTGTCCCCCAGAGGAGTGGCAGTCCAGGCAGCATTTGGTTGGGGAGGCTCCCTAGTATTGGTATCCAGTGGGGCAGGGGGAACCAGATTGGCCCCACTGGATAGGAGCCTCTGTGCCTTGGAGAATTCTCTCTCCAATGCCTAGTGCCTCCTCGAGGCCACTCGCTCCGCAGACTTAGAGGTCTCCTTGGAGGAAAGATGCCTGGTCTTGGCCTTCTTCTTACCTCCTGTATTTAAATCAGTTGCCAGGCGCTTTGGTTGCGCAGTGGGGGCACCTGAGACCGGTATAGTCACGGGCGAGGGACTGTCTGCCATTATCGCTAGTCAAGCCTGCAGAAGGGGGACTAGTGGAGGTAAATTGGAACCAAGGCTGCAGAACAATGTTCAGGGAAGAGGCACAGCAGCCCCCTACACTGAAGTCAGATGAGGTGTGGCAGATCAGCCGGACAGGTTGTAGGGCTGTCCTATAGGCCGTGTGGCTAAAGGCCACGGCTATAGAAAAACAGGCGGCCTGCGAAAACCTTCACTCCTGCCGGGGCCTAGGTAGCCAGGGCCCACGGGGTACTGCCTCCTCCAGCAGCCCTGGGATGGGAATCCCCTCTACAATGTTATAAGACCCCCTGTACCTATGAAGGAGGGGTAGGGAACCTCTGGAAGTTATGAACGGTCGGGCGTTCCTGCGATAACGGAGAGCGCCTGCCGATGGCCTTGGACGCTGGAGCTCGCGTCGAAGACTGTCCCTGGTCGGGCCTAAAATGTTAGGCCAAGACGGGGAGTTCTGCGGACTGTGCTTGCAGGCCGATGATTCAAGATTGTCGCCAACGCCTGTTGTTGAAGTGGCGGGAAAAACCGTTATCATGGTGTCCTAAAATGGCCGCTCCTGAGGTGAGTTTCTCCCCCCCCCCAAAAAAACAACAGGCCCGGGGTGAAGGAGCGTTACGGAGCGAAGCCTCGCTCTCACCGCTTTTTCCCCCCCACCTTTACTTGCGTGTGGAGGAAGCTGTTCGCCGGCCCCCTCTGAGCCTCCTTGCCGTATGCAGCGAATTTGGTGGCTTTAAAGAAAAAAAACTCCCGAAGAGGCTGGAGGCGGCTGTTGGCCTTTTTGCCAGCTGCCGCTGTTGTCCCCGTTCCTCTGTTTGCTTTAATTAAGGGAACGCGGCGTTGTAAGCCTCTGGGGAGTGGAGACCGCTGCTGTCTTCTCTGCCGGCTTTGCCATTCCTCTATTTGTTTTGATTAAAGGAATCTGGCGTTTGTAAGCCCCTGGGGGAGCGGAGACAGCTGCTGGCTTCCCCACTGGCTTTCTGCCGGCTGAGATCGGTCCGTGGTGGAGCCGGCTGGCTCAAAAATCAGGACCGGATTGTAAAGCAAGTGGATCAGATCCTGAAGAAAAAAGGTCTAAATTTGAAAAAAAAATTTGGAAAATAGTCTGTCAATTTGAGATCAAATCAAAGGAACTACGGAGTCAACAAAAAGGTGTCTGCTCTGAGCTCGAGACTAGGAAAAAAAACTGGGAGACACGCCCAGGGGAAGGCATGACTAAAGCTTTTTCCTAGTCTCTCTGAGCAGGAGGGCTGAAATAACCCAATCCAGTGGATTATACATCCACCATGCTGGAGAAGATAGAAATTAACAAAGGAGTAAGTCCAATGTCACCTCTACTTTTTATTCTAAAGTTAGAAGTGCTACTAACTCAAATCAGAACTAACAAAGAGATAAAATGATTAAAGGTTAAAACAGAAGAACACAAGATACAGGCATTTACAGATGACCTGGTGTTCTTTATAGAGGAACCATTAGAAAGAGGTAATATTTTAATGAATGAAATAGAAAAATATGGAATGGTGGCAGGACTAAAAATAAACAAAGAAAAGACTAAAATATTAGTTAAAAATTTAACTGAAAAACAAAAAAGGGGATTAGAAGAAAATTTGGGATTGCAAATTGTAAAAAAGATTGAATATTTAGGAATTTGGCTCACCATAAGATGTTCCTCAATAAAAGAAGATAATTATAAAAAATTGATACTACAAATACAAAAAGACTTAGAGATTTGGGGGAAACTACAATTATCATTGTTAGGAAGGATTTCGGCGATTAAAATGAATGTTTTACCAAAATTATTATACCTCTTTCAAACAGTTCCAATAAAATTGGGGAAATTTTTTTTGATGAATTAAATAAAATGATTAATAAATTTATATGGTTAGGTAAAAAAGCACAAATAAATGTTAAAGTGTTACAGGATAGTAGAAGTAGAGGTGGCCTTGGGCTCCCAAAATGGGAAATTTACTATTAAGCAGCGGGATTGCTTTGGATCAGTGACTGGATAAATTTATAAAATAAAAGGATCTTAACAATTGAAGGTCATGATCTACAGGCTGGATGGCATGCTTTTCTATGGGGAAAAGATAAGAAAACTCACACATATTTCTTCCAACATCAGATAAGGGATGCATTAATTTGGATATGGAAAAAGTTTAAAAAAATATTACACGAAAATTCCAATTTGGATCTCATCAGTGGAGGTGATGATTCACCCAAACACATTAGATAAAACAAAGATGATAAGGTATAAAAATTATTAGACAACCAAGGGAAGCTAAGATCAAGAGATGAATTAAAAGAACAGGGAATAACTATTGATTGGTGGCCATATACACAGATAAAAGCAAAATATAACAAAGATATAGAAGAGTATGGGATAAATCAGATACCACAACAATTGGATAAAATATTGACAAATAAGGGAGAATTTTTTTAACAAAAACCTATAAACTCCTATTAGAAATTGAATTGGAAGAAGAAATAGTAAAGGGCCCAATGATAGCATGGGCCCGAAACATAGGCAGAAATATAGGATTATACGAATGGGAAAGAACATGGAACAGAAATTACAAATTAACGTTGTCAACTGCATACAAAGAAAACCAATATAAACTGTTCTACAGATGGCATTTAGCTCTGGCAAGATTGGCTAAAATATACAAAAATATGAATCCAGAATATTGGAAATGTAAAAACAAAGAAGGAACATTTTATCATAGGTGGTGGCAATGCCCCAAAGCAAAGACCTATTGGGAGCAGATTAGGAGATGGTTACAGGAAATAACAAAACAACAAATTGAACTCAAACCCGAAATATTTTTATTGGCATAATTAACCCAAAAATTGAGAAACGACTCCAATACATCAATTATACATAACTGCAGCACGCATTGCATATGGGCAATGTTGGAAAAGGGAGAATATACCAACAAATGCAATGATTATATGTAAGATATTAGATTGTGCCGAGATGAACAAACTTACCTTAGAACTAAAAGACAAAGAAGCTACAGAATTCTATGAGATGTGGGACATGTACTATAACTGGTTAGAATTGAGGAATAAAAAAGTATGAGAAGTAATGTAAATAAATGTAAATAAATGTAAGAGATGTAGAACATAGTATTTTTAATATGTAGGACATAGTATTGTTAAGAAAAAAGAAAAAAATGTACTGTGTATTTTGTTTGTTTGTAAAGAAAAAAAGGAAAAATAAAAATTAAAAAAAACTCAAATTCAGATCATTAGTCCAGAATGGATGTATTATTTGAAAGACCCTAAAATATATAGAAAATTTGTTTTAGTTATAGTTTCAATATACATCCTACTAGGTGCATATGAGTATATTTAAATATAAACCAAATGTGGTCTTTTTAAATTATGCTTTCCATAGATATTAATATTTATATGATTGAATTCTAAATTAATAAAACAAAAAATAATGCAGAAAATAATACTGTATCATTGCCCTTTTTAAAGAAACTGTTCTGAAGTCATTCACCAAGGCTTGTAGTAAACTTGGCATGTTCTGGACCAGTTATGTAATTATCTGACCACAGTATATACTTGAGAATTGTGTTATTGTGTTTAGCATTTATAAGGTTAATGATGTATTATTGAATGAACTCTATGTTAGAATGTTTGGCATTTATAGGGTTAAATACTGTTTCCTTAAGAGATGGCTTATGGGTAATGTAGTTTAGTTTTTCAGTGAATCCTATGTTAACAAGTCAGTGGGAGGGGCTATTAAGTTCATCACAGAATATCCTGGCTATGTGCCAGTTTGAAATGTCTTTGAGATGAGCATGAGAATGCAGGAGGACAGACACTGTCCTAATTCACGCTAGAAGTTGATATGAAGGAATTATTGTTTCTACTGACGCAAATGGACAAATGTTCAGCTTCTGGACGCATCTTCAGAAATGTAAGTTTCTGTTAAGGATTCCCGGATTAAATATTTGTTTAAAACCATTTCGTTGAGTTATCTGCCTGAACTTGAGTTACAAAGCATCTTAATTCAGGTTCCAGAATAGTAAAAACAATAATGTTCTTTATATTAGCAGAAACAGTATTATTTATTTATTTATTTTATTTTTTGTCTGCTCTAAAAATACCAGCATGCTAGTGAATTACACCCTTGTGAGTAAAAAGTTAATATATTTCTTTATGTCCTGCTTGGATGAAGTAAATTGACATAGCTAATTTTCTTCTAAATGCAAGTTTCATCTATCTGCATTAGTAAATTTACAAGTCTGTCTCTGCTATTGAATTTGTTTGTCACCCAACATGGCAAACCAAGGGAAAAGTTTAATGTCTGTGTTGCTAAAATCAAGAGGAGTTGTGTGAGCATCTGACTGCTTTGAAGAGGAAACCTTTGTAATTAGCACATGAATTTAACTGGCCGCCTGCTAATAGCCTCTGCTTAGAATGCAGCCTTTAACTCTTTGCATAATAGTCTGGAAAGGTTTCCTACAACCAAAGTTCTGCTTGCTATTCAGCCACTCTGTTTGTGAGAACTAGCATTGATGAGAGAATTGTTGCAAACGTCTATGTTTCATGCCAAGTTCATTTGTTTGAAAGCAAGAGAAAGAGAAGTTGTTTGTTTGCAAGAAGTTAACTGAAAGGAGAGAGACTTTGAATGGCTACGAAATCTCTCGTTTGAAACCTCCATTGCTTTGTTTTAAAAGATCTTTAGAGCAAATCTGTCCAAACCCTCCCCCTGCCACCTGCAAGCTCAGCATTGCTTGAAAACAAGCATTTGCCCCGACTGGCCCCAAATGCCAAGCTAAGGTGAACTAATCTGTTGCCATAGTAACCGAGTATTTGGTGGAACAAACTGACTCCCCTCCCCCTCCCTTGGAATTAAAGGAATGTGTTTCAGAACAAACCCCTCTCAAGCATAGGCAATGCAGTAACCCCCTCTAGTGGCAACCTGCAAACAACCTATCCACATTTGCAAAGCAATAGCCCTGCTGGAAGAACAGCACCCCCACCTTGGTAGCTGATCTGCAAATAGCAGGCTTGTAGCACCCGAAGTTAATAGCACCCCCTGGAGGTGAAAGAAGGAACTTCACTGAAATTTCTAACTATGCAGTGTGTGTCTCTGATGGTCAAAGAGCAAAGTTCCCTGAAATCATCCTAAGTAACCAGCATTCCTAGTGGTGTCTTTGCTGAGGGCAAATTAAGGAGAAAAAAAGGCAGCAAATTAACCTTGCTTATTATCACAAAGCCATAACAACCAGATGGATATTTACGGGAGTTAGTCGGAGCTCAGTAATCTCCAGGTGGTCAACAGCTTGCAACATAACGACCAGGTGGAAATTTACAGACGCTAGTTGGAATTCAGTAATCTCCAGGTGGTCAACAGCTTGCAACGTGGTTCTAAGAAGAAACAATTTTAGCTGGCCTTTCTCCAAGCGCCCCCTAGTGGTTAAAGAAGGAACTTCATACAAGCCTTTAATCATGCACAGAGAGAGAGTACCCTGTAGTGGACAAAGGTGAACTTTGCTGAAGTACCCACAGATGCAAGCAGTGACCCTGGTGGTCAAAGAGTAAATTTCGATGAAGCATTCACTCATGCAAACAGTGTACCCTGATGGCCAAAGAGGGAATTTCCCCAAAGTGCCCATCCAGATAGAGTGACCCCTAGTGGTCAAAGACCGAAGTTCATTGAATTCACTTCAAAATAGCTAGGAAGTTTACTGAACCTGTCTTAGCCATGGCGGAGTGTCTCCTTGATTTAGAAGAAGAGGTTCAACCAACCAGCCTAGATGAGACACCATTAACAGCTGGCCAAGGACAAATGCTGCAACCAGCTAACCTTGACCTGTACACAGAAGCTGATGTCCAAACTTCAGTGAAGCCAAAGACATCCCAGGTACCCTATGACCTGAGGCAACAAAAAAAGGCTACTGAAGCCATGTGTTGAACCTGTTGGAGAAATGGGAGTTCTTCCACAATCACCACGAAAAGCGCTGGGAGAAATTCCACAAACTCTACCAACTGCCTAAGGAGGAGCTCTCCCCCAAACGTGCACCCTCATTGGAAGATGATAGGGAAGAAGCTTTCCTACAATGGACAGACTCCAAACGCCACCTCGAAAGGTTACAGGCACAACTAGGAGACCCAACGCTTGATAGCAGGATGCAAAGCCTCAAGCTACTAATCAAGGAACGTAAAAAGCTTCTGGAGAGTATAGACCACCTCCCAGAGATCGAGCCTTACCTGAAAGACATACCAGTCGAGACGGCCAAGTCCAAAGTTTCCAGCACATGCACCATCCCAGAGATCACTTGTGGCACCCTCTCATGCCTCTGGAAAAGCTTCACCCTTTCGCCATATCTCACCACGATCCCAGGCATATTCCAGCGTGTCACAACAATCTCACGTTACAGGCACCTCCCGCCCTTCAAAAGTGTCTTCTCATTATAACCAAGCATTCCGAGCTTCGAAGGCAGAGAGCTCTGTCATTCAAGCAACCATCAAATCTGAAGCCTCCAATACAGTCTTTTGCGTGTTAGAAGCGGAACAGCAGAAAAAGAAGGAATTGACGACGATAGAGGTTGAGGCAGCTCAAATGGAGACCAAACGAAAGGCGGAAGCAGCACAATGGGAAGCTGAAGCAGCTCAAATGGAGGCCGAACAAAAGGCTGAAGCAGCTCAATTGGAGGCCAAACGAGAAGCTGAAGCAGCTCAATTGGAGGCCAAACGAGAAGCTGAAGCAGCTCAAATGGAGGCCAAACAAAAAGCTGAAGCAGCTCAAACGAAGACCAAACTAAAGGCTACTCAACACGAGCTTGAGCTCATACAAAGCCAACAAGAAGTGGCAGATAAAACGGCAAGAGTGAAAGCCCTTCAGAAAACACTTGCGCAATTTGAAAGAATGGTGATTGAGAATCAGCATAACCGCGTGCAGGCCTACGTTGACAACCAGAGCGCACTTCAACATGAGCAGGCAAGAACACTGTGGTTATCCACAAGCCCCCCAACACCAGGTAGGCAAGAAGAAGAATCTCGACGACCAGATGGGATAACCCAAAGAAATATTATAAGAACACACCTTGGCCAAAGAAGGTTGATCAGAATAAAAAAGAAGCTGAAATGAAAGAATGTATAATAGCAGTAGAAATAGTGGAGAAAAAAGCAAAGATGATCAAGAATTGGTCAGCACCAAACAAAGATGAACTGCATGGTTTTCAGTTGAAACATCTGACTGGTGTAACTCACTGGCTGCCAAGCAGTTTAACTATATATTGCAAGGAAATGAAATTGAAAAGTGGCTATCATATGGCAAAACCTACCTGATAATGAAATATCCAGAAAAAGGGGCAGCACCAGGCAACTACAGGCCAATTACCTGCTTATGGTGGCTCAGTGGCTTAAAAACACTGGATTTTCCATCCAGAAATGGTTGGCTCTCTGTACTCCAGCAGTTCAGGCCCTAGCACTGAGTGATGGAGTGGGGTCCCATCACTCACCTCAGCTTCTGCAAACCTAGCAGTTAAAAAGCATGCAAAATGCAAGTAGATAAATAGGTAGCACTCCAGTGGGAAGTTAATGACAGTTCATGTGGCAGCAAGAAACCAACTGATGCCAGACATGCCCAAATGTGAGGCAAAATCAGTGGAGAAAAGTCCTGGATGACACCAATGCTTCTGCAGAATGTCATTAGCCAATCTGCCTGTGGAGCTAGTTCATCCTCTGCAATGCACCCTGGATAGCACGTGAACCTGAACTAAACAAACTAACAATTTTAGGCAGCCAAAATACTCTGCAATAACATTGCAGACTCCATGGCACTCAATGTACAAATACCATATTCTAAATAAATAATAAACCTGCTTACCAACAACTTTCAAATTGATAACTGGTGTGGCAGCTGATGCAGTCCAACACCGTCTACTTGAAAATAAGCTCTTTCCACATGAGCAGAAAGAAAATTGCCCTACTGCATTAGATACACAGATGGAATAGTGGACTGAACTCTAGCAGAACTAAAAGCCATGGGCAAGAAGAGCAGAAAAATACGAATGACAATGAATCATGCCATTCATCATTGCCATGACAATGACAGAGTCTACTTACCAAGTAAAATAGAACCAGCCTGGTCATTCAGGACTTTCAATGGTTATACGCATTGCCACAATAATAAAGTCCATCTACCTAGCTGCAGATTGTTCTCTTCTTTTCTTTCCTTCCATGTTCCCATAATGGCAGTGTCTTCTCTAGGCACTACCATTATTTTGACTGTGTCACCAGCTCTCTTGAAACAAGGCAATTTTGGGAGGCTCTACTTAATTAGAAAGACCTTCCTCTCCCCCCCCATCCAGCAATCAACTAGTTTGACATATTATCTGTAAAGAAAATCTCAAAGACCCCCAGGAAACTGAATTTTGAAGATTCTACTCAGTATTTAAAGGCGATACATGGTCCAATATATTGCAGATTGCTCAATTAAAGTACATAAGCACAATCAGACTGGACAATTTTCCTTTCATTTGTGTGTGTGTGTGTGTGTGTGTGTGTGTGTGTGAGAGAGAGAGAGAGAGAGAGAGAGAGAGAGAGAGAGAGAGAGAGAGAGAGAGAGAGAGAGAGAGAGAGAGCTGTGTTCATATTAGTGAAGAGAAAAAAAATGCTGATCCCATTGAGATTATAACATGGTCACAACCTCACTATATACTTTCTCTTTCAAAACAGAATGTCAGGAGCAAAGACTAACGACCTGTAACCCTTAGATATTTATGACCAAATGATCTCCAACATCCCTAGGAAGAAGGCAAGAGCTGCTTCAAGGTATTGCCCACAAGAAGTTACTTAATTATAAGTTCCTCTCCCTATTCGGGGTGGAGGATTTGCACTAATCTTTATCCCCTTTCTATAAATTTATTTTATGACAGCTTAATAAGTTTTAAGTCTGGAACAGATTTCTCTATATATCAATAGAGTGATGTGGCTATGTTTGTGTGCAAAAAAATTGAATTCACACAACTAAGGCAAAATTCAGAAAACTGTATGATAGCTTAGCATAGCGGTTCTCAACCTGTGGGTCATGACCCCATTTGGGGTCGAACGACCGTTTCACAGGGGTCGCCAAACACGACAGTCCGCCATTTCCCCCCCATTTTTTCCCATTTTCCCTTGGCCGTCGCGCGCGCGCTGGGCATGCGCGGTTCGGCCCGTCGCGCGCGTGGGCTCATGCACGGTTTGGCCCATCGCGCCACGCATGCGCGGTTCGGGCTGTCGCGCACGCGCTGTGCATGCGCGATTTGCCCATTGTGCCACGCATGCGGGGTTTGGGTCATCGCACGTGCGCCGCACATGTGCAGTTCAGCCCGTCGCGCCATTCCCAAACTTTCTACCAAGCCCTGTTGTTTGGTCTTATTTTAAGCAACGTTGAGTAATTTTACAGTTTTGGGAAATATATGAGAATAGAATGGTTTGCTTCCTAGACACTGTCTGCTCCCATTCTTACTATTAACGTGGAGGAGGAAGAACAAAATACGTCAGTGAATTTTTGTTCTGAATTTCAGCCCCATAATCTTAGGGTACTGGGGAATTACATAAGCCCAGAAACTGAGGATTATCTGCCCTAGGTCTAACCATTTCTTCTAAACAGAAAGACAGCCTTAGTGGGGTAGAATATGTATTCCAATTAGGCCTGTTTCACCTTGTGGAACGAAAATGGACATATGGGAAAGCAACCAAACCTGGAAAACCTCACTTGCAGTGTGAAGGGGTGAGGTCCATTTGTTTACATCAGCATCCCTATAAAAGCATCCCAGACATGTATATAGAAGGTTCTCTCCCCTGTCCCACCCAAAAAAAACCTAAATAGACACACACATATCTCAGTGGTTTCTTAGCCAGGGTTCTTAATATCTACTCTCGTTTGTCATAAGCGGTGGCAGATCATGTTTAATGGCCCAAACCTCTCTGCAGTTTTCCATCTAGTAGCTTCCATGCAGGCTAGTTACAATTATTTTTCATTCTTCTGTTTCATTTATGCACTAGGATGAGAGTTTTCTGAACATTTATCCTAAAAAAAGAAAAAGAAAAAAATGTGGATGTCAACGTTGCAAATACTGTACATTCTTGCTTTGACAATATGCAGAACTGTCTCGTATTTTTAGAGTTAATGCAGAGCAGAAGAGGTTAAAGGGAAAGAGAGAGGAAGGAAACCTTTGACCTTCATACTAATTGGATAACCTGATATATGACAGCTAATTTGGAGAAGGAACATGCTGTTAATTTAATTGCTCAGGGGAAGAGAATTTAGATCTTGGCATACCTGTTATGCCTGTGCCGACATTTTGTAACAATAAAAGACTTTTAGGAAAATCAATGCCTGGAAGTTCTTTGAAGTGTTTCATTAGCCGGAACCATAACAGTTATGGCATCTGTTGGTCTAGTGGCATTTCTCATATGATATAGCTGACAAAAGTCCTCTGCAATCCTATTATTAGCCTTGCTATGATAAAATACTCAACTAAATTTATAGTTGGATGAAAAGATAACATTAGTGTGATCTCTGCTTCTAATTAAATTAATGACTAGACATCTCAGCTTCTTCCTTAAATGACATCACAGGCATCTGGAAAAAAGAGAGAGAGAAGAAAAACTCTGAAATAAAAGGAAAAGACACTTCCTCTAGTGTTTTACTATCACAATTTATTTTTTAAGAAAAATGTGTGCAAGAAAGGTCACTATGGTTTCTTATTTCTACAATTTACTGAAGGTGAGTTCTATGAATTATTGCAGAAGCTACATTTTTTGGGTGTCATCAGCTTCTGAGATATTGCATCAAAAACTGCAACTGATTAGCATGCCGGTTTGTTGCAAACACATATTGCACATTATTTTTACCATTCTGTATTTTGTAAAATAATACCCAATTGCTGTTTCTCAGTAGCTTAAGATCCATGATACAGATTACTGCAAAGCACCTGTTCAAATTTCTTGCTAAAACCAAAGAAAATTTGTTTTGATCTGCACCACTCTTATCAGTGTCAACATTTCAAGGTGGATCAGACTAGGAAACCAACATCATATTGGTCTGTATTGTTTTTACTATGAAGGATTAATAATAAAATCTTGCAAATCTGAATGTCCCAACCCCAGTGGGGAGCTTATCTAAGACGTTTATCACATTACATTTTTGTCCCAGTCTCAGGCCCCTCTTATCTGACCATTTTCTTGGTCAGTATCTTTTTCTCCTGACCCTCAAGGCCATTGCCTCTGTCCAATACAATTTGGAGTCTACTCCCCCCCCCAGGACTGTATGGATATATGATAACAGGCTGAGGTCAGAGAGGGCTTCTATCAATGTTCTCTGCATGTGCAAAGCTCCTTCTGATTCTTTTAGCTACCGCTGAAGCTGTCAGGAAATCTCTCAAGACAACACCAAGTTCTGGAATGTTTAGATTGGAAAGGGCTGCAAGCAGGGCTTTCGTGGGTCTTCTGGATTTTGCAGAAATTTAGTGCAAAACACCATTTCAGATTTTTGTTCCACCTCTATTAAGTAAATATCATTTAATTTTGATTTCCTGGCCAAGTTTTGCAAGCTTAATTTACAACCAGAGCACCATTATTCTCCCATGCCTGATATCCATTTTGAGATAAGAGCAGCCACTTCAGATTCTAAATTGCAGAGACTGAGCTTTCTTCTCTCTATTTAATATTAATGTGTTTTAATGTTTTCTAGTTAAATATGTATGCATTCTATAATTTATATGTGCATTACCCTACATGCTACCTATTTCCTAATTTAGGGTTAAGTAACGGCTTATAGATACTGGTGGCAATTTCCCCTTTGTTAATCAGGTTGGAAACTGGTTTTTCTGAATGGCAAAATATTTCATCTTCCATAAAGTTCTATCCCCAGAAATGTTTTCTGGCTGGAGTAGACAGGTCCCATGATGCATCCTCCTCTTCATCTTCATCCATAATTACCTGGATCATGTCTTCTTCACATTCTGGTCCGAAGGTCACTCTCCAACTAAAACACCTTCAGCAGTCTAAACATTATCTAACCCAATTCAGATTTACCAACCCACATTTTTCTTTATTAAAACAATAAATCTTCAACAGGCAGGACTGTCTATGTCTGTTCAAATCACTAGCCATTACTTCCATTTTCCAATTCTTGTTTCAATCCCTTCCCTAGAGATCCTCTGGTAATTTCAGACTCTTTCTCTAATGCCTACTCAGCATCTACAGTCCTTCTGTCTCTCTTGTATGGGAATGATTGCTTTGAGAAATCAAACTATATTCTATCCCCAGCTTTTTATCAAATAACTAACATCATATATTTGCCTAGCTTTCTGCTTGGATGCATGAGATTACTGAGAATAATTCTGTAATCACCTCCGGTAATTCCTTCCCTTCTCTGGTCTAGCACAACCGGTCTTGTAGATTTGAACTTGTTTAAACTGGCTCTTATCCCCCTCCTTGCCTATCTCAAGTTATAGTTCTCTTTTTCCTCCACTGGCATAATGATGTATATGACTCCATTTCCCTTTTTACACAAGACAGATACAGGCATTATTTCTAGGGAATTCCATTCAACATATGTTATGTCTTAGGGGTTTTTCTGCACTGTGCATTTCGGGTACTGTTTATGTATTACCTGGAAATGAAGCTGACTTAAGAATTTCGGTTCTGGATTTCAAATATTTCTCTTCTTTGGCATAGTGATGGCCAAGTGGATCTTTCTGGGGCCAGTTAGCACAGCTAGCTTTGGTGGATTGTCCTACTGCTTTTTCCTCTCCCAGCCATGACAGGAAAGCAATTGCTTTCCCTTCTACAGGCATCTCTTTTGAGAACAAATTTTAAAAAAGGTGGGGGAGGTTTGAATTTCTAACTTGTCAATTTCACCTATTTAGGAAGGAGGTGGAGTCAAAGTCCATTCAACCTACTTTTAAAAAGGGAAATCCCCATTCCATTATAAGGAGGAGGAGATGATAATGCATGTAGTCCAGCAATCCATAATGAAATGGCTCTTGAGAGCAAAGAGCAAAACTGGAATTTCATACCCAAAGCAATAGGAATGGAGACATTTGTATATGATGAATTGAAGCATTGCAGCTGGACATGGCTGCCCTGCTTATAACAATAGAAGATGAAAAGCATTGTTTGGATTCAAAAAAAAGAGCATTTGGAGGGAGGGTTTCCTTCTCAGAAGGTGAGGTGCAGGCTGAGAATGAAGTTATCCAATCCTGCCCTTTCAAAATAGTAGGTGGCCTTGGAGTGAGCAGGAAATCCAGATCATGACTATTAAATTCTATCACAGTCCCATTGTTGCCTAGATGGCATTATGAACATGACCAATTGTTCATAATTTATTCATGTTATCTAGTTGTCATCATGCAGACAAATCACATATTTAGAGCTTCCCATATTTCTTTTTTTTCCAGCTTTCTCTTTTTTATTAATTTTATAATTATAAATATAACAAAAAAATCAAATTAAAACAACTCAACTGAATACAATCATTTACAACTTTTTCCATCACAAAAACAGAACATAAAAACTTAGCTAAAATAGTTAAAATAACTATGGGTATTGCTCATCGGCACCCCCCCACCACATCCCCCTTTTCCTTTCTCCCTACCTCTACTTCTATCCACCCACTCTCTACCTCCCTCTCTCTCCTCCCTCCTCCTACCACCTCCCAACTTCCATCTGACCTTCACTCCTCGGTCTCCATCCCCTCCAGATGTGGTGCCAGGGTGCCGCCTGAGCAACCCATCTTTTATCAAAAAATATACCCTTCTTATAGAATACCAATACAATATTACTGTTGAGAAAATTATAAGATTATAATAAAAAAACCCACCCCCCCACCCTGACTTCCCAAAGTGAATACAGGGTAAAAACACAAGAAAACCCACTAAACTACACCAAAATATTATATAAATCCTATTGAAGATTTAAATATATTTTCAATCCAACATATAAGTATTTAACTATATGCTAAATACAATTTCTTAGATGATATTTCCCTTGTAAATACTCTATCCATTTTTTCCAGTCTAACATATATTTTTCGTTTGAGTGATCCTTCAAATAGGCGGATATTTTAGCCATTTCTGCCAAATTTATAACTTTTAAAGTCCATTCTTCGATAGATGGTAATTCTGGTTTCTTCCAATATTGTCCCACCAACAATCTTGCTGCTGTAATCAAGTTCAAAATTAAGTTCGTCTCTATGGTGGTGCAGTCTTTTATAATACCTAACAAAAACAACTGTGGTAAAAACTCAATACGTTTTTTCAGAATATTTTGAAGTATCCACCATATTTTTATCCAAAAAGCCTTATTTTTCTACAAGTCCACCATACATGAAAATAAGTACCGTAGCATCCATAGATTCACACCTCCAACACTTAGGTTGTAAATCAGGGTAGATAGATGATATTTTTTTCGGATCTAAATGCCATCTATAAAACATTTTATAAAAATTTTCTCTTAAATGTTGCGCTTGTGTAAATCTTACATTTTTGACCCAGATCCTCTTCCATGTTTCCATCATGATTGGTTGTCCAAAATTTTGTCCCCACTTTATCATACAGTCCTTAACTAATTCAGTTTCAGAATCAATTTCTATCAATACATTATATAATCTTTTAATATGCATAGACCTTTGGTCTCTAACTTGTTTAATTAAATTTTCATCTATTAAAGATAAACCCGTCTTAAAATCTTTTTGCCATCTAGTCTGCAGTTGTGCATATGGAAACCAAGTATGAACTATTCCTTCTTCCTTTAACATATTCAAGGACTTCAATGATAACAAATTCCCTTCTTTAATTAGGAGTTTCTCATAGGACACCACATCTTGAACTTGTTGCCTATTTATACTCTCTATTGCATGTCTGGGAACTGTCCAAAGAGGAATCTTTTCGTTTAACTTGTACTGATACTTTTTCCAGACACGCAGCAGAGCACTTCTCAGTAGGTGCTCTTTGAAACTCCTGTCCACCTTTTTATCATAAACTAAATATGCATGCCAACCATATAATAAACCATACCCTTCAATATTCAGTATTCTATCCTTAGTTAAATTAATCCAATCACTTATCGCTACTAAAACAGCAGCATAGTAATATAACTTAAAATTGGGCATTTTCAAACCACCTCTTTCCCTAGTATCTTGAATAACTTTTAATTTGACCCTTGGTTTCTTGCCATTCCAAATAAATCTATTAATACCTTTCTGCCACTCCTCCAAATTCGCATCTTTTTTAAGTATAGGTAACATTTGAAAAAGAAATAAAAATTTTGGCAATACATTCATTTTAACTGCCGCTATCCTACCCAGCATAGATAATTGTAATTTTTTTCCATTTATCCAGTTCTATTTGTGTCTTATTCCACAAAACTTCATACTTATTTTTATATAGCTTCCCGTTAGAAGCTTCAATTTCAATTCCTAAATATTTAACTTTCTTAACTATCTCAAAACCCGTTATTCTTTCCAAATCTTGTTTTGAATTATTATCTAAATTTTTAACTAACATCTTTGTCTTATATAAATTTAATTTAAAACCTGATACCCTACCATAATTTTGGATTATTTCCATCAAACTCTGAGCCGACTGTGTTGGTTGAGTCAATGTCACAAGCAAATCATCAGCAAAAGCACATATTCTATAATCATGTTGTCTAATCTGTATACCTTTTAAATCATCTGAAACTCTTATCCTATTCAGTAAAACCTCTAGAGTTAAAACAAACAACAAAGGGGATAAAGGACATCCCTGTCTAGTACCTTTCTCTATATTAAATGAATCTGTTAAATGCCCATTCACAATGATCTGACCTGTTTGTTTCTGATAAACTGCTAGTATAGAGTTAATAAACTGATCCCCCATTCCCATCCTAACAATTAATTTTTTCAAAAACAACCAATTCAGTCTATCAAAAGCTTTTTCCGCGTCCAAAAACATAAGAACTGCAGGCACCTGGATATGCTTGTCCAAATATTCTAATATGTTAATGAGTTGTCTGACATTAGTTTTCATCTGTCTCCCTTGTAAAAAACCAGTTTGGTCTGGATGAATTATTTGTCATAGAACTGTCATTAATCTATTAGCCATAATTTTTGCAAAAATCTTATAATCCGTATTTAACAATGAAATAGGCCTAAAATTTTCTACTTGAACATTATCTCTTCCCTCTTTGGGAATTAAAGAAACAAAGGCTGTTTTCCATGAAGGTGGAACCAGACCACCCTTTTGTATATTAACAAATAACTCTCTAAGAGGCTCCACCATTTCCATTTGAAGATGTTTATAATAAATTGCCGATAACCCATCAGTCCCAGGAGATTTTCCCATTTTCAATTGTTTAATCACTGAAATTATTTCTTCTGATGTAATCAATGCATTTAATCTGTCTCTTTGTTCATTGGTGATTGTCAATACATTTTCATTTTGCAAAAAAATATCTATCTCATTCTCTTGTATCTTTTCTTCAGAGTACAACTTGGAGTAGAATTCTAAAAAAGCTTTTTTAATAATTTCTTGTTGAAACACTTCCTTCCCTTTATATTCTATTTTCTCAATTATACGGGATTTTTGTTTTTTCCTTAATATATAAGCCAACCATCTACCAGGTTTGTTAGAATTAAAAAATGTATTATGTTTTGCATATTGTATATTCCTGGCAACTTGGTCCGTCATCAACAAATCAAATTGCTTCCGTAAAATCTTAATCCCCTCTTTAATATTTTTATCATCTGGTCTCTTTATTAATAATTGCTTTCTTCCTTATTTCCTCTTCTAACTCCTTCCTTTTTTCCTCTTGTTTACATCTATGCCTTTTATTCATATCAATTAAAATCCCACGCATATACGCTTTACTAGCATCCCACACCATTTCTATTGTTGTATCCTTATGTAGATTTAACATAAAAAATTCCTTCATAACATTTTTACATTCATTGACATTTGAATCATATTTAAACAAATTTTCATTAAGTCTCCAAGATCTTTTAGGAGTCTGAGCTACCATTAGTTCCATCCAAACCGGATTATGGTCTGTTAAAACTTTGGGTAGGATTTTCACCTTCTTTAATCTAGAAATAAAGTCACTTGTAGTTAATATAAAGTCAATTCTAGAAAATGACTGATGTCTATCAGAGAAAAAAGTAAATTCTTGCTCTTTACCGTGTCGTTCTCTCCATATATCTATCAAATCAAAATCATCCTTAATATCAAAAAAAGATTTAGGCAACATGGAACATGTTTGAGGAATTGATAAAGTCTTCTTCTTATCTAAACCAATATCTATAACACCATTCCAGTCTCCCATTAAGATACAAGACCTATAATCAAATTGTGTTAATTTTTTATGTAATAACTTGTAAAATATTCCTTGTTGTTGATTTGGTGCATATATACCCATCAAAAGAACTTTCTTCCCATCTATTAAAATTTCAATAGCTAGAAATCTACCTTGAATATCTGATTCTATTAATTTAGCTCTTATATGATTTTTAACATAAATAACAATACCATTCTTCTTCTCAGCAGCCGCTGCCACAAAATGTGAACCTAATTTATTATTTAATCAAATATTTCTGATCAGAAGTTCTAATGTGTGTTTCTTGTAGGCAGATTACATCATTTTTACATTGCTTCAAATAATGAAATATCTTCTTCCTTTTCTGTGGAGAATTTAAACCATTGACATTCCATGTCAAATATTTATTTGACATGACCAGTTTGAGAAAGCTTTTGCAAGGCCAAATCAACTTTTTCAACCATTTTCTTCTTTGGTCTTGCTCCCATGGCTTCCGGACATGTAGGTACAGCTTGCTTTATATGGACTTGTTGGTCTTTTTCTTGTTGTTCCATGCGTTTAGTAGTTGCTCTGGTTTGCCTTTGATCTTTAGGCTTCTCTACCTCCAAAGGCTGAAAAATATCAATGCACTGCGCGGGCAGCTCCATCAAAACTCCTTTATCAACTCATGATGCTGCCAGGGATTGTGATTCCAAAAACTGCATTTGTTGTTTCAGCTCCATATCTCTCTCTTTGGGTAAATCTGCCCTTTTTGGTATTGGGGATGGGGGTTTACCAGCCTTCAAAGTATTCTCCAAAAAATCTTTCGCTTTACCAACAGAAATCAAGCGGTATCTATTACCCTGGTAGAACAATGACAGTCCAGCTGGAGCCTCCCATCTAAATTGTATAGCACGTTTTTTTAAGTTCAGCCACCAAAAATGCATAATCTTTTCTTGCTCTTAACATCTTCGGGGGAATCTCCTTCAAAACCACAACCTCCTGGCCAGCAACAATTAATTTCTTGTTATAAGATGTAGTAAGAACGTAGTTTCTGAATCTCCTTGTAACAAAATAAATCACAATGTCTCTAGGTAAATTTCTTTGTCTTGCAATCCATGAATTAACTGTGTAAATCTGATCAATCTGCCAGTAGACATTTTGTACTCCATCTTCTAAAAATTGTGCCAAAGATTCTTCAAAAATTCTTCTCAAGTCTTCCTGATTCTCATTTGCAATCTCTTTCAGCCCTCTGATTCTGATAGCCAACATCATACGATCATATTGAACCATAACTGCTTGATCTTGTATATCACTTTTAACTTCATCAAGTTTTTCCTCAAATTGCTGCTCAACACCTTCCACCTTCTCTTCAACTCTCAAAGTATACTCCCAAACCCCCTTAATAGCTTCTACAATGTCTTCTCTTATCACAATATTATGAGTCTCAATTGTTTCTTTAATTGTCTCCAATTCATCAGTTACACCTTTAATTTGTTCCTCAATCTTTTTCTCTAATTTTTCCATTCTTTTCTCTAAATTGTCAGACATTGTTGATAATGCTGCCTGCAAATCTTTCATGGTAAGCATTTCTGGAGGAGATTGAATAGGCAAGGGGGCTTGAGATTCTGTAGATGTTGAAAGGGCTGGGGGAGCAGCAAGAGTACTTACTGGTAATTTAGAGGACTGAGCAGGAGAAGAAACTGCCACCTTCGCAGAGGCTATTTTAGTTTGTCTAGTAGCCATACCATTCAGTCACTTTTTTTAAAAAAAAGAAACACAAAAAAAGAAGAATCCATAAAAATATAATGCCAAAATAATTTCCTCTTCTTATCTTCTTTCAAATCAAAAATTTAGTTATAATTTATAGTTTTTAAAAGTTTAAATCCAAGCGGTAGCTCATTACTCCAGAAACAAACAAAAAAATTTCACTTTCACTTTCCCTGTCACTTTCCCTTTAGAGTGAAAGCGATTGCCATCTTGGATACATTATGTTGATTGTAGAAATATGTGGTCAGAAGTAAAAAACAAAGAAATACTTGCAATAAAGAACTCCTGTGTTCACTCTGCCTGCATGCAGGTCTCTCTTGAGTATTTATTTGAAGCAGGAATGGTCGCTGCATCTTATTCTGTCAGCCAACAGATCGTCTCAGGGCAGGAGCGTCTTCGAGTGCCTGGGGAGCTCTCACTCTCACCCCCTGAAAACTTTTTCAGGGTTTTTTTAGAGGAGCTCAACCCACACCCGATGCTCTTTACCCCTTCTTCGCCCGAAAGGGGGATTTTTCACTGCAAAAAACAGCTGATGTTCGCTGTTTTTATGGCTTTACAAAGCCCCGGGAATGGAGCCTCCGAAGGAGGCTATAGAGACGCCAGCGGAGCCACCGGAAGCTCTGCCCCATATTTCTTATTATACTGATCTTAAGAAGGTTTGTACTGAAAGAAAAAAGTAGTTTATGTGTATGAGGAAAAGTCTAGTAATGTCCCCATCTTTGACTTTTTCAGAAATTGGCTTTTATTCAACATTCCCTTGACTAGGAGAAATCTTCTTTAACTATGTCCATCTTTGCAAGCCCAACTGTGTATTTCCCTTAGTTGAACTAAGATCTGAAAATCCATTTGCCTTCATCCTTGCTGAATTCAGTTTCCCTATTAGATGAAGGAAAGAAGTAATTGACCATAATTGACCACCACAAAATCCATAAATAATGAAAGTTCACATAATTAGTATCTGATTAGTTTCCCAATTTAGATTCCACACTCTATGTATGAAAGTCTGCATGTGGAGCCAACAGGGATGCAGAACAGATGGAGATGCAATCAATCCAGATTGGGAATAAAATCTAGGAATACACAGAATTGTAGTGTGACTGAATCATCCCTGAGGACATCTAGAATTTCAGACCTCTGGTTTAAGTTTCTACATTAAAGTCAGGGAATGTTCCCATTCATTTTCCATGCCTCTAAATATAGCTTCCATAATAATACAAGTACCTAAAACAAATTATTCATCAGTAGAAAACTGAAAGCTTTGTCAGTGAAATGCCTAAGTAAATGAAGATTTTAAATAACTGTTCTCTAAACATAATGTTTTCATCAATAAAAAAGCAGCCTTAGTTAGACTGACTCAATGCACTACTCCCAACAGTGCTATTACATTTCAACAATCAAAACAAAAAAATTTGATTTCAATCTTACCTAATTGGACTCAATAGGTGAAACAAATTTGAGGGAGGAGGAGGAGGAGGAGGAGGAGGAGGAGGAGGAGAAGAAGAAGAAGAAGAAGAAGAAGAAGAAGAAGAAGAAGAAGAAGAAGAAGAAGAAGAAGAAGAAGAAGAAGAAGAAGAAGAAGAAGAAGAAGAATATGATGATGATGATGATGTTCTACATCTCATTGGATCTCAATACTTGTATGAAATGCACAGGTTCACTATCAATATGTATTGGGGGGGGGGTTTTCTGCCTGTTGGGAAACTAACATGAATTCTATTAGACCACTATCCATTCCATTTCTGAGTCATCCTAAAGGTATTTTAACACAAACACGTTACTCCAACTTTGTTCTCACTATCTTGGGATCCCATATGTATATTCTATGATGCTATGTTGAAAAGGAGCATCTATGGCCCAACCTTTTTCTGGCTGTGATGCCCAATAGGTAGCTCAGAAACCACCACAAAATTGAAATTGTGGATTCTCAGCTTTGCCATCCCCTGAGAATTCCATTGTGCTCTGAATTAATAAATTGTCCTCAAGTGAAGGAAAGTGAAGCAAAGCAATAGAGCTTTTTCAGCAAGCTTTGTGAATAGTCTCAGCTCAGCAGTTCCTGCAAGTCAGCAGGCCTGATATTTTTCTTCTTTTAACTCACAAGAGTATGAATGAGATGGGTGCTAGTGTAAACAGGTTTACAGGCAGTCTGTTAGGTGAAAATGCACATTGCCCTCTTCCCCCAACACAAGACAGCATTGTTTTCACCCATATCTGAAGAGGAATGGAGAAAGGGTGATCTTAAAAAGGTGATAAGAAAACACCATTTGGGAGATTTTGCAGCATGTGGTAGGGCTCATTAATTTTTACTTACTAGATGCTTTGTGAGAGAACAAGAAGAAATAAAAAGGGCATGGGACTCCTATTTTCAGAGGCAGCTGTTTAATAGTTCTCTTAATTCATGCCTTAGATATGCTACGTGAAATATGGTCTCTAGAATCTTGTCACTAGAGAAGTCAACCTAATATCTCATTCATGAAGTTCTGTGCATAATACATAAAATAATGTGCACTATTTCCCAGGACGTTGCCTTCTTTAATGCCTGAAATAGACTGGTCATTGAAAGTTGAGGTTGTTGAGTCCAGAATGGATCCAGATGCTTAAGTGTTCATTTTTAAACATTTAGGCAGTAAAGCTGAGTAGTTTATTCTAAATTTACAACCACTAAATATAAACAGATGAATGGTAAATAGGAATAAAGGCAGTGAGTGTGGAGCATGTAAATAGAAAATGAATAAAGGATTTTTTGGGCAGAATTAGAAGGATAATTTTTCTAAGAATTTCTGAAGGGAAGTAACTCTCCCTTTTTGAATTACATAAGCAAGTACTTTGGAAAAATCTGGTGGGATTTAATTGAAATGTAAGAAATCACAAGGTTTGCAGACAATTTGAGAAACTGTTGTGCTAAAGAGACTCATAATTTAAATTAATTGGACTAATGCAGAATAGTCAAATCTATGGACTCTTTTGAGAGGGATATAGGGGCAAATCAGACACCACACTAACAATATATGTAGGATAGCACTATTTTATTGTTATAACAGAGATAGAAAACTGCTTGCTACGCAATTATTTTAACTTAAATGCAACACTGACATATCGTATTATAAAAGATTCAATATGTAAAAGCTTTATTATTGTTTACTTATTGATGCAAATGCTTCAAGTAAGTAACTTAATATTGTATTATATTTTTATATTGTTGTAATTTACTGAAAATCAGAAAGATGCAAATAATATTTTATATTATAGTTGATTGCACAGTCAGCCAGATATTTAAACTGGATTTGCAATTTTATCCACTTATCGAATCTTTCCCAAGAACCTGGGATAGGCTGACATTGTTTGATGATGTTAAAGAATATTACAAGATACAAAGTATTCTAAGAAAAGTTGCCTTTTTGCATCTGACTGATGTTGACCTTGATTTTCTCACCCACTGGAACATTGTACCCCCTGAGGTGAGATCCATGCCCACCATTTTGGCCTGCCAAAAGAGGCTGGCTCTGCCAATTGGCGAGGACTCCAATGGAGACCTGTCATGCAGGAGTTGGTTAATGCATTGATATAAGATTCCACCACCATCCCATGTTCATTTTTCTCCCTTCCCTGACATCTTTCTTAATTTGAAGTAAATTTTAATGTTAATATTTAATTTTATTTTAATATTATAATGTTTTATCTTGTTGCTTTTACTTAGTTGTAAGCTACCTAGGATTGCCTCTAGATAAGATGGGTGGCATATAAATTTAATAAAGGATAGATAGATAGATAGACAGACAGACAGACAGACAGACAGACAGACAGACAGACAGACAGACAGACCGACCGACCGACCGACCGACAGACCAATAGATGACATGGAGGATGATGGCTAAATGTTCCCCCATAAGCAAAATGAAACAGAAATATTGGACTTTCTGAAATGAACCAGCTATGATCATCAAAACTTCTCAAGAACATTACAAAAAAACCTCATGAGTCTGCATATCAATAACTGTATTATTCTAACATTTCTGGTTTTGTTCTGATTTCAGTACTCATCATCATGCATGTCCTTTGTAATGACCTTAGGACAGTAATCAATACCAAACGCTACCTCATTCAAGTCTGTGAAAGTAATTTTTGTATTATGTTCTGTTTCAGTAGGTGGAAGGAAAGTCAGATCATAAAATGTGAACTATTTCTCCCTATCTTTGTATAGTTTAGTCAGGTATGAAAGGAAGACATTAAGCATACTGTTTCATAACCAGTCTGTGATATGAAAATATTGCCAATTTCTATGTCTGCTTGAACATATTGTTTCTGCCCTGAAATATAATAGATACATTTGTTTACAATATGGACCACACATCCATTTTATGCTAGATAATTAACTGTGAAATAAAAAGACAAAGAAAGAGCAGTTTTAGAATCAAGAAAATTGCAGCCTGCTCTCTTTTCCTAATGCCAAATTGATGCCTACAAACCAGTGACATTTCTATTAAAATAAAAATACAGTGTAATTTTCTATTAGATAAAACTGAGATTATCTGGAAAGTCAGCAGTACAGCAGAACAATATTCAGTTTGGTGGCAATCTCAGGCCCAGATACGTGGAAGTAAACAGGATTCATTTAATAAGAATATCTAATTTTAATATGGTCCCAGGCTTGGCCATGGAGTAGAGCTGTTTAATCATCATAATTGATAATAATCTCTAAAAACATAACGTAGTGGTACATTCTGTGTTTGTGTGTATGGGTGTTTGCAGCTGTAGTACTTAGTACTATACTTAGTACTATAGTATGTACTGTAGTACTTAGGGACACTAGGTTCAGTTTTATCTCCATATTGAAGTTACCCAATGATCTTTCTCCTTTCTCTTTAAATACATGAAAACTATTCAACTGGTCTACTGTTGGGAAGGGGCTGGCCAGGGGCAAACTCACTGCAGTTGAATCTGAAGAACACAGAGCAGAAAACTATAAAAGCCAGAACCAGGCCATTTCCTATGACCCATAGCTGTGACCCATAATTGCACTAACAACCATAACAAGAGGATTTTAATTTTCTCCTCTGAAATCCCTGAAGTTTTCAGGGATAAAGAGTGAGAGCTCCCCATAGCTCCTGAAGACACTCCTGCCCAGAGACGCTTCTGTCATCGGACAGAAAAAGACGCCGCGACCGCTTCTGCTTTTTAAAAATAGAACACAAGAGAGACTGCTTGCAGACTGAGTGAATACAGGAGTTCTTCTTGGATTGCAAGTATTTTTATTGTTTTTCTGGCTATATATTTCTAACTGCTACATTCAACATAATGCATTCAAAATGGCGTATAGCTTTCACTACTTTTACTACTTTCACTGCTAAAGGAAAGTGTTTGAAAGTGAAAGTGAATTCTCCATTTTTTCCCCTCTTTGTTCTCGTAATTGAAGCTAGAGAGACGGCTGTAAAAATTGGATTAAAGCCAGAGCGACTGTTTTAAAATTTAAAATGGATTGGAATTTACGTTTTAATGTCAAACCTATTTTGGACCGCATTGATAAATTTAAAGAAGAAACGAATGCAATATTGAAAGAGACTAACACAGAAATATTAAAACTCTTTTTTCCAAATGAAATTGATTTGCAACCGTCTGTTGAACATTTTATACAACAATCCAAACAAGAAGAAGACAGTATTGAGAATAAAGAGAATAATTGGGAATGGATCTTGCTTGATAAACAGTTTATTTACGGAGTGGAGGAAGAGGATTTGTTCCAAGACAGGAGGGGATGGTTATTCCTCTCAGACAAGCAGCAAGAAGAAGATTTAATTGAGAAAAAAGAGAAAGTGATCCAGTTTAAGAAGCAATTTATCTATGGTACTGAGGACCAGGAAAAGCAAAGACAGAGATCTGAAATGTTACTTCAACGAAAGTCTATGGTTAAGAGAAATAGAGGACTAATGCAAAGGTTAAGAGGGTTTATATGGACTCAAATGATATTGCAAGTAAAAAACAGAGACTTATTATTTGGAAGGGAGGCCTCGTTATGGAGATCTACCTGGCAAAAGAAAAAACCCAGAGTACGATTGAAGGAGTGAAACTTAAAATTTTACATAAGGAATTATGGGTAATTTAAAACTATGGACTGAATCAAGGACTAAGATTATGAGTTAGATATAAGAGAAGATGACTAATGGAAGATATAATATTAAGATTATGAGTAAGACGTAAAAGAAGATGATTAATGGAAGATATAATTAAATTGAAGAAGAATGTACTTGTTTTGAAATGATCTAGGTTTGACATTAGATTGACTGATTGATGGGATAGATATGCATTATGGGATTTGATAAGGTTGAAGGACTCTAAGTTAGAAATGGATTAAATAGATTGTATTTGTTATTTAGGTTTATTTGACATATGAGAAAGCCCAGAAGTCAATTGAAGAAGTGAAATTTAAAATTAAGTGTAAGGAATTAAGGCCAATCTAAGATTATGGGCTGAATTTATGAGTAAGATGTAAGAGAGGATGTTTAATGGAAGATATACTAAATTGACTAAGAATATATTTTTTTTTAACTGAGGGGTTTACTGATATTATTTGTTTATTTTTTTTCCAAAAAGATGATTTATTTATTTGATGTTTAATGGCTTGAAATGATTGTTTAGAATGTTAAAAGAGATGGATTATTGAAAGATATATATTAAACTTGATTGTTTGGGTGATTCTATATAACCTCTCAATGAATTGAAGTGATGGACTGATTCTTAGATTGATGGTTTAGATATGTAAATGAATATTAATATTCTTAACAAGATGATATGTTTGTTTTGTTTAGTGGATTGAAATGATTTAAGGTTTGACATTAGATGGAATGATTGAGGGATTAGATATATATTAGAACTGATAAGGTTGAATAAATGTTAGAGATTGTATTTAGTATATAGTTTAAAATTCTTGTTAGGATTATATAATAATTTTGTTTGAAGTAGTGGGGTTTTTTTTTTTGTTTTACCCTGTACTCACTCTGGGAAGTCAGGGGGGGGGCTAGGGAGGGTTTATAATTTTATATACTATGTTTTTTCAACTGCAATTAGGGTTGATGCAATAATGTGTAATTATTGTTAGTAAGGGGTTGTTCGGGTGGCCTCTGGGCACCACATCTGATGGAAAGAGGAAGGAGGAGTGACGTCTGATGTAAGTAGAAAGTTGATAAGAAGGGGGAAGAGAAGGGATAGTTGGGTGGAGTAGAAGGAGGGAGATAGAGAAGGAGGTAGGAGAGTAGGTAGTTAGATGGTAAGTGAGGGGGGAAGGTTAGGGTTAGGGGGATGTGGTGGTGGGGGTACCGAGCAGCAATGTTAATTGTTTGGAAAATATGGTTTATGATTATTCTCAGTTGAGTTATTACTAATAGATGTATTGAAATAAGTACATATGTTATGTTTATGGATGATTTTGAAATATGTATTTATGTTCTGATTATGTTTATTGTTTACTTTAATATTATGATCTGATTTGAGTATTTTTCTTTTGTTAAAAATTAAAAAACCAATAAAAAATTTAAAAAAAAAGAGGATTTTAATTTTGATTGAAAAGAAAGGGCAAAACATACAACTTCAAGATTCTTGGCCATCTATAGCTCTCTGTCCCTGCTGTCAACAAAAAGTTAATAATGCATGCTAATAAATATTCTATGATACACGTTCTCATTTGAACTAACAAGGAGAGAATACAAAATGTTTAAGCCAGTTAATACATCAATTCTGTCTTACAAGACAGGGATATGGTCATATTTCTGACTAATATATATTGTGCACTGGCAAAGAAATTGCTGATTATTTTTAATACAAAAAAGTTGTAATAATATATTGAAATGCACACTGATTTATAAAACTATAGTAATTGACTGCGGCTGGCCGAGAAAGCAATTCCTGACATCCGCAAGTAAAGAAATGAGAAAACTCAGTATCACTTTTAGAGTTCAGTATTCAAAACAAAGCAAGAACAGAACAATCAAGGCTTTGTGTGCAGGAGAAAAAAAATCCATCTTACAAAAATGGAAGCATATGTTTATGATGACCAATGCTACTTAGGATAAGAAAAGGGAAAAAATAACTTTAAATTTAGGAAGATCACTGATGGTAATCAAATGGAGATGTGTTTTTGTATATTCCTGCTTGTCCAGTTCACAGAATCTCAGTGAATGTGTCAGCACCAAGAATCAACATTTTAAAATTTTATCTCTACATATTTTACAGCTGTATAATAACTTTTTAAATGATTGGAAAACAAAAGATGTTCAATAAGGAACACAATCCAATTAAAGGGACTTTAGAATGAAGCCTTTTCTATGCCCCAGAATTGTTTCACTTTGATTACTGAAGAGGTCCTTGGTGCTCTCTCAGCGTGGTTGTCTGGTTGCAGACGTTTCATTATCCAACTAGATAACATCATCAGTGCTAGTGCAGTGCTAAAATACTGATGATGTTGCCTAGTTTGGGTAATGAAACCTATTCATGAAAATATTCAAGCTTTGAAAACACCAAGGACCCCTTATTTCAAGCCTAAGCTACAAATATTCTCCTTAAATCACTATTTGGCTTAAATAGTATTTCAGAAATACGGAGACTCAATATTTCTCACATTTCTTGTTCTGCTATAGTGGGAATAGTGTGCAAGTAAAGTACTAAATGTTCAACTAATTAGTTCATTTAATATATCTGAGTTATAATGTTTCCTGAGATATTCAATTTATCATTTAAGAAACTAGCCATTTTATTGGATTTTAAAGTAATTATGAGTAAGCACAGATCATTTTTTATCCTAGAAACTACAAAAATATTTGATTCTAGGTAGATTGTTAGAGATGCCATCAAATCTGCTTTGATGAACATTCTTAAAAAAGGAATTAATTCTTCTTTCTTTGTACAATTGGAGAAGGACACTTTCAATGATCGTAATTATGGGCCTGTTTGCAGGATGGCATGAGGTAATCTCAACAGAAAGACCAAGCTTTGCATCTGCTGGGCATGCTTGCGGCTACAGAAAATGACAAAGATTGGTGGACCCATGTTGAGCATGTTGAGGTGTGAAGAACGCCTGGGTCTTCTGGGCTTGGTCAAGCAGGCAGATCATCCAGGCACCCAGAACACCCAGGCTGGGCATGGTGGGGCAGGTGGCAAGTTCTCTCCCCAGCACTCCACTTAATGACCTCATGATCACTTAACAACCACAACTCGGACAGCTGTATTGGGGTCATTTAGCAAAGCAGTTATATAAGTGTCTTCCTTAATGACAAGTTCACTCGATGACCTAGTTTCTGATCCAACTTGTTGTAAGTTGAGGAATACCCCTACTAAACATTAAAGTCTCCTTCTCCTCTTCTTCCTCCTCCTCCTCTTGAAATTAGAGCAGTTTCATGAGCAAATCTGGGCTTTAATTATAATAGAAAGTAACAAAAGAACATCAGCACTAAAGCATATGCTTGTCTGTCAGCACAGAATATTCCCAATTTTCTGAAGAAATTGAACATAGCTGTATTTAGCAAGTGATTGATTTCATTGATTTGATTTATGCAGCTGCCCAACTCATTATTCTAAGTAACTTACAATAAAAGACATGAAATACATAATATAAAAAATAAAACACACACTAACTGAGCAGGGACAGGATTAACCTAATCTCAGAGGGGACATTGTTCTAAAAAAAGAGTGTCCTTCTTGACCCCACCATCCACCATTCCTTGTGTAATGTGACCCAAAATATGCCCTCCTGCTGGATATAAGGTAGTACAGCAGAGACAATTGGGAAAGTCTTATTAAGCATTTTAAGTATAATATTTGCATAAATACCTCCAATTAATCCTAATAATTGATCAGGGCAATTGAAAAATCTAATAAGTAAGTAAATACATGTATTTTTTCTTACAGAAAACAAATGAATAAATGAAGTTTTTTTAAGTTTACGATTATGTTAAATATCATTAGACAATGCTTTATTATATGGCCAGTGAAGTAATAAATACTTAAAATGAAAGGGGCAGAGAGAAAAGTAGAAAGAAATGGCCAATATTTTATAAGAATACTTCTTTGGGGGGTAAGTGGTACATCATGCATTTTGTCAAGGCTACAGAATGATACTTTTCTTTTTGTCAGGAATAGTCTACTCTCTCATTAATACATTTTTTTTTCTTTTTCCGAAACATAAAAGTCAAAATAAGTATGGCAAGCTTCAAAGTAAATTAGTTTCTAAATGGCTGCCCAGTTCAAAGGCTGTCTTCTTAATCTGACTATAATGTCTATTGTGTTCAGATGTAATATACCCACACATCTGTGAACTTGCACTATTCTAATCAAAAGACAAATATTGGGATTATAAAAAATGCAGGAACGAGTCAAAATCCTGCAAAATGCTTCAGCAGCAATGACATTTGTTGAAATTATGAGTTACCAATGGCTGCAAACAGAGAGGATGAAGTGTCCAGTGTTAGCCAGGAAATTATCTAGTCTCACCCGGCCAAAATCTAGCATATGCCACTTTAATCTACCAAGGGCGCAACAATTATGAGACAGAGTGCTGATTATGTTTCCATTAACCATGCATGGATGAAATCAAAACAGAAGCATCAGTGTGTGTGCTGGGGAATAATGGGATACCAAAACCTTCTGCAACTTCCCTCTTTCCCCTTCTGCACAAGGCACCAACATCAGAGAACGGACACCATAATAAGCTCTGAAACTGTAAATGCTCCATGTAACTTAAAAAAGTCTGAGATCACTGCCCAAGGGACTTGATAAATCTTTCATACACTAAGACTGCCAACAACAAATATGGATGTTGCATATCAATCACATGTTTCAGTTCAAGAACACAACTCAAGTATTTGTGGAAGGAACACATGACTGACTTTGGATATTTTTGTATCGCCCTCCCATAATTCTACAAATGCTGTTGCAGCTAACACACCATCATTTCCACTAGTATAAAACATTCAATTTGTCTTCCAGCTAAGGGGTACCTCACACCCCACACCTCATTAGCAGAGCTGCCAAACACAGAAAATGACATGAGGTTTCATGGGTCTGGAACTGAATGCTACAAAGTGGGAGTGCTTTGAGATGCTGCTCAAATTGACTTGGAAATACTGTTCAGGTATGAAATATGAAAACCCAAAGCATTCCTCTTTCCTTTTGGACAGCACAGAAGTTCAAAATCTGATCTATTGCTTTTTTAAATGGCTTTTTAATGAATTGGCTGGAATTTAGACAGATAAACTGTTCTGATGGGATCAAGGAAAAAAAGATGCACAAGGTATATATATATATATATACACTCATACACATACACATACACATACACATACACATACACATACACATACACACACACACACACACACATATATATTCATTCATCATCTTCAGGCTGTTGCTTTCGGCTTCTGCTTCTAGGAGCAATGTGTGATTGTAGCTGTTTCTTCCTTTTAACTGCCAGTGGGGGGTTGAACTGATTGGCTGGGAGCTCGGCTGTGTTCTGATTGGGTGGAGGTGTGTTCTGATTGGTTAGGGGCTTGGCTGTGCTCTGATTGGCTGGGGGAGTGTTCTGTTTGGGTGGGGGCTTTGTTGTGCTCAGGTTAGTCTGAGTTACAAGGGGATTAGAGATGGTGAACTGCATAGCTGTTTGGCTTCGCGTTCGTGGTCATGCCTCATCTTCATGGTGGGTGTCAGTTTGCTTCGTGTATGGATTGGAGGGGTTTAAGGTGGCTAATGATGCAGCTGTGGTCTGGCTTCTGGTTTGTGGTCGTGCCTCCTCATCAGTGTGGGTTTGGGTTTGCTTTTTGCCTGGATGTGTGGTGGTGACATCCTGTGTGGTTTTTGTGAGTGTAGGTCTGGTGTCATTCCCCGTGCTTTGGACTCGTCTGTCAATAAGGGCGGATTTCCAAATGGCTGGTAGACGGGAGGCATCATCTCGTTTGTTCATGCTGTGAGGGCGTTTTTCTATCTTGAGAAAAACACCCTTATTGACAAAAGTGTCCATAACACAAAGAATGACACCAGACCTACACTCACAAAAATCACACATGATGTCACCACCACACATCCAGGCAAAAAGCAAACCCAAACCCACACCGATGATGAGGCATGACCACAAACCAGAAGCCAGACCACAGCTGCATCATTAGCCACCTTAAACCCCTCCAATCCATACAAGAAGCAAACTGACACCCACCATGGAGATGAGGCACAACCACGAACGTGAAGCCAAACAGCTATGCAGCTCACCATCTCTAATCCCCCTGTAACTCAGACTAACCTGAGTACAACTAAGCCCCCACCCAAACAGAACACTCCCCCAGCCAATCAGAGCACAGCCAACCCCCCATCCAATCAGAGCACAGCCAAGCCCCTAACCAATCAGAACACACCTCCACCCAATCAGAACACAGCCGAGCTCCCAGCCAGTTCAAACCCCCACTGGCAGTTAAAAGGAAGAAACAGTTGCAATCACACATTGCTGCTAGAAGCACGAAGCCGAAAGCACCAGCCTGAAGATGACGAATGTGACTTCGTCGAAACGTCGCCAAGACACTTCAAATTCTACGTGGGAGAAAACCCGAAGAACCAAAGACCTACATACAAACACCCGCGAAAACCTCAGAAAACAAATATATATGTATGTATGTATGTATGTATGTATGTATGTATGTATGTATATATGTATATCCCTCCCTCCCTCCCTCATTTAGATTATTATTTATTTATTAGATTACTCCTGGAGCTCAAGGCAGATTTTGAGAGTTAAATACAAAATCTTTCTACTATTTGGCAAGTAGAGTATACTGAAACAGCAGGTGTGGCAAAGTTACCTCTTAGAGCAGGGGTGTCAAACTGCCGGCCTGCGGGCTGTATGTGTCACGTCAAAAACGTACTCACCCCATTGCCGGCAATGGGAAAAAAGTTGTGGTATGTCGTGACACATCACGTGACTTCGCAAGTTTGACACCTGTGTCTTAGAGCAAGTAGAGTATACTGAAACAGCAGGTGTGGCAAAGTTACCTCTTCATAAACCTGCCAAATCTGAAAGAAATAGTTGAAGGAATTTTGGCATAAGGAAAGTGCCTATTTTTCTTCTTGGGCAGAATTCTATGACATTTAACTAATTCAAAATCTCCCCGTAACCCATTTATTCTGTAATTGGAGATTCCTAATTGGAGATGTTTCATTTATAAGATATGTCATCTGCTTTTATCATTACCTGTAGAAAAAGGAAGAAGGGAGGGGAGGGGGATCTAAGAGGCTTTTCCCTCGAAAACTACATTCATTACTTTTGCAGTGATTAAGAGATTCCCTACAGTGGATCTAGTACGATCTGGCCTATAGTGATGAATCTCTGAAGAATCATGGACAAATTAATTCTGAATAAAACTACTTCATATTTGGAAGTCACTTATTCTGTCTCAACTGACTTAATAATTCAGGATTTGGTCCATTTTGATGTCACAATTTTGAATAAGCAACAAGCTATAGACCAGGGGTTCTCAACCTTGGTAAATTTAAGACTTGTGGACTTCAATTCCCAGAATTCCTCAGCAAAGCTGGCTGAGGAATTCTGGGAGTTGAAGTCCACAAGTCTTAAAGTTGCCAAGGTTGAGAACCCCTGCTATAGACTATATTCCTGTATATCTAGTTAACTATCTTGGCTGGGTAAAGGTGTACCAAAAATAACACAAATATCCCTTGGCAAGCACTCAGTGCTTGTTGGTAGAACAATATTTACCTGAGCAAAAATAGCTTTCTGCCAATAGAGGAACTAGGAGAGGCACTAGAGGCAAGCACATCTATATCTTCACAACAGAAATACTGCATATATCGTGAAGAGAGCACCAAGAAAGGATAGATATTCATCAGGTAATTTAGAATCCAATCTTCCTTTCTGCTATTGAAGGAAAAGTCTTCATCAGGGTCCAGTCCAAGCTGGGAATAAACAACATGGCAACTGCTTTAGAAAGAAGTCTGTAGTTTATTGAAGAGGAGAGCCAGACAGAAAGATAGCTCTGGAAGAAAAGAGAGAGCACATGTAGTAGGGAGTGAGTTTTTATATCTTCTTGGGCTTTTGTTTGGAGTTGTTCCTGTGGCATGAACTTTGACCTGAGTCTGAGTGTGCCTTTCTGGTATTCTAATGGTGGTGGGTTAATCCTATTATGTCCCAAAGGTCATATCCTGCTTCCCTGAGGCTGTGGATGATGACTGTTGGATTTTTGGTTGAGGGATTGTTGATTCTAGGAATCTTTCTTCCTAATCCCAATTTCCTGATTCCAATCTTTCTGACAAGATTATCACATCTGCATTTCTGAAGACCTGGTTTCTATCTGGGGCAGAGAGACTTGGGTGTGTGTGTGTTGGTTTCTGCTTTAAAATCCTTTGGGGAAATATATTCTGCCTTTTTAATAATTCCCAAAATATTTCTTTGGATTCTTCCCACACTGCATAACTGGATGATCTTTTAAATAAGATGGATTTTCTTTTTCATAATATCTCCAATGCTATATGTGGCTGTTTAAGCTGTTCTGTCTTGTGAACATTTCCTTCACCCTATTTGAAAAATAACCATGTGTTTATGAATATTTATAAATTAAAACATACCTAGACCTTATTGAAAATCAAATGAAGCTTAGTTTCTATGAAGGAAAGAAACCTGGGACAGTACTGGGTAAGCCACAGGAGACTAGAGAAAAAAGAAAGCCAAGAGAAAGGAAAACTGGATTTTCAGTGCAGTATATAAGCCAGCCTTCAGGTAAAACTGCACATCCCATTGTCTGCTATACTACTGGTGTTGCTTATAGCAGGGCTTTTCAACCTTTTCACCCATTGTACCACTTTTAGGATATGACAATATCCGAGTACCACCAGTCGCTTAGCAAGGTGTCAAAAACTTGACCAAAAAAAAAGAAAAGGAAAAAGTGTTAAAGTACAGGTAGTCCTCAACTTACAACAGTTCACTTAGTGACTGTTCGAAGTTACAATGGCACTGAAAAAAGTGCCCCCCAAGACACAGCCAAGCAAGATACCTGCCTGCCCACCCGGCGGCGCTCTCATTCCCCTCCCCGCTACCACTTTTCTAGGATGCTCGTGTACCACCTGCCAGGTGCCAATGTACCACAGGTGATACCCGTACCACTGGTTGAAAAGCCCTGGCATATAGGTTTGCCTTCTTGCAATTTTAGCCCTCTGGCTGTCAAAGCACTACAACCACCATTCTCACAGACAGAGAATACTCAAAAGAATCTTAGCCTGGCTCTTGGTCTGCAAAAATCTATCCAGAGTTTTTCCTGGTTCCTTCCACTTTGGGAATGGGTCCCAATTTCTGGACATTTTTAGATGACAACAAAGAGTTATAGAAATCTAAATCTTTACTTCCATCTAAAATACAGTAATCTGTATTTTTGCAGACCAGATCTGATTGCTTTATAAGCCTGACCATTGTCAAGAACCACATTAGTCATAAAAGTTGTCCGCATGAACACAAACTAATCTAAGATAAGATAAAAGTATGTAATAGCTATGACTGTAGCATAGAACTAGCCTGAAATGTAACACCTGTCTGCTATTAAATAAATAACTCAACCTTTTCAGACTTCTACGTGAGCCACCTCCCAAAAGGGGCCATACATTCAAGAGATGCATCAACTTCACTGAATGAATTTCTAAAATCAAAAGCACATTTTTCCCCATGCTGGTACAGAGAGCAGCTATATTCACACTTGCATGAGGGTTGAAGCATTTCTTCCCAAACATTTTCAAAGCATGTTCAGCCTCCTATTAATCAAATCCAAGCTGAAACCCAGGAACACATGAAATAGCTAAGAACTGCTGAGTTCTACGTATATTTGTAATGATTAAGCTACATAAATGCATTTGTTACTTTTGACTGAGTTGCAATCTGAACAAAACAGACTGGCTCCAGGTCAGCCAGAGTGGAACAAAGCTGTATGCTCATGTTTCCTCATTTATTCAAGTTGCATGCTGAAAATAAATTGAGGGAGGCTGAATGAGAAGAAAAATGTACTTTTAAAACAGAGAAAGAAATATTGATAGCCTGCATCTAGGCTGATGATACTACTCTGCTAACCGGAAATACTGTACAAATTATCTGCAAGATTTAGTCATAAAAATCAAGGAACACAGTGAAAAGTGGAATTATGTTTAAATATAAAAAAGACCAAATTAATCATAACAGGTAGAGCAACCAGAATTGACAACGTAGATACTGATGTAATGGATAGCTTTTGTCTATTAGGATCAACTATCAACAGTAAAGGAAATATGCTACAGACCAGCACTTAAAAAAGTAGCCCTGGAGCTCTTGGAAAAGATAGCCAGATGCAAGGATACAGTACCTAGAAAGAATCATGTAGGCCAGGGCTTTCCAACCTTGGCAATTTTAAGACTTGTGGGCTTCAACTCCCAGAATTCCTCATTAATACTTTTGAAATTTGGTGTTTGTGTTGGAGAAGACTTCTGAGAATACCATGAGTACCCTCCCCAAATAAATGGATAACAAAACAAATAAATTCAGAGTTCTTACTTGAGACTCAAGTTACCACATTTTAGACAGATTATACAAAGATCTATTTTTTTTTTTAAAAAAGTCTATAATGCTGAAAAAGTTGGAAGGAATGAGAAGAGCATTGAAGTGAATGGACTCAGTTCCACTGGTAGTGGAAGAGCTGAAAGTTCAAATTGTGAACAGGTCATCCTGGGCAAGGAGCATCTATATTGACTTCAACTTGATGGCACATAATCAATCAATCAATGGATTCAAAAGAATGTTTCCTGATGTTGTAAAAAGAAGATATGCAATACAACAAAAATAAATATTATCCAAAGAATATATTTGAAAGAAATTAATGACACTGTAAAGATGGTTTATTTTTCTCCTTTATTATTGAAATTGCTTAAATGAAGAAAAATAGAGAAATTAAGATTACCAATGACTATTACATAATCATGCTTCCTACCTACAGATGTTCCCCAAGTTAAACAAGATTTGAATGACATGACCTTGTCTTTAAGCAAGGAACATGAATCATATAGATGATGTTTTGGTCCCTGTGCCAAGCAACAGCTGGCTTTTTGTGTATATGTGCAACCTCTCAAGCATGTCCCAATCAGAAAATAGACTCCACAAGAAGACCAAAGCTAAGCTGCATTGAGATAAACTATATTAATATAATTGTAAGTTCAATTTTCTTTTCCTCCCCTCTCAATGAGCCAGGGAAGGGCCAGTCTGAGTCTCTTTTTAACACTACTTCCTTTCCAAATAATTCTGAATTGCTAACTTCCCTGAGGGTTTATGGAAGTGATTTTGGTCACTTTTTTTCATCAACCATTCTTTTCAGCCCTACAGTCATTTTCTAGGTCAGAGCAAATCATATCAGAAATTACCAAGGAAGGACTGGGCCACGGTGATTCACACTAAAATATTCTTCATGCAGATGCCTTTTGCCTCATTGTATATTTAGAAATTGAGTTTCATAAAGAAGGGAACTCGGGGAAAAAGATGTTCTTGGTCTTTTGTTGCCCCATTCAGTGATAGTAAAGAATCTCATTAGCATTAGCTGAATGCAAATTTTCAGAAGATCCCACTTCTGACCCACATTTGCTAGCAGCTGGACTGATGCTTTGAAATGAAACCATAAAATTACTTGGAAGGCAAGGATAAAATTACATGCTGTGTTGAAATATTCTACTCGTCTTTTTTTTTTTTTAAAGTGATTTTGAACATATAGACTGTAGGGACACTAAGAAACAACTTTTTACATAGTAGGTTTTTGACAAGGAGTAGTTCCCAAGAGCTGACTTTCTAGTCAAAACTTTTTCTGATTTTACGAAAAACAAACAAACTGTGGAATAAGACTTCTTCCTGAGCTTCTTGAAAGTTTAAGTAAAGAATAGTGTGAAGGTGTTTTCCCAAAGAGAAATGTTAGCAGAATTTTTCATTCTATTTTTAATGACAATGAAATATTAGATTGCTACCTTTTTCTATGATTATATAAATAGTAATTCTCCAAAATATGGATATAGCCTTATGCCTGATTTGGAGTTTCATGAGAGAAAAACAAATTGTTACTGATTTGGCATCATTCTATTTTGCCATATCCCAGACAATGAGGCAAAATGGACTGCTTGGACTAAATTTGTCGCCATATAACATGAAGTAGAATCAGTACAGAATGAGACAAATTGATTTGGTCCTTCAGAGCTCCACAGAAAGATATGACAAAGGTCTGCAAAAAAGTGCTGCATCATTTTCATTGTTTCACAAAAGAGGAGGGAAGAGAAAAAAAATTGAAGGAAGATTGACAGAACTATCAGGTCTATGTTATAATCATAGTGATTATTTTCTTGGCCCCTTCTAATCACAGTACATTGGAAGAATCATTTGCAACAAATGTTGAAAAGGTCATTTTTGGCCTTCTTTAAAAACATACAGTAATATATATTTATTTGTCTGTTTAATTATTTAAATTTGATACAGATGCCCAACTCCAATGCAACTCTGGAAGGACTTGCTGGAGGATAAGAGGCATCTTCTGCAAATTAAATTATTTTCTATAATGAATATTAGGGTTTTTATTTCCTTTTGGAACAATTGCCAAACCAAAATACTTGCTCAAACTATATTTATAAATAACATGAAATGCTGACCAAAATCCACAAAGTCCCTCCATCTGTCATTGTTTTTTTTAAATTCTTTTATTAAAACAATCAACATTGAACATAAAAACATATTATGCAGCAATCATCATGGCACCTGATATACAATACTAAGTATTAGTCATTGAGAACGTCTGAATTAGTAAGCCTTTTTCCACTCCTCGCGTCTAGCCTCAACTATACTCCTGTTACACTTTGTTTGATTGGTGTTTCTCTTATCTGGTTCCATATTAATGTGATCAACATTAAACCAAAGATCCTATTACTAAACAATCATCCTAGAACATAGCATACAACATTAGGTATTAATCTTTGTAAACATCTGTTTTAGTAAACGTTCTTCCCTCCTCCCTTCCCTCTTCAAGTATACTCTGAGTACCTTTTGTTTGGTTGGTGTTTCTCTTATATATGGTCTATCTACTGTATCTAGTCTATTGCATATTGTTCGTTTGCGCTTCTAAATTGACTTCATCCCATTACTAGTGCAATCTTTTATAGTCCCTAACCAGAGATCCTGAGGTAAAAGTTTCATATCCTGAGGTAGAGATTCAGTCCGCTTTAACAGTATTAAAGCAAACAACATTAGTCATAAGGTTATGTTAAGAGGCATTAGTTATAGAACATATACATTCAACATTGGGTGTTAGTTTTTGTAAACTTTTGATTTGTTACCCCTTCTTCCCTCCTCCCATCGAGAACGTGGCAGGAACCTTGCTGAAAAAAAAACCCTTTTAGCAAAATTTTTGGAGCAGAGTCTCTGCAATTTTAAGACATTGCCCATTAAAGAGTACTAATAAAAGAGAATATTTGTAGCTCAGGGTTGACATGAAACGTCCTTGGTGCTCTCTGAGCTTGTGTGTTTTCTTGCAGATGTTTCATTACCCAAACTAGGTAATGAGTAAGCTCAGAAAACACCAAGAACCCCTTATTAAAGATAGAATAGAATAGAATAGAATAGAATAGAATAGAATAGAATAGAATAGAATAGAATAGAATAGAATAGAATAGAATAGAATAGAATAGCCAGAGTTGGAAGGGACCTTGGAGGTCATCTAGTCCAACCCCCTGCTCAGGCAGGAAACCCTATACCATTTCAGGCAAATAGTTGTCCAATCTCTTCTTAAAAACTTCCTGTGTTGAAGCATTCATAACTTCTGGAGGCAAGTTGTACTACTGAGTATTCCAAGTGCCCTGGTATCTAGGAAGATACCAGACAGCTTTGGAAGTTGAAAAAAAATATGTAGGAGAGAAGCATATGTTCTACATTGGTGTTATCATTTTTGCATTAATCGCCCAGTAAGATCCTGTCAATTACAACATCTCCTGCTATAAATCTCTGGAGAAACCACAATGAAGTCACATGCAACATGATATATTTGCCCAAAGGACAACTACTATTGTAATTTGTGTTAACCATTAATTCCCAAACAAGCAAAGTTTGCTTGAGATCATATGTGAAAAAAGAAGTGTGAAATGAACAACAGGTTTCAGAAAGGACAGAGAAGATATAACACTGAATAGATAACAACAAATGGTTGTGAAGAAATAAAGAGAAATTGAAATCTGCCCTTACTTTATTGACCACATTATGATTTTTCATACAGATCATGTCAGAATCTATAAAGTGTTAAGGGTATAGATATGACAGAACACCTGATTTTTCAAAGAGAATTCTCACAGTAAAAAGCTGCTGTAAGGATTTAATTTAGAAAAGCAGAGTGATTCATAATAGAAAAGGAACGGGACAACAATGCATATGCTTCTTGTAGAACTTTAATTTACACAACACATGTAAGAATAGCAAGATTAGAAAATATAACAGCTGGGTTCAATTTGAAAACTTAAGAATATGAGATAGGCAAACAATGTCCCTTTACTAGATGAAAGGAAAGATTAGAAAAGCTTATTAGGAAAGTAAAGTGAAAATTAATGGAATGGAATGGAACGGAACGGAACAGAACAGAATAGAGCTGGAAGGGACATTGGAGGTCTTCTAGTTCAGCCCCCTGTACCATTTCAGACAGGTGAATGTCTAGTCTCTTCTTTAAAATGTCCGATGATAAGAGTGCCTACAATTTCTGAAGGCAAGTTGTTCCACTGGTTAATTGTCCTCACTGTCAGGAAGTTTCTCCTTAATTCCAGGTTGCTTCTCTCTTTGATCAGTTTCCAACCATTGTTTCTTGTCTTGCCCTCTAGTGCTTTGGAGAATAGTTTGACACCCTCTTCTTTGTGACAGCCCCTCAAATACTGGAACACTGCTATCATGTCACCCGTTTCTTCTTTTCTTTTTACTAGTCAAACCCAAGTCCTGCAGCCTTTCTTCATATGTTTTAATCTCCAGTCCTTTGGTCATTTTAGTTGCTCTTCTCTGAACTTTTTCCAAGGTCTCAACATCTTGGTTGCAGTATTCCAGGTGTGGTCTTTTGGTAGGTTGTTCTATAATTTCTTTTTCTCTGAGGACTGATGCAAAGCAGCTCTGCTTTCCCCCTACTGCCTGTTACTTCCTTGCCATCTTCTCACTTTCGTGGACCGACTGTTTCCTTGACTTTTTTTTGTTATTTATATGTCAAAAGAAAGTTTATTATCTTTGACTTTTGTTGCAAGTTTTTGTTCAATCTGAGTCTTTGCTTTCCTGACTTCATCTTTGCAGATTCAGGCTATCTGCTGATATTCTGCCTTAGTTATATGTCCCTCTTTCCATTTTTTGTACTTATCCTTTTTGTCTTTCAGTTTATCAGAGAGATCTTTGTGCAACCATGCTGGTTTCTTCTTGGATTTATTGGTGTTTTTTTTAGTGGTATTGTGTTAGACTGGGCTTTTATGATTGTATTTTTCAGTGTTTCCCACACTTGAGTTGTTTTTCCCTTTAGGATTTTTATCCATGAAATTTTGCTTAGACTCTCTCCGAGTTTTTTAAAATCAGATCTTTTAAAGTATAGGACACTGGTTGGATTATATTCTATTACTTGTGTTTGCCTTATATTGAATTCCAGTATGATGTGGTCACTCTCATCCAAAGTTCTGGCAATTTCAAATCCATCTATCACTTCTTCTCTATTAGTAAGAATTAGGTCTCGTGTACAGTAGCTTTTCCTCTAGTTTCCTCCTCTACCTTTTGGGTAACAAAGTTGTCAGCTAAGTTGGTTAGAAATCTCCCACTTGCTGCAGAGTTTGTCTCCCAATTGATATCAGGGTAGTTCCCATTACTACTGTGGTATGTTTCCTACATACATTTGTTAATTGATTAGCAAAGAGGTCATCTATTTCTTCTGCTTGGTTGGGTGGTCTGTAGTATACTTCTATAGCAATGTCATTCTTTTTTTCCTTTTATATTGACACAAATGGATTCAAGGAGGTTTTCATCCTTGGTTTTATGTATTTCTGTAGAGATATAGTGATCTTTTATGTATAATGCAACTCCACCTCCTCTTTTATTGGGTCTGTTTCTTTTGAATAGTTTATATCAGTACATTCCAGTCATCAGCTTCATCCCACCAGGTTTCAGTAATGGCAATTATATCATATTTGCCTTCTTGTCCTAATACTTCAAGTTCACCCTATTTGTTCCCTAAACTTTGAGCATTAATTGGTCTTGGGTATGTTTCTTGTATCTTCTACTTTGCAACTGGGATTTCAATCCTTTCCATCACTCTCTATTTCATTATGTTTTTCTTTTTTTAATTTCTTTTTTCTCTTTACTCCCTTCCTCCTTATGTGATTAGTTATCTAGTGGTTTTTGCTTGGAATTAGATTTCATAGCTCATTAAGTTTCGCCCCCCCCATAGTTTTAGTTTAAAGAACTTTTGATAAGATGAGCCAGTCCTTTCCCAAATATATTCTTTACAGTTCTTGTGAGGTGTAGTCCATCCCTCGCCAGTAGCCCTTCATCTAGGTAATGAAGACCATAGTCTAGGAAGCTGAAGCTCTGTTGAAGACACCAATTTTTAAGCCAGTGGTTTGTTTCTAAAATCCTTTGCTCCCTCATTGGATGTTGACATTTTGTTGGAAATATAGATGAAAATACCACTTGTGCTCCTAATTCTTTAACTTTCTTCCCTAGCTGTTCGTAATCTCATTATTGTTTTCAGGTTCATTGTTATGTCATTGGTCCCCACATGTAGGCAAAGAGGGATAGCAATCTGTGGGATTGATTATTTTATTAAGGTATTCAGTTATATCTTTGATTTTTGCTCCAGGGACACTATATACCTCCCTAGACTGACTGACTGGTCTGCAGACTATAGTTTCTGTTCTCCTAGGAATTGAATCTTCTATCACCACTATTCTCCTTTTTTTCCTAGGGAAATAAAAAATTGAAAAATTGAAAAAAATTGAAAAAGTTGAAAAAAGGATTTTATGAACTGAAAAAGATTTTAAAATTAAAAAAAAAATAAATAAGAATTTTATAAAAAATTGAAAAAAGAATTTGAGTTGAAAAAGATTGAAGTGAAACTTTCTGGAGGCAGAAACTTTCTGTCCAAACCCTGCAGTTGGGACAACTTTCTTGTAAAACAGGTGTCAACTTCAACTGGGAAGGAGGTGGATTTTTTTTCCTAAGGAACCATAGATGTTACAAATATAACTCAAATGAAGCTCCAGAGCCCATCCTACCATTGAAGAGAGTGAGGTAGCTATCTCAAGTAGTTGCTGGAGATTACACAAGTGCCATTTGACCTGAAATCCATCTTCTAGGCCAACCTCTACCTTCAAATACAGAGACTATATTGCTTTATCAAGTGTTCAAGATTCAGCTGACAGCCTGCTTAATGTCGATGTCTAGAATGAAAGGAGAAAATGATCTCTTTCTTCACAATAAGGATGAAATTAGTTGAGACCTTCTAGTCAAGTACAGTACAGGAGCTGTTCTTCTGTCTTTCCTATCATTTTTTTTTAAAAAACAAAACTGTCCACTTTCCCCATCAAAGTAATTATCATTCACCAACAACTTTCCATTCCCTTTGATGAAATCTGAAATGGGTGGGAATGAAGTGGGAAGAACTAAAATTGTTTCCTTTGTACACTGTAAAAGTCAGAATGTATAGTTTAGAGAATAGAACAAAACATATGTTCTCTTTTCTTAATCATCTGGAATTTCTCAGTGTTCAAAGAATGATAGAAAGGCTACAATAATTATTCTTTTTGTTCCTTCAAGAACTGTGATCTGATTCTTCCTTGAGATAGGGCAAAAGCCCATAACCTGGCTATAATTTCTTTATTAAAAAAATCCCCAAAAAACGTAGGATAAACCTTTGCAAGCCAGTCATCCTCCCTGCATGTACATATAATATGTATTATATTTCTTCCCAGTGTGAGAATGACATAGCAAAAGCTTGAGTTTTAGGGCCCATTGAGCAAAGGATTTTTCCCAATGTATCTCAATTATAGAAACACAAGTACTAAATAACTTTGCGGAAAGGTTACAGGAAAAGCACAAAGTGTTCAGTAGCCCTCAAAATTTCTATTTGCTGCCTAGTATAAACTAATGGCTGTACACTGAGTGAAAACCCAAAGGTTATAACATATATAAAGGCCATTTGTTCAAGCCTTCTTTAAAAGGTTTCTTTTACTGGCTTCTGCTCTGGCATTAATGTGTGCTTTTATGTTATATAACATTTCTCAAAGGCAAGAAAACACAGTTTGAAATTATACTTGTCCTAAATAGCCCTTTCCAACTCTTTGATTCTATTTTGTTGTGGGAAAGATAGATCGTTTTTAACTGCTTGTGGGGTTCTTTCCCCCCCATTACATAATATCTTTCCACTCCTAAGAACCTACCAGTCATACCTACCCTTCCCAGTCAAGTAGGGCAATGGTCCTTCATTATGTCTTCTTCTGGGATTTTATTAATTGTGGGACATCAAGGAAGCTACATGGAGATAAAGAGATGATGCACTGAACAGGATAATTGAAAGACTTCACAAGAAGGCAGTATATCAATTCAGAATTGATTCCAGACCCATGCAGTAATAGAAGCTTGCAACTAGCTTATTAGAACAGGGTCAGGTTTTTTTTCTGGTTGCCCAGGAGTTTATTTGAGAACAGTGTCGAGCTTCTGTGTGATACATTTTCCTATTGGGAGAACTCTTGACTCATTCCCATATCAACTTCTAGAATCTCTAGTCTTCTACTCATATGCTGCCATATCACCTTCAGAAGCTTTGAAATGCAGGAAACATTGCAAGGATGCTTATAACTCAGACATGTCAAACTCACGACGTCACGTGACATTGCACAACGTATCAAGAGAGTTTTGCCATTGCTGGCAATGGGGTGGGCGCGGCTTCCATATGACGCGTCCGGCCCTGAGGCCGGCAGTTTGACACCCCTATTATAAATGATCTCTCAGATTGCTTCCCTTTGTATCCATAGTGATTGTGCTGAACTTATCAGCAGTTTTCAGTATTAGGATGTTAGAAACACATGAATGATACCTTATTTCTCCCCTCCATTACAGCTGAAACCAATGGTTTATCTATTAGAGGATCACCAGATGAATTAAAGACAGATAAAAATGGTAAGTTCTGTAAGCCTTTTCCTTAAATGTAGACAGGAGTAACATTAGTATAAATCAGATTAAAATCTATCCTTTAAAGGGTTACAGGAACATGGAACCATTTTTGTGAGATTGGAAAGAACTAGCCAAGTTCATAGATGGCCAGAAAATCAGTGGCCAGGATTGCTGATGCCCTTACTGGCAAAGGTTTCAGAGTGTGTAGCAGCCTTTGGACTATGTTGTTTAGGATTATTATAAAATCAGAAGTGCAATACTATTTGAAAGAAAAGATTGAAGATGGATGCTCTAAAGCAATGTTTTTCAATCTCAGTAACTTTAAAGAGGTGTAGAATTTCACTCTCAGAATTCTGGGAGTTGAAGTCTACACCCCTCAAAATTACTGAGGTGGAGAAACACAACTTTAAGGAGACTGCCTCATGGAGAATTGATATGCTATGATATATGACTACACTGTTTTAAGACTACAGGAAGTATATTGCTTTGTTTCTCTGGAGCCCAAACATATATTTTAATACTGTTGTAAGAAATAAATACATCATGATACTGAGGGTTTCTACACTAGGAAAGACATTAGGGTTGTAAAAAAAAAGAATCTATTTCAGGATTCTGGAACTTTTGTTATGTTCGCTCTTACATCTATCCCATTGTTAATATGCTGGACAAAATGTTCTTTTAAACTCTCTCTCTCTCTCTCTCTCTCTCTCTCTCTCTCTCTCTCTCTCTCTCTCTCTCTCTCTCTCTCTCTCTCTCTCTCTCTCTCTCTCTCTCTCTCTGTGTGTGTGTGTGTGTGTACTTGTGTTTGTGTATATGTGTGTATGTGATGCAAGATATGCATTACATTACAAATAGAGATTGCATTTTCTATGCCAAGAAGTTAATTTGATTTAGAAAAAAATGAGATTCTTATTTTTAAAAAAAATATATTTATTAAATTTGTTGCCCATCCAACTCCATTCGCTTATTATTGTAACCAAGCTCCTTACCTAGGACTAAAGTGGCATGTTATTTTATATATTAGCTTTGTTCTAGAAGACTAGTTTATAAATACTTATTTTTTATTTTGGAAATTATAAGGAATAACAAAATTGTATATTCTGTGCTTTCATGGTTGCAAAATAATAATTCTACAAGATTGGAAGGATACCATTCTCTGTCAGTTATATAAGGCAGAACTGACTTCTCTTTCTATGTGAAGAAGTGTTCTATTGCTTGGGTTGTCTATGTATTTGTTAAAATTCCATAAAATAGTTTATATATGTAATGTTTTGTTAAATGTATTATATTAAGAATTAAGGATATAAATCAGTGGTGGGATTCAAATATGTGAATAACCAGTTCTCTGTGTGGATGCCACTTCTGGAAGTCCATTCTGGGCCTGGGCAACAAAAAATTAGCTACCGGTTCTGCCAAAGTGGTGCGAACTGGCTGAATTCCACCACTGATATAAATGTATATGATGATATCCTTAAAAATCATTTTGATTAGTATGAGAGAGTTGCAAATGTTGGTGTTTTTTTAAACATTTTTTAAAAAACATTTTTTAAAAACATTTTTTTTAAAAATTAAAAGGTTAAGTTTCATTCAAATTGAGAATGATCAAATCATCCCTTGAAATGATGCATAAAACACAAAGCAGCTGCATACCAATCTTTCCAATCAGTAATGTATGTAACATGAATACTTCCTATAATAAATATACTTTTCTATTAGTAAACAGATAAAAAGATAAAAACAATACCAGGAACTTTTACACACATAAACACATAGCAGCAGGGGTCAATAACCAGATAGCCTGGAGATGTCTAATTTTAACAACCTATTAAAATTTGCATTAATCAGGAGCACAGGTGCAAAGCACCATGTTTTTCCTCTTCACTAACATAGCTGTGCCAAACTGCAGTTTCAATGATGTTGAGTACCAAAATTACTCATAACAACCAATATAAATTATTATGTTTGAGCAAATTAACATTTTGGCAGTAATAGCCCACATTTAGCAGGTGCACTAACTTACACAAAACAAGTACAAATTCTTCTTTTATCCCTTATTATCCATATTGCACAGTAGATTCTCTCTGATTTGACAAATTATGGTGTTTGCTAGTAGGAAAAGTATGGGTTTTCAGGAGTTATTTGTTTTTAAAGCTATGATGACTATAATTCTGGGTAGCTGAGGCACTAGTACCTTCCTGAGATAGCTCCCTGAACTTAAGTCAATTGTTTTAATATAGGTGAATCACCAGTGCCCTTCTGAAAAAGTTTCCTGTACTTAAACCAATTGTTTCAATATGACTGACACCTATTTGTTCATATAAAGATATCATGCTGAGCTGTCAGCTTTGATTCTGATTGTCAGTGACTAAGACAACTGTCAACTCTACAAATGAGCATGGCTGCAGCCATTTTCCTTCTCATATTAGGTTGCCACATAGAATGGGGGGAGGGGGGTTGCCCATGTACTTCGCTAGTCAAAATAATCTTTTGTCCCATGGGAACCAAGGTCATTGGCTGCTCCTGAGACTAGGGACTGGCCGTTGCATAAAAAACCCACCAAATAATCATATTGGAGAATGTAGTTGCTTGTATAGCTTTTATGGGTGGGATATTTAACTTTGTATTGGAAAATTGTTACTTTTGTATCCAGACTTGGTTTCACTCTTGACCATGCCAATACTTTGTAACTAATAAACATGTTCTTTGAGGAATTTGCAAGCCTTGAGTTCTGCTTTATTCATCTCTATCTGTCGGAACCATGACAACAACATTTCCAAATCACATTACCTATGTTGCTTTAAGGAAGTTAGAAATCCCAGATAATGCATATATTTTTCTGATCTCCTATCTTGAAGGGTACACTCTCAGTAAAACTTAGTTTTAAAAGGAAGCTGAGAATGTTCAGATTTCTATATTCAAAGCCTCAGCAACTTGCTGATGTCTCTGATCTACAGCTGTGAACAAGTTTAAATTTGTTACATATTGCTTTTATACATAAAATAAAAATTTGTTATCTATGTCTCCAAATGAAACTTCCTTGATCTGCTTTCATTGGGGTAGAAGGGCAGTAATCTGTTAGTATCAAGACAATCCACAAAACATATGGTATAGTATATTATATATACTTTACATTTCTATGATGAAATAGAGTGCACAACATGAATGGTATTATGTAGATAAATAGTTCATGCTAGAACTGTGTAAGATTGCACTTTGCCTCAAGGCACTTTGTGATGCAGAGATTATGAGATGTTCTTTACTGAAGAAGCAGTTCAGTTCTTCTGCTTCACCTGTTATATTTAAAAACAAATATTTAAAATTAAGTAGAAGCTGACATGCTAACAAAGCTTGCCTCTAGCATTACCTATATACACAAAAGCAGCACTCATAGGCATGTTTAGTATTTTATAAGTTACAGGTGTGTATGGCTTTGTTTGGAAGTATATCCAATGATATAAAAAGATTTTTAAAAAAATGAAGATTTATTTATTTATTTATTTGCTTTATTTGCCACCCATCTCACTTTGAAGCAACTCAAAGATAAACTGAGATAAAGTACTGCTGGTACTAGAGCAGCCTTTTTCAGCTGAGGTTCCACAGAAACCTAGCATTCTGTGAGAAATCATAATTAAAAATATAAATATAGTTTATGCTAGCAATTTAAGTGGTGGGAAATGTTTTGTGCTGTGCCTCAGCAGATAGCTCTCTGCTGGATTGAGTATCAGGTTTTCCTCTCTTTATTCCTATTTTTATGTATGTCTTCCCTAAGACCTGAACATTATTTCAAGGGTTCTCCAAGAAAACTGGTTGAGAAAGGCATCACCTAGAAAGTGATAAGGCATAAACTCACATTTTGCCTTCTGGGTAAATTCCATGACAGATGATTTTGGGGGTTCTCAAAATTCCACCTGTTCTCACTGGTCCTAAAAAAGTGCTTTCCCTTGTATTATATAAACATCTAAGGGCCTAGTGAGACACACAGTCTTTTTCAGAAAATGACCAAGCTGATGAATGTAGCATTTCAAATGCTGAGGAAGCAATCTCTAGAATCAGCACGGAGAAAATAAGACACAGGGCCCATTTCTCCTGATTCTGATATAGAGAATTCAGACCTGGAACTGGAGGAAAGGTGCCTCAAAACCTGAGGAAATAGGTGCCAATTGATGGAAAGCAGAAGTTAGAAAATGAGTTACTGCCTAGAGGAAAAGGCTCCTGATGGTGCAAGAATGGATCCTAAGTCTTCTTAATTTCAGCTATACCCACATAAAGACTATGAAAATCTTGGGCATTTGTGTTTTTACCCTGTATTCACTCTGGGAAATCGGGGTGGGTGGGTGGGTGGGTTGGGGGTTGTTACAATGTATTCAACTGTAATTCTGGTATTACATATAGAATGATATATTTTTTGATAAGAGGTGTTGCTCGGGCAGTACCTCGGTACCACATCTGGAGGGGGCGGAGATTGAGGAGTGATGGTTTGAAGGGATGTAGGGAGGGTGTAGTAGGAGGGTAGAGAGAGAGGAGGGAGAGAGGGTGGGGGATAGAAGTAGGAGGTAGGGAGGAAAGAAGAGGGGGATGTGGTGGGGGGGTGCTGCCGAGCAATACCCATAGTTATTTTAATTATTTTAGGTACGTTTTTACGCTTTGTTTTGTGTTGGAAAAAGTATTTAACAATTGTATTTAGTTGAGTTGTATCTAATTTGATTCTTTTTTTTGTTTGTTTATAATTATAAAACTAATAAAAAAATTTATAGAAAAAAGAAAAGAAAAAAAAGAAAATCTTGGGCATTTAAGGCCACCTCAGAAAACAGATTCCTTGCTGGTGACAGTTTTGCCTTGAAGCTGTGAATCTTATGCTTGCCTGTGTGCTGCAGTCAGCTTTTTGAACCCTAATGTTTGGGATGGGCTTCTTGCTGAAACCTAGGGCTCTGAGACTGTCTAGTTCCTTGTAATTCTAATGGAGACTGATTTATGACTGCTCTATTTTATTCTCTACATAATTCCTGTTAGCCTTTGGGGGAAAATAAAAAAGAACAAAATTATTTGTATTAGTTGGGCTTCAGGAATGGGGACAAATCTTTATGTATGTAATATACATCCCATATTCCACTTTGAGATTAATTAGAAAATCATTTCACTTTCTCTAGAGTTTTCAAATGTCAAACATACACAATAAAGTTTGCAGATAAACCAAATCCCCAAAATTAACAGAATTAATGGAAGCTGCTGAAAATGTTTTTATCCAAGCTATGATGATTAAATCCCTTTTCACATCCTGTATACTTTGATTTTCATTGGTATCGTCTGTCCCATATGTTTACATTATTTAAAAAATGCATTTTGTGGGAAATTTTAAACATACCTTTTTTCTCTTCTGAGAACAGGAAGATAAAACAAATTTGAGATTATTTTGGCATTGGGGATAGGCATATACTGTACATGATTTTTAGATTCAGTCTCATACAATACCCAAAACCAGGATTATATAAATCCATATTTTGGAATGTTGATTCAAAGGTAATTCATATGCAGAAATAGCTGTTTTCAAATCAGACCGAACGTCTGAACTGTCCTAATAAAGTTTGAATATCCAATTTCAACTGCATAATATATATAATATAAAATGCATTATCTACCTCAATTACAAATGACTGTGGACAGTTTACAAAATATAAAACATGACTAATAATAGTAGATATGATGATAGAACAGTTGCAGTAAAATTCAAAATTATTTCCCAAATTCTGCAGATCTGAATTTTGTTTTATTCAGACTTCCCCAGTATTGAAAAGAAATAAGAGTATCTAATCTTTTGTTTTTCATGTAACTATAAACAATAAGTTATTTATACTCAGATATTACCTTACAATGAAAATGAGGGAGTATATACCTTAATTTTGTTGCTTGGGTCACCTTATTTCTAATAAGAATAACCTCTTTTTTAGTCTTTTATCATTTATCATGAAACAGGTTATGGGCTTCTTAACTGCAGGGATATAACTTCTATTGGGAGAGAAATGATAACAATTCGTATAGCTAAATTCAGAAGGATATCTTTATACACAAAAGTTCATTTCCTTAAACAAAACTTATTAAAAGTGTATATGCTTTTTAAATGAAATACACAGTTTAGAAATAAGGGCTAGGCATAAAAACCTGTTTAGCATACAAGAATCTCCAGGGTGTTGGCATTGTTCTCTAATAACATCCATATATATTATTACAGCAAACTGAAATCTTATACAATGTCTTTCTATCACATTCAGAAGATTAGGGGATTGTACCATTGCTTCAGGTAACATCAAAGAATTTACACAATGACAAAGAGAAATTGTGTTACAACCTTGACCTTCAGCTGCATTATATCAACTTTCTTTTAGATATTTTAATTGACAGACTTTGTCTCAATCAAACAAAGTCATAATACATTCGGCAAATATATATTTATGGAGTTCTTTACATGCTTGTCAAACCTTTCTTTGCCAGGCCTGTAATGAAGAATTCACTTTTCTTTTGGCTTGTCAAGACAGCTTGTATCTGAAGTGGAAGTTTTGGGCTTTGGAAACAGCCTGAAACATTTTTATGCTTTCACTTTATAATCTGGTTTATATTTGAAGGAGATTTGCACTCATGTCTCTTTATAAATATTTAGGAAGCTATTCACCCATGTTTTTAACAAGTTAAGTTCTGCTGCAGGGGAAGTGAGATAAAGGAGTGATACCTAACATTACTTGCTGATCCAGATGAAAAAAGTGTGAAAAGCTTTACAGAAGGAAGAACATGTGATTTGTGAAGGGAAGAAGCTGGGAGAAAGTATATTTTATAGTTCTATAGAAACACAGACTGTTTTATCTAATAGAATCACAACAGAGATGGAAAGTGTCTATCTGAATAGGCAAGGAGGAATGATTTATTTAACCATCTGAGGGCATGTCTACACAATCACCAATTCTACTCCCCAAAAGCAGTAAAAAATGATCCATGTCTTCTCAAATCTGTAATTTACTTCTCAAGAAACTGCAGTTTGTTCCCATACTTAAAAAAAATGAAATAAAGTAAATGCTCTACACCCTCCCCACACAAATGCCATATGCACTTTGTGTGGTTCTAACAAAAATCCAATAAGTTCTTATGAAGGAGAAGGAGTGTTGGCTTACCTAAATGCCTCTTCTCAGCATGATGATGAAGAGTTCACCAATGGGTTATTTCAGTCCTCCTGCCCAATCAGACTAGGTTGTCAAAGTTGTCACGCCCATCCTTGCCTGGTACCTTCTAGTTTCAACGACAGCGGAGCCAATGACAATAGTCCGACGTGATGACTCCCAAGAGAAGGAAAAAAGAAGCAACCCCCTGACACGGGGCCTAACTGATCTCTAGAGGGGTGGGCATGGATTCTTCATCATCATGCTGAGAAGAGGCATTCAGGTAAGCCAACGTTCCTTCTCCAGCATGATGGATGAAGAATCCACCAATGGGACTTACCAAAGCCCCCACTGTCCCTATAGGAGGGAATCAGTTGGGGCCTGTGTCCCTAATCCTAGCACTATCTGTTGCAGTATTCACCTATCGAAGGAAGCTTCAGCCGAGGTAAATTTGCCCAGTCGGTAATGCCTAATGAAAGGGGACAGCGAAGACCATGTCGCCGCCCTGCAAATATCCTCTATGGATGCCTGGGTTGCCCACGCCGCAGATGTGGCAGCACTGCGAGTGGAATGTACCATCACATGACTTGGAACTGGCAGGAAGAGCGACACATACGCCCCTGCTATGCACACCCTGATCCACCTGCCTATGGTAGAGGCAGACACCTTCTGCCCCATGGAAGAAGGCTGAAATGATACAAACAGGGCTTCCAATTTACGAAAGGCCGCCGTGTGCTTGATGTAACAGTGCAAGACTCTACGTACGTCCAATGTGTGTCACTGGCATTCCAGGTCATGTGACGGATGGGGAGAGAAGTTTGGGAGAATAACCTATGAAACACTGTGTTTATCTTAGGGATAAAGGAAGGATCTAACCTGAGAACCACCCTGTCCTCGTGAAACATGCACAGGTCTTTCCTGATCGATAGCGGCCAGCTCCGAGATACGTCTAGCAGAGGTAATGGCAATCAGGAAGGAAACCTTGAGTGACAAGTATTGCAAGGAACAGGTTCTAATGGGTTCAAAGGGTGAGGCAGTTAGGGCCTGCAGAACCGGGATAGATCCCAGGAGGGATACCTATGGACCATGGGCAGTCTGCTATTTGTAACTCCTTTGAGAAAGCAGCAGACCATAGGAAGCTGGGACAAGGATTCTAATCTGTCCCAGGAAAGCACCGTGGAAAGAGCCGCTACCTGCCTTCGAACCGTGTTGGGTGACAACCCGTTATTGATACCCTCCAACAAGTAGTCTAATACCTTTGGGATGGTCACTTTGGCGAGACTCAAGTGGTTCCTGTCACCCCAGTGGCAGAAATTTCGCCAAGTGTGATCGTAAATGCAGTTAGTTGCTGGCCTTCTGGCAGCCTGGATCTTGTCAATCACTCCTGATGAGTATGACTCTTGAGTCAGGGTGTGGCGTTCAAGCGCCAGGCGGCCAATTGGAGCCATTGGGGGGTCTGGATGTTGTAGAACCCCCTGCATTAGCCATATGCGACTGTCCGGAATCCTCCACGGAGATGTTGTGGAGAAGCTCACTAGGTCTGCGAACCACTGTCGTCTCGGCCAGTGAGGTGCAATGAATATTAGCTCTGCCTGTCCCTCTAGTATCTTCCTGACAACTGCTGGAAGGAAATGGAAAGGAGGAAAGGCATACAATAGGCCCTGTGGCCAAGGGCTGTGTAGAGCGTCTGTCTCCTCTGCCCCCTGAGAGGGGAAGCGTGAAAAGAGCCTGGGAAGTTGGGCGTTCTCTGGCGAGGCAAACAGGTCCATGATCGGATGGCCAAACCTGTCTGTGAAGAGATCTGGGTGCAACCGCCATTCCGAGTGGTCCTGCTGAGGAAGTCCGCCTGCCGATTCGCTTCTCCTGAGATATGCTCAGCCCTGATGGAAAGCAGGTTGGTCTCTGCCCAGGAACCCAACGCCCGAGCCTCCGTCATGAGGGACCTGGAATGAGTGCCCCCTTGCTGGTTCATGTGAGCCTTTGCAGCTACATTGTCCGTGAGGACCAGCACTTGTTTCTCCCCAATCTCGATGAGGAAGTGTTGGAGCGCCAGATGGATCGCCCTGAGCTCCAACCAATTGATGTTGTGCTTCAGGTCTAACCGCGACCATTGAGATTGGAGGTGCACCCCCTCCCAGCCAAAGAGACTTGCGTCTGTGGTCAGAAGAGTTCTGTGAGACTCCTTGAAGAGAGTCCCTTGCGCATGGCCGAGGATGTCCACCAGTCGAGGGAGCGAAGGACCTGATAGGGAACCCTTACCAGTTGGTTGGACGCACTGGTGCGCAGTCTCTGGTATGGGAGCAGGAACCATTGGAGGGTCTGGGCATGTAATCTGGTGCAAGGCACTATCACGATGCAAGATATTAATTTCCCCAGTAACTGGGAAAACAAGGCTAGTGTCACTAACCGCTCCCTACGGACCCTGAGGGCCAGGTCTCGGATGCTGTTTCGATGGTCTTCTGACAAAAACACGTGACAGGAGTCTGTGTCTATTACCGCACCCAGGTATAAGAGGCGGGTTGAGGGGACCGTCTGGCTTTTCTTGAAATTTATCGAGAACCCGTGCTCTTGAAGGGTTCTGATCATAAGGGCCAGATCCGCCTGGGCAGTCGGGGTGGAAGTTGATTGGATCAGGATGTTGTCCAGGTAACACTGGACGCGTACCGGGGCCAATCTTAAGTGTGCTGCCAGAACCGCCAGGATCTTGGTGAAGACCCTGGGGGCGGAGGAGAGACCGAATGGTAGGGCCCTGTATTGGAAGTGGCAGTTGAGATGACAGAACTGCAGAAATTGGCGATGTTCTGGGAGGATGGGAATGTGTAGATATGCCTCTGTGAGATCGATTGAGGTCATGAAATCCCCTCATCTGACGCTTCCCAAGATGGAGTGGAGCGTCTGCATCTTGAACTTCCGATACTGGAGATGGAAGTTCAGGCACTAGAGGTCGAGGATTTCCCTCCATCCCCCTGAGGATTTTGGGACTACGAATAGGATGGAGTAGTATCCTTTCCTACCTGGTCCACTGGGACCTCCTCTATGGCCTTGATGCTTAATAAATGCCGAATGGTGTCTGCCATGAGACCTCTTTTTATTGGGTTACTCATGGTTGGACAAGAGACGAAATGATCTATGGGTCTGGTTATGAACTCTAGGGATAGACCCTCTCCTATGGTCTGTAGTACCCAAGAGTCTGTGGTTGTGTTTTCCCATTGGCAGATGAAGAGAGTGAGTCTGCTGCCAATGGGGGGGTCCCCACTAAGTCACTTGGAGCGACGGAAGGGGCGACCCCCTCTGCCTCGAAAGGAAGACTTATTCTGGTTCTGGTTTCGGGGCCGGTTCCTATAATTTGTCCTGTCAAATGGACGGTCTGCCTTGGGAGTAGAGGGATGATAAGCTTGTCCAGCCTCTGCAGTTGCACCAGTCCAAAAGGACTGGCGGTGGCCATAAGAAACACCTGTTTGCTGTCTTAGCCAAATGAGAGATAACCTTTTGTTTTTGTTTGTTTTCCACCAGGTAGTGTGTTAAGTTCTCCCCAAATAATAGGCCTCCCTTAAATGGAGCTGTGGCCACCCATCATTTGTGTTTATTCTCAGCCCTACAGTTCTTGAGCCAGAGCAGTCTCCGAGTAACTACGCTGGAAGCCATTGCTCAGGCCAAGTGCCTGGCGGCGTAAAAGGACACATCCGCCATGTACTCAGAGGTCACTATCAGTTTGGTCAGGTCCTGGTGGACTCTGACCTCCTCCAGGGGAATCCTCTCTTGAAGCTGCCTAAGTCAAGTGAGGAAAATTCTAGAGAAAAAGGAAGTGGAGGTTGCCGCCTTCACTGCCCATGCAGATGCTTGATGAGCTTTGCGAAATGCTAGCTCATATTTCTTATGCTCCACCTTAAGGGCATCAGATACATCTGCTGGTAACCTGGCGGCTGAGAATAGTGGGGCAAGGGATTCATCCACTTTAGGCACCTCCAATAGATCAGACAAATTTTGAGCCATATCTTCTATCTTACGCTCAGCTCCCCCCGGGAAGGTTGTGCGGCCGGGGAGTCACATTGTCCCTGAACATTCTTAAGGAATAAAGGGGGGCAGGGATTTGTTGATGCCGAATTACCGGTTCCGAAAACAGCGGATTCGTGTCTTGGCTAACGGAGGCCTCTGGGGTGGGAATAGGGTCAGAAGTGATCTTACCCACTGCGCATGCCCTGCGAAGTAAGGATGGAAAAAGCGAAGCATTAAAGAGCTCTGCCATGGGATTGGAATCTTGAGGAGGCTCCTCACAATCCGACAACTGATCTGCAGTTCCGTCAGCTGGAGGAGTCTGATCCAGGTGAATGGGGGGGGTGAAGTAGCACTGAGGTGGTCGAGTGAAGTCTTTGCCCTGCGTAGGCAAGCCTTCAATTCCCATGGTGGGTCCTTCACGATAGCCAAATTAATGAGACACATGACAAGCACATTTCTCTGGGTGAAGCAACTCGTGACAAAAGGCTGCCTCCCCTTTTTATTAACTGCTACAGTGGGCGGTTACACAATGCATCACATGGTTACAAACAGCCAATGACAATGTTATTTCTTCAGCCAATGACAAGGCTACACTGCAGGGCCACCCTGTGGCCAATGGATTCAAATCTTGGTACAACGTCCATCCACCTCTTAGCCCCCCTTATTTCCTGTTCCTAGGCCATATGGCAAGTCCTTTGTTCCAGGGCATGTGGTCAATGGACTCCATCTCTTGGCTCCGCCTCCATTTCCTGTTGCTCCAAAACAGCATGGTAAAGTCACATGGTAGTCTCTTTGTTCCAAGCCTCATGCATCACAACATATTACAACAGTCGAGCAGTGTGGGTCATGTTGAGACGGTTGACACTGATGAGGACCTTGGCAGGGATTAAGGTTGGTGATGACCCGATGAGGCCATCGCTTGAAGGACTGCCTGCGATATCATGTTCTGCAGCTGATCAGCAAAGGAAGGCTCCTATGAAGGACGAAGCCCTGCTGCAGTTGGTATGAAGGTTGCTGTAGGTTCCTTGGAGGGGTCCAGTAGCTCGAGTTCCTCCCCGAAGAGAGGTGGAACCTCCATGACCAAAGGTCTGTACTGAGACCTGCTGAAGCTCTCCATCTGGAGACCACGCCTGTGATGATGTAAGCAATTGCTAGTCCATTGCGGGAGCTGTGGGCAGGGGAAGTGGTGATTTGCGCCCTTCCCCAGCTGACAATCGTTGAGCTCGAGAGAATTGCTTCTCGAGGGCTCGGTGTGATTGATCAGCCTGCTTGTCAGCTGACTTACTTGACCTCTTGCCAGATTTAGACTTAGCTTTGGCCTTTCCCTTAGCCGCGGCTTCATGAGAAGGAGATTTTTGACTGGGTTGCCTGACAGCAGCAGAAGCCTGTTGCTCAGTGTTGTCTGCCATGGTTAACGAGAAGCGCTCCTGATGCAGCACTGGAACGATCTCGCTCTGCAAGAGACGTCAGTTACCCACCGTGATGGGGCTGACTGCACATGGATCAGCGTGGTCCGGCCCACTGGTCAAGCAGGACTCACGCTGGGCACTGCAAGGCGCTCATCAACAAGGGAAGAGGCAAAGTCAATGTGTCCATGATGCACAGACCTGTGGCCCAAATGGTGACAAAATCTCACGTGTCTCACAATAGTGGCAATGGTCAGGTCCTAGTGAGCAACCACTAGATGCAGAGTGGCAGATGGCTAAGGTGAAGGTGTGCCAAGTTGTAAATGTCTGTGCCAAATCTGTCTGTCCAGTGGAGAGTTGGTGCTGGAGAAAACTACCAAATATACTGCAAGGATTGGATAAAGAGCTCAGAATTTAGATGGTGAAATTGATGAGCAACCACTAGATGCCTTATCAGGAAGGGTAAGGCCCAGAGCTGAGGCAATCAAAATGATGGTTATAGAGATCAGAAAGGAGAACAATTAGGTGGGGGAATCCCAACTAGTGCCTGCAGCTGTTAGGCAATAAAACCGGCAACTCCAATTATTCTGTCTAGCGGCTGTTTGCAGGGTACTGTGTGAAGCGGGCCCCATTGAGCTGAAGCTCTTAAAGGCCAGAATTAGCTCCAGAGGAACAGTTGCCTTGTGGCACACCAAAATGGTGGCTGCGCTGCCTCATCGGGGAGGGCGAATCCTTTAAGCCTGAGGGGAGCCGAAATTGTCCGTCCCTTGAAACGGCCTCCCGCTGCTTCCAAAAGGATCTCCCTCGCCTCTCAAGCTATGCGAACGAAGAGGGAATGCTTTAGACAATCTGCACCGATCAGCTGGGAGTCCCGGTGGCCGCCGCACCTTCCAGCAGCAGCAGAGAGTTAATGGAGCCAAAAAAACAGTCTCACAGCTGGAATCTCCTGAATTTTGAATTTCAGGTGAAGACTAGGTAATGGGAGCGAGATAGAACCCTCATGCTGAGGAAGCCTATTTAACTGCTGTGATGTCCTCTGAGGCCCTTGTTAGTTTAAGGGCTCTCCAAAATGGCGGCCACAGCCTAGGGAGCTTCAACTGACAGAATCTGGAAGGGCCCTGGAGGAGAATGGGACAAAGGCAAATTAGCCTCTGGCCCTCCGAGGCTGCTAAGAAGCCTAGCAGAAAAGGGATTTTAGACGTGGAATTTGCAGCTCCTGTGGGAGCTGAAAGTTAAGGGAGGCTTCGGATGACAGAAGCCTAGGATCTTATGCTCAGGTGACAGAAGCCTGGGATTTTAAGGGGTGGGTGGGACAACAGCTGTATAGCTTCTGATCCCTTCCCTCAAAGGAAGAATCCACTAATGGGCTAGAAGGAAAAATATTTCCTCTGAATCAAACCTGTCAGAAGTCAGAATTTGCAAGTCAAAATTGTCATGTCCTCATGGGTGAACAGACTAAGTTGAAACTGGGAAGTACCAGGCAAGGACGGGCGTAACAACTTTGACAACCTAGTCTGATTGGGCAGGAGGACTGAAATAACCCATTGGTGGATTCTTCATCCATCATGCTGGAGAATTACAAAGCAGTGAAGTCAGGAATTGAAAAAGGGTGAAGTAAGAGGCTTGGAAATAGATAAAAAGATCCTTCATAAAGTCAGTAGAGCCAGGTTGCCAAAAAAGTATCAGCTTTGTTCCATTTTCAAGAAGAGAGACAGATGAAGCTGACTCAGCTATTGAAACCAACTAATCACATAGGTTTTAAACTGGTACCAGGTTGGTGCAGAGATCTCATGTGGAAGGTCTCTAGTTGAAAGGGTCTTAATACGGAATGGTGATAAGAATTTAGGAAAATCAGAAATTCATTTCCACCTCAGATTTTCATAAAGACTCTGAGGAACATTCAAAATTGATTAAGATAGCAATACTTCCTTATTCTAAGGTTAAATGTGTTTGCCATCATTCAGTTTTTCAACCAGAGGATCATATTTATGGTCATGCATCTATAAATGCATCACATGTATAAATTGATGGTGGAAATGACAAATGGATGGTGGAAATGACAAATAGCACCTGATGAAGTTGACAAGGCTATTGGAGCTGTGAGCTCCGCCACCTGTTTATTGGACCCGTGCCCCTCCTGGCTGGTTTCGGCCAGCAGGGAGGTGACGCGGGGCTGGGTTCAGGAGATTGTCAACGCTTCTTTGAGGGAGGGGTCCTTTCCGGCTCCCTGCAAGGAGGCAATTGTGCGCCCCCTCCTCAAGAAGCCTTCCCTGGACCCAGCTGTTTTAAAGAACTACCGTCCTGTCTCCAATCTTCCCTTTATAGGGAAGGTTGTTGAGAAGGTGGTGTCACTCCAGCTCCAACGGTCCTTGGATGAGGCCGATTATCTGGGCCCTCAACAGTCAGGATTCAGGCTCGGCTACTCCACAGAAACTGCTTTGGTCGCGCTGACGGATGATCTCTGGCGGGCCCGGGATAAGGGATTATCCACTATCCTGGTGCTACTTGACCTCTCAGCAGCTTTCGATACCATTGACCATGGTATCCTTCTGCACCGACTGGAGGGGTTGGGGGTTGGGGGCACTGTTTTGCGGTGGTTCACCTCCTACCTCACTGGTCGGTCGCAGTTGGTGTTGGCAGGGGGTCAGAGGTCGACCCCCAGGTTCCTCCCTTGTGGGGTCCCTCAGGGATCGGTCCTCTCCCCTCTGCTGTTTAATATCTACATGAAACCTCTGGGTGAGATCATCCGACAACATGGGGTGAGATATCATCAGTATGCTGATGATACCCAGCTTTACATCTCCACCCCGTGTCATTTCAGTGAAGCAGTGGAAGTGATGTGCCGATGTCTGGAGGCTGTTAGGGTTTGGATGGGTGCCAACAGGCTCAAACTCAACCCCGACAAGACGGAGTGGCTATGGGTTCTGCCTCCCAAAGATATTTCAATCTATCCGTCCATTACCCTGGGGGGGAGCTTTTGACCCCCTCGGAGAAGGTCCGCAACTTGGGCGTCCTCCTCGATCCACAGCTAAATTTGGAATATCATCTTTCGGCTGTGGCGAGGAGAACATTTGCCCAGGTTCGCCTGGTGCACCAGTTGCGGCCCTATTTGGACCGGGAGTCTCTTCTCACAGTCACTCATGCTCTTATCACCTCGAGGTTCGATTACTGCAATGCTCTCTACATGGGGCTACCTTTGAAAAATGTTCGGAGACTTCAGGTAATGCAGAATGCAGCCGCGCGAGCAGTATTGGGCTTGCCTAGAAATGCCCACATTTCGGCATCACTCCGCGAGCTGCATTGGCTGCCAATTGGTCTCCGAACCCAATTCAAAGTGTTGGTTATGACCTATAAAGCCCTACATGGCATCGGACCAGGTTATTTACGGGACCGTCTGCTGCCTCATGAATCCCAGTGGCCGGTTAGGGCCCACAGAGTGGGCCTTCTCCAGGTCCCGTCAGCCAGACAGTGTCGCCTGGCGAGGCCTAGGGGAAGAGCCTTCTCTGTTGCGGCCCCGGCCCTCTGGAACCAACTTCCCCCGGAGATCCGTGTCACCCCCACCCTCTCCGCCTTTCGTAAATTGCTTAAAACACACTTTTGCCGGCAGGCCTGGGGCAGCTAACATCTTGTCCCTAGCCAGTGTATGTTCGTGGAATGATTGGTTTTTTGTTTTTTTGTTTTTTGTTTTTTTTAACTTAAGGGTTTTTTATATGTATGTAATTTCTATTATGCTGTGAGCCGCCCTGAGTTCTCCGGAATAGGGCGGCATAGAAATTAAATTAATAATAATAATAATAATAATAATAATTTATTATTTTTAAATCCATAATTTTGTTTGTGTGTTCTTTTGTGGCTATCAAATATCCAAAAGGGTACTTGAAAGTTTACAAGTAAGGGCTCTCACTTCAGTTCCTGTGATTGGTAAGAGCATCTCAGCTATTCTTACAGAGGTAGCCAATCACACTGAGCCGATCATGCATTAACCCTGGGAGGAAAATCTAAAACTTATGAGGCAACTTGTTCCATGATTAATTGTTCTAATTGTCAGGAAATATCTCCTTAGTTCTAGGTTGCTTCTCTCTTTGATTCATTTATATCCATTGTTTCATGTCCTGCCTTTAGGTCCTTTGGAGAATAGACTGACCATTCTTCCTTGTGGCAGCCCCTCAGAGACAAGGAAAAAGTGAGTAGACAAGTTCTTCGGAATCTCTCTGGATAAGGAGAGGATGAGAGATGACCTACATGTGCTCTGGATGGCTGCTCCTCATGAGGACACTGCAGGACTTTCCATGGGTTTGAGAGTAGAGTTTTCTCACAACATGGTGGGGCACTTTAAAGAACACTAGGTTTGCAAACCTCACTTTAATCTAAACACTTTCAGAAATTGCCTATTAATCATTTTAAAAGTAGTAAAGACCTCCAGAAGAACAGATTTGAAAGTATTTATCTTCAACTCTGAATAAAAAATATAACGTAACTTAAAGATTCTGAAATAACAGCCAAAAACTAAATAAAATGTTGATCTAAAAGAGTTATAACAGACTAAAGGCTCAGCTACATTTGGAATATTGAAACTTTTATAGCAAAATTTTGGAATTAAGCATAAAGAACAAGCAGATTATCTTGAAAAATAGATCTTTGTAGTTTTTTGGAAGACATAAAAAGGAGAAGTAATTTCATGATGATGTGATGAAGAAGAAATTGTTTTGCAATTGGTAATCTTTACCATACAGAGGGTGAAGAATCATTAAATTTATTTATGCTTGTGATGAAGGTTGGAAGTCACTCTTTTATGTTTTTTTATTATATTCTCAATTTTTCTTTTTTCCTTGCAATTTTATTGTTTCTCATCTCTTTAGTTTGCATTAGATTTTACCATTATAGTCAACATTCCCAATACCTTTATATATTAAAAAAGAAAAATAAAAGAAAAAAATAACCTGCCAGCTCTTTCTTTCAATTATCTGCATGAAAGCATTCCCTCTCACTCAAGAATTTTTACTGATACAGGCACTTTCCCCATCCTCAGATCTCCCTTGAAACAGATTGTATTTTCTAATCTCTGACTGAAATGCTTCCTCATAATCCCACCCTAGCAATCATTTATTACAGATGTATTCCTTTAAAATTCACTCAACACAGATCAGCTGATTTTGCATTAAAATAAGCCTCCTCCCTAGCTCCTGCAGGTTATCTCAAGGACAAAGATTGGATTTACTTAATCAAATCTGTCACTGGGATAAAGTCACTAAAAAAAAATACAGCAAACATAGAGGAGTGGCAAGGAAGTCTGAATAATGATTGGCTTCATTCTGAATTGGTTTCATTTGTCTTTATTGCATAGAAGCCACAGGTAGTAAAATGAAGTGACATCATCCTCTTGTGAAAATCAACTTCCCTAAAAGGAGCAGCCAATAGTGTGAAAGGTTATTTGCCACCTGTTTAAAAAGCCCTCAGGCACTTTTTGTTGTTAGACAGGTTAACTGTTTTTATTGTTTGAATATAAATCATTCTGAGCACAAGTCAGGGTCAAGGCAAGGATGTGTGCCACATGCACATTTGTACAAAACAAAAGGGATTTTTATTGTGGTCCTGTGACTACCATCTTTCTCATTTTAATTCCTCTCCCTAGTGAAGTAAAACACAGTTATAAGGACATCTCCTTGTTTATGAGAAAGAAGTCTAAAATGAATCATTCTAAGTCCTCTATTTTTTTTTTCCATAATGTGTCCTCCTGGTTTGGATGAGACTTAAAGTTCTCATCCAAGGTAGGAGTTCTGACATGTCAAGTGCTCCCCACCCTGAAAGTCTGAGTCTGATATAGTGTGTGTCAAGTGAAGATTTTTTTTTTGTCGTGATGATGAACACTTTCATTTAATGAAGTGGATATTTTCTGCAATTAGGTGCTGCATCATTATGTCAATCACCAAACAAGATGCTTTGCTTTCTGAGATAACAGTGTTTGCTCACAGCTACTGTAAAGTAAGATGAAGTGTTTTCCTGCTCTGTGCATAAACAGAAGGGGATAATTAAAGGAACCTTAAGATAAAACACATAGAGGATCTTTATAATTAAAGACCCCCATTTTAGTGCATCAGTCATCTAGTAATTAGTCATTTAATAGCAGCTATCTAGAAGTTTAGCAAGGTATCTTTATGAGCTAATGCTTTTGTCTGTCATATTTCAGGCTCTGTTTGTAAAATTATATTTACAAACATGGTTAGTTTTATCTGGCCACACTTAAGCAGGGTGCATGGCTTTTGACCATACCAAGTTTAAAATGTTGTCAAATGTATTTTGATGTTTTAGTTTCTCCTATTTTGTTTTTGAATATTCTTTATCCTTGTAAAGCTCTTTGTGAAGTGTCTTTCTCTCTGCCCCCATGATACTCCTAGAAAGGAAGGTATCAAACTCGCAACATCACATGACGTGTCACAATGTATCGCAACTTGTCATTGATGACAATGGGGTGGGTGAGGTTTTGCTATGATGCATCCGGCCCGCGGGCCGGCAGTTTGACACCCCTGTCCTAGAAGATTAAGAGGACCTAATCAATTTTTGGTCTTTTTTTTAATGGGTAATGTTTTTAGTTTGACATGGGAAATAAAAGAGAGAAATCTGTTTTGAGAAGTTATAGAAGTTATAGTGGATTATTGCATATGTCAAGTAAGTTCTAAGTTCTACTTTAAAATGGAAGTAGGATTGCAAACCTAAAGAGTCAATAAACAATAATAAAGGTCAACTATGCTGTGAAATCTCATAAAATGTATGGTGTTGTTATGTAATAAATGATGGACTGAAGTCTTGGGATTCATTCATATTCTCTGCTTAGTATACTCTGTGTATCAGCTAAAGTGATGGAGATAGGGTGATTTGAGTCTTTGTTTTGACTCTGTATCCATATTGAAGATAATTTTGTTTTATCTCTCAATTCTGGTTCCTGGAGTTCAAAGTGTATAATTAGTTGACAAGTCTGCAGTTTTTCAACAGTAAATCAAACAAATGGAATATTGTAGAAATGAAACTGACAAAAGTCTGGTCATTTTTTTTTAAAGGAACTGGCTTCAAAAACCAAGGCAGAATAAGTTCCACTAACTTACCTGGTTTTTGCCTTTATTGCCCTTTATTCCCACAGCTGAGGCTTAATCATCTTTAGCTGTTCCAATTGAAATATTTACCACTTTTCTTTATTGCCTTTTTGTTTTGCCGTAGCTATGATCTAGTCAGTTTCTGTTGATCACTTGGAGTAGCTACAGGTACCATGGTACCTGGTCACAACTCTCCATGACCATTTTGGTTTGGGTTGCAGGACAACTGGACATCTTCCCAAATTATTCTGCTTTCCATATTGGGCAATATGCAGACACAGATTTAGTGTTCTATTAAACAATCACAAGTCTGTGATCAAGCTGAACTGAGAAAAAAGCTAAGTCCAATTGTGCAATGTAGAAAACTACATGTTTTTTGTTGCTTCTGCAAATAAGGGATTTCACAAATTATTACTTTGATGGAGAAGAAATGCTGCCATATTGCCTATTCCATTCCAATTCTAAACTTATCTGTGGGAGCCCATCTCAAGGACAGAACTATTCTACCTGCCAGCCCTACTTTTCCCTTATAGTATTAGTGAACAATGGGATTTGTTATCAGCAACTCCTTCTCATTTCACCTCAGGTTTTCCATCAGTAAAGCTAATCTGGGCACAAGGTTAGGTCTCTTTCCCAGAATGCTGGACCCATGTTCAGAAATAGCTTGACCGACAAGTCAGAGAAACAGAGCATTTCTGTGTCTATATCCTATTAGTCAGGAAACTTGACAAGTAGCTAAATACTCCAATCAAGCATCCACCTATACCAGGCATGTCAAACCCGTGATGTCACGTGACGTTGTGCGACGTATCACAACTTTTTTCCCCATTGCTGGCAATGGGGTAAGCGCGGTTTTAGTATGATGCATCCAGCCCGTGGGCCGGCAGTTTGACATGCTTGACCTACACTTTCTCAATCCTTCCCCACTCGTTATTAGCAAGAATGAAGAGTAGTTGTTTTCCTATCAGAAAGTGACCCTTGATTCAGGGGAACTGAAACTGGAGTTCTCCAGTTATTTTCCTTAACTATCCTACATTAAAATAGCACTTATCCTTAGCCTTGCTACTATAGCAAAATTGGGACCCACAATATCGGTAATAAATTCTATATGATGTATTTTTTACGACAGCTCAAAAACTCCTAGATAGCACTTTAATGCAGCCATCTGGCTGTGTCTTATGTCATTCAAGATTTAATGTACCTTCTCCATGTCTTCCTTTACCCTCCTTAATTCCACAATTAAAAGCTCTAATTGCTATAGTATTCTTATTTATTTATTTAGTTAGTTAGTTTGACTTAGGTGCCACCCACTTCCAATTTATTATTTTAATTAACTAAGAAAAACACTCCATCTGCTCCAATTCTCTTCCCATTTTGGCTCCCCTTTTTACACCTTTTTCAGTTCTAGAATATCCTTAAGGTGTAATGGCCAAAATTATCAAAATCCCTTTCCTGCCAACTCCAAGAGGAGAATAATGGAATTTTTCATCTTGTAATGCATTATTTTATACTTGATTACAGTGAACTGGGTATGTCACTGAAGTTCACTCACTGAGTTTGGAGAGATAATTCTGGAACTCTCCACAATCCTATTTTGAATTTAATTTAATTTAATCGGACCCGGATACTTACAGGACCGTCTACTGCCAGCAAATACCTCCCGCCGTCCGGTACGCTCCCACAGAGAGGGCCTCCTCAGGGAGCCGTCGGCCAGAGAGTGCCGGCTGGCGACCCCCAGGGGGAGAGCCTTCTCTGTGGGAGCTCCCACGTTATGGAACGAGCTCCCCCCCGAACTCCGTATAATAACAGATTTACGCACCTTCCGTCAGGAACTAAAAACATTCCTTTTTCGACAGGCCGGCCTGGCATAGAAGCTTCGGTTCCAATAGGGTCAAAATGTTTTAGGGGGACTGAGTATTTTTTAAGATTTTAGCTTTGTATGTTTTGGGTTTTAAATGGGGATTTCGGCCAAATTATTTAATTTATTTTTAATTATTTTAAATTTTGTATATTTATATGTTTTTTTAAATTTTAGGCTGTACACTGCCCCGAGTCCTTTGGGAGAGGGGCGGTATAGAAATTTGATTAATAATAATAATAATAATAATAATAATAATAATAATAATAATAATAATAATAATAATAATAGTAATAATAATAATAGTAATAATAATAATAGTAATAATAATAATAATAGTAATAATAATAATAATAATAATAATAATAATAATAATAATAATAATAATAATAATAATAATAATAATAATAATAATAATAATAATAATAATAATAATAATTTATGGCTGATTTGTTGTTATTGGGGATCATGGCTACTTTCTCAGTTCAAACGCCACATCATTGGCATAATATTTAAAAAGCAGCAGTCTGAATTAGCAGTGGGGTGGGACATCATGCATAGCTTCTCATTTTCATAATTGCTCATTTATTTCTACGCTCATTTTTTAGTTTTTAACCAATTGCCAAAGCATGAAGGATCCTGTCCTGTAATCCCAGCTATTCAGTTTGCTCAAAAGTCTTTATTGTAGTCAAAAATCTTTTTGAAATGACAGTTGGATTCCTTCTCGTTGAAACCTTCCAAAAGGTATGTGGATGAACTTGGGAATAGATGGGAAGAGATACTGCCTATGAAAAAGAAACTCTGAAAGAATACAGGGAGTAAACTGTTGCTTTTCAGACCAAAATAAGTAAATAAGTTATTACTTATATTCCCATAGCCCCCTTTCTGCCATCCAGAGTTTCATTATCTTTTACGAGTTGTTTAGACTTTATATTTTATAAAATTGCATGTAGCCCTTGTAAAGGTGTAGAAATCAGCACGGTTGTTGCATTTGGGTCATGTCAGAAACCCAAGGATCATACCTGCCTTACAACATTGTGTCCCTGTGACTACTGGAGTGAACCATGGGAAGAATCCACTGCATAGGTCCTTCGACATGATTTATGTATTTTCATGTTGTCCCATTTGCAAGGGGCAAAGCTCTTATTCCAATTTCACTATTGTGTGGCGCAGATGCACCTGCACTAATATTATATATGTGTGTAGCAGAAGTCTGAATCTTAGGCAAACAGATTATTATAGTGGTTTTTCAAAAAAAAACCCACCCCTCTTGTACCTCCTATTCATGTTTGCTTAAATTAAGATACATTCTTTCTCAAAGACTTCTTTATAGAATTATCCTGATATGCAGAGCCTCTTTCCCTAGTCCTTGCTATTGTTGCTTGCAGAGTTTCAGAATGCCTGCACAGAAAAGGGATTTTAAAATATTTATCAGCTCAGGCACTGTCAGTTTTCTCCGGAGACTGTCACCTAGAGAAGTGATGTGGATGTAATGTCTTTTATTAGTATTGTTCCCATTAAATCAATTGCAGCTGACAGGGCTTGTTCACAGAGCCATTCTGCCATTGGTATTCTGTGCAGAAAAGAATGACAATAATTATTGTTCTTGATAGGACCATTGCTTTCCAGTGGTATGTAGCCAACAGCTTTATCCTAGATGTTTCATTTTTTCAAAATGCTTCACTTAAATACTATTTTTTTTAAAAAAAGGTATATTTTTTCCCCAAACTACTTTTTATTACATTTCTTTTCAACTACTATCTTTTTTGACTTTCTATTTGCTATATTTTCTCTTTTTTCTGGTTAAATTTCTAAAGCATAAAATTGATGTTCATCAGAGGGTATACGCTTATTTATTGCAGCTGTGTCCATGCTAAGCCAATTTTGGCTGATTTGGCAGCTAATTACTCTCCATAACATTTTTTTTAATAAAAGGTCAATTGATCAATCTATTTAGTGGAATCTCCCTCAGATGAGAGTGGAATCAAAGAAGATTCACTGAGATTGGCTGGGCTGGCTATGCTGAACAGCAGTGGAGAACTTAAATCAAAGTTTTAAGATTTGTCATCCTTTTCATTGTTTTGTTTATTTATTTATATCCTTCCTTTATTATTATTTTTAGAAATAACTCAAGGCGGTGAACATATCTAATACCACTTCTTCCTCCTATTTTCTCCACAACAATAACCTTGTGAGGTGGGTTGGGCTGAGAGACTACCGGTATGACTGGTCTGAAAATCAGCCAGCTGGCTTCTGCAAGGAAGAAAACACATGCATATGGGGGCAGGGAGAACAAGAGAGTGAAATAGCTGAAGATCTTTGCTTCCAGGAGGAAAAATGGGGAGAAGGGTTTGAGCACAAAGGAATGAAACCAGCTTCTGTTCCTTTTTAAGGAACAAGGGGAAAGGGGCTTATTGCTAGATCTAGCTTGAGAAAGGAGGGATCTTCATCACTGCTAAATAGAAATTTGCAGCCACAGTAACGAAACATATTTTTTCTGCAACTTTCCTGAGCAGCCCAGTGGCTGGCTGGCTGGCTTTATTATGAGTTTCAGCCAAAGAATGTAGAGGGAATGGCCTTTAGGACAGGAGAGAGAGCTGCTACAAAGACAAAGTTCAAATAAATGAGGTCCAACTCTAAGGCAAGAGTTAATATTTCATAGTAGCCCCTCCCTAGTTCACAAAAGATAAAGGGAGGGAGTGGGGAAGCACATTCAAACTTCCAATATGTTCCATATATATTCTCATAATAGTATGGCATGGTAGGCAAGTATAGGAAAGCAACTGTGTAGAAGTGCCGTAATACAGAAATGCATAACATTCCTAATGCATTACAATAGACACAATCAATAAATAATACCCCAATCAAGGACTGCTAAACAATTTAACAGTAAACAGCCAACCAAACAACCACCAAGACCAGTCTCATCAACCCTGAGGGCAAACCTCCAGAATACGAAATAAGAGCAAACCCCACTCCCTGCTACCGATAGAACTGATGATATTGCCTACTTTGGTAATGAAACATCTGCAAGAAAACTAGCAAGTTCAGACAGTATCAAGAAATGCATGGGAATGCATTTCTATCTTACAGGAGTGACATTCTATGGATCTAGATACAAATGCAGCTGTCAGTTAGCTTTTATATGGTCTTCAGTCCAATTTCAGATATCTTTTACAAGAAATCAACTGTTGAATGAAAAAAAATCTGATCTGCCTCTTCACAACTAGCGGGGGGAGGGGGAAGGTTGCTAGAGTGAGGAAGTAGGGATAATAGGGGGGAAAATGTTAGGTAGAATAATGACCCAGCCACCCAACTTGTAGTGTGTTTCTCAACAGATTATTTTTATAAAAATATGGACCTTGATCAAAATAAAACAAAACCTGGTCCATCCTAATTATGTGGAATATCTAGTGCAGACATGTCAAACTTGCGACGTCACGTGACGTCGTGCAATATATCGGAACTTTTTCCCTATTGCCGGCAATGGGGTGGGCGCAGTTTCCCGGTGACGCGTCCAGCCCACGGGCCGGCAGTTTGATACCCTTGATCTAGTGGATTCAAAACTTGCAGTAATTAGTGAGTGAACAAGTGGAGGGGACTTTCACATTAATAAGATACTTACAACTAAAAGAGAAACACTAGGAAAAGACCATTCAGCCATCTTCTTAAATGGTAAATAAGCTACATACCTGTAAGCATTGCACAAGTCACAGAAAATGAAAGTCACTTTTGCTGGAAATCAATGTCCATTAATGAGAGAATATGGAGTTCTCCACAGACATAGAATAAAGAGAAGGGACTTGGATGGTGAAGCAGCTGACTGTATGTAGTGGCTGTATAAAGATGATAATCCAAGTAAATCAAACTTAAATTGTTTCAAAAAATGGATGAGAAAGATGACAGTGTGTCTAAGGAGCACCAAGTTGAAGAACCTTGCTTTGCAAAGCTATTTATTGAGTTCTCTTATACTTCCAGCAACGAGAAACCTTTAATATAGTAAAAATATCAATTCTTCCATCCTGCTTCTCCAAGCGTGGGCTATGTGTATTTTGAAGATTAAATTTTATCAAGAAGAAACTTAGATTATGAATATATCCTTCTCCAACTTCACGTATTATAGATGAAATGATTTTTTATTAGCAAAGAATAAGTTAGTGGATTAACAAAGCACCTTAAAATAGACTTGTATTCATAGTTCTATTCATGTCAATTGATTCATTGAATCATAACAATGCTCTATAGTATGTCCCATCAGCTATAATATTTTTCCCTTTGATTCCTAGTATGATGTCTTTGTTATTCTGCCAAACACCTTTTTTTTTCCAAACTCGTTTTGTAAGAAAAGTCTTACTTGGTTTATTGATGCTGCTATCCTTCATGCTATCAGAGATTACTGGAAGCTTTACGCAGCTTCAGTCATGCATATCTTCCTTCTGCAGACTTCAAAATAGGTCATTTTCCCTGGCTTTATGCTTCTGATCACTGCAAGAATGTTAAGAAAAAATGTGTGTAAAATCAGACCAAATCTACTTACAACTTTTTGAAACATGGCTCCATGCATGATGCATGTAGAATTGCCCTCTAAGATCTTTGGAATTTTAGACACAACATTTAGTCTCAGAGGCCAAAGAAGTACCGTAGTATGTTCAATTCATCTATAGAAGATAAGACAGTGTGCCTTTTTTAATAAACACATCATTACTTTCTCATAGCAAGAGAAGATAGAAGCAAGTTCCAGTCTAGGGTAATGTTATCTTTACCTGAAAAATTTGGGGCTGCTCAATGGTTGTGCATTTGATTAAAACATTTTTTTGGCCCCAATGTGTAAGCAACATCTTAAGTAGTTATAGACATCATAAGTAATTATATACAAATTATTGTATTATTAGAAACATGTTGGGGAAGATTTTCATAGTTCATTTTTATGGACAGCAAAAATGTTGTCAATATTGAAATTCCAAGAACTTTAGAATATTATTTTAACAGATCTAAAATAGCAGTATCTTTTGATTTTAAGATGAACAATTTCAACTAAGGATTCTTTTTCATGCTCATTGCACATTTCAACAAGTATTCAGGAGAAATGTCTATGAAGATTCTCAGTTATCCATGTAATAGTTGTATCAACAATGGTTTTTAAACTCATTCCCAGGAATTTCACCAACTCACTGGTACAGGTATGTGGATGATACTTGGCTCAAGATTAAAACACATGAAGTGGAATCCTTCACCAAACACATCAACTCTGTGGACAGATACATTAGGTTTGCATGGGAATATGTGAAGGAAAACTGTCTGGGTTTCCTGGAGTGTGCTGTGCACAATTAAAGAAGACAGAGGTCTTAATATTGAAGTTTACAGAAAATCATCCCACACTGATTAATATTTGCATTTTAATTCTCACCACCCACTGGAACACAAATTGGGAGTGATCAGAACCCTCCACCACAGGGCTGAAAGTTTGCCTACCAGTAAAGAGGGAAAAGAAAAAGAACTAAGACACATGAAGAATCCCTCAGAACTTGTGGCTATCCTAACTGGGCCCTCATCAAATGCAAGAAAAAAAGACCCAGCATAAGCTCCTGTACTACAGACAAGGAAGGAGAATAACAAATAGAGCAAAGTTGTTATTCCATATGCTGCTGGAATATCTGAAATGTTCAGGAGGATTTTCAACCAACATCACATACTTATACATTTTAAGCCCAAGAATACATTAAGGCAGAAGCTTATCCACCCCAAGGATAAAACATCTAGACACAAACTGAGTAATGCGGTATATGCAACACAATGCAGTGAGACGTGTGCAGATCTGTACACTGATGAAACAAAGCAACCACTTCATAAGCCCATGGCACAACATAGGAGATCCAACCCATCAGGGAAAGGTTCAGTGGACCATCTGCATTTGAAAGATAAGAGTCACTCTTTTTTTTTTCAAACAATTTTATTGGTTTTTCCATTTTTGCACCAAGATGCTTAAGAACCAACGTGGAGATAGGGTAATCAGTTGAATACAATAACATCATAAATATATGGCTCAAATAATACTCCTTACAATTTCCCTATCAATTAGAATAATATAGTCAAATTAATACATTTCTAAATGAAGTTCATTCATTAATACATTCCTAAATAAAAATTCCATTAATCAATAGAAGTTATCAGCAACCCATTACCTATCTAAATCAAAATCCTGTTTTAGCTATTATTAATTTCCAAATACCATATCCAACTTAGCCTTAGACATACATATTATTTACCATTTGGGTGTCCCTAACTTCTCTTATTTAAACATATTATTTCGATAATTACATTCTTACATTTCTCAACTATATTCTGTTTCTTATTCAGTAATTCTTCATTTATTAATTTCATCTCTGCCATTATTGCAATCTTTTTCTCATTATAGTTCCACAAATTAATTATTGTGCCTAATAATAAAAAACATGAGAAAATAGAAAAAAATAGTAAAAAAAAAAAGACAGAAACAGACCAAGAGGAAAAAAGAGAAAAGGAAGATCTATTATTCTAAGGAGTATATTCTTACTATATTTCAATACTAAATTCTAAATCGTATCCTAATAACACTTCTTAAAAATCCAAATCCAAATCCATCCGCGTCTCTATAAAGCTTTTGCAACCCATAACTGTAATCTTAAATTCCATATTTATATCTTATTCTAGCTTTCTTTCTATTCCAAACAGATTTCTATAATAAAGACTCTAGATCCACAAATAAGTCTCCCTTCATCTCTTGCCATAATACGTAAACCAAAGGAGAGTCTCCTATTGTCCATTTTAATAGGCTAGTATCTCTTGTATCTCTGCTTGTGGTTCTTTTAATTAATATGTTTTATACTGTGGCTTTTTTAAATTAATATGTTTATACGTCTGTTTTTAAATTTTTAAACTTTTAAATTTAAATTTTTAATTCTTATTAAATTGGGGGGGATGAGTGATGTATGTACGGGACAGGAATATGCTTGAAGAATGTATGATAGATAAATGGACAGGCCTGCCGAGCTTGAGGGAGGCCGGGGACTGGGGGGATGCGGACTCTGGAGTCAATGAGGGTTGGAATATACCGGTCATTCAGGGAAGAGGCAGGTATGGCGGGAGCAGGAGGGTAGGCCGCACATGGGGAATTCGGTCCTGCTGTCTCGTAGCAGTTCCTTGTTCTGGCCCTTCTGAAAAATCTTGCTCTCCTCACGATTCTGGTGATGGGTGTAGCTTGGGCCCTGGGCTCAGGCTATTGCTGCTTAATGTCAGGTCAGTTAACAATAAGGCTCCCCTCATTCATGATCTTCTCATGGATGAGGAGACCGACTTGGCGTATGTGACTGAGACCTGGTTGGGCCCTGAGGGGGGAGTTCCCCTCACGGACATGTGCCCATCAGGTTATCAGGTATGGCATCAGCCGCGACCCCAGGGAAGGGGGGAGGAGTGGTTATTTTGGCCCGGGAGAACTTCAGTCTACGTAGACTCACTGTTTCCGAAATTCCGGGTTGCGAGTCCATCCTTATGACGCTGGACCTAGGGGTCCAGGTGGGCTTATTGCTTACGTACCTGCCTCCCAGCTGCGTGGCATCAGCCCTGCCTGTGCTACTCGAGGAGGTTGCTGGGCTGGCAGTGGAGTTCCCCAGGCTTATAGTCTTGGAGGACTTCAATCTGCCGTCGCTTGGCGAATCCTCGGGATTGGCACAGGAGTTCATGGCCGCCATGACAACCATGGACCTGACCCAAGTAGCGCAGGGTCCAACGCATGAGGGTGGACACGCCCCGGATATGATTTTCCTTTCGGAGCAGTTGGGTAATGATCTGGTTTTGAGCGGCTTAAATATCATGCCTTTGTCATGGACCGATCATTTTCTGCTTCAACTGAATTTTACGGCCCCAATCCTTCCCCACAGGGAGGCAGAACTGATTAGGTGGTTCCACCCCAGACGCCTGATGGATCCAATTGGCTTTCAGACGGCGCTTGGGGAATTACCGAGCTCTCTCATTCACAGTCCAGCGGAGCCCCTGGTAGCGGCATGGAATACGGCCGCGAAGGGGACTATTGACCGGATTGCGCCTTTGTGACCTCTCCATGATGCTGGCCCCAGAAGGTCTCCTTGGTTTACTGAGGAGCTCAGGGGGATGAAGCGCCATAAGAGATGTCTAGAGAACCGATGGAGACAAAGTAAGTCTGGATCTGACCGAACCAGATTGACCTTATTTATTAAAGCCTATCTGAAGGCAATTAAGGCGGCAAGATCTTTGTATCTTTCTGCTTTGGTTGCGTCTGCGGAATCTCGTCCGGCCGCCCTGTTTAGGGTGACCTGATCCGTCATTAACCCAAGGGGTCCGGGGCCTCCCTTGCAGGGTAGTGCCGAGGACTTTAATAACTGTTTTGCAGACAAAGTGGCTCAGATCCGGGCTGACCTAGACTCCAATTGTATAGCAGAGTCGACTGATAACGATTCAGTTGAGGGGACAGGGGCATGTTCTTGTCCGGTCATCTGGGGAGAGTTTGAGGCTGTTACGCCTGAGGAAGTGGACAGGGCCATTGGATCTGTATGTTCTGCCACCTGGTTGTTGGACCCATGTCCCTCCTGGCTGGTTTCGACCAGTAGGGAGGTGACACGTACCTGGATCCAGGAGATTTTCAACGCTTCTTTGAGGGAGGGGTCCTTTCTGGCTCCCTTAAAGAAGGCACTTGTGTGCCCCCTCCTCAAGAAACCTTCCCTGGATCCAGTAATTCTGATCAACTATCGTCCGGTCTCCAACCTTCCCTTTGTGGGGAAGGTTGTCGAGAAGGTGGTGGCGCATCAGCTCCAGCGGTTTCTGGAGGAAGCCGATTATCTGGGCCCTCTGCAGTCAGGTTCAGGCCCGGCTACAGCACCGAAACTGCTTTGGTCGCTCTGATGGATGATCTCTGGCGAGCCCGGGATAGTGGCCAGTCCTCTGTCCTGGTGCTTCTTGACTTCTCAGCGGCGTTCGATACCATTGACCACGGTATCCTTCTGCGCCGTCTGGAGGGATTGGGAGTGGGGGACACCGTATTGCGGTGGTTCTCCTCCTATCTCACTGGTCGGTCACAGTCGGTGTTTGTGGGGGGTCAGAGGTCCACCTCTAGGTTACTCCCATGTGGGGTGCCTCAGGGGTCGGTTCTCTCCCCCCTACTTTTTAACATTTACATGAAGCCACTGGGTGAGATCATCCACTGCCATGGAGTGAGATACCATCAGTACGCTGATGATACTCAGCTGTACATTTCCACTCCTGGCCATATCAGTGAAGCGGTTGAGGTGATGTGCCGGTGTCTGGAGGCTGTGAGGGTTTGGATGGGTGTTAAGAGATTAAGGCTCAATCCTGATAAGACAGAGTGGCTGTGGGTGATGCCTCCCAAGGACACTTCTATCTGTCCCTCGATTACCCTGGGGGGTGAATCTATAAACCCCTCAGAGAAGGTTTGCAACTTGGGAGTCTTCCTTGATCCACGGCTGACATTGGATCATCATTTGTCGGCAGTGGCGAGGGGGGCATTTGCCCAGGTTTGCCTGGTGCACCAGTTGCATCCTTACTTGGATCGGGAGTCTCTCCTTACAGTCACACATGCCCTTGTCACCTCAAGGATCGACTACTGCAACGCTCTCTACATGGGGCTACCCTTGAAGAGTGTTCGGAGACTACAACTAGTGCAAAATGCAGCTGCGCGAGCAGTTGTGGGCCTTCCTCATTGTGCCCACATTTCATCAACTCTCTGCATGCTGCATTGGTTGCCTATTGGTCTCCGAGCCCAATTCAAGGTGTTGGTTATTACCTATAAAGCCCTTCATGGCATGGGACCAGGATATGTACGGGACCGCCTTCTGCCACATACTTCTCTACGACCGGTGAGAGTGCACAGGGTCGGCCTCCTCCGGGTCCCATCAGCGAAACAATGTCGTCTGGCATGCCCTAGGGGGAGGGCTTTCTCTTTTTTGGCGCCCACCCTCTGGAACCAACTGCCTCCTGAAATCTGCGTTTCCCTGACTCTCCCGGCCTTCCGAAAGAATTTAAAAACCTACCTCTGCCGGCAGGCCTGGGGATGATTGTTGATTGTGGTGTGACTGATGAGTATGTATGGGGTTTTATTTTTAATGTTTTTTGTTCAGATTTAGTTAAAATTGTTTTATTTATATGTTGTGAGCCGCTCCGAGTCCTCGGAGAGGAGCGGCATACAAATCCGAATAAAATAAATAAAAAAATAAATAGTAACAAAGTTGTAGCGATTCTCGATAGTTCGTAATTGGACCTCAATCCCCATCTTTTTTGAAGTTGCATATAGTTTAATTGTAGTCACTTTTGAATCATCCAAAATCTAAATGGATTGTATATAAAATGATTGTATATAAAATGATTGTATATAAAATGATGTAAAATGTTATTTTGTTCTTTTTTTGTTGATTTTTATCTGTCAAGAAATCAATTGGATTCTGCACATCAGCTTGCCCTTCTAGGGATGTAGATTGATAATCCTGATGTGAATTTAATTCCTCCATCTCAGTAAGTTGTAAGTAAAGTTAAGGACAGGTCTCACCTTCAGATGTCCAAAAATAAAATCAACCATTAAAAAGTAGAAATTAATTTTTCTTTTGTTCTAATGCTTTTCTTCCCCCATCAACAACGCCGCTTTAACAAAATAGGGAAATAGTTCCAAAAAGGCTTTTCACAGGAGTAAATGGGAAAAGTAGAGGCAAGTAAAGGTCTCACCAAATCTTCCACAGTGGTTCTATTTCACTTAGATGTTCTTGTGGTTTACGGCTGGTGCAGCTAAGTGATCGACCATTTTACTAACCGATCTTTACTCTGTCAACCCAAAGGAGCTTACTCGGACTGCAGAAGATGCCGCCGCCCTTCTGCAGTCAAACGAGGAGCCTCCTTAATGGTAGTCGCCCCTCCAGGGTGACTTTCGACCCAATCAAGGGTCTACCAGTGGAGGAAACTCGGCCGGCGAAGAGAGGAATCTCTTTAACCGACCGCAGCACCGCGACCCGGAACTGGAAGCCAAGAGTCACTCTTTTGAAGATAGCAAAGTCCACATTTTGGATAGAGAGGACCATTTGTTTGAAAGAGGGGTAACATGTAAACATTGAGCAGCCCTCTCTCAACAGAGGAGGAGTGGGATACAACATCATCTATCTCCAGTGTACAACACAGTCAACAGTTCAAGGAAGGCTCCACTCCCATTTGCACTACTCAGGCAACCCTGACGACACAGATAAACCTCCAGGTTGCTTCAATGACACCACCTATCCCCAATTTGCAATGCAATCCTTTTGGCTATTCCAAGAAGATTCTACACCTCTGATTCAGGTGACCCTGAGGTCACAGATAAAACCCCAAGTAACTACAATGGCTCTCACAGAGTGTTAAGACCAGTTGACTGCAAAAGAAAACACACTCTTTCCATTTCCCCACCACCACCACCATCCTGTCAGAACCTGTCATTCCCCCTCCCACCAAATCATCTCAACTGTCAATAACTGTCCTTCCATTTCCCACAATATCCAATACAACTGCTGAAGCTTCCAGGATAGGAAGAAGTCTGTTTCCAAATGCCCCATAAGCGCCCAAGTACTTTTCACCTGGATGGAGAAATGACAGAGACTGGAAGCTTCGTCCGCTTGCAAATAAGGCGCTTGGAGACAGAGCGAATCGCTCAATTTCTAAGTGCTTCATTCACAAGTAGAAAAAGCTTCCAGTCTCCCTCTGGGTGAAAAGTGCATGGCACATTCAGATTGCCTGCCTCCCCCCCGTCTCTACCTCCATGCTTGCACACTGTGCTGTACCTAGGGGTCGTCAGGCTGTGGCTGCTGCCAGACATCGTCGGCCCCCATGCACTCGCTACCGCTTGTGCTGGCCACGCCCACCTTGCCGGGATTTTTTTGGGGGGTAGGGCTTATATTAGGCCCAACCCCAAAAAATTAGTCTAGGGCTTATTTTCAGGGTGGCTCTTATTTTCGGGGAAACACAGTAATATAATATATTGGGGATTTTCACAAAAATAATTTGTGTTTCTTCTGTGGTTGTCTCATTTGGTTTAATATTCATACTGTTGGTAAAATAATTTGGTGAAAACAAGGCTTAAACATTGATGTAATATTGAATCTTGGAATTTGTGGATTTATGAGGACCTTTAGATTCATGATGGAAAAGTGTACCTGAAAAGACTGTTCAGCTTTGACAGATATTGCTATATGTAAAATCTTGAACTGAAGATCATGTTACTCTCTGCTTTTGAAACGGATCTTTATTGACATAAAGACTGAATAATATTATTCCATATAATCAATGTTTAATTGCTTAGTTGCTATGTATATCTATTTCTAATTATTTTCTGTTGCTTTTACACATTGCATTATCACCATTTCTTTCTTTTTGTACAGTATTGTATTTTTCTAAAACAAAAAACCTGCTTAATGAGGGCTTTCTTTTCCTCTGCAGAATACATCAAATAGTTTACAAAATGAACAGGACAGATCATGAAACCATACAGGACTATATCACAGAAATCATTCTCAAGATTTGAAGTGAGAAATAGGGAAGAATGTTGTTATATTCACAAAAACTAAAGAATTGTGAAACTTTACATAACTTGTCCTATAAATGTGGTGGTTCCTTTTGTGAATATATTTTGTGGATATGTACAGAATATTGGACCTAAGTGCAAGGTTTGGTTTAAATAACCTGCTAAATCAGTGGTGGCGAACTATGGCACGGTGCCAGAGGCGGCACTCAGAGCCCTCTCTGTGGGCACATGTGCTGTTGCCCCAGCCTTGCCTCCCCCGCGACCCCCTCCTCATCAGCAGCCTCTGTGGAAGAGAGTCGCCCTCGAGTGTGGCCTACGCGGAGCAGCACAGCCAAGGACATGGCAGCCAGGCAGCGTAGATAAGACTCTGCCCTTACACCCCATCATGCACAGTTGATGCTGCGGGGCATGGGCAGAGGACGTGGCCACCATAGCGCTGCTGGGCTGCTTGGGCGATCTACGGTAGGCCTGGAGGCAGTGAGTGGCCCTGTGGGCAGGCGGGGTGGGGGCAGAGCAGGGGTGGGGCAGGAGATGGAATGGGGTGGGGCCAGTTTTTGGGCACTCGGTCTCTAAAAGTTCACCATCACTGTGCTAAATGAAGGGTTCCTTTTCTTTTGGAATATACTTCAAATATTTAGAAAAAATAATAGAACAGGACTCTGGAAATACAAGTCAAAGGTCACTCTGACTTAATCATATTAGCTAAGAAATACACCTTGCATAAAAAAATCTTACTCTACTACGGTAATCACTATTTCTAAAGTAGAAGTATAAATAAATAGTATTTATATCTGACTTGAACAAAGAAAGAATGAAATTGTCATGGGTTAGCATTATCCTAATTCTGTTTGAGCAATCCCTTCTTCTTTCCTAAGGTGAATATTCCAGAACTCAGGAACTCAGGGAGATAAGATGAAGCCCACACACAAGGCTATATAGAACTTCCCGAAGTTAGAACAAGAAGAAAATATCAAAATAGATAGAACACTTTTTTTTCAGTTGGGATTTTCATAATGCAGGATGATTGAAAACACTGGACAGTGAAATATATGATAGGAGAGGTCTAGTCATTTATCTTGCAAAGGTAAAAATAGATGGTTTCTAATTTCTGTTTCATGTTAGAATTGTGGGTTTAAGACAGGAGCCCAAAGATTTTTATTTTTTATTTTGGATTGGCATTGAAAAGATTCTCATTCAGGCCCTATGAAGATTTCTTCATTTAATAAGCTGGGAAGAAATGCATTTGGTTTATATTTTACAGTAAGTTTACCTAATCTGCACTTTTTGGATTTACAGACTGATATCGATATTTTTCTGAACTCTTGTACTACAGTTCGGAATTCATGAGATGTGAATAGTAAAAGAACAACTATGCCAAAATCATGTTTTAGGACAGGAGCCCTTGTACTACAGAGCAGTGTGAGGATACATTCACGCTGGTGATTTTGAATGTTGGATAATTCACTTCATTGGGGTGCAACGCTGATTCTAATTTCTGTTTCATCTAATTTCTGGAACTACATGGAGTATCTAGAAACCCTCCAAAAATTAAGCAAAGCAATGTTGCCAGTTCTGCAGAATTACAGACCAATAAGTCTGACATCAATACCTGGGAAGATCCTGAAAAGATAATCAAGCAACAAAATTGCAAACAGCTAGAAGCAAATAAGATAATACCAGACACTCAGCTGGCAGGAATAGCCAATACCCCAGAAGATAAGCTCGAGATCCAAAAAGTTCTTTACAGACTTGAGCACTGGGCCCTATCTAAGAAAATGAAATTCAACATAGATAAAAGTAAGGTTCTACACTTAAATAAGAAAAACCAACTGTATAGGTATAGACTAGGTGAAATTTGGCTTAACGCTAGTAATTGCAAGAGGATGAAACCCATGAATGGAATGAACTGATGGATGGATACAAATTGTTCAAAAGAAACAGGTCTACAAAGAGGAGGAGGAGTTGCACTATATATAAGAGAATAGTACATATCTGCAGAAATGGACATGATCAAAGATAAAATCTCTCCAGAATGTATGTGGGTCAATATAAAAGAGAAAAAAAGTAACATTACCATAGGTCAGGGGTAGGCAACCTTGACTCTTTTATGACTTGTGGACTCCCAGAATTCCTGAGCCAGCATGCATGTATGAGGAATTCTGGGAGTTGAAGTCCACAAGTCATAAAAGAGCCAAGGTTGCCTACCCCTGCCATAGGTGTATATTACAGGCCATTCAACCAATTAGAAGAAATAAATAAACTCTTTGCCAACCAGTTAACAAATGTATGTAGGAAGCATACAACAATAGTAATGGGAGACTATCCAGATATCAACTGGGAGACAAACTCTGCAGTGAGTGGGATATCAAAGAGATTCCTAACCAATCTATCCAACAACTTTGTCACTCAAAAGGTGGAGGAAGGAAGTAGATATAAAGCTATACTGGACTTAATCCCTATAAATAGAGAAGAAGTGTTATAGTAAATTGAAATTACCGGAACCTTGGGTGAAAGTGACCACAACATACTGGAATTTAATATAATGCAAACACTAGCAATAGAAAACAATCCAACCAATGTCCTAAACTTCAAAAGAGCCAACTTTAACAAACTCAGGAAGAACGTAGGAAAGATCCCATGGAATGAAAATCCTAAAGGGGAAAACAACCCAAGAAGCGTAAGAAACTCTGAAAAATGTGATCACAAAAACCCAGAGCAGCATGATACCAGAGAAAGAAAAACAAGAAATCCAAGAAGAAACCAGCATGGCTGCACAAAGTTCTCTCTAACAAACTAAAAGACAAAAAGGACAAATACAAAAAATGGAAAGAGGGGCACATAACTAAGGCCATTTATCAGCAGACAGCTAGAACATGCAAAGATGAAGTCAGGAAAGCAAAGGCTCAGAACGAACAAAGACTTGCAACAGAAATCAAGGATAATAAAAGAAGTTTCTTCCAACATACCGGTATTAACAATAAGAAAAAAGTCAAGAAAACTGTAGGCCCACTAAAGAGAGAAGATGGCAAGGAAATTACAGGCAACAGGGAGAAAGCAGAGCTGCTCAACTCATACTTTGTGTCAGTCTTCACACAAAAAGAAATTATAGCCCAACACACCCAAAAAACCACTGCAAAGGACATACCAAAAACAAAAATTAAAATAAGCAAGAAAATGGTAAGGGAACACCTATCCAACCTTGATTAATATAAATCACCAGGACCCGACAGATTACATCCCAGAGTTCTGAAAGAGCTGGCAGATGTTATCTCAGAACCGTTGCACCACATCTTTCATAAATCCTGGAGCACTGGGGAAGTACCTGAGGATTGGAAAAGGGCTGATGTTGTTCCTATCTTTAAGAAAGGGGAAAAAACCGACCCAGGAAACTACAGACCAATCAGTTAACATCAATACTTGGGAAGATCCCAGAAAAGATAATCAAAAAACAGATCTGCGAACAACTAGAACAGGGGTGTCAAACTCAATTTCATCAGCATTGCGGTTGCCCTTGGGAGGGTGGGGGTTTGTGGCCAGGGTGGGTGCAGCCTACTGAGTGGGCGTGGATGGAGTGGGTGTGGCCTACTGGGTGGGCGTGGCCAACTCTACATCGTTCGTGTCACTGGTGCCACGATGGGCCAAATTATTTAATCTATTTTTAATAATTTTACTTTTTGTATGTTGATGTTTTTAATTGGGCTGTACACCGCCCCAAGTCCTTCGGGAGGGGGGCGGTATAGAAATCACAAAAATAAATAAATAAATAAATAAACAACCTATACCTTGGTAAGCTAGGAAAAGGTAGAATAGAAAACATCACCACCAGATGGATCTGTAGCTGACTGACAAACCGTACTCAACGAGTAGTCCTCAATGGTGCTACATCCACTTAGATGAGGGACTTGAAGGGGAACTCATCAAATTTGCAGATGACACCAAACTGACAGGAGTAGCCAACACTCCAGAAGACAAACTCAGGATCCAAAAAGACCATGACAACCTTGAACAATGGGCCCTATCCAACAAAATGAGTTTCAATGTGGACAAAACCAAAGGTACAAATACAGATTGGGCGAGACCTGGCTTAAAAACAGTAGTTGTGAGACAGACCTTGGAGTCCTAGTAGAGTAGACGATTACTTGACTATGAGCCAGCAGTTTGCAGCAAGCAACCAAAAAAGCTAATACAATCCTGGGTTGTACAAACAGAGGCATAGAATCAAGATCACATGAAGTATTAGTACTGCTTTATAAAACGCTAGTAAGACCACACCTGGAATACTGCAACCAATTTTAGTCACCATATCCAAAAAAAAAAAAAAGATTTTGAGATCTTGGAAAAAATTCAGAGAAGAGCAACTAAGATGATCAAAGGCCTGGAGACTAAAACACATGAAGAACGGCTACAGGACTTGGGTTTGGCTACTGTAAAGAAAAGAAGAAATAGGGGAGACATGATAGCAGCATTCCAGTATTTGAGGGGCTGCCACAAGGCAGAGGGGGCCAGATTGTTCACCAAAGCACCAGAGTGAAGGATGAGAAACAATGGTTGGAAACTGATCAAAGAGAGAAGCAACCTAGAATTAAGGACAATCAACCAATGGAACAGCTTACCCCCAGAAATTGTGGGCACTCCATCACTAGAGATTTTTAAGAAGAGACTAGACATTCACCTGTCTGAGACAGTATAGGTTCTCCTGCTTGAGCAGAGGGCTGGACTAGAAGACCTCCAAGGTCCCTTCCAGCTCTATTCTCTTTTCTATCCTATTCTATCTTGGAGTCCTATTCGACAATCACTTAAATTTGAGTCAACAGTGTGCGGCAGCAGCCAAAAAAGCCAATGAAATTCTGGGCTGCAATAATAGAGGGATAGAATCAAGATCATGTGAAGCTCTAGTACTGCTTTACTAAGTAAGACCACACTTGGAATACTGCATCCAGTTCTGGTCACAATACAAAAAAGATATTGAGACTCTGGAAAGAGTGCAAAGAGCAACAAAAATGATTAGGGGGCTGGAGGCAAAAATGTACAAAGAACTGTTACAGGAATTGGATATGTCTAGTCTAATGAAAAGAAGGATTTGGTGGGACATGATAGCACTATTCCAATATTTGAGGGGCTCCTACAAAGACCAAGGGATCAAACTATTTTTGAAAGCACCAATAGGCAAAACAAGAAACAATGGTTGGAAACTAACCAAGGTGAGAAGCAACCTAGAACTAAATAGAAATTCCCTAACCATGAGAGCAATTAACCAAGGGAATAACTTGCCTTCAGAAGTTGTGGGTGCTCCATCACAGAAGGCTTTCAAAAAAGAGACCGGACAGTCATAATATAGGGTCTCCTGCTCAAACAGGGAATTGGACTAGAAGACCTCCAAGGTTTCTTCCATGTTCTGTGCTCTTTAGAAATGGGCTGTGCAGTAGGAAGCAATTTCAAAAGGATTGCTTGGCTTAAATTTTTTTTTGCACATCTTGATTATGGATTTATAGGGTTAGGAACTTGGAAAACATATTTATATGAGGAAAAGTGCACCAAAATGCATATGTGAATAGAAATGTTTATGAAGACATTATTCATATTTTTTCATTGCACTTTCTTAAAAAAATAAATAAAAACATGGGAGGAAATTGTTGCAGAAATTGAACAGAATAAATTTAAGAAATATGGAGAAAAAAATGAGTGGAATCAAATCTGACAGATTTGCTCATCTTTTCTACTCCCCATCCTTAAACTACCATAAACAATGAAAGGACTGAGTGATGCCTATACTAATAATAATAAACAACATCCTCCTATCCCAGGTCCTTGCAAAAGATTTGATAGGTGGATAAAAATGCCAAATCCAGTATAAACATGTGGCTGACTGTGCAACCAACATAACAATAAATTAAACTTGTATGCTGCGCAACTTCTCATTTTTCCCCATATGATAAATCAAAACACAGGACTGATTAAAATCTGATTTACAATTTTCATCATCCCATATACACAATAATATTTGATCTAACTTCACAGTGATGAATCAAGCTATCAGTTAATAATGTGTCCACAATACTATTGGGCAGGAGTTAAAGAAAAACCTGGGTACAGTAGCATTGTCTCTGATAGTTGTCTTGCTGAGTTACAGTTTATACAATCATTGCCTGCAACGCTGAATATTTTTTTGTTTTATAACTTATAATACTATGGAGCAACTCGAGGAGTAATATATTATTCTTCTTTTAAGATCAGAGAAGATGGTTTCCATTAAGATAACAAAATTGATTCTGGCACTAAATACTGAATATGTTTAGTATGTTGTTCAGTTCCCTAAAGCAAAGTATAATGATTGATGAAAAAAATGTGGATATTGGACAAAAATAAATAGAAGGGTAAGTAATGATTGATGAATGCAAGGCAGTTATATAAAATAATGTAAATGGCCTTTTTACACATACATCATATCTGAAACATTTTGCTTTCTAAAGTAAAGGTCTTATTCCACAAATAAAAACCTGAACGGAATCTTCAAGGGACACAGTACAATATGACAAGTCAAAGTGGCCTCTCCATGGTGAATTATTTCCACTTACGTCAAATAGACAGGACTAACTTTTTCTCTACCAAACTTCATATATCTCATAAATGCAGCACAGTCTCTGGAGATTGATAAACACTCCTGTTTTTGTAGCCTGACTGTGTTTGCAAAAGTAACGTTCAAACATCAAACCAACAGGATTAATGTTTGGATGAGTTAAGTTTTCTTGTTTACTAACTTTGCAGGCCAAAAAAAGACAGATTCCCTCCCCCCACCGCCCATGGAGATCTATTACTCAGTCCAGACCTTAATGCTTCTGCAACCCAGCCAGTTGAGAAGGAATTGAAGGAATTAAGTCTGCTGTTACTTGGGGAAAAGATGATACAGAAAAATCTCATTCTAAAAGTCTGTGCCTGGGAAGTCAAAATCAGATTAAATTGGAGATGCTTAGGAAATACAGGTGTGGAGAGGATACAGAAACTGCAAGCAGACAACATATGGTCAGTTACAGTTGGGAAATGAGAAACGAGAAATAGGGACTTTTGACAACAGAAGTCTCTATTTTCTCTTCCAAGCCACAGAAAATCAGGAAAACAAAGTCAGAAAAAATAGGAAGGAAAGAAAAAGGTGTGAATTATTAGTGAATGCACAGAGGCACACATAGGAAAGAGGAGTGAGAATTAGCGGAGAGACTTGATTAGAAAAAAGAAAATGAAAAGACTGGCCTAGAAAGAAATTCTAGTCCCTACAACTAACAGGAGAAGTGCAGCTTGGGCATAAAAGACTGAAGGGAAAATCTTGAGCAAGATTTGAGGACAAAAAGAACCTTGCCATTTTACCACAGAAGAAATTTTTCCAGTAGATTAACTGCTGGGACAATCAAGGATTAAAAATCCAACAGAAGTGATTGGGTCCAGACAAGCCAATATGAAGGAGGTTCAGTCCAAGAGGAGGAATCAATGAGTCAAGCAGAAGCTCCTTTGACCCAATGCTCATTTGATAGTGAATCTGCTTTATTTTTATATAGTCCCATTCAGTGCAATAAACAGCACAAACTTTTTCTAGTTTGCATCATTTTCAGCAACCTAAAAAGAACTATATCCAGAAAGAAAGGGAACAAAACAGAAATTAATTATTACTAGTCAGGGCTATATGCAGAAACATCTGCATAAAGATGTCACTCATACTTTAATTACTTCCCAACTGTATTGCTGCCACATACTTTATATGGGGTTGTCTTTAAGACCACCCAGAAGCTACAGCTCAGTCCAAATGCGGCAGCACATGCAGTTCTTTGCACAGAAGGGCTTGCCTATGTTAAACAGTCTGCTGTGTGATTCCAATTTCTATCTGAATGTGATTCAAAATATTGTTTGTCACCTTTAAAGAACCACTTCTCCTTCATGGTATCTGCCCATTTCACCAAGTCAGATAGGGTGGGCTGGCTCCAAGTCCTATCCCTTAAACATTGACATCTGGTAAGAGCTTGAAGGTGTGCCTTCTCTGTACTGACCTGGCACTTGGGACCAATCTATCCCCACCACCCCAAATCCAACTGACCTTTCCCTGGAAGGTTGTGAAGACCTGCCTCCCCAGGCTTCCCAGAAAATGGATGATCTAGTGCATGTAAAGTTGATGGATGTTATGGTGTGAAGCATGACACTCCATGTATGGTGATATGATTATTTTATTGCCGTGTTATTGATTTTGTTGTGAGACAATACTGCTTTAGTTTTGGTTGCCATGATGAAAAAAAGATGTTGAGACTCTAGAAAGAGTACAGAGAAAAGCAACAAAGATGATTAGGAAACTGGAAGCTAAAAATATAAAGAACGATTGCTGGAACTGGGTATGTCTAGTTTAATGAAGAGAAGGACAAGGGGGGACATGATAGCAGTGTTCCAATGTCTCAGGGGCTGCCACAAAGAAGAAAGAGGGAGTCAAGCTATTCTCCAAAGCACCTGAAGGCAGGACAAGAAGCAACGGATGGAAACTAATCAAGGAGAGAAGCAACCTAGAACTGAGGAAAAATTCCTGACAGTTAGAACAATTAATAAGTGGAATGAATTCCTCCAGAATTTGTGACTGCTCCAACACTGAAAGTTATTAAGAAGAGACTGGACAGCCATTTGTCTGAAATGGTATAGTTTCCTGCCTGAGAGGGGGTTGGACTAGAAGACCTCTAAAGTCCCTTCCAAATCTGTTATTCGGTTAGTCTCTTAAGATAGGCAGCCGTATCAGTTTTATAAATAAAATAAATGTGAAGTACAAGATTAAATTTGAATTTTGCAAATATTCTAGACTTTATTATTATACTATTTTTCTAGTTGCAGCACATCATTCAGTAAAATGTGATATAAAACCTTAAGCAGAATAAAGTTTTTTCAAGTGACAGATAAAAAAAAAAGCTTTGGAGATGGAAAAAGGGAGCAACAAACTCATTTTGTTTGCAAAAGTAAACAAACAGCATAGTGGTTATTTGTTGAAGAGGAAAATTCACAAAGAGAACTATTAATAGCTGCATGAATAGTTTTGAGCCGCCATGTTAATCTAAATTGCTAGTTGGGGGCAGGTGGATGTAAGACACTTAAAAACCAGCAGTTTTTCAAATCTCTTAGGGTTCAGAAACTGAAACTCACATTGAGGAAGTAATTAAGAGACCAGAATTAGCTTGTTACCTTATGTTACTTTAAATCAACTTGAGGATAAATCAACGTTCTCAAACCTGGTGCTCACTAGATGTGTTGGGCTTTCATGATTCTCGAGTCAACTCGGGTCAAGCATCCTGCCTTTGTTAGTATGGATGGTTCTAAGGGACAGGTTTATGAGTTACTGTAAAGTGTAAGGTCAAAATATTTCCCTGGGCATTGCTTATTGAGGGAATATATATATATACTTCATATATATATATGAAGTCCCATTCGTCATCTTCAGGCTGGTGTTTTCAGCTTCGTGCTTCTAGGAGCAATGTGTGATCGTAGCTGTTTCTTCCTTTTAACTGCCAGTGGGGGTATGAACTGATTGGCTGGGAGCTTGGCTGTGTTCTGATTGGGTGGAGGTGTGTTCTGATTGGTTAGGGGCTTGGCTGTGCTCTGATTGGATGAGGGGTTGGCTGTGCTCTGATTGGCTGGGGGAGTGTTCTGTTTGGGTGGGGGCTTTGTTGTGCTCAGGTTAGTCTGAGTTGCAGGGGGATTTGAGATAGTGAGCTGCATTGCTGTTGTTTGGCTTCACGTTCATGGTCGTGCCTCATCTTCATGGTGAGTGTCAGTTTGATTCATGTATGGATTGGAGGGGTTTAAAATGGCTAATGATGCAACTGTGGTCTGGCTTCTGGTTTGTGGTCGTGCCTCATCATCAGTGTGGGTTTGGGCTTGCTTTTTGCATGGATGTTGGTGGTGACATCCTGTGTGATTTTCGTGAGTATGGGTCTGGTGTCATTTTTTGTGTTAGGGAGTTGTTTGTCAATAAGGGCGGGTTTCCAAATGGCTGGTAGGTGGGAGGTATCATCTTGTTTATTCATGCTATGTGGGCGTTTTTCTATCTTGATGGCTTCTCTGATTATTCTGTTATTAAAGTGTTCAGTTTTGGCGATAGTTCTGGTCTTTTTAAAGTCAATTTCATGTTCTGTGGCTTTAAGGTGTTGGACCAGGGAAGAAGTTGGTTCCTCTTTTTTGACTGAGTTCTTGTGTTCTTCAATGCATGCACTTATTCTACTGTTGGTTTGTCCAATGTATGTGGTGGGGCAAGCGGTGCATGGGTTTTCACATACTCCTTGATTTTCTAACTCAATTTTGTCTTTGGGGTTTCTTAGGATGGTGGACATTTTTCTGTTTGTGCAGAATGCTGTCTTGAAGTTGTGTTTGTGGAGGATCTTGCTGATTCTGTCTGTAGTGCCTTTTATGTATGGGAGGAGAGCTTTGCCGTTTTCTTGTTCTCTGTCTTGGATTTTAGTGGGGGTTTCTTTTTGGATTAGGATGGTAATCTTATTTCTTTGGAATCCGTTGGATGTTAGTGCATTACTGAGAGTGTGTAGTTCGGTTTTTAGGTGTTGTTCGTCAGCTAAGCATTTTGTTCTGGAGATGAGTGTCTTGGCTACGGAGTTGAAGCACAAAGCCGAAAACACCAGCCTGAAAATGACGAATGGGACTTCGTCGAAACGTTGCCAGGACACTTCCAATTTTACACGGGAGAAAACCCGAATAACCAAAGACCTACATATATAATTCTTCCTAATTCTTCCAAATTTTATTATATTTGGGGGGAAATCTTCGTAATGGATTGTCAACATTACTCATGTGTGGAGGAAAGATAACAAAATGATTGAATTGACACAGCCAAGAACTCTAATGCTTTTTTATATTCTTATAGGTAAAATGAATCATTATCTATTCTTAGTATTTGCCACTTATTTATTTGTCATTAGTTTAAAAGTCATCTTTTTCCCATTTTTCTTCTCTCTCTCCCTCTCTCCCTCTCTCTCTCTTTCTCACTATGAAAGCAGAAGATCTTCACTCTTAGGTCCTTTGTAATATCTAGTCATTATACAGAAATGATTCTTAATAATCTTCTCCAATCTGAAGCTTTCCAAGACACCAGGATGAAGAAAGAGCTGATTTGATAATTGAGAATCAGGGGGAATAAAGGGCAGCTCATCTGGGAGGCATCAAACTATAAAATGCTGATTTATAAGACTGTACTCAAAAGTTCCAGCCACATAAATATCGAAGGCCATGTTTATTGATTTTCTGCCTCATTTATTTAATACCAATGAAATTCTATGTGTTAGAAATGCAGGAAGCTTTGGATAGATGCTTCATTTCAACAAAGCTTCAAAGCTTTCAAAATGCTTCATTAGTGAAATGAACCATGTTGCTTTGTTTCCGGCTGTACTGGAGTCTCCCTCAGCCTTCTCTTCAGAGTTGCCACTGTAAAACAAGACTGAGACGAGCATTTCTTCAAGAAGAGCTTCAAGAAGAACTATTTCCTGCAACATTAGCCTTAGATTTCCTAAGCTGACTGGCTAGAGCAGGTTGTAGGTACAACTGTTAAAGCTATCAACCCAAACCTTGCTGTCAGTCAGTCTCTGAGACGCCATTGTGAACCAAGGCACTTAAAGGCTGTGCAGCTTAATACAGCTAAATCCTGTCAATCCCTTGTCAGCTGGCAAGTGGCTGGGAAAGCCTATCAACTTTAAGAGTTTTGTACACCTCAGGGTTCACTGAATTGCTTGGCCACAAATGGAGAGAAACAAGCAGTGGGAAAGGATTAGCCATTGCCCTCACTGCAGCTGTCTGGCTGTGGAACCCCCTAGTACAGCGGTTCTCAACCTATTTCAGGTTGCGATGGTCTGCATCGCGCATGTGCGGCGCATGTGTGATGGTCCGCACCGCGCATGCGCGGTGCGACGGTCCGCATCGCGCATGCGGGACATGCGCGTGACGGTCCGCATCGCGCATGTGGGTGCAACGGTCCACATCGCACATGTGCGGCGCGACGGCCTGCATTGCACATGCACGGCGCAACGGCCCGCATCGCACATGCGTGGCACGACAGCCCGCATCACACATGCGTGGCACGACAGCCCACATCGCGCATGTGCGGAGCGACGGCCCACATCCCGCATTCGTGGCGCGACAGCCCACACCCCGCATGCGCGGCGTGCCCACGACGGCCCGCATCGCGCATGCGCGGCACGATGGCCCGCACCGTGCATGCACGGTGGCCCGCATCCCGCATGTGCGGCGTGACGACCCACATCCCGCATGCGCGGCGTGCCCGCCACGGCCCGCATCATGCATGCACGCCCGCGATGGCCCGCATCATGCATGCACGCCCTGATGGCCCGCATCGCGCATGCACGGTGCTACCCCGCGCATGCGTGGTGCTGCCCCCTGCGCTGGCCGAGGGGAAAAGAGGGGGAAAATGGCAGACTGCGGTGTTTGGCGACCCCCGTGAAATGGTCGTTCGACCCCAAATGGGGTCGCGACCCATAGGTTAAGAACCGCTGCCCTAGTACATGCTGAGAAAACTTCAGGATGGAAATCGTCCATATACAAAAGGAAGAACCTTCTCCTTCAGTGGCAGTATTGAAGTTCTGACAGGGTAGACAATTCTAGGATGATTTGCTGAAGGCACTCAGCATAGAAAATCTTTAGTGTGGATAGGCCAGCACTATAGAAGGGGTCCTCTAAGCATCTTTCTCAGATTGCTGAAGGGCTTTAAACGTTGGAGCATTCGTTGAAACATTCTAACTCAGAAGACAGTGCCTTCTGTAACTGCACACGGAAGATCTCTTGCTTGATAATCAGTCAGCATGAGCATCACCCACATCATCCAGCATGAAAAGAAAGATCCCATACCAACTAAATTATTTTTTATTGTTATTAATGCATATATTTTAATGTAGGAGGAGGAAACACAATTCCATCTGACATGAAGAGTTTAAGAGCAAACAGCCATTTACAAAATGACAAGAAATTACAATGTAATGATCTTTCAGTAAGCAAAATCTCACCTAAAAGTAATTGCATGCAAGTCTCACGAAGAAAATTTAAATATATCAGCCAAACTTTTATTTGCCAATAAAAGGTAGCATATATTTTGCAGCTAATTATAACTAGCACAACTATAAAGCTTTAGAGTGGATTCTGTTTTCCCTTTTATTAATTTTTAATTAAGTAAGCAGCTTAGAACAGATCACAACTTTGTGGAAAAGAAACTCAAAAGGTCTAGGAAATATAGCTTCATGTGATATTATTAAGAAAGATCTTAGAATGACTTTTGCCACCAAGCAGCTTTATTATTATTAAATTATCAATCCAGAAAAGGTCAGTAAAATATCTGCTATAGTATTAAGAATTATTTTTAAGCATCCTGGTAATAATTTCTACATATAATACCAATGTTTTTCTGCACCAATAACACATTAACTCTTTCAACACATTAACTATATGTGTTGTGCACACCAGATATCTCTGGGGTTAGTCAAAATATTTGTTTAGGAATACAATGAGCTTTTTATTATATGGAAAATATGGGCCTATCACAATGTTTGGCTCTAGGTGTGCATTTGACCAAGAGCAAGATAAAGTTTTTTCTTGTCCAAAATTGGCAAGAATAGAAGAATATATTTCAGGTCCTCTTCTCAGCTACTACCATTTAATGTCTACGTTATGAATGTCATAGGAAAGGTAGTACTTATTGTAGGATGAATAAGTACAAATAAGGATAAATGAAGTGTATATGTGGAAAAATAAGCTTATATTAGACAAAAATACTATGCGGAAAAAAGCAAATATCAGAGGAATTTATATAATAAAAATAATGAAAAATATACTATGTAAGTATAGTTGAATAAAATCCAGTATTAATGCAAGTTTAATTTAATGGGCCATTTGGGAAAGGGATATCATTTGCATATTTGTATAATTATGCAAATGTTATTAACCACATCACTTTAATCTAATTGCATAATGATACAAATCTTATAAATCAGTACCCATTATGTTATTTTTATATGACTTGTTAAGTCGACATAAGATATAAATTTTGCCTGATGCATCTGAAATCTAATAAATTGAAGTTTATTAAATGGAAATTTTACCGGTCTTGGGGGAAAAAAAAACAGAGGGAAGTAAACCATAGGACTGGGTAAAGCTCCAAACTATTACTTTAATTAACAAAATTTTGGTCAAAGTGCACCTTTAAACAAAGTATGGAGCTGAAGCAGCATTTCTTTTTGAAAGACAAGTTCAGAGCTGCCGTCTTGCCTTGAGCTGGATACTGAAAAGGCTTTTTTTCGATGCCTTGTCCAGGCATGAGCCCTTTATACTTCACTAAAACAGGTGGCCAAATCAAATCAAGCAAGTTCAATTTTAAGGACCTGGGCACAGTGTTCAATTCTGAAACTAGAGGTGCTTCCTTGAACTGGGTCATTGCGATAGCTCAGATCAAAACTGTGTCTTGATCTGTGGTGGAATGCAACTATTTCATACAGGCAAAGATCAATCAGTTCCTATGTCCTAGGTAGGTAGGTAGGTAGGTAGGTAGGTAGGTAGGTAGATGATAGATAGATAGATAGATAGATAGATAGATAGATAGATAGATAGATAGAAACATACTACATGCTAAGAACAAAAATGCATCATGTTCAAAATTAAGAGATAAACTGTTATCCAAAAATCAGAAAAGGTAAATAAAATCAGATTTTATTATTGTTATTAATTTAATTAATTTAAGCAGGTTAGGATAGACAGACAGACAACAGAGAGTGAGTACCTGTATTTTACCACTGAGGAGAGCTCTCCATAATCAATGTTTTTGGTAGTGTGTAAGTGTGTGGTTTTTGCTTTGTGTATGAAACTTTTCAAAAATTTATTGAAGATGAGCCTTTTTTCATAAAGCTTCTACAAAAATTATTTTATAAGTGAAGACAAGAATCTTTTGCATATGATTATGCAATCTGATACTATGCTACCTGAAGTGATTCTCAACATCTCTCTGCTGCTCTCTAGCAGTCATCCACATATCTGCAGCTAAAATATAGCAGTCCTTTTTGAGCTTTCTCTGTTAACATCATCTTCGATGTGATGCACCGAATTGTTTCAAGATGATCAAGCATGACACTAAGGAAAATTACTTATGTTTCCAGTTTGAAAAGATTCATTTTGCAACTAGGCAAAAGAGCCATTAGTTGAATAAAATTTCTAGTTTAAAATAAGTTAGACTTTAAATACATGACTACATATTAAGCTCTCTTTTTTACAGAGATTTTTCTATCCAACTGTTCTTTGTCCTCCAGAAAAGGGATGAAAAAAATAACATCAAAATGGATAAGACATATGGGAAGCAGGGGAGGACAAGAGGTCACATTTGGTCTGTAAAAATGTGTGAATATTTCAGACACTTCAGACTTCTACAGTATCATTATACTCATTTTGTAGTTATCAAAAGATAAGTTCAATGGTTTTATTTTAGCCCATCTATGATATGCTACCCAAAGGGATCTTTAAACTTTTCTCTCAAATTGATATTAAATAAGCCCCTGCAAGCATATCTCAAGGAAATCTTTAACCTGAATTTGCATACGTTCTTTAAAAAGGATTTCAGTGTGATTAATCTCAGTGTAAAATGAGAAGCTATTGTCTATAATTCAACCTGCAAAGCCTGAATTGGCTTCAAATAAATCTGTAGTTCTTGAAAGCTTTAGCTGGCCTTCAGGATAGCAGCCTTTTTTCCCCCCTGCCTGTATGTATAAGAACCTACTCAAATAGCAGCCAAAGCACTCCACAGCAGAAAACAAGTGTTTTCAATTGCACTATGCATGATCTGAACATTATGCAGAAGAGATGCTTTGGAAATTGCTGGAACTTAAATGCCACATCTCTTTAAGATAGCTTTGTCTTTTTTCAGACCTCCATTGAAGACCTGAGGAAAAGATTCAGCTCTTTTAAGAAACTGCAGTTAGAATCTATTTTTTAATGGACATAGAATGCATTCTGAATGATGTTGGATTGCAAACTAGGTGCACATTCTGGGGTTACTTTCAAAAATATTATTTTTAATTCTCCAAAATAAGAAGAGTTGTTTAATAATGTCACCTTTGAAAGTAGTTTTATTTTAGATTTTCAAACTAATTTTGTTGAAAAGTGGGAAGTCACAGAGAATGTAGCTCACATGTTAATGAAAGACAAGAATTTCTTTTGCACAAATATACACAGCACCCATTTGCACTTTGAAAATAAATAAGAACATCACATTTCACATATGAGGATTTCACAATTCTCTTGTCTAAAATGTCTAAAATTATTTCTAAACCTATATATATATATATATATATATATATATATATATATATATATATATATATATATATATATATATATATATATATATATATATATATTTAAAATTGTTAACAAAGAAATAAGGGATTTCTGAGATAGCTATTTCGAGTTATTTAACTCTCTTCAGTCAGAGAGTTAAATAACTCGAAATAGCTATCTCAGAAATCCCTTATTTCTTTGTTAACAATTTTAAAAACATATATATATTTGTGCTTGCAGATGGCTCTGGGTTGAGCTGAAACAAGCAAAGGAAAGAATGATTTCTTCCTCCCATATTTGGGTTTACAGGGTGCAATCTAAAAAAAAAAAAATAACCACTTGACACACATATATATATATATATATATATATATATATATATATATATATATATATATATATATATATATATATATATATATATATATATATATATATATACGTATCTTTTTGGAATTACTCACTAGCTGAGCTGACTTTGGTGGTAGGCCACACCTGGCTTGTGAGTTACCTTGACTGCTATAGTATCAGAAAAAAGAGGACAGAGAAAAACACAGAAAAATATTGCTTTTTCCTGCCACGTACTTATCACATCGAAAACACAGGATCCAAGTTATCAGAAAACAATCATGACAGGTAGGAATGTTGAGTGTTAACTTCTGATTGTACAGAGGAAAAAGAGGATTTGGGGATTACTCATTGGTTTCAGATAGATTTGAATATTTCCATCCATTTCATTGCAGTTAGGGGATGCACCAAAATAACTTCAAAATGCATGCAGATTGTACATTCTGATTTCATCTCTGGCTTGTTAGTGATTTTTCTTGTGAACCTCATGCTGTTTAATAAAATCCAGGACTTAAATATGGTTGCATTTTCTGAAAGTGCTTTGCCAGTACATTGTTATTTGAAGCAATTTATTCTTCTTGCTTGCATACATTCCAAGAAAGGGACCAGTGATCTCTCATTGGCAATGATTTGTCATCATATAAAAACCATGTACCTTTATAGTCCTCTATAAATGCTTCGTAACGGTTGTTAAACAGGGAATTAAGAAAGCAGTTGCATACAAAATGTGTTCTGGGTGTCATCTTAGAAAATCTGAAAAGCCCATTTCTCTTTCTCATGAGAATATGCACTTGTATATCCACAGCCCCATGCATTTTTTATTCCTCTCCCAGCCTGATAGATAGATAGTTTGGAATTACCAGAATCATTGGTCAGCACAACTAAATAGGCAAAAATCTGCTTTAAAAGATTTGTGTAACAACAGTAATAAGGGAACAGATCTCTAATTAGAAAATTGAAAATTGAAAATCTCCTCACTTCCAGCCTCAACTATATGTCTGTTATATTTTATCTTTGTGAGTTCACAGACCACGGCCAGCTTTGCTTTTTATCAAAGCACTTGCATTAAGATAACTGCCTTTTCCTGCTAAATAAACAAACATTGGAAGTGATGCAGTAAAATTCTATTCCTTATAATAATCAAAAATCTTGGAATTATTAAAGGAATATCTACTTATAAAATTGGTGCATTAAAAATAAATGAGGCTGAAATTCCATACATACTGCAGTGGAAGATAATGTCACTGGATTCATTCAGTATAATGTGGTGTATGTGATACTCAATGTATTTACTCACCTAAGGTATCTTTGACCAAAAACTTTTCCAGAGCCATATCCATTCAATTAAAAAAAAGGAAGGGAAAAAAGAGGGGTCCATATTCTGCAGCAGTAATGATTAAAAGATTTAAGAAAGAAAAGAAAAAGTTAGTAAAAAAAGAATCAGGTTCTGGCACCAGATCCCAAAATTAAATGAGATATGAAATAAGGATGATTTGGATACTATCAAAATAATATGACACTCCTTAAGCAAAATATATAAAATTCTTCATGTGTCAGAAAAAGCAAAAATAATATTGTATATTTGGGGTTTACACCCATATTTGTTATTTAATCATATTATTAAATTGAAAAGAATAATAATTATTTTACCTCTTATGTTGTCTTCCATTTATACAGAGGACATACCTTCACTGAAAAGTCTTCTTTCAACACAATAATTTTCCATAGGATCAAGAATATAAATATTCTACTGTACATTCTACTATTCAATAGAATGATTTTTTTACAGATTTTATTTATTCATAGTTTAAGGCTGTCCACTCAGCATGTGACTCTGGGTGGTTTAACTATGGGTGAAAGGCCTTGAAAGAAAAAGAGACTCTCAAATGGAGACTTATGGTTCTCTGTACTTAAAGGAAAAGACAGTGAGGTCAAAGATAGTGTACCTACTCCAGGTCTGTCTCTTCAGGATGGAATTATATGCTATTAAAATGCCTGCCCAAAGCCAGTGAAGCCCTACAGTGCACCTGATCAATTGTCACTTTGCCTTCAGGTATATTTCTGAAATCGCACAACTGAGCCAAAGAGTCTAGAAGAATCATTGCAAAATGTTTAAATGGTGTAGCATGGGATGAAATAACTGTTCTTTTCATGGCTTTAGAATCAAAAAATAAACTCTGACAAAGATAGTTGCATGCCAGCAGTCGATTATGCATCATTGGCAGTCCTCCTATAAGGACAAGTAAGTTTCTATCCTGGGACAAGTTGGAGGTATTATTAAAAAACACTTGACTGTCAAATGCTTAACTCTGCATAGCTGTATTTGTCAGATGAAGATAATATGAAGATATGGTTCTAGCAAACTAAACTGATCTGAAGTGGATTAGGATAGGAAAGGTAGGCAATAAGGCATATTAATGAGGCAGAAGAGAATATTTGGTGTACGTAGAAACATAGTGGAGAAAGGTAAAAGAACGTGGAGACTACTGAACAGGATTCCTAACTTTCAGTGGGTTCAGAATCACAGCTGATCCTAAATGGCACGCTAGGAATCCCCCTCCTTAGTGAGTCTAAAGTATTTAATTAAGTAGCTCATTGAATATGATCAAAGCCCTGTGTATTTCAACATTTCTTCTATGGGGTATACTGAAAGCTGATAAGAAGGATTACAGTTTGGCCTTAATACTCTGTTCATGTTACAAACAAGATTTTAATCTTTTTTTTTTTTAATCTTGTGAGAAGCCTCTCTGGACATATTAAAAGAAAGCTGCCCATAGCTGTTTTTGAAATTATTATTGTACCTACAGTATGGTGTGGTTAGTTCATTTTCTTTTAATGTATTTGTATTAGTTGAATATAATTCTTTTTGATGTGAGGGAGAGGTTTCACTGGGTAGAGCTCCTTCTCCACCCCCCATTATATTTTGGAACCAAAATTGAAAAAATAAAATAAAATCTACCTTCCATCCCCAAAATTCACAACCCAATACTGGTTGTATTTCACAGTAATGTGCAACAACAACAACGACAACAAAGAACACATAAAAGAAGGAAGCCACAAAACAAAGCTTTCTATATTTCACCGCTGACAGGCAATTCTAATTGCTTTCATGAGAGACACTAATTAAAAATGAGCTCTTCCCCCCTCCCCATCTGATATGAGCTTGTAGCTTCCCTGTTTGTAAGACTGTAATGGATTACTGTTTCCCTCTAGCCAGCCCCTACCCCCTGCTTTGAGCTGACATTTAAAGTAGAGGCAATTTCCATTTATGCCAATTATCACTGTCAACCGTGTGGCGAATAAATTAGAGATATTGTTATTATTAGGCAGAGTGAGTATACTCATGTTAATGCTTATGAACCATAGTTCACAAGACTGCTAGCTTCTTGCAAGAAAATGCAGAACATAATCTTGAGCCAGACTGTGCAGGATCATGGAGAGGAAGAAAGTGATTAGCAAGCTGGTCTTTGTTTCCAACTGTGAAACTTAATTGTCAGATCTATTGACACAGGCTAGGTTTACCTGTAAGGAATGTAATAATAACAATAATAGACTAGAATTCTCAAAAGGGCAATACCCACAATTTACCCATAATAAAATGAATTTCAACATTAGTGTTGTGCACTAAGTTATGCACTAAGCATAAAAATAGATCTGATTATTCCTTTTATATTTTCTATTAAAACATTCATTTATCATTCTGTTATTAATTCACTTGAACTAAATTCACAGTGTAATAAATTTCATTTGGGTTCATTATATCCATCAATTCTTATTTCTCATTAGTTTGGGGGAAATGAAATTCAGCTGGTCTTCTGCTGCCTGTCATTTCAGTATTTTTCATTCTGGTGACATGGCATAGTCAAGTAATCTACTATCATGTTATGATAAATTTTAGAAAGACAGGAAACAAGGTATTTCATATGTTCACCCAGTGCAGACTAGTCAATGCCACCTAAAGAGACAGAATTCCATGTCATGAAGCATAGCATATGAGCTCATGTATGGAATGTGGTGGTTTAGGCCCCATGTTAATTTCCATGAAAATTCCCTAAATTCTTTTTTTATAACCTTGTTACACCTTTCCAAAAGCTCCTGAGGTAAGTCACCTAGGTATCCTGCCACTAACCACCTTATTCCAATGTAATGGTATCAGAGAATAACCTTGGGAGATAAGAGGAGGAGGAGGAGCCACAGCCTAGGGAAAGAAATAGCTCAGCCCACAGAAGGAATAGACGTTTGGGAAGCATCTCAGAAGGGACCATGCCTAGTTCTCTGTAAAGTAACACAAAAGAAGAGGAGAAGGGCTTTCAGACTTGCTTACTATAATGGTAGTCTTGCCAATAAAGATCGCATTAGTGCTCATGGTTTTGGGTTCTTGTCTGGATTACCTTGAAGGCTGACATCCAGAGAATTTCCCTTTGCCACTGGTGTACCAGGGAGGAGGTAAATAGCAAATCCACTGTCCCACATAATCTGGTAAAAAGACAGAAGACAGATATAGCCAGATCATTTTTTGAGGATGAGTACCATGTGCTCATTAAGAATACTATTTATTTATTTTTCATACAGCAAGACCAGAGACCTAGAAGAAAGTTTAGAAAAAAGGAAAAAAAAAGTTTTTCTAAAGAGATATTAAGAGTACAAACTCTGTAGATGGGGCTGCTTTGTTTGATCCAAAGCATGACATCCAGTCCACTAACTGGGAGATCGCAGAAGTAATCAGGCAACAGCCGTACTACTGCACCAGTTACCAATTTCCTTGTGAGTCAAAATCAAACTACTGATTATCCTCAATAAAGCACTTCATGCCTGTCTCCCAAGCATTTATAAGTCTGTATCTCCTGGTAGAATTTGGTCCCTCCAATGAGATCTTGTAGGGAATGTTTACTGAGTTTCTCTATTGTGTGCTAATGAGAAATTACAATGTGCTTTCTCAGCAGCCTCTACATCAGGGGTCAGCAACCTTAAACACTCAAACAGCCACTTGGACCCATTTCTCACAGAAAAGAAAACACTGGGAGCCGCAAAACCCTTTTGACATCTAAAATGAAGATAACACTGCATATATCCTTTTTACCTTTATGCTACGTATAAAAAAACTATAGTGTGTTGCATTTATGAAATCAATAAACTGCTACAAAGAAAACATATTTGTTATGCTGAAGAAAGCGTAACAGGTGAAAACAAGAGCATTCCAACAGGTGAAAACGATTTTAGTAGCTTATCTACCATCTTTAAATACAGCATAATTATCCCCATACCTCATCTCTTAATTAAAAAAAAATCAAAATATTTCATTAAACATTCTTTATTAAAAGTCCAGTAAGGACAACATATATTCATATTCTCTCTCTCTCTCTCTCTCTCTCTCTCTCTCTCTCTCTCTCTCTCTCTCTCTCTCTCTCTCTCTCTCTCTCTCTCTCTCTCTCTCTCTCTCTCTCCCTCCCTCCCTCCCTCCCCATATTCTCTATAGCTCCTCTCTCTCCTTCCCTTTTTAGTCACACTACCACTATCATTTAGAGACTTGGAAGTCTTCTCAGAAAGTCTGGTAGACATTCTGGATCAGATTTTAAGGTCATGCGAGAAGCTGAAGGAAAGAGGATAAAATCACTACCACCCCTTTTCACTTTACGATCAGTAACAGTAGTATCAGCAGCCAATCAATCTATATCTCATATGGTTCCACCACCCAATGTGCCTGAGATGACGAGTGAAAAGTTTGCAGTGTTTGATATCTTCCCCCTGTTCTTCTTATTCCCCTTACCATCAGACTGACCTTGCTGTAGCTCACCTATTTGGTACAAAACTATATCTCCTCTTTGATTTCTTAATATATGTGCTGATGCTAGCAACACAACTATTTAAAAATGGGTTTCTCTACTCTTCAATTCTACAGTGAAAGGCAATATGACATAATCCAATATGACATAATCCAATATAATAACTCTCTATTTATTACATAATTCAATTTATTTCCTTGATTCAACTGTTTGAACTTCCTTTTGCATGCATTCTTAGTTATAAAAATGGACTAAGAATCACTGTCACACTACACAAGTTCTTTTATCTTTTTAAAGTATTTTTTTAAAATACCCTTCTATTTCACATAGCGGGTGATAACATTTTTTGGATATTATTGCAGTAACTAGGAACCGTCAATCCATAAAGCCAAAGAAAGATCAAAATGATAAACATTAGGTGGGAACTGCCACCTTTTGGCAGCTTCTCACCAAATCCTTGAGTGTTCAGTGAGACAGAAATGAACAGGAAGAAAGTTGAAGTTTGGCCTATTAACATTTCACATACTAGAAACCGAGAAAAAAAAATCAGTCTGCATATTTTACAGAAATTTACTCATTTTGCCCTAACCAAAATGAAATACATTTGCATACCAAAAGAGTGCTTTTGAAATTTTATTATGTGTTTTATAATTTTGACTGTATTTTTGCACTCCTATACAAATGTTCATGACACGTTTTACTGTTATTACCATGGATAAATACCCAGACTGGTACAGGAAGGAGCTAAAAAGAATGCTCAGAAGCTGAGCAAAATGCCCTTCACTACGTTAAATAATCAATGGTACTCATTAACAGATAATGTTCTTTCCAGGCTCCTTTGTAACAGAGACAGGCTGAGTTTAACTCAGTTCTGCTGGGGTTGTTTGTGCACAGACACAGACACACACATTATGATGGCTGTATTTTTAGTTTAGGACTTGTGTTCAGCTTCAACCTGGTTGAGACTTCCAAGGAGGATGAAAAGGAGAACCAACTGATTTAGTAAACTAATGTTTTTCAACTTTAGCAACTTTAAGATGTGTGGACTTCAATTTCCGTAATTCCCAGTCAGTAAGCTGCAATTGAAGGCAAAAAAGGCAACTGTGGGAAAAATATGAGGAAAATCTGTTAGCTTAATTTTCTACCACCCTGGGGATGGGGGTGGGGTTTCAACAGCAACTGCAAATGGAAGAAAAAATAGGAAAAGCGACCTTCCACATTTTTCTGCCTATGGAATGAACGCTAAAGTGGAACATCACTCAGGAAAAAGAAATGGAATCTACTGCATGCCAATTTTAAATATAAGTGTAATCAGAATGACATATATATCACCTTATGCAAAGTAATGCAAACTTGAGGCCACAGGGGTTTCTTATATTAATCCTAATCCTAATATTAATATTGATACTAACAGAATATCCCGAGGGACAATATAAATGAGCCAGAAACTAGGAAACCAGAAGTGGAAAGCCAATCTTTCATATTTCATTTTTAAAAAATCTGCATAGAATAATAGTTCATCTGATGTGGGTTCACACATTAAGCTTAATAACTTGGTCTTGCCAAGAGATTTGATTTGAATTTTTTTAAATGTAAAACTGGAATCTATTTGCTATGCATCAGAATCTGTTGCTCATTTTCACATAACACTCACCCAAGTGAACAATGTCTAAAATACCTTGATCCAGACACACAAGGCAAACAGTAATTGGTCTGCTTACAGCTTCTACAGGCTATTGAGTTTTCACCCACATTCTACTTACAGAGATGTAAGTTTATAGTTACTTTTTGGATGACATACATAATTCACAAGGCCAGGAGCCCTGTGCATTCAGAGCTCCACACTGTGTGGATCACAGCAACTGCACTCAGATGAATGTACTTCCTATTTCCAAGCAGATCTTCCCATCAACACAGAGAAATTAATTATCTCTTTCATGAATAATTTTTGTTTTAAGTCTGAAGAGGCTTGTATGTTTCCATGTCTGAATTTCTAATGTGTGGTTGTGTATGTACATATTTAAAACACTCTCATATCTCTCAGAAAATAAACTGGCACCATAGTCAGGCACAGAGTGAATGGGAATAATAATTAAACAGCCTATGCATCTGAGATCCAAATTGTGGTAGCATTAGAATATAACAGAAATGATCCTGCCTATATATAAAACCACCAAAACAAAACAGAAAAGATAACACTCTCAAAATAACAGAAGAATAAATTAAAAATACAACAAATGAATTTTTAGAAAGCTTAAGTAGGTTTGGTTATGTTTATACTGGATAGGAGAGGATTTTAGAAAAAAAATATATTTGTTATATAAGGAAGGAAATAAGTTCAGAAACATAAAATGGGATTTGTTGAATAGTTGAGGCTTTCCAAAATGCTACGACTGTTTAAACCTAGGGAAAAGTGCTCAGAGAACAGACTGGAGCTCTTGCTTCATGAGCTATTCAGTATAAATTAATGTATATTAATTCATACCAATATGTTAATATGGTAAGTTGGTACATAAGTTAAAATGTCAAGTGTGACAACATCTAGGCAAAGCTTTCCATCTAAATTAGGCTTTACTTTCCTCCTCTTCCAAAAAACCCTTGTAACAACAAATTTGTAACACCCTCATCATGCTCACCATAAGATGAATCACTGCTGTACACATAACAAGTTGAAATGGAGCAAACAGCTGTTTAATGAAGTTTGTTTTGGAGCATCTGTCACAGGAAACTCAAAGTAAATGGCAAAATTGGCTTAATGGTTTTGTTTATCACCCATTTTTCAACTGTTTATACCTGCCTTAAAGATAATGAGCAAACAACTGGCAACTGGGACAGGGTGCAATGGGAATCCAGATAGCAAGACATTAATATTAAGAGGCAAGATCTGGAAATAGAGGAACTTGGTTGTATTCCTGAGCTGAATGAGTCTTAGCACTCATGTACAGCCAATCCCCCTTGAAAAATACCAGATATTGTACTAAAATTAGCAAGATTTAATTTTTAAACAGATGTTAAGAAAAGCTGCTGTGGTTATCCAAATTTCGTCAAGATGTTAAGATAGTTTAATACTGTTTTGCAACAAATGTATCTTATTTTGCATTTTATTGATTTATACATTGTCTGGAGTTTATTTAATTCAACATTATTATGGAAAGTAATTATCACACAACTTGTCAAGGATACTATTTTAATCATGTTTGGCTAATCATATCTGAAAAGGAATTTATTAACTTCCATCAACTAAGGGTTTAAATTAGAAAAGTAGTACAGATGGAGAAATGATCTGGCAATACCCTCAAAGAACGTCCAAAAGAATCAAGCAACAAAGAATCAGAAAGAAAAAGAAAAGAAAAAATATCTATTATTGCTCTACGCCAAGATGTCAATTAAAGGATGGATTAAGGACACGTCACTCTATTCAAGTTCTTTATGCTCCAGATCTCCAATGTTAGAGTGATTAGAATATTAGAGTTGTTACAAACACTAGACTCTTAATTCTAAGTATCCATGGGTAAAAGACAAAACAAATCTCCCAAAAGCAGTATGGATGGTATTTAGCTAAAAATATTTCCTTATATAGGTCCTTGCCTCCCCCCTCCTTCTTTCTCCTCTTCCTCCTACCCCTTCTCCTTTGTCAGCCCTTCAAGATAGACAAGACTAGGAAACCAAAACCATCCATACTAATTCTATGTTTATTTCGTAACAGAATCTTGCAAGTCTTAATGTCTTTTCCCTCCGTTTATCTTCATGAAAACTAGGGAGAATTTTGTCTGAGTTATTTCCTCAGCTTACAGTTCTGGCCAAGACTCAGATTTCTTTTTTTTATTTATTTATTTAAGAAGAGTTTGCTTTAATAAAATCTATTACAGGAATATGGAAGCTTACAGCTCTCTGGATATGCTACCTTATAAGCCCCAGCAGTTCTTTCAACAGTTCAGGTATGCTAATATTTCTGAAGTCATAGGCCAGCAATATATACAAGTCTTTTAACTATTGTCTTTCTCCTGTGCCTCCAGGTTTCTCCTTCTGCTGATTACATCCTGATTTCAGGAACAATCCACTGATATGCAAACAACTAACCAAGCTATTTTACACTATCACCAGTTCTCAATATTAGTTCTCTGAATGAACGCGAGCTTGTGTACTTTTCATTTTAAACAGGGGGGAAAATAGGCTTCATCTAGTTCAGCGGTTCTCAACCTGTGGGTTGCACCCCTTTTGGGTCACAGGGGTCGCCTAAGACCATCGTAAAATACATATTTCCGATGGTCTTAGGAACTGAGACGCCGCTCCTCTATACGGCCACTGCCGCCCTCCTGCTCCTCCACCGGCTCCTCTGCCTCCAGGGCACCCTTCTCCTCCAACAGCGCCTGCTTCTGCCGCCACAGCGCCATCGCGCATGCCCCCGACGCCACTCCGGGCCGGCTCAGCTGCGTGGGCGTCCGAGCCGAGCCGGATCTGGGCTACTGCTGGCGCTGCTGCTGGGCTGCTCCGCTGCTGCCGCCGCTGCTGGCTGAGCTCAGCTGCGGCGCCGAGCCAGTCCCCATGCCTCCTGGTTGCCTGGCCGCGCTCTGCCCCCGGCCACCCTCCGCATCATGCCGGAGCCTCTCCCGTGCCACCCAGCCCACCTCCCTCGCCGTCGGAGGCTGCCTTGGCCCTCTGGCACCTGTCGCGGCCTTGGGGCTGGCGGGCAGGAGCAGCTCCTTCCTGGCTCAATGGGCTCTGGGCCTCGGAAGCGGCCAGGCAGCGGGGAAGAGGGTGAGGCAGCAGCAATGCCCACATGTGCATCAGAGGCCAGCCGGCCAGGCCGGGAGGGGACGGGAGAAGCGGTGCCTTCCAAGTGGGAGCTGGCGCTCCGGCTGTGCCCCTCTCGCGTGTGACAACTCAGGGAATGGTCATGGCGGTGAAGGGCTGCGCGGTGTGGAAAGGGGCTCCCGCGACCTCACCGCTGCGATGGCGCTCAGGAAGCTGGAGGGGCAGGCAGGTCCCAGGGGGGCGGCTGGAAGAGGGCAAGAGGTGCTGGGATGAGGATGAGGATGGGGGGCTCCAGGTTGGTGGGCGTGAGAGGGTAGCCGGCGGCTCCGAGGCACACGGATCCTCCACGTGGCTCCCGAGGCACCGGAAGTGCCGTCACTTGGCTCTCCACCAGACTACCATCCCCAGCAGCATTAAAAAGCACTGTAGAAGAGTGGGGAATGCTGGGAGTTGTAGTTCATCACCATCTGGGAAAACATGACTCTCCAAAGATCAATCCTTCCTTACTTCCATCCATCTCCTTCCCTTCCCCTTCAATCTCTCCTTCCTTCCTTCCTTCCTTCCTTCCTTCCTTCCTTCCTTCCTTCCTTCCTTTTCTTCCCCCTTCAATCTCCTTCCTTATCCATCTCCTTCCTTTCCCCTTCAATCTTCCTTCCTTCCTTGCTTCCATCTCCATCTCCATCCCTTCCCCTTCTATCTCTCCTTCCTTCCTTCCTTCCTTCCTTCCTTCCTTCCTTCCTTCCTTCCTTCCTTCCTTCCTTCCTTCCTTCCTTCCTTCCCCTTCCCTCCCTCCCAACATTTTTGAGCAAGGAAGAGTAAGCTTCTCCAGTGAACACTGCTATATTGTTTTTGTGATTAATCACTATGCTTTAATTATGTTCAATTCGTAACAATGAAAATATAGCCTGCATATCAGATATTTACATTATGATTCATAACAGTAGCAAAATTATAGTTATGAAGTAGGCAACAAAAATAATTTTATGGTTGGGGGTCATCACAACATGAGGAACTGTATTAAAGGGTCGCAGCATTAGGAAGGTTAAGAACCACTGATCTAGTTACTCAAACATTTAGCTATCAAATCAGTCTTTATCTTTAGAGTTCTTTTCTGCAGCCATCAGAGATTGAATCTTACTGCTTCTTTACATGCACTTTCAAATTATCCCTATTCTGGGACAGATTCAACAATTCAAGCAATATTGTAAAGCCAGCATTACGTCCTTGGACACTCATCCATCATCAACTACATTAGGAAAAGTTTAAGCAAAATACTTAAATTGTAAGTATCTGTTCACTATTTCTTTTATTTCTGTGGCCCTATGCATCTCTCATTTTAATATGGAAAAAATGGTTTGGTCCTAAGATAGTCCTATTTAAAATAGATTTGACATTATTGATGTACATTTATACAAAAGTCGAAGGGAATTTTTCCAGAAAAATATCAGCCGTATAATGAGTCATTTTTCCTTAAACTATAGGTCTGGTCAGAGTATTAATTTAACCTTCTCTTTCCATAATTAATAATTCCAATCTAGAGTAGGTGAGTGCTTGTAGAAAAGTAAAATTTCCATCAAGTTGAGTTTGTCTCCTGGTACTTTATAGACATAATATAATTTCATTATCAATAATATAGAAGTAGTTTGCCACTATCTTCTTTCCATTTTTAACACTTCCCAGTCTACAGCATATATGTGTTTGTATGTATTCATGTACACACAAAGAGACTTATTTATTTTTCTAATTTATATGGTCACTCATCTCATAAGAAGTGACTCTGGATATACAGCTAAATAAGGAATAAAAACAATAAAGGTATCAAACATAGTCATATTTTAAAACACATACACACAAGATTTAATCAGCAACAGAGCCCCAGGTCTGATGACAGCGCCAGGTATTGAGGGACTTCTAGAAAATTAGAAGAGATGGAGTTGACCTCAACTCATAAGGCCTACCTACTTGAGCCTGACAAGTACAGTTCCCTGACAGATGGGACCCAGAGCATATTTCTCTTACAAGATCTGGTAGAATGAGCATATATAATTGTGGGGAATATAAATGCATACACATATATACAAACGTACATACCAGGGACTTTTTGATATCCTCTCATCTAAATACTAACCAGGTCCAAACCTGTTTAGCTTTCTGAGATCACCCCAGATCACTTTGATGGTGGCATACTGTAAATAAAAGCAGGAGTGCTATTGCATGATATATATTATTCTATAATGTTGACTTTGCCCATCATTACCTAGGATCAGATTTTATAACTTTATCTTGCTTTAAAAACACAATTATTGTAAATGTCATAAAATTATTGGATGAAAATGTTGATGGCATAACCCAGAGTGCTGTACCTACACACTTCTTATAAGGGCTTTAAGAGATTTTATTCTGCAGGGCATCAGTTAGGATTGCAGAAAACACCTGCTTAACAAGATGCTCCCACATGTGTTGCAAAATTAGAATGTATTTACAAGAATGTATTAGAGGAGGGGATGCACCAATCATTTTCTTTCCAAACTTATTCTCATTTTGTTCTGCATGAAGTGAATATATTTAGAAAGAAAGAGGATTTAAATAGGTATGGAATGAATAATCAGATCAGCTAATTGCCTTTTGCTGAAAAGGAACATGTGTAAGATTTATCACCAGGCAATTTTACTAATTTATCATTTTGAATAAAATCAATAAACATTAACAACTGACTACTTCCCATTAAGACACTAATGGGTCGGGGAGAATATCATCATGCAAAATGTTTCCACATTTTAGCATTAAAAGGTCAAAACCAATAAATCATGTCACTTTAGTAAATATATTTTCTTTTTAACTAGTTCTGAGTATTTCTGCTATCTAATTGGTTCTCATGCACTGGTTCATTCACTCTCAGTTACTATGTTCTCTTTATGGTTTATTTCGTTATATTTTGGTATGGCAAAGGAGATAAGCCATTCACATTAAGAGTGAGCAAACCATATATAACATCTGAAACCTATTAGTTTTTGTGACCATAAATCACTACTTCCCATCTTGGATACCTTCTAAATGTGTGAGCTTCAATTTCCAGATTTCCCTAGCCAACATGCCCATTGCTGAGAACCTCGGGAGATGTAGTTTATTGTTTCAGGATCATTTTACACTAAGAATAGACAATAAGAAGCACTCCAGTTTACAAACATTAAAATATTTTAAAACAGAAACACACACACACACACACATGCATACATATAAATAGCCGAAGAAAGGAGAACAACAAACCTCTTTTACAAATAAAATATTGAACTTATTCCTAGATGATTGTTCCCACTGCACAGCTTTGTATGATCTTCCCTATATCACCTATGGTGTAACAGTTCTAGAGTTCACCTATTTTCTGGGCATGAATAACATTATTTTCCTAATCTTGATCGAAATGGGCAAGGTTCAGGTCTTTAACTTCTTCAGCATCAGAAAATCCTAAAGATCAATATCCATGGGGTTGATGAAGTTATTTTCCTACATTTCCAAGGTGCCGATGACCTTTTTTTTTTTTTGCTACCATTGATTGTGTTGGAAATCAAATATGAGTTCACCACTGAGACAGTTTTGTACATGCTACCTTCCTCTTAACCCTCCTACAAAGTAAGTGGTAAGCCTCTTCATCAAACATAATTAGCAGCCAGTCTGTTTGAAGAAGACAAATTTTATGTTCAACCTATGGTTTTGAGGAGCTGGAAAATGGTGATGTCTTCACTAGGTCTTCCACTAAGCCCTTTTCTTGAAGAAAAAACATTAAAAATCATAAAAAACCCATAAAACTTGGCAAACTGAAGTATTTTAATACTTATAAAAATGCAAAAAGGTGAGGAAGATCTTCTGAGACTGAGTACTAATAGGACCTTTTTTTTTTTTTTTTTTTTTTGCTTTATCCTCCCAGGTCTTGGAATTACTGTTTGATGCCTTCTTAACTAATGACCTCTTAAGCAGCTGAAGGAAGAGGAGAAGGAGGAAAGGAACTTTATAGTTACTGTCTCTTATTTTCCTTTCTAGCAACTGATTCTTTTACACTTTCTCTCAGGCCTTTTGTTTAAAGTAGTTTGACAAAGGAAACTCTTCCTCTGTCTTCCTCTGATTCTTGAAGAACTGAGACAAGTTTTTACCCAGCTCCACCATGCAATTTCTGAGAGGTTTTCTTCCCTTATGAAAAACGCTTGTGTTTTTCTATGAATCCTCAAGTGTAGGAAATGACCAGGCTGAGCCCAAGGGCAGAGTCAAAAGTGGCATCAGTTTGAAGTTGCTATGCTCCCACATGAAACTTAAGTCCAGCCCCCCATGAATTCCACTGACTCTTATCTGGCACCAATTTGCCTTGACTGTTAGTGAATCAGATTCTTTTGTATAGGTTGCATGGAATAAAGTTATAGTAGTTTTGAACTCCACTCCGGCTCCTGGTTTCTTGTGCCTGAGACAAGAGACTTAAGAATTTTTCTCAATGGTGGTTTTGAACTTACTTTAAGCGATGGTAGAAAGATCTACAGTTGATGTTATTTTCTTTTTTTTTTTTTGTAAAAGTTTTATTATTTTTTTACAATAACAACCTTAGTGCCTGGTATACAGCGTGTTGACTTGGTTCATGATTTTTTTTACAATCAATGATAGTTAATTATCAATAATTAATTTTTATATTTCCATAATTAGTATATCAATTGGTAATATATTTCCTTGATCCTCTTCTCCCAATAGTATTCTCCTTCTTCAGCATTAAACAAATATAATTTTTGATATTTAATATTATCCATATATAAATGATTAAATAAAAACATTTTCTTCTATATTTACACCAACAATAGCATCTAAATATAGCATTTTTTCCTTATCAACTAGTTATGTTAGTAAAAGTCATCTTATTAATTCACCATATATCTTATTTTCATAAATCTTGTTTAAACTCAATTTCTCCATAATATTCAAACAATTCTTATCAATCATAATTTTCTCATTAACATCTAAATATCCAAATTTTCCACTGAAATATATCATCCCAGTATTTTTATATTTCATACATTATAAATACTATACTACTTATCTATCATAACATCTACCTGTAACATCTTTTCTAATCAATTTATATTTCACTTCTATTTGTAAAAAAATAATTAAATCACTATATATCCTTTTTTCAAAATTCTTATTAAGCCTCATTTCCCCACAATATTTCAGTCATTCCTTAATCCTAAATCTTTTCAAACTTAATTTGTCTTTAAAGTTCTTTTCCTTCACTTTTATCGTAATATTTTTACATTTTGTGTCATCAAAAAATACCATATTACTTATATCTCTTATCCCACTTATTCTAAAGCCCCTTTATAGCCAAAGTTATTTCTTTATTTAGCCATATTCAAAGTTATTTCTTTATTTAGCCATAAGTGTTTGCTCAAATAATATTCCATCTTGTAGAGCGAGTGAAGTCTCTTAAATTTAAATTTAATTTCAATATGTTTCTTTCCTCCTTAAAGGTTAATTTGCCGCTTCTGTCTATGGGGGAATGGGATTGTAGTCCCCTCCCCTCACTTTCGGAGATTTTTTGCTTTGGGGATCTTTCCCAGGGACTTAGTTGCAAAATAATGGAGAGAAGATCAAATACTCTCACCAATTCCAAGCACGCTGTTCACCATTGTTCTTGTTAGTGCTTTTGGACTTCTCGGCTGCAGGTAGCTTGGGCTAGACGCTGGCATGCGGCTAGCCTTTCTCATGTTGGGTTCAGAGGGCTTTCCCCAGATCAAACAAAACAATTGCTGTCGCTTCGTGATTAATGGGGCACCCTCATGGTCACCTCTTCGGAGTGACTTTGGACCCATATAGGGTCCCCATGGCAGGGTGAAACTAGCTGTGGGCAGCGGAGATCCACTCTCACACAGCCATGCACTACAGGCACAAAACCAGAAGTCTACTTGATGTTATTTTCTATGAAACATCTTTCTATCATTCGGAAACCTGCCTGAGTGTTCATTTTAAAAAGCCAAAAGGAAGATTTCCTCATATTTTATCATGGAATTGATCTGTGGGAAGCCAGGGAGATAGTAGATTGCTATAGTAATGATTTTGCAATGAAAGATACCTATACACATAGTTTTTAATTAAACATATATAAGTATTTCATTCAGGATTTATTACTAAAATCCCTTTCTTGCTTGCAAGAAATTATAAAAATAAATTTTCTTTCATCAAATTAAAATTACTGAAGGGAATTAATTAAGATCAAAATGAATTTCTGATATTTCAAGATAGCCAAGTTATCCACATGGAAAAATCATGTAGCCAAAATCTGAATTTTGGAATATTTTTTTTTCTTTTACTAGTATGAAACTCCCCTCTTCTCCTCTTCTTAATTTATCCTGAGAAAAGTCCTGCTCAGTGGAGCTTTTCTCTCCCTCAACCACTTTTTCCTTTCCCAATATCCTCTCCTTTTTTATATATATTGGGATCCCGTTTTCTTAGATAATCACAATATTACCCAGCATTGCTAGAAAATGTGATTTTCCCCCCACTTGCACCATCTCTCCTTTCAGAAATCTTTTTCTGCTCCCATCTTCTTCCCAATAGGCAACTTCCGTTCTCTTTTCTCTAATGGTATTTTTCTCTGTGTTTTTCTCCTTGGCTAGAAATCCTTTTCTCCCCTTTTTACAAAGTTGCTTCCCACATTTAACCATGCCTCGCAATATGCTCAAGTGTATTCTTTAGCATGTGATTATATGTATCAATGAATGCAACATTATATGACATAATGTCTCTTGCATTCTTTGTTCTGGCAAGAAACTGAATATGTCATCTGAAAATCTCTTGCATTTTTGCTATAGCCAGAAGCCTTAAAGACTTCTCTCTCTCCCCCCTCTCCCTCTCCTTTTGTTAAATTCTGTCTATGTGCCATTAAAAGGAAACATTTCTTGAAATCTTGTCCTAGTCTTTCATTTCTTGGACTCACCCTTTGTCTTTCTCTTCCAGAATGTAATGTATTAAATTCCCCACAGATTATTAATTACTCCAGATCTATGTTTGCCTTTTATTAATCATTATTAATTCAGATCTCTGTGTTAGCTCTTAGATTCTCAGCTGCTTAAGATAACTGCTTAGGTCCACAAATGACTAATTATAACTATTGATTACCAAGTGACTATTTGAATACCCCATATGTCAGTAAATTTAGTTTCATTTTTGGACTTCCAGAACTCATGTGCCTGCTTAACAAAGTATAATACTCAGCTCCTGACAGAATCTTCGCTGTGGAAGGCCCCAGTTTATTGCACCTTGATCTGTAGATCACAACTGGCAAGTTACCACCAGTCAGTTGTCTCACTGATGGAAAATGCCATAGCATGCTCAGACCTAGTGATGAATGGCATAGCATTCTCAGCTTAAAAGGGAGCATGATCCCAACTTTAAACCTTTAAGATTTTCTGTGGGAATGACTCTATCATGCTCTTCATCAAAGTAGACCTGGGAATGCAATCAACTATCTGTCCTTATTCTCAAAAAATGATTTCTTAAGCTGAAATAATAAAAAAAAGCATTATAAGTTTGGCAGACAAGCAGAGCCAAGTATCCAAATTGTTAATCTTAATCTTAACCAACACCCTTTAATAGCAGGATGTATTGTGGGAGAAAGATGAAGATACAAGTCACACCAGAGATTTCTTCCATTTTAGCCAAGTGTTACTCCTCATGTCCCCACATGCTACAAAAGTTAAGAGAGTCAGACCTGTTTCTGGTCCCCTTGGAATATGAGAGTTCAAGCTCTCCTTGTCATTGCCTCCTCACAACAGCCATCTATTTCTCAGTCTTGCTTGCCAAAAGCTAGAGAAAATTAACAGATTACATGTCCCTGGTTGCCAAATGAAGATATTACTTCTACTTTAAATAGATCCTTTTTAGATTGTTCTGAAAATGCAACTGAAGAATCCCCCCTCCAAGAAGCACCATGGCTATCAAGGTAATCCAGTCTAGAACAGCTGCCTAATTAGCCTTTTCCAAAGTAACTGTGACTCTTGTGAGTTAAAGGTAAATGGATTGATAGGCTTAAATATTACAGACCATCCCCACCAGATGATCTGACATGTTCTTTCACAAACACGGAGAGGCTTCAAATAATAAAGCAGAATATCCAGGTATCAGTGTCAAAGAATGATTATTTTGAATTATGTAAGGATGAGTTATTCCACATATTATTTTGGACAGCTTTGCATTTTTCAGAAAACATACATAAAACTTTATTTTTAGTATAATATGAATTCATATTAGTATAATATGGATGCATGTTATGCATTAATTATTGTCCAAAGATTCTACCTTTATATATCTGAATATTTCTAGAAGTTCAGGTTCATTAGAAATTTGAACTATATATACAGTATTTTGTTATTGTTTTTCTATTGTTAATAGCCAGTTTATAAAACAAGAAGTAAAAATGACCCAAGAACCAATACAATAATATTAGATTTATCTAAAGAGTCTAGTTTTTTTTAAAAGGAACTATTACACTGGACAAAGTGTTCCAGTGTAATAAAATCCCTGCACTCTGTAGTTTTAAGATTTTATCTTACTTGGAGGCCACTATATCTTCCTACTCTGTGGCTTTGTTACTGAACTGCAAGTCATTTCATTCCCCAAAACTCACATTTAACCTTCACGCTTCCATAGTAAAATATTAATATTGGCAGATCCCACTCATCTCTGATATCATTACTGTGGCTAGAGACAAAGATGTCTGTCCATCTCCTAAAAAACTCAGCAAAACATACCAGAGATGAAGCTTACTTTATTTGAAAAAGGAGAAAATAAGCCGCATAACCCTTTTAAAGCAAAACTTTTATTGAGCTTTTTTATACCACATATAACTAGAAATGACAGAACTGTTTATTATTATGCGTCTTGAAAAACTCCAATGAATAGTATAAGCTCCTCACTTTTAAAAATGGCTGTCAGTTGTAAATCCTCTAGACAAAACTAGAAATTTACATAAGGTTTCTTCTCCCTCTTTCCTCTGGAAAAGGTTCATGGAATACAAGTAGTCCTCAACTTATAACCCTTCATTTAGTGACCGTTCAAAGTTACAATGGCACTGAAATAAGTGACCTATGACCATTTTCACACTTGAGACTATTGCAGCACCCCCATTGTCATATGTTCAGAATTCGAGTGCTTGGCAAAGGGTATGTATTTATGACAGTTGCACTCTCCAGTGGTCATGTGATCACCATTTGTAATCTTCCCAGTTGGCTTCTGACAAGCAGAGTCGGTGTAGGAAGCCAGATTTGCTTAATGACCACATGATTCACTTAACAACCACAGTGATTCATTTAACAACTGTGGCAAAAAAGGGTTGTAAAATGGGACAAAATTCACTTGCTTGCTTAGTAATGGAAATTTGGAGCTCAATTGTGGTTGTAAATTGAGAACTACCTGTAGTATTGTGGCCTCTAACCTTGAAAAAATGTTGGGACCTTTCAGAGGCAATGTCAAAAAAGAGCTGCATATGTAGATATAAAAACCTCACTGCTACTCCTAATTCATTTTTTCATCATCCATTCCCAAAGACTTGACACTTGGGGATGGTAGGAGTGATACAAGTGAACTTCACTCAATATGATAAAGACTTTCAGCCATTCTGAATATCAGTATAAAAGAGAAATATATAGCTGATATATAAACAAACATAAACAGGCAGTACCTTGCTTTTGCCTCAGGCTATAGGCAGCCTTAGTTTCAGACAAATTGGACCATTATAGAGGCGCTTGATCAGGAGTAGTGGTGATCTTCTTTATTAATTTAGCACTGCAATTCTAACCCAACATTTCAGCACAAGCCCTTGCTCTTCCACAATGTAGGTGTAACTGGAAAGCATAGACTGTCAGTCTAGAGAAGGGGAAAAGAGAATTATATTTGAAATTATCTTTATTCAATTTAAAATAGTGTCATATTGTTTATTATAAAAAATTATCAAACCTATATCAATATCTATATATAATTTGACATAAATATAGATATTCTGTATCTATGTCAAATTATGGTTTGACATAGAAGTGGGTATGGCTAGGAACCAATCCAGACACAGACAGTTGAGATGTTATTTAAAATAAAATGCATTTCTATTCACAAAGGGTTACTTTAAAGAACTGGTATAATTTGTGTTCAGGCCCAATATTTTGCTTCCATCCTAAGTGAGTATGCCTCTTGCCACACATATGCACACACACATAAACAATATTAAAGTCTTCCAGTCCAATAAAGCAATGAAAATTAAAACATGATGTTGATTGAAGTGAATCTGACATAACTTATCAAATACATTAAGTACTTTGAAATTAATTGTAAGAACAGAACAAAATACCATCTTGTTTAAAAATGTATAGGTCAAAGATCAGCACTTTGGCCAAGCTGAGAATTGTTTTAAATCACAAAGATTATCCCAATGCAAGAGCAGACAAAACTGTTCAAAGTTTCTTGGCTGCATTTGAACATACAAACCCCAATGTGGTTTGATAGGAACTGAAAATAGAATATCCCTGCAATGAATTCTTGTAGTTCTAATTCTTCTGAGCAAATTCTGATTTTTGTTTGCCTTCCAAATTGCACTAGCCCACATCAAGTGGAGAGATGCCTATCATTTATTAATTTTCACTAGGAGAACTACAACGTGTAACTTAGAATATTTCATTGGAGTGTTAGAGTGTAGAGTGAAAACCTCAAAATCTCATCTCTTCAAAGAAAACCAATAATGGAAGATGGATGAAAAGCCATCATAGATATAGTATCCAATGCAAGTACAGCTTTTTTCCCAATGTCATGGTGGAATAAAGAAGTCAATATGGCACTAGTGATGAACACTATCCAATCAATTACAGCATAATCAGTCATAAATGATTGTGTAACCTGATATATGCCATAGGCAGAACTACAGAATGGGAGGTAGAACAGGTACAACTTGCTATGGTTTATAGAAATCCTCTGCATTACTCCCTCAGATGACTGTCGTCTTGGAGACTAGATTCTTTTTCTCCCCCCTTTTGTAATTAGTTCATACTAAAATTTATACATTTGAAGCATCCAAGTCACATCTTCAATTAGTCATGTTTAAAGTCTTCAGCACTCAGCTTAAAAAATGAATTGTGCTAATCCCTGTTCCACTGCAGACTGCTAGCTCCTCTTATAATGGATCTTCCCAATTTCCAATTTGGTACAGGGTATTGGTGCTACAGTATATAATACTCTATGAACCATCACCTGTATAATAATAAGAAAATCTTGAACTGGATTAAGTTACAAGCTACCATTACGAGAGACTTAACATATAAAATGCCTTGCTTGATTTACTTGTTACTTTTTGCAGTTAAATACTTTCCATATTCCAGCAGTCCTATTAGGGGAATTGCATTTTATAGTTCAAAGAAAAGGTTGAGGAAGAAGAGAGTTATGAGCAACTAGTAAGGAAAATTGTTTTAATTTACATGAAATTCTACTTCTATTTTAAAACATCTCATTGAAAATAAAATGGACTAAATATTGCTTTCATATTTCTGTTTCTGCTGAGAAACTACAATATATTCAGTTTCTATGTTCTTAAAAATATTTATTGTTGAATTTCTTTTTATAACCTTATTGTACAACATGAAAACATTAAAAACATGTTTTTTTCCTCCCCAGAGGAAAATTGCCATGCAATTTTATACTATATATCATGAAAATAATTAACTTGGCCAAATCTGCTCTTGTGTATTTTACATGAATTACAATACATGTGGAAGAATCAGAATATCAATAAATCTTCCTAATACAAAGAAATGAAGAGAAAGAGGAGAGAGACCATTAGTTGGTAGTATTTGTTTTTGGTTGTACTTCAGAAAAATGAAATGGAAACTGCTTCCTTGAGGAAATAAAAAGGTTGAGAATGTATTCACTGATAGAAGCTGTAAAGATTTCAGAACAAGGGAATATCAATGGCTAGAATACTGTAATATGTGCACATACAACCCCCATCCCCATCTAGTAATTTAAGAACATGCACGCAGCAAGAACATTATCCTGAACTTCTCCACGACAACCCAAATTATTCTCTCCTTGCAAACTCACTAGACATCTCAAAACCCTCAGAGAAGATTCATATCTTTTACTGTACAGTATCATCAACTGAAGATGATAGAGTCCTGCTCACATTTATGGATCCACCCTATGAATTCAGTCACAGAATTCAAAAGCCTTTTGGATGAAGTGAAAATGTAAGTTTAAGAAAGGAACCACAGTGGAAAGCATATAAAATGAGTATGCATCTACAATCTGGCTAGAATCCATCACTCACACAAGTAGAAGACCCTTTGTATAATGGGATCTTCAACTTCTCTTTCTGTGTTCCCCTTTGAGCAAAGCTGGGTGATCCTTTTGTTAAAGTAGGGGGGGTGTTGGATGTTTAAGAGCTGCAATTGGAGGCTTACATCGAACATCTGAACTTTTTATGTATTTTGAAAAATGGGAAAAGTTTCAGGATTTTGTTAAACTCTGTGTTAATTCCACTTCACTTGGGCATTTTCCACTTCAAAATGAGGAGTTGACACTGCCAAAATTCATTGTGTAGCATGACTAGAAAGAACTCCCAGGCCACTAAAAAGAAATTCAGATTCTATGGGTGTTAAAATTTTAACTGTTTATACAAATTCTCATATTCACTTCTATTTCATCACCAATAATGCTCAAATGCATGCACATGCATTCATTGTACCAATTTACACTAACATATTTCCCACTTTTAAGGGTGCTTTTCTGAAATATGGGTAGACTGCACTCCAGATTTTCCAGGATTTCCATTTGTCATTTTTGACCCTGCAGAAATATCACTTCTGCAACAGACAAGGAAGACTGTTATTGCAGTAACAATATAGTATAGCCAGGTCCCTATGCGTGTTCCAAAGGATCCTTAAATATTGGAGAAAGATCTGAGGTAAGAGTTGTTGAAAGAAAAATCTTCATCAGGGTCCAGTCCAAGCCGGAAATAAACAAAATGGAGATTGCATAGAAAAAAAGGTTCAGTTTATTTAGTTGCCAGAAACTTCAGTGACAGCAGCATGTTTCTGGGGTGGCTAACAAAATGGAGCTTGGAGTGGGTGGGTTTTTATACCTTTTGGGGGTTTTGTGTTTGGAGTTGTTCCTGTTTGAGGCTGTTCCTCTTCCTGTGCAATGAACTTCAGTGTGCCCTTTTGATATTCTAATGGTGGTGGGCTAATCCTATTATGTCCTAAAGGTCATGTCTTTAGATTTTGGGTGAGGGATGTAGATTTTAGGGGTCTTTGTCTTTCGAATCCCATCAGTTCTAAGCTTCCTGGCTCCAGTCTTTCTGAATGGGATTATCAAATCTGCATTTCTACAGAGCTGGCCTGCTGAGTGTCTGCTTGGGGGAGACTGGGCTGTTTCTAACTAAGATTTTCTATTATTCCTTTGGGGAAATATAATATTCTGTCTTTTTTAATATCTCCCAAAATATTTCCTTCTCTGGGTGTGTGTGATGAATTCCCACAGAGTACTACCCATTTATCTGTTGGGTATCTTCCTAAGATCATTGCTGGGGTAACAGCAATTATATTATTGCTGTTACAAATAATAATAATAATTGTAATAGTAGTTGCAAAGAGTAGAACTGTAGTACTTAAAGAATATGCAACTCTAAGTACAACACTTAATTTGAAATTAAACAGCTCTTACCTAAACATATGTCCTGAAAAACAGGTTTCAAGGCAGGAGTGATAAAAGTGGAAAACTTGTGAGCCACACTGTGGTTGCTAAGCAGCTGGAAACATGTCATTTCCACACATTCTCCTTTTTGGTCTTTCGGCTTAAACCTGGTTAGAGGAACAAAAAACAGCTATATCTCTAGTGCTATCATGGCTTCCTTTTTCAAAGGGCAGCAAAGACATTAGCATTTCTCAGCTCCTCCAAACCAAGTATGTAGCCTTAGAGCTTTTCTGCACTGCAGTCTTCAGCTGCTTGACTACTCTGCACAAACTGGCTGGAATTTTAAGGAAGTCATTCCAAATTTCAATCCCTTTCTCTTTTTTGTGTGACAATGATAGCAGATATTGGTTGATGTTCCTGCTTCTTTTCCCTGCATGGATCAAATGTCTGAATTTTTGACCGTCTTTGAATACTCCCATGAAAGTAGAATAAAGCACAAAGTAAATTTCATTAGTTCAGTGGAGAGTTAAGCATATGCTTAAATCTTTCACAGAGGTATGATAATGATAATAATGATAAAGTTGGAAGGGACCTTGGAAGTCATCTAGTCCAACCCCCTGCTCAAGCAGGAAACCCTATACCATTTTGGACAAATGGCTGTCCAGTTTTTTCTTAAAAACTTCCAGTGTTGGAGCATTCACCGCTTCTGGAGGCAGGTTGTTCCACTGGTTAATTGTTCTAACTGTCAGGAAGTTTCTCCTTAGTTCTAGGTTGCTTCTCTATTTGGTTAGTTTCCACCCATTGCTTCTTGTCCTGCTTTCAGGTGCTTTGGAAAATAGCTTGACTCCCTCTTCTTTGTGGCAGCCCCTGAGGTAATTGGAACACAGCTATCATGTCTCCCCTCGTCTTTCTCTTCTAGACTAGACATACCCAATTCCAGCAACTGTTCCTTATATGTTTTAGCCTCCAGTCTCCTAATCATCTTTGTTGCTCTTCTCTGTACTTTTTCTAGAGTTTCAACATCTTTTTTACATCGTGGTGACCAAAACTGGATGCAGTATTCCAAGTGTGGCCTTACCAAGGCATTGTAAAGTGGTATTAATACTTCACGTGATCTTGATTCTATCCCTGTTAATGCAGCCTAGCACTGTGTTGGCTTTTTTGGCAGCTGCAGCACACTGCTGGCTCATATTTAAGTGATTGTCCACTAGGACTCTGAGATCCCTCTCACAGTTACTACTACCGGTATTGAGCAAGTTACCCCCTATACTATACCTATCCATTTGGTTTTTCTTGCCTACATGTAGAACCTTACTTATCAGTCAGCAATTTAAGTTTTATCATGCTTAGACACTAGACTGCCCTCCTTTACCAAATATGTCAGTAAAAAGCCTGCTATTACAATATGTATTGAAACATGATTTGCATATAGGAGTGATATCTAAAAATCTACTGAGAAATCTCTCAAAATCTACTGAAATTCTTACTAACACTTCAAAAACAATATTATGGGCAAAATGGCCATAGTTATAGGCTTCCAAATTCAACAATAACTAACCTCAGGGAGAAATACCTCTCCTACATGTTGCTTACAAGACCACGACTGCAAAGAGATCCTATGTTGTAAGTATTATGAAAATCCTATCACTGCCTGTGGCCTTTTCATTGCAAAATATTAACACCCCAATAGAGCTTATTTATTCATATCACAGTATATTATAAAAATAAGTAAAATCCTATTTTTTAAAAAAAAAATAGCAGTGTTCTGTGGTCTCAGGCCTTACCCAGTTTAAGGTTTAAGGAAGAAGAAAGTTTAGTTCAATTTATTATAACATACCTGTAAATCAAGCTTTTTAAACCAGTACGTGAATCTTCTATGCCTCAACAGTTCTCCAAATGTTGTGATATCATTTCAGCCAAAAACTTGTTTAAAACAGCCAGTTTGGTTTAACAGTTAAAGTGCTGGCCTAGAAACCAAGAGATGTTGAGTTCTAGTCTTACCTTAGCCATGAAAGTCACCTGAGGGACCTGAGGTTACTCACTGTCTCTCAGCCCAACTCACCTCACAGGGTTGTTGTGGGGAAAATAGGAGAAAAAAAGAAATATATGCTCACCTCTTTGGAGTTTTTTTTTATAAAAAATAAAGGTGGGATATAGATTTTTTAAAAAACAATAAAGTTTAGGTCCCCAAATCCCTTTGGCTGATTGCCTGAACTGCAAATGCAAGGCCTCTCTGACTAGGAGTTCCAGAAACTTCTCTTCCTTTTCATTCAGGCTTTCCTGTTTGGCCTAGCAGTGGGAAGGGCCAAGATCAAATCCCCACCCCCACCCCTTTGGTCATAGAACAGCGGTTCTCAACCTTTTCTGGGGCTCAACCGGCGCGACGGGGCGCATCGCGCATGTGCGGCGTGATGGGGACACATCGCACATGTGTGGCGCGGGCGCATTGCGCATGCGTGGTGCGACGGGGGCGTATCACGCATGTGCAGCATGACGGGGCGCATCGTGCATGTGCGGCGTGGCGGGGCGCATCGCGCATGCGCGTCACGCGGGGCGCATCGTGCATGTGCGGCATGACGGGGGTGCATCACTCATGTGCGGCGCAACGGGGGCACATCATGCATGTGCAGCACGACGGGGCGCATCACGCATGTGTGGCGCGACGGGGTGCATTGCACATGCGCGGCGTGATGGGGTGCATTGCGCATGCGCAGCGCAACGGCCCACATCGCGATAGGGAAAAAAATGGCAGACCAAAAAAATGGCCGACCCCCAAAAAAATGGCGGACTGCGGTGCTTGGCGACCCCTGTGAAATGGTCGTTCGACCCCAAATGGGGTCGCGACCCACAGGTTGAGAACTGCTGTCATAGAAACTCATTGGGTAACTGCTTCTCTCACTCTCTCTCAATCCTGTGTCACAGGATTTTTGTGTGAGGGTAAAACGGAAGCAAGAGTACTATATATGCTGAATGAAAGACAGAGTCTAAATCTATAATAATAGATAAAAACACAAAGATTTTACAATTATACACACACAAACACACACATAAATATATATATTACAGATCTGAAAAAAATCAAACCTTTCAAAAGTGTTTTTATTTTGAAATAGGCCCCAAATCATTTTACCAACAGTACGAATATTAAACCAAATGAGGCAACCACAGAAGAAACACAAATTATCTGTCTGAAAATCCCCAATATATTATACTACTAGCCCCTAAGGGAGTTGACATCAGGAATCCCTGGTAGCTGGGAGCAAGCAGCTCACTCTTCCTTGTGGGCCAGAGAGGCAGTTGCTTTTGCTTTTGCTTGGGCAGAGCTCTTTCAAATAAGGAATTAAAACAGGAAATAAAAGGGGACTAGAGAACTTGGCAGGAACCTTGGGAAGAATTACCTGCTGAGCCCTGGTAAGTTTGTGGGGTTTCTTGTTTAATTACAAATTCACCTTTTTTTCTTTCTTTAGAAGCCATAAAAGGGGTTTCTCCTTCCCCTTTCTTCTAAAGTTTGCCCTCAGCACAGGTTTGGAGGGGGTGGAGCTTTCTGCTGCAGTCCCCCTGCTGGCTAATCCCTGGTAGCTGGGAGCAAGCAGCTCATTCTTCCTTGTGGGGCAAGGAACCTGCTGAGCCCTGGTAAGTTTGTGGGGTTTCTTGTTTAATTACAAATTCACCTTTTTTTTAGCAGCCATCGCACCCCTGACGGCGCGTGATAAAATCCTAAAACAAGTAAGAAAAAAAAATCCAAAAAGTAAACTGAGACCAAAAGAAAAAATTTGAACAACCCAAAAAAAGTTGTGTGTTTTTTTAAAATAATAACTAGTATAATAATAACAGCAAACATATAATAACAAGAAATGGAGATAGATAGCCAGCAGACGGAGGGGAGCTTCCCAGTGTTTTGTATTGAGTGTCACATGTATGACTATCTGTCTCCTGGACAGAAGTCTTGGGTGTGTGATCGGTGCAATGAGCTCCTGGCTCTCAGGGAACAGGTTCTTTCCCTTGAAGCCAAGGTAGCAGACCTGGAGAAGCAGAGAGAGATAGCGAGGCAGGAGAAGATCTTCAGGGATGCAGCAGGAGCGTCCCACTCCATGCTGAGCAGCTCTCCAGCTGCTTTGGAGAATGGAGATCTTGGGCAGGGAGGACATCAATCTGTGGAAGAAGGACAGGCTCCCTTAGTTGAGACCCCTTCCCTGGAGGATGTGCCCATATCCTCTTGCACCGAGGATACTTCTCCGTGGGTGGTGGGAGGGGGGCTTCTTGTAGTGGGTGATTCAATTGTTAGAAATATAGAGAGACGGGTTTGTGATGGAAGCGTTGACCGCATGGTAAACTGCCTGCCGGGTGCAAAGGTTGCGGACATCACGAGGCATCTAGACAGGCTGATAGTGCTGGGGTGGAGCCAACTGTTGTGGTACATGTCGGTACCAATGACATTGGAAAAGCTAAGCGGAAGGTCCTGGAAGCCAGATTTAGGTTGCTCGGTAGAAGATTAAAGTCCAGGACCCCCAAGGTTGCATTCTCAGAAATGCTACCTGTTCCACGCGCAGGGCCAGCTAGACAGGCAGAGCTCAGGAGCTTCAATGCGTGGATGAGGCAGTGGTGCCGGGAGGAAGGGTTTAGATTCATTAGGAACTGGGAAACATTTTGGGACAAGCCACACCTGTACAGAAGAGACGGGTTACATTTGAACCATAATGGAACCAGACTGTTGGCGATTAATATTAAAAAGGTTTCAGAGCAGCTTTTAAACTGATTCATAGGGGCAAGTCGACAGGAGCTGGGCAGCTTCCGGTTCGAGAAGGCGCACTGCCTAATATGGAGGGAGGAAGTTATGCACACATTGGTGAGTCAACAGGAAAACTAAATTGTAATAGTCAAGCAGAAGGACATGGTAGACCATCTACAAATTCTACAACCAAATTCTACAGTCAAAATCCACGGTCAAAGTTGAAAGTGCACCAGAAAATTACATATAAAGGTCTGTACACAAATGCTAGAAGCATTAGAGCAAAAATAGGGGAATTGGAATGCTTGGTGAAGGAAAATAATATTGATATTATCGGCATAACAGAAACCTGGTGGACGGATGAAAACCAATGGGACACAAGGATTCCAGGTTACAAATTGTATAGGATGGACAGGAGAGGGAGAAATGGTGGTGGCGTGGCCTTGTACATAAATGAGGAGTTAGAATCTCATGAACTTGAAATTCAAGAAAATGCAAACTCACCCACAGAAACATTGTGGATAAAAATCCCAGGACAGGAAACTAATCTGACGTTAGGGATCTGCTATCGCCCTCCCAACCAAACTCCAGAGGCAGATTGCTATTTGGAAAAAGAATTTAAGGAGGCCTCAAAAAGAAATAGGGTAGTCATAATGGGGGACTTCAACTATCCGCAAATAGATTGGGTAAATTCTTGTTCTACACATGAAAGAGAGACAAGGTTCCTCGACATGTTAGCCGATTATTCCCTTGAGCAGATGGTCATGGAACCTACCAGGGGAAAGGGGATCCTGGACTTGGGTTCTAACTAATGCACAGGATTTGGTTCATGATGTCCTTGTAACCGAGCCCATAGGAACCAGCGATCACAACACAATAACCTTCAACTTAACCATGGATAGCAAATTGTCAGTGAAAACTAACACAGAGACCTTAAACTTTCACAGAGGAAATTTTGACAAAATGAGGAAAATAGTAAAGAAGAAACTAAAAGGAACAGTAAAAAAAGTCAAATCCCTCCAAAATGCTTGGAAACTGTTTAAAAATACGTTACAGCAGGCTCAAACAAAATGCATTCCTAAAAGAAGTAAGAGGATTGGAAAGTCCAAGAGGATACCAGTATGGCTTACGAATGAGGTAAAGGAGGTTATTGGAAAGAAGAAAAACTCATTTAAGAAATGGAAGGCTCTTCCTACCGAGGAGAACAGGAGGGATCACAAACTCTGGCAGACCAAATGCAAGGCGATAGTCATGAAAGCCAAGAGAGACTTTGAGGAGCATATAGCCAAGAATATTAAAAATAATAACAAAACCTTTTTTAAGTACATCAGAAGCAGGAACCCAACCAGAAAATCAATTGGGCCACTTGATAACAATGGTCAGAAGGGGATAATCAGAGAAGACAAGGAGATTGCTGAGAGGCTAAATGACTTCTTTGCCTCTGTTTTCACCGAGGAGGATAGAGAACATCTGCCTGCCACTGAATTAGTTTTCCCAGGGAGGGAAATAGAAGAATTAAACCTGATAGAGATAAACAAGGAAGATGTTCTTGCATGCCTTTCTAAACTAAATGTTAACAAATCGCCGGGTCCAGATGGCATCCACCCTAGAATACTCAAGGAACTCAAGTGTGAAATTGCTGAACTTCTAGCTAAAATATACAATCTTTCTCTAAGATCAGGCACTGTACCCGAGGATTGGAGGGAAGCAAATATAACCCCGATCTTCAAGAAAGGATCCAGAGGTGATCCAGGAAACTATAGACCAGTCAGTCTAACCTCAGTTCCAGGCAAACTGATGGAAACCATTATTAAAGATAAAATTACAGGGCACATAGAAAAACAGGCATTGCTGAAAGAAAATCAACATGGTTTCTGCAAAGGCAAATCATGTCTTACTAACTTGTTAGAATTCTTTGAGGGTGTAAATAAATACATAGATAAAGGGGCCCCAGTTGATATTGTATATCTTGACTTTCAAAAGGCTTTTGACAAAGTTCCTCACCAAAGGCTCCTAAAAAAGCTCTCCAGCCACGGAATTAAAGGCAGGTCTTGTCCTGGATTGGTAACTGGCTAAATTGTAGGAAGCAAAGGGTGGCAATAAATGGACAATTCTCCGGATGGAAAGAAGTGAGAAGTGGTGTACCCCAAGGTTCAGTTTTGGGACCTTTACTTTTTAATTTATTCATCAATGATCTGGATGTAGAAGTTAATAGTGAGGTAGCCAAGTTTGCTGATGACACTAAATTGTTCCGGATTGTGAAAAGTGAAACTGATTGTCGGGAGCTCCAGAAGGATCTCTCGAAATTGTGTGAGTGGGCAACAAAGTGGCAAATGCATTTTAACCTAAACAAGTGCAAAGTTATGCACATCGGGGCAAAGAACCCCAATTATACTTACCAACTGATGGGGACCAAACTTTCTGAGACAACCCAAGAAAGGGATCTTGGGGTTTTGGTGGACAGCTCGATGTCAACCCAATGCGCAGCAGCAGTAAAAAAAGCAAATTCCATGCTTGGCATGATTAGGAAGGGAATCGAAAATAAGTCAGCAAGTGTTGTATTGCCTCTGTACAAATCAATGGTGAGACCACACTTGGAGTACTGTGTACAGTTCTGGTCACCACACCTCAAGAAGGATATAATGGAACTGGAAAAGGTGCAAAAAAGGGCAACAAGAATGATCAAGGAAATGGAGCGCCTCCCTTATGAAACCAGATTGCAACGCCTTGGTCTCTTCAGCCTTGAAAGACGGCATTTAAGGGGTGACTTTATTGAAGTGTATAAAATCATGCATGGGATAGAAAAGGTGGATAGAGAAAAATTCTTTTCTCTATCACACAATACCAGGACAAGGGGGCACTCCCTAAAGCTCATAGCTAAGAAAGTAAGGACAAATAAAGGGAAATATTTCTTCACCCAGAGGGTCGTTGATTTATGGAATTCACTTCCTGAAGGGGTCGTGACAGCTGTCAGCCTTGACAGCTTCAAGGCAGGGCTAGATAGATTCATGGATGCAAAGTGTATCGGTGGTTATTAAAACGGATGTCCATGTGCCGCCTCTATGTTGGTTGAGGCAGGCAGGATTCCCTTGGGTACCATTTGTTGGGGGTCAAGGGAAAGGGAGGGTTTTGCCTTCTCTTTCTGCTCAAGATCCCCATGTACAATTGGTGGGCCACTGCGTGACACAGAATGCTGGACTCGATGGGCTTTGGCCTGATTCAGCATGGCTCTTCTTATGTTCTTATGTTCTTATGACATCTAACTTTTCCTGAACATATATCAAGTGGTTTTATTTTGAAAAGGCAAGTGGACTTGATTTTTTTGAGGAAAAACAAGATGTTTCGCTTCCTATCCTGGAAGCGTCATCCATTGTATTGGATGCTGTGGGAGATGTAAGGACAGTTATTGACAGTTGAGATGAGTTGGTGGGAGGGGAAATGATAGGTTCTGATAGGATGGTGATGGTGGTGGGGAAATGGAAAGATTGTGTTTTCTTTTGCAGTCAAGTGGTCTTAACATTCTCTGAGAGCCATTGTGGTTACTTGAGGTTTTATCTGTGACCTCAGGGTCACCTGAATCAGAGGTGTGGAATCTTCTTGGAACAGCCAAAAGGACTGCATTGTACATTGGGGATAGGTAGTGTCACTGAAACCACCTGGAGGTTTATCTGTGTCGTCAGGGTTGCCTGAGTAGTGCAAATGGGAGTGGAGCCTTCCTTGAACTGTTGACTGTGTTGTAAACTGGAGATAGATGATGTTGTATCCCTCCTCCCCTCTGTTGAGAGAGGGCTGATCAATGTTAACAGAAATGGCCTCTTTCATAAGGTGACCAACTTTTTTACACTGAAAAGGAGGACACAAATTGAAGAAAAAATATCGTAAATAAAAGAAACATTTTATTCATTGCAACAATAATACAGACAACTTGCATGTGCAAAGTTTGCACAGTCAGGTGTTTTGGCGCGCTCAGCAGCAATTCCTATTGGCTTTCGAAAGCCAAGAGTGAGAGTAGCACAGCTGATGCAAAAGTTGAAAAAAATAACCATCAGAAAAAGGTGCCGGAATGCCGTTCTGAGCATTCTATGAGGGGAAAAAAAAGCCCTGCAGATTAGTCTTCAAATATAGAAAAGGAGGACATGAAGGAGGACACTTTTTGAGGGAGGACAGAACTTACAAAAGGAGGACTGTTCTCCCTAAAGGAGGACGGTTGGTCACCTTATTTTTTACCCCTCTTTCAAACCAATGGTCCCCTCTATCCAAAATGATCTCCTATGTTCAAGCCCTTCCTATATTGAGAGGGTAGAGGGAATTTGAGCCTTTTCTTCTCGTTCTTTCAATTTGGTCATGAGTGAGAGAAGTAGATTTAAAAGATTTGCTTACTCTTATGAAATATTCTATGCTATGCTATGCTATGGGATGTATTCATTCCATAGTTTATATTGTTGAAAATTCTCCTGATACCTATGTAATTCTATTCAGCTATTTGTAAAAAAAAAAAAAAGAATGTGCATTTGTGGCTTCTTTTTGATGAAACTGTTATTGTTCACAAAGGTTTTTATTGGGTTTCCCAAAAGACAGGGTGAATGGTGTTTTGGAAAAGAGTTGGATTAGAACTGATTATTAATTGACAATAGATGCATGAAGGAACTGGATCTAGAAATAGGACGGTAATCCTCTGGGGATGATGGGAAGAGAAGTGACTGACTTGATTGCCAGTCCAAGAATTCTCATCAGTGGGAAAGCAAACCACAAGGTCTGGAGGTCCATAGGTTTCAAAACAAAATAATATAGTAGTCCTTTACTTACAACCATTTTTAGTTCAAAGTTACAATGGCATTGAGAAAGGTGACTTATGACCGTTTTTCACACGTAAGACCGTTGCAGAATTCCCATGGTCACATAATCAAAATTCAGATGGTTGGCAACTGTCAACTGTATTTATGACGGTTGCAGTGTCCCAGGGTCATGTGATCATCTTTTGCGAACTTCTGACAAGCAAAGTCAATGGGGAAGACAGATTCACTTAACAACCATATTACTAACTTAACAATTGTAGTGATTCATTTAACATCTGTACCAAGAAAGGTCATAAAATGGGGCAACATTCACTTAACAACTATCTAACTTAGCAATGGAAATTTGGGGCTCAATTGAGGTTGTAAGTTGAGAAATACCTGTAGTGCTGCTGAAGTTTAAAAAAAAATCAGAGAGAACTAAATCAACACTGCTCCCCCAAATCATATCATGCTATAAGTCAGATCCAAAATGATGGAAAAGTGCTCTAAAATTTAATTTAACTAAGAAAAAAATTATCAATGACTTATTGAGCAAAAGCAATACGCACATGCCCACAACTATTTAATTATTAAGCAAAATAGCATATACACACCTTCAACTAAAATTAATGTTATTTTGACATGCAAAAATCTAAATAATAGTGATATGTCCTCAGATGTTTTATGTAATAGAAAAGCAAGGCTGCACTAGCTTGCCATATGGCAGGCTTGAATATACTGAATTTAAAACACTACAAAATCCACTATTTCCTCAGGAAAAGAGAGAGAGAGAGAGGGAGGGAGAGAGAGGGAGGGAGGGAGAGGGAGAGAGAGAGAGAGAGAGAGAGAGAGAGAGAGAGAGAGAGAGAGAGAGAGAGAGAGAGAGAGAGAGAGAGAGAGAGAGAGAGAGAGAGAGAGAGAGAGATACGTGGTCCCAAAATCCCAACATCAATTATCCTGTTGGTTCATTGCCATTAGCAAATATTGTATATTGTTTAATTTCCATTATAACTATGGTATACGTTAGTTATAAAAATTGGATATGAAATATCTGCTAATGCAAATATTACTGATAATATTTTAATTATCTTGCATTTTGTACTTGAATTACAGGTAGTGCTTGCTTGCCAACTGCCTAGTTTAGTGATGTTACAATGGTGTAAAATATTAGATTTTTAACCAATCCTCATATTTATGACTGTTGCCATGTTCTGCAGTCATGTGATTACCACTGATGTGCTTCACAATTGATTTGCAACAAGTAGAGTTGTTAGAGAAAGTGGAAGTAAAATCATAGGTTGTGGTCACATGATGTTTCTTTTAATGACCAAAGGAGAAAAAAGGCCATCATGATTTTCCAGTCAACAACCATGGCTCTTAGTAATCAAGTTGGCAGTCCCAATTGTGGTCATTAGGTGAGGACTATCCATATTTGCAATACACAATTGGAAAAAAAAAGTCATTTTAAATATCAGATAGTCTACATATTTAAAGCTTACAATTTCAACCTATCAATTTATGAAACAAATTTTCATTACAAAGTTTTCTTTTGACTATAAAGGACAATATATGACATAAATATATGACAGCTAGCACCCAAATTTTTATCATGTGACCATGGGAATGCTGTAATTCTTATAAGAGTAAAAAATGGTAATAAGTCACTTTTTTCAGTGCTGTTGTAACTTTGAACAAACTGCCATAAGTCGAGGACTATCTGTATAGGAATCATTGTATCATTAATCATACCTGTTGGGGAACAAGAGGAGGAGCTAACTGGGAGTAGATTGTTATGTGTTGTGTCATTGTACTTAGTATTAGTGGGGAGGATTTGGGAGTTATTGGAATTTTGAATGAGACACATGGATTTTTCAGTCATTCAACAGATATGGTATCATCTGAAATTCCTTTGGTGTCAAAGAAAAACACATCTGTTTGAAATGTGTCTACCTTCATTACTGCCCTCCTATTGTAAAAGCTCTAATAGGTTTTGAGATGCACAACAATTTAGGTGGGTTATTTTTGCAGGGTGGCTTCTCAGAATAGTATGAGTCCCAGAGGGATAGTGTCAGGCACTATCAGGCACTAGTAATACTAATAATACTAATAATACTAATACTAATACTAATAATAATAATAATAATAATAATAATAATAATAATAATAATAATAATAATAATAATAATAATAAAGTTGGAAGGGACCTTGGAGGTCATTTAGTCCAACCCCCTGCTCAGGCAGGAAACCATTTACCATTTTGGACAAATGGCTGTCCAGTTTCTTCTTAAAAACTTATTTTATTTATTTATTTATTTATTAAATTTCTATGCCGCCCTATTCCGGGAACTCAGGGCGGCTTACAGCATAAATAGAAATCCAATAAAAACTAAACTGTACATATATAAAAATATAAAAAAGAAGAACCCCTAAATTAAGAACCATTCATTCAGCAAACGTACACACAGACATACACTGGCTAGGGGCAAGATGTCAACCGCCCCAGGCCTGCCGGCAGAGATGGGTCTTTAGTAGTTTACGAAAGGCGGAGAGGGTGGGGGCGATACGGATCTCCGGGGGGAGTTGATTCCAGAGGGCCGGGGCCGCAACAGAAAAGGCCCTTCCCCTAGGCCCCGCCAGGCGACACTGTCTGGCCGACGGGACCTGGAGAAGGCCGACTCTGTGGGCCCTAACCGGTCGCTGGGTTTCGTGAGGCAGCAGGCGGTCCCGTAAGTAACCTGGTCCGATGCCATGTAGGGCTTTATAGGTCATAACCAACACTTTGAATTGCGTTCGGAGACCAATAGGCAGCCAATGCAGCTCACGGAGTGTTGGAGCATTCACCACTTCTGGAGGCAGGTTGTTCCACTGGTTAATTGTTCTAACTGTCAGGAAGTTTCTCCTTAGTTCTAGGTTGCTTCTCTCTTTGGTTAGTTTCCACCCTTGTCCTGCCTTCAGGTGCTTTGGAAAATAGCTTGACTCCCTCTTCTTTGTGGCAGCCCCTGAGATATTGGAACACAGCTATCATGTCCCCCCTCGTCCTTCTCTTTGTTAAACTAGACATACCCAATTCCAGCAACCGTTCCCAATTCCAGCAACCTCCAGTCCCCTAATCATCTTTGTTGCTCTTCTCTGTACTCTTTCTAGAGTCTCAACATCTTTTTTACATTGCGGTGACCAAAACTGGATGCAGTATTCCAAGTGTGGCCTTACCAAGGCATTGTAAAGTGGTATTAACACTTCACGTGATCTTGATTCTATCCCTCTGTTAATGCAGCCTAGCACTGTGTTGGCTTTTTTGGCAGCTGCAGCACACTGCTGGCTCATATTTAAATGATTGTCCACTAGGACTCTGAGATCCCTCTCACAGTTACTACTATTGAGCAAGGTACCCCCTATACTATTCTTGCCTAAATGTAGAACCTTACTTTTTTCACCATTGAATTTCATTTTGTTAGATAGTGCCCAGTGTTCAAGTCTGTCCAGATCCTCCTGTATCCTAAGCCTGTCTTCTGGAGTGTTGGCTATTCCTGTCAGCTTGGTGTCATCTGCAAATTTGATGAGTTCCCCATCTATCTCCTCATCCAGATCATTGATGAAGAGGTTGAAGAGCACTGGGCCCAGAACAGAGCCCTGGGGCACACCACTACACACTTCCCTCCATGTAGATGCGGTTCCATTGAGGACCACACATTGAGTACGGCTAGTCAGCCAGGTACGGATCCATCGGGTGGTGATGCTGTCTAACCTGCATTTTTCTATCTTATCAAGTAGTAGGTTGTGGTCTACTTTGTCAAATGCCTTACTGAAGTTTAAGTAAGTTAACCAGGAACAGGAGTTTAGTTCAAAGTACTTCAAGTTTATCCCATGCAACTTATACACAAGAATCTGATCTACTGATGGTCAAGGCAAATTGGCACTAGATAAGAATCAATGGTATTCAAATGGAGTGGACTTAAGTTTCTTGTGGAAGCAAAGCAACTCCAAACTCATGATGCACTTTACCCAATTCTCTGGCTCAGCCTAGTCATCTCCTACAAATAGTTTACTTCTAGGTGAGGATGATTGCCTCAAATCCTCTCCTTAGCCCATTTTGAACTGCTTCATAAGCAGTGGCTATGACTGGTGATTTCGGGCTTATGTCTATTTTTAGAAGCTAAAACTAAGCGTGACCTCCTTGTAACTCAGTCCTACTCCAAGACTATCCTTGTTTAGTAACTCATCTTACCTCCTCTCATCTGTCAACCTCAATTTTATTTCTGTTTATGTTGTTATTTATTTCTGTTATTTACATTTTCTGTATGGTGTTTTAGGGAATAGGGGGAGTAAGGTGGAAACTATTCACAAGGACTCTTTGTTGTTCTCTTCCATGTCCGTGTCCATTCTGTGTTGAAATAAGGGATGAACCAGCAGATGTGTTTTTTTTTTCAAAATAGGCATTATTTTCTTGGGGAGTTGGGGTAAACAGCTTTATTAAGGTTTGGCAGCTGTACATGTTGTGGTTAATAATTTAGGTTGTCAAACCTTTGTATAATATCCACTTGTTCAATATCTGGCAGGGTACTGAAAGAGTTAATCAGTTCTCTAAAGAACTGACTTGCTATGGGAGTCAAACAATAAACTTGTTGTTTATTCAGGCTCTCTCTTCCCAAGGACCATGGTGATAAAACTTCCTTGGAGTTGCCAAGTTTTATGTTGCTACAATTAAACTTTAAAGTAGAAGCCAAGATTAGTTATTATTGGGTTAAGTTCCTTTATGTGAAACACACCTAATGGGAAGATCTCAAACTTGCTCAAAAAAGACTTCATTTTGAACAGCATGCTCGCAATAGTATGGTGTTTGAATGAAACAAGGATTTGTTTAGTGTCACTCCTGGACAGGATCCATTTGACTTTTTGCATGTCAACCAACTGCTTTTCACAATGTAGAAGCTGTCAGAAGAAGAAAATGCTTCCTAAGGGGCTTAGATCTCTTAGTTTATAACACACTTTCTTTATAGGTTTCTAATTGGGATCCACTTTTCCAATGCTATTATCTGCTTTTAATTCACTGTTGTCTCTTTATGAATTTGTTTTAACTGACTCAGCAGCAGTACTTGGATGTAAACTTAATAAAAGTCTCTTTTAGAATGTCTACTCTGCTATTAACTGTGGTCAGAAGCTAAAATAATGGCAATACTGTTTGTGCTGTCAGTAAGCATTGTCTGGTTAAGAAGTCAGTATTTCATTTTTGTTTTTTAAGTCCTCATTCCATTCTTAGATAAGCCTTGCAGCAGCTGGACAAATGGTTGCAATTTGAGAAAGGGAAGCTTCTCCTGGAACAAAGACAGAAAGATCTAAGTCTAAGAGTTGGGAGCTCTTTATTTCTGCTTGTAGATTCCATTCCAGAAAGTCATATCTGTTTGAGAGTCTATCAGGAAGTATAGGAAAGATTTGGTTATTTACTACAAGAGACTGTTGACTTTTTAGAATCTATCAGCTTTAAGCTGTTTAGTAGGCTTGAGTGAGGTTTGAGAAGCAGAATGCAAGTGGAGCTTCATTTTCCCATAGCAGAGATGATAAAAAATACCTATCTACAGTAAAAACAAAAAAATATATAGGTGTCCAGCAAAGGAAGAGTAAAAGAGATGTAAGTAAAATAAAATGAGTGAAGTAATAGTAAAAAAAAAAGGTAATTACAAATTTAAGAAGTTTTAGAGGGAGCTCTTAACAACAGATGCTGCCTCTATGCCATCTTGACTCTGTCTCACCATCTTTTAGAATTAGATTTGAAGAAGATAGTAATTGGACATCTTAACTAAATTTGAGAAAGCCATTGAATTGCACTGATGAAATAAAGAAAACAAAACCTTTTAGTAGGGGTATTGGAAATAGAGAAACTAATAAGCTCAGTTTTGTTTGGAACTTCTTGTGGGCATTTAAAGAAGACTTGTAAACCAATGGGATGGCAAAAACGTGAGGCTGGAAAAATGAGGACAGGAAAAATCAATTGCATTTTTTCCATTGTTCCTCTTCAATATAGAATGTAAAAGTATATAAGAACACTTTCTTTCATATTTCTCATTCTTCTCAAATAGATTTCATTATTTTATATGTTTGTTATTCCCTTTAGATTCTGCTAATCTAGAGAGAGAGAGAGAGAGAGAGAGAGAGAGAGAGAGAGAGAGAGAGAGAGAGAGAGAGAGAGAGAGAGAGAGAGAGAGAGAGAGAGAGAGAGAGAGAGAGAGAGAGAGAGAGAGAGAGATGCATCTGGTTCATGATGAATATTATTGTGGTTAAAAACAAAACAAAACATTCATTCATGAGATAAGAGCACCCCTTTCTCCCATTCATGCAAGAGAATTGGAAATGAGTCAGATCTGTCTAGTACCGGTACTAGGCTGACAAAAAGCAGGGCTTGAGAGCTGAAGACCTGGCCTATAGTTCCCTGCCTCAATCCTTATCTTTTCCATATTTTAAAGTGATCCTTTTATACCAAGTCTTTGATAAAAGGCTAGCCCATGTCTGTAGGCAAAGGAAGCTACAGTATAAACCCAGTTTCTTAAAATGTCAAAGCTATTAGACATTCATTAAAATATTCATGTGGCAGCAAGAATACTTGCTAATTTATGTTCCATTTGTCAGCAGTGACCTCTAGGTAATACTCTACTGCCAGAATAACATTGTATTTTCCATGGTGACTTCTTACACACAAGAGACAGAGGAAATGGATATACTAACCATTATTCATTAAGCAGATGACTTACCAAAATGAAAAAGCTGAAATATACTACAGAATGACAAAGACAGGGAACACTCTCTTTTTACAGAGCATGAGTCCATGTATTGTCTGAAAAGGATATGAGGCTGTAATCTTGGTATTTATATGGGGATGCAGCTAATTATAAATCTATTCTGTATTATGATTCAAGTTTAGGGAGATCCTGATGCATCCCCCCCTTTCCCCCTCCTCTCCTCCCCTCTCCTTTCCTTTTAGACTTTTTTAAAAGTCTGCATCAGTTTTTCATTTGTAACTTTTCCTGATTGTTTTGAAATATATATGTAATGCTTTCTCCAAAAAAATCACTTTTTCCCTTACATAAGGAAAATACCTTATAAATTAATTCATGTAATTTTCCCAGAAAGCCTTTTCAAAAATTAAACAATTTTATTAAGACATATTTGTAAAATTAAATTTCCCATATCTACTTTCTGTTTTCAAATAATATGAAATCCTGTAACAAGTCAATGAAGAAGAAAAAATCTTAACAGATTAATTCTCACTAAAAAATATGAAAAAGTAGATTTTATTAAAAGTCCTTTCCCTTTAATTTGCAATGGGATACACAGATTACAAAATTTTTACTTGGCATTCATTGACAACAAAGATGAGTCTTATCACCCTATATATGTGATTAGTTTTTTACATGTTAGACATATTAAAATTATGTGACCAATACCATGCTTCTCTTGCAATTTCTATTTAAAACTTATTATCCTCTAATCCATACATCTAACTCCTGCTGTGATCATTTGTTTGTTCCAAAAATATTTGAACTTTCTATTACATTCACTCTGGAATTAGTCATTTTTCCTATCCAATAATGAGATAATGACCTTTAAAAGGTCACTACCTGATTTTTGCATGTCAAAAACAAATGAAAAATTCCTTCTTTTAAAAGCCCTTAACCTTTTTTTTCCCCCTTCCAAATCCCAGTCAATGTCAGAAAGAAATAACATGGGGAAGAAAGGCTGAGTTCAAAAAAGTAGGCCAAGTTTTTGTGAAGAACATCTTCAAGAAAAAAATAAAAAGAGACTGAAGGGTTTTGGAACAAAGGGAAATTGTTTAGTCTAACTGTTGCTCTCTTGCTTTTTGTAATCAGCTTTTGCACCAGAAAAATTTCATGCAAGCTTGGGAAACAGGTACATGAATGTGATATACTGAAGGAGGGAATAAGGGAGTGTACAGGAATGTTTGATGTCTTTCTTATGATGTAATGGCTCTGTTGTCTGATTTTCATTGGCTAACAAAGTTTATAAAGCAATGCTACCAACTTTCTAATGCATGGCACTTCTGGACGTAACTCTGCCAGCATTCCAGATTGTTGGCCACCCAGCTGCTTAATTTGATCAAATAAAGTGCTGCTTGATCAAGAAGTCTCCCCTTGGGTTATCTGATTAGATTGATATGGTATCTCAAGTTCAAGTAAGGGACTGGGCTTTACAAGACAATTAAACAATGACTCTGAATTCTATAGAATACTCCATCCTAAGCCTACTCCTTTTTGATCACATGATCCAGATCACAATCTATGAAGTTAGACCTTTGTTCCCCATGCACAGAAGTATGAGCAGATACTGGAGGAGCAGAGAGCAGAGATATCCACACAAAACACAGGAAAAAAAATATAAATACTTCCTATGGCCATTGCTCTGAAAGTTGGTTAGAAGCTTTGCATGCTTCCCCCTTTTTTCCCTGCAACATTCCAATTGTACTTTTTTTTTTTTTACCATCTTTGGATTTCATCTGGATCTCATGTAAATACATATTGTCCCATGAAGATTTTGACCAGGCGTGATATATTTTTATTGCTCCCATCTATGCCGTAACAAAATCTGTTTTGGTGGACCATGTCAGTTCACTCTTAAATGAAATCCATTTTTTAAAAGCTTCATTACCTATACAGAGATAAAAGAAAATCCAGACAACATTAAAGAAATGAGATTTAATAAGCCACAGTTCTACTGAATTACAAAAGATCCTGTCAGAAGAAATACAGAGATATAAATAATTTGCTTCCTCAGCTGTAAGATAGATAAGATAACCTTTATTGTCATTTTTTTTACTGTCAGCACACATTAAAAATGAAATTCTGTTTTCCTGTTCTCAAAAGAAAGTATATATCTACCCATACACATACATAACAACATATGCATACGCTATATACATATACATATATACCATTACCCATACATACATACATACATACATACATACATACATACATACATACATATACATATATCTATTAATCACTGTTCATTTTGAATATATAATGGAAAGAGGAAACTTGAGATTTCACAAGGTTGATATTACATATAGGAACAAAACTGTGACTGAATCTAGATATTCTGTTTCGAATACTATGAAATCTCCTCCAGAGGGTAACATGGAAAATGGGGTCATGAAGAGGATGTGAAGCATCTCAGACAATATTGCAGTAATAAGGACAGGGAAAGGAAGATGTACTTTTCTCATGCGATGCAGAAAATGCAGGTGCTGCTGTGTTCTCTTCACCAGTGTCTCACTGTTGAGCAACCAAGCTAGCCTACTCATTAGTTGCATACCCAGAAACTTGATGCTGCTAACCACCTCCACAGGTGAATCATTAATACAAAGAGGTGTATGGCTGGGACTGCCTTTTCTGAAATTGACAATGACCTCTTTAGTTTTTCCTATGTTTAAGACGAGGCTGTTTTTATTACACCAGTTCACCAAACCCTCTACCTCCTTGCTATAAGCACCTTCATTATCATCCTGAATAAGGCCCACAGCCGTTATATCATCTGCATACTTCACAATATGGTTGGTGGCAAACCTTGCACAACAATCATGGGTCAACTGGGTGAACAACAGTAGACTTATGACACAGCCCTGAGGAGAACCTTTGCTCAAGAAAATGGTGTTAGAAATATTAGTCCTAACTCATATATATATATAGCCACCCAACACATTGTGGTGAAGGACCCATTTCTCTTCCATGTTTCTTTCTGTTTTGACTGTCACCGTAGCATATCAAGGAGGCTGATTCACTTATCCATTCCAATTATTAGAATCAGATATCAAGCAGCAGAGTGAAAACCCCTGTCTGAAAATACTGGAGAAATATTTCCAATAAATTGTTTATCCTGATGTAAAACAGCTTCTTGTAGTTTATCCTTTGCTTGAAACCTGCACATTCGGTTTGGAAGATGTTGTTCAGATCATAACGGTACACGGGATGGATATTTCAAGCAACAAATAGCTCCTTGATTTTAATCAAAAGTTCATTCCCATTAGAGTTCTGCATTTGAATTAATTTTAAATATGCAAACTACATAGTGATGCTTTTTTATAAATATCACTTGCTACAAATTTCAGTTATGTTGTTTTTCTCATTCCTTTTCTCTTGTCCCAATGAATATAAATTAATGAATCCCATGAAAGTATAATTTCAAGTATAAAATGTAGTAAAAATAAAGAATTAAAGGCAGCAATAAAAATCTGGGATAAGCTATTAGTTAACTGGTAATTAGATAACATTTTCTCACCTGCTTAAATTAATAAAAGTTAAAACAATAAACTCTTTGATTTTGTTTACTTGTTTTGCTCTTTTGGATATCATTTTATCTCTTACTTTTGAACACGATGCATTTCTGTTCTAAGTATGTAGTATTTTTTTATAGTAAATGTGCAAAAAGTATAAAATAAATTATCAGAAAGGACAACTGTCAGTTCACAAATTCATATAGTATCTATCTATTATATATCAATTTATCTATCATCCATCCATCCATTTATCTGTCTTCTATGAGAGATTGACTGGGACTATGTTACCAAGATGGCTTTCTCCCTAGGTTGGGACTGGGACTCATAGTTTCCAGGTTTCTAGTTTCTAGTTTAGTTCTACTGCACTAAACCAGCTTTCATGTTCTACATAGCCATCAGAAATTGAATGTAGGTGTTTTTAACTTTATTATGAAAAGTAGTTTTCCTAGACTACTAAAATTGCTATTTCTATTAATATAATTTAAATTCCTGTTTAAAACTTAATGCCCTGGCATACAGCTAAGGAATGAAGTACATGGCATAAGTAGACTTGGAGATATATGTACTAGTTAAATATGTATACTGGTTCAAGAAAATGCAACCCTGTGTGTATGTGTGTGTGTGTCTCTCTCTCTCTCTGTGTATGTATGTGTTTGTGTGTATACAGATACAGTATAAATGTACACACATACACATACTCATTCCAAATTGAACTGATGACTCAGTTGGCCATTGACAGTTTGAATTGGATTGAAGTGAAATCACACCGCCTAATAAATAAATTGCCAAAATTAACTATAAACTAATATTTCCCTTGGGAATGCAACAATGACAGTTTTAATGGAAGTTGGTATACAACCAAGAGAAAGCCTCAATAATAAAGTAATTGTTTCAGTTAGACTTCATATGTACTGTGTGTACTTATACATTCATCAGCAATCATAGCTCTGGCAAACATTTTCTCAGGATCACTTAACGGTCTAAAACCCCTGCAAGGGAGGGAGGGTTAGCAGTTACTACCTTTCCTTTCATACAGGGGAACACTAAAAACAATGTCCCAATTGTCAGGCATACAAGCAATCTTCTCACACACTTTAACAAGTTGCACATTATTTGATAAATAAATCACATCCATATTTTAATATGCTTCTAGTTAATACCAACTATGTCTATATCATTGTCATTTTTCAACATTCTCACAATATTCATGGTTGCCTTTTCCCACATCTCTTTGCTACTATCTAGTGGTCATCCAGTTTTTTAGAATATGATATGGTAGTATTGCTACATCTGTGTTGTGGTTCTTCTTCCCACTCACGAAATGCTTTTTGTTTATATATGGATATTCCTCATATTTGCAGAGCTTCTAACAAGGGTTCTGTGAAATCTGAATTTAGACTAAGCACCCTTTGAAGCTCCCGAAGTTCATGAAGCAACATGGTCCTTTCTTTCTAAGAGAAATCTGATTGTTTACCTTACTCTTTCAGAGATACTCTCAGCCTTTTCCTGAAAAACTTACTGGAGATTAAGAGAATCCTTCTTCAGTGACTGGTATGGAAAAAAAAATACCTGACAGAATGGGAATTCATTGTTTTTAAATTTGTATTACCAGATGAAATACTTCTAAGAAGTGTTCTGTCAAATACAACAAAATGACCTGTACTGTGCACCACAGAAAGCCTGGGTGCACTGAAGTTCTTCTAGATTGAGTGACTTGAATATGGCAAATGTTTTTGGATTAACTACATAATATTATGAAGATAGCCAGCCTGGAGCCCCTTGATGTACAGCACAACTATACCAGTCTGAGCAGCTAAAGTATTGGTGGCCATTATCACTGTGTGACTGCATGTTTAACTGCTTGTATCATATTTGTCCATATAATTATCTTTTTCTCTAGCTATAAATTTCTATATTCAAGCTGTATTACATTTTACTGAGCTTTATCTTAATCTCTTGGCATGGGAAGGTGTTCAACAAAACTACATTTTGTTTACTAAAGAATAAACAGAGACTGAATTATTACTCTCTGTTCACAATCAAGTAAAGTTCCAGCTGCCAGTTCTTTAGCTGGCTGTTGTTGCTATGATTGTTGTTGTTGTTGTTGTTGGTCGCAAAATCAGCCAAATGTTCAGACTGGATTTGACATTTTTATCTTCCTATTGAATCTTTCCTAAGGACCTGGGATAGGCAGAAGTTGTTGTATGCTAGTGTTGAAGTGGTGCTCCAGTTGTTTTGGGATTACACCCAAGGAATCTATTATTATTGGTATTATTTATTGTATTTTTGTTTATTTATTAAAAATATAGGCTATGGGGCTTCCGGTTCCGGTTCCGGTTCGCGGTGGTGCGGTTGTATGAAGGGAGTCGTCCCTTTGCCGATCAAGCTTCCCCTGCCGGTAGACCACTTAGAGGGTCGAAAAGATGCTCTGGAGGAGCGTCTACCATTAAGGAGGCTTCTCAGACAGTTGTAGAGGAGCGGTGGTGTCCTCTGTGCACCGAGTATCTCCTTTGGGCTGACAGAGTAAAGATCGGCCAGTAAAATGGCCAATCATTTAGCTGTGCCAATCGTAAGCCATAAGATCATCTAAGCAAGCAGACCCACCATGGAAGATTTGGTGAGGTTTTTTTTTAACCTCTATTTTCTTTTTTTTTTTCCTGTGAAAAGTTTTTTCTTTCTGGAATTATTTCCCTTTTTGTTGAAGCAGCATTTTAAATGGGGGAGGAGACGCTTAAGAAAAGGATGAAATCTATTTTTGTTTTAATGGCTGATTCTATTTTTGAATATTTGGGAGCCCCCCCCAAAAAAATTTTTAGAGAGACTTAAGAGGCTATGTATCTGGAGAGTATTATTTTCTTTTATTCTTTATGTTCTCCTAAAAGACTGATTATTTGATTAACTTTGATTATTCATCGGGGGACATCTGCTGAAACTAAGTATTATTCTTGCTATTTTTTCCGTTCTCTTGGAATTTGCATAAAGGAAATAGACTAAGAAACTTAGGAGGAGATGGATATTTATTGATTGTGTTTAAACATAGTCTCCCCCCCAAAAGATAATGTCTTCAAATATGATAAAAATGGAGGAAACCCGTTCAGATTCTATTTATAAATATATTTTGGATAAAATCTTAGAAAATACGAAGATGATAATTGCCTGTAAAAAGGAGATTTCTTTATATGACAAAGTCATGCACAAGCTTTAAGTGAAACTGTAGTTTGTATTCAAAAGATTTGCTCTCAGTTCACTGAGACGGAAGAAGCAAATGTACAGTTGGATTATCAATTGATACCGGGAAAAAGCCTTGATATAAATGGTCAGATGACCTATAACAAGGAAATGGAAGAGCTTACTCCAGAAGGACAAACTGATTTGCAGATACCATTCGACTTTCTGATAGAGGAAAAACTATTGGAAGAAGAGCAAAACTAAAAAACTGTACTAAAAAATGATTTCAACTAAAGTTTATGCAACTTTAAAAAAGATGGCACGAGCTTTTCAGAATGACTATAACTTTTATTTCAGCCTAAGAAAATGGATAATGGGAGACCTCTTGTTGATATGTACAGTGTGGCAGGAGACAATGGGAGCACTATTTGCGGAACTAGAGACTCGACTATGGAAACCTATTTGGAATAGAAGGAAACCCAGAATAAGACATAAATATTAAATCTGAGATGATAATTATGGATGGTAAAGGTTTTATAGCGATTTGGACTGTCTTGGATTTGGTTTTTGTTAAATGGGAGGCTATTATGAAATGATTTAGAATTTAATACTGAAGTATAACAAGAATATGTGGTGTTTTGTGTGTGTGTGTGTTTGTTTTTCCCCTTTTGTGGTTTTTGTTTTAGAATGAAATGGAATTAATAATTGGAGAATTATTGAAAAAGAATAGAAATATAGCTGAGAAATGTAGGAACTTAGTTTTGGAGCTAATATGTTTAAATAAGAGAAATTTGGGGGCCCTGAATAGTAAAATAAATAGGTTAGTTTAAATTTAAATATTTGGAAAAATTAATAAAATCTAAAACAGGATCTTTGGGACAGATAAGGAGCTTTTGTAAACGTTTATTGACTAATGAAATTTATATCTGGCAATATATTTAATGAAAATCTGTGTTAGAAATGTACTAATGAGACTATAATAATTTAAATAGATAGAGAGTGTTAGTTTTGATTTAAGCATTTAATTCATATACAGCGATATATTAATGAATGAATTGGCTATAGGATTGTACTAATTTGATTATTATATTGATATTGAGCGGTTGAAAGTTTTTATTGATTAAGGAAACTTATATTTAGATATATTAATGAATGAATTTATTTGAATCTATTTGATTATAATATTCTACATAGATAGAGAGGGAAGTTTTAAGAAACATTGTGTGAATTGTATATATATATAATGTTATTGTTTTCTTTTCGTAATTGACCACCATATCTCCACACTGGTTCTTAAGCTTCTGTTGGTGTAAAATGGAAAAATAATAAAAATTCTTTATATATATACAAATTATAGGCTATTTACTGAAGTGACTCTGGGCAGCTTACCATACAAATACAAAAACATTAAAGCAACAAGGATTAGGTAAAAACTAAGAGCCAAGTACAGGAGCAGTATGGAGGTAGGATCTTCTCCCTTACTTCACCAGCCACCTCCACCATAAAGTGCCCCGACTGGGGCCTCAAGTCAATTGGGAGAGTCAGGTTTTGAGGCCCTTCTAGAAGGCCAAAGGGATGGGGGGCAGATCTCAACTCCAGTAGTAAGATGTTCCAAAGGATGAAGGCCATGACAAAAAAAGGCTTTTTCCCTAGATCTTACTGGCATAAATTCCTTGACGGATTGGGTTCGCAGCATGCCCTTCCTCCTGGAATGAGTGAGGGCCGGCCAATCTCTCTGGGGCAGGATGGTCCCTCAGGTAACCTTATCTTTGTTTACTTTTGCCTTAGTCATTCTACTTCTATTGCAGATATGCACTGTGACTTTCTCTAGTTCTTTCTCTTCTGTTGTCTCCAGGTGCTGCCGTTTCCACTATCCAGATTTTTTTTTTTTGTCTTTCTCAACAACTGTTAAGTATGTGGCAGGTGCTTGCATGTTTGCATTCTAAAAACTAGCGCACTTTGCTTTTTCAATTGCTTTCTCTGTGTTATGGTCCAACCAGTTTTGCTTGCAGGCAAATGGTATTTCTGGCACGTATTCCAATGCACCACTGTTGCTATTTTGTCATGCCGTTGTTTGTAGTCAGTCTGTGTGAGCTTCGTGCAGCATATTAATAATAATTTATATTAATTATTTGTGATTATCATTTTATTATCTGTACCCTCTATATGTCAAAACACTGTTACATAGATTTCCAAAGCCAGAACTGAAATATGCTACTGAAATGAAAACATACAAGCTATTATTATAATTTTAATAATTCTTTAATAGTGCTTTCTAAAGATATATCAGTTTTAATGCAAATGTGAGTATGGTACTGAACAAGCCTTTCTGACGTTTCCTTTTTGCTGTAAGTAGTGAAAAATATTTAACAGAACCAATTTTAAAAATTGCAGTCATAAATGTGATATTTTTATATAAACAGTGAAGTCTGAGCATATGGTTGAATAACCCTTTGATCAGCAGGTGGTAGCTTTCAAAGGTATTTGTCAGAAGAAGAATAGAATCTGCTTCTCAGATCTTTGGAGAGAAAAAGCAAATATCTGAATACATATATTGGGGCATTCAGCAGAATCAGATTTCAAGGTTAATTAGACCAGGTAAAGCTGAAGCCATCTACATCAATTATTTCAAATTAGCTCAGTCAAAGTGAATTCAAGTTAGTCCCTGGATCCAAATCTGATTATTTTCTTAGCTGCCCGCTTCCATGCTATTTTTCTCTTCCAACACTTGAAATCTTTTTTTTTTAAGGGACTAATGGCCACAGGTGTAAGACCTTCACAAATATGTCACAATAAAAAGACCCCCTGGGATCAACAATACTGGCAGGACTCTTGTATATCAAGCTAAGTGTCACAGCAGGTGTGACATTGGGGAGCATCATTAGTGTTTCTATGACACCAGTGATTGTACAATTGAGAACAAACATTCCCCTAGTACATGCTTTGAAAGATTTTTTGCATCGAATGTGCGTCTGCCCTATGAAAGTATTTTCCACTTTGATCTTAGGCTAGTCTCAGATTTCTCTTGGTGGGATTTTTGGACCTTTTTGTGGCAAAGTGGTAAAGTGCCCCTCTCAGGTGGTACCTTCTTTCTCATTTCAAAACTATAACAACTTTATTTATTGGAGGCATGGGAGTGCCACTCTGTGTGCTGTTGTTTTTTGTTATATGTGATGTGGTTGTTGTGTGCTTCCCAATGTAAAAATGTTCCTTAAAAGAAATTCCTGCATTGGGCTGTTTGTGTGTGTGTGTGTGTGTGTGTGTGTGTGTGTGTTTGTGTGTGTGTGTGTGTGTGTGTGTGTGTGTGTGTGTGTGTGTGCTGAACTGAAAAGCCAGAAAGGCTTCAATTATTCAAGGAAAACAAAGACTCTAACAAACTCCTTTGGCTGTTGTCTTCTAATGAACATTGATTTAGGTAGCACAAAGGTAGTAAGTTGTTATTGAAAACCAGACAGAATCCTCTCCAACAAATAATGGACCTCTTAAGAAAAAGTTTAACTTTGATAGTTCCATTATTTGTATAATTACTCTTGATAAATAAAGAACTCTCTTTATCCTTTAAGCTAGGGGTTGATAATGTGTGGTAAAAGTACAAAACTGAAGAACAGAAAGAGAAGTGCCTGCTGAAATAAATACCACAATGTATGGCTTTGGTAATTTTATTCTTTGATGGGGTTCAGAATTCATATCTGAAATAGAAAGAGTTTTATTACTTATTAAAATTTTAAATTAAAGCTAGCAAAGCAGGAAGGATCCATCTTGATCCTTTGATTCAAGAATCAGAGATCCATAATCCAACCTGACTGTGGAAATGAAGTACTTGTAGTGATACATACTGTCTTGCAAAACACAAAGACCAGTTCCCTTGCAAAGCACATCAACAGAGAGACCCTGCAAAATCAAAGAAACAAGCTGAAGCAACAATTAAGCTTCACTTTGATGCCTCACTCACTCGCTGCAGCTTTGCTGACCTCCTTAACTATATTGCTTGATTGGCCCAGGGTCAGGATGTACAACTGGATGTTATCAGCCTGATCTGTGTCATATAACAGCATGCCAAAATAGCAACGATGGAGCCTAGGAATATCTGCAAAAAATATCATTTGTCTGCAAGCAAGAACTTGTGGGAATGCAAAATAGACAAAGCAATTGAAAAAGCAAAGTGCTCTGAGACTTTGACAAGCACCTGCCACATATTTAACAATTGTTGATATGAAAAACAATAAAGTCTGGATGTGACAATACCTTGGGACAGCAGACTAGAAGAGAAAGACCTGGAGACAATAACAAAATACAAAAACCTGCAATAGAAGTAGAATGACTGGCAAAAGAAAGCACAGATAATACTAAAAGTAATAAGCACATTGGGTGCAATCCCAAAAATCTGGATCACTAGAATGTCATTGGCATTGGCAAAATCACCATTGGTCAGTTGAAAAAAGCAGCTTTCCACAGAACAGTTTACATACGGCCACAATACCTTTCCCAAACAGCATCTACTTTCCCAGGTCCTTGGGAAGAACTCAGTAGGTAGATAAATATGCCAAATTCAGTCTAAACGTCTGGCTAACCATAGTAATAATAACAAAGGAGAACCACTGTGTTATGATGCTTCCCATTCCAGACCCCATAGTTTGTCCAGAAAGCAACAGAGAGTTCAAGAAGAAGGAAGATAGTTCTCCAGTGTTGGGCTTAGAAAGATTAAGCTTTATAAAGTGTAACTTTTAGTACCATTGGACTTTTTTCTTCTTTGGAAAAAAGAAAAAAGTTTTATTATGCAATTCCATATCTTAAAATCCATCTCATTCATTTTTACACTGAAAAGTTCTTTCTGATATCAGAGAGACAGATCCATATTACTTCAAATATGGAACATCCTAGGGCTTATTTCAGGCTAAAATAAGGTCAGTATTAGCAGGAAAATCCCTTCAGGAGTGTATGTGCTGGAGACATGTACCAGAATGAATTAGCCTGAATGACTGTAACCTTGCATCAAGGAGTGCCCTAAAGAACTATTCATAGAACAGGAACTTAAAGCTGTTTCTCCTTGGACTAGAATTCACCCTGGGTCTGAATCATAACTTTTTTTTCTGAAGGAAGGAAGAAAAAGACTTCTCAAGGAGACCTGGAGAGATCAAACTTCTGAATTTCCAGGAGGGAAGTCTAAGTGTCAGCAGTTCAAATGTACAGAAAATAAATGAATCTAAGTTCCAATATATGTGGTTCAAGGTCAGTCATGATATTTTCTCAGGCTTTAGGCCAGAGTATTCACATAATGTGCTAGTTTTTTCTATTCTTGTTTGTTTGTTTGCACACAGTAAATTTTGGAAGGGGTGGGGAAAGGGGTACTTTTTAGAAATACATACAAAGGGGAACATCCTAAACTGGCATTTGGATTATTTTTCCTTGAATGATATAAAAAGTTTTCTTTTAAAAAATGAAATGAATATTGCCCACCCAGCTTCTCTCCCTCTCATTTTTAAGCAGGTGATTCTGTTCTCAAACCAGTGACATGTACCCACACATATCTTCATTTCAGTTTTCTTGCTAGACTATTGGTTGTGTGTGTGTCTTTTATATCTCATTTTGCTTTTTTTGCTGAACCTATACATGCTTCAGCATTGATAAACGTTGAATAGTTATTACATTACATCTATATAGGAACTGTACAGCTGCAGCAAAATACATCTTCCGTATGGTCATAAGAGAGGAAGAGACAAAGAGGGAAAAAGAGGGAGAAAAAAAATACTAAGCATATTGGTATAGATAAAAGATCAGTGTGACAAATATAATAAGTGGTTCTTATAGAGATGGAAGATATTCTAGATTATTATATTTATCTTGATTAACCTTTGCCATTTAAGTATTTTTGTACTTACCTGAAAAGTAGTACCGGCTGAAGTTAGAGGAAATAGAGATTTGAAACTTTGTCTACTCCTTCAGTCTGTTTGTCTATCTGTCCACATACAGTCACACTATGAATGAATATGAGATAGAGATAGATAGGTAGGTAGGTAGGTAGGTAGATAGGTAGATAGATAGATAGATAGATAGATAGATAGATAGATAGATAGATAGATAGATAGATAGATAGATAGATAGATAGATAGATAGATAGATAGATAGATAGATAGATAGATAGATCAATGGACAGACAGACAGACAGACAGACAGACAGACAGACGAGGTAGAGGTAGAGGTAAAGGTAGAGGTAGAAATAGAGATGATCTTCTACCTGTGCAGATTAGTGTGGGAGCTACAATGGGACTTTGAGTTTCTCATGGCAATAACATCAGTTGTTTCAACAACCAACAATCACATAGCTCCAAAGCTTAAAAGCACAGAGCTAAATTGTTGTTAAATAAACAAAGAACCAATTGGAGATGAGCCCTCACCAGCCTCCATCAGTCAGAAACCAACTTGGCTAAAGACCAATCAGAACCTGACTATCAAGACAGAAACCCAATCAGTCCCTGCTCAGTTGCCTCTAGTCTGTATTGTCTCTGAAAATGCTAGCGACAGCTGCTTGCAAAAATTCAGGAAATCTGAGGTCTAGGTCCTTGTCTCTAAACTCTAATTGGACTTATTCCCCTCTTTGGCCTTTCTCTTATTTCTATTATGCCTTTTTAAAATCTCTCACAAGTTTCTATTCACTCTGAATAGTAGCCCATCTGACAAAAGAAAGAAATTGTTTCTTTATTGTATTTCTTGTTGTCAATCACTATATCATGTCTGACTCTTCATGACCGCATAGACCATAGCACATCAGGGCCCCCTGTTCTCCACTCAGAGTTTGCCCAAATTCATAATCATTGCATCAATGACACTATAATACATAACAATCTTGTCCCCTGCCGACTCTCCTTCTTTTGTCTTCAATCTTTCCCAACATCAGGCTCCTTTCCAAACAGTCCTCATTTGGTGACCAAAGTATTTGAGCTTCAGAATTGTATACAAGATTCAATCTCAGTGCTTGCAGTATTTCCACAGGTAGGAAAATGAACAAAACATTTAACACCTACATATGCTTTAAATCCTTCGTGCTTTTTTACAGCCCTGCCTTCTATGAAGACTTTGGCTTTTTTTTGTCACATTTGCCCATTGTTCAAGATAGTTCTATATTTGCATTCTCTGCATATCTGCTCTTTTGTCTGGAGAACTCCCTCCAGGTAGAGTTTCTTGCCACTAATGGAGCCCTGGCAATTATCCTATCCCCTTTAGCACTCACAGATCATTACTAAATTAGCTGCAAGACAAGGGAGGATACTCAGGACTGATAGTGTCAACAAGTCAGGTTGTCTCCATATTTTACCATTCATCAAGGGCTTTAATAGTATTTAGCAGACAAGGTGGAAAACTCCACAAGCTCATGCAAAAAACCAACTGGTTCCCTTAGGATCCTGAGGGTAAACCATTTTAACCATTCCACCACACCGGCAGAATTTCACACTAGCTGTTAGTATAGAACTGAGAAGCAAGTTATCTTCCATAAAAACAGGATTAGAATGTTTATGAACATTTCATGTTCAGTTAATGTGATGGAAGAACAGTGAACTTGCATTCTTGTGGTAGTCCTCCAGGCAATAGGACAAGTTGATAGAGCTGACTAAGGGTGGTTGGTTGATTGATGGTAGTGAGTTTGTAACAGCGCCTTACCATAGTTTATTCGTTTAAATTGTTTTTATTGTATTGTATTGGGTTTCCATTTTATTCGCCACCCAGAATTTCTCTTGATAGATGGTTGGCTATATAAATTTGATTACAGAAGAGTACAGAATAACAGAGTTGGAAGTGACCTTGGAAGTCTTCTAGGTCTTTTAGGTCTTCATTTGTATAGTAAATAAAATGAATAAACACTCCTAAAAACTAGCAAATATTCTAAACAAAAAAATAGCAACTTGTTCAATGCTGGGTTGTTATTAAAGCTTGCGTGAAAGCCCCTCATCCAACTGTTCTAATTAAATACTTTGTTTATCTTATGCCGAGGGTAAAGATGTTTTATGTGAAACCTAAGCTTTGGGTTAATGCTATAGAGAGATGAAAACTAGCTCTGTTCACGATGGTGAGAAAATAATTATGAATGAAAAAAAATGGGAAAATGGCTTGTCAAAACCTTTTGTCTGAACGTTCCTTATGTTTTGGTACCTACTATATAATTGACCAACCCACTGTATAATCATGCCAGAAAGCATTAGCATTAGCATTAGAGGGCCTGAGTGAAGAGTGTGATTTTTATATACTGTCTGCTTCAATACATTGGCTGCTCAATGTATGAAATTGAAAAGGTGCTATATAATTTTACAGCAGCAAAATAGAACATGCCACTGAAATAAATGTTGTTTTTCTGATTTCACACTGATTTAATTTCAGGTCCTTTCTTGCTTGGTTTTCCCTTGTCCTTTAACCCTAGTAATATAAGAATTGTTCTTCTAATGGTTCTGCTTTGAGAAAAACATGATCAAGTCTGCAGGGATCCTAATTCAATTAAATCAATGGCAAATTTGTCCCAGCTTCAAATGGACCTGTCTTTCTCAGTTGAGTTGCTTTCTGATATGCCAAGATAGATTCTTTCTTCTTTGATTATAAAATATGGATATAAATGTTTAAAAAGACAATAAATTCTAGCATCATCTTTTGGGTGCTATCAAGCAATTTAATTATTATATGCCTTTCCATTAGAGCAATCTTTGGGAGAATATTGGGGCAACTGAAATTGTTTCAAACATCCACTAAATTCCCACATTCCAGTAAACTGTAATTAAATGCCTATTTGTGACTGATTTGTTTTCACTCTTTCAGATTATGAGTTCTTAGATTTTTCCTTTGTGCCTGCCTATCTATCTATCTATCTATCTATCTATCTATCTATCTATCTATCTATCTATCTATCTATCTATCTATCTATCTATCTATCTTCTATGTTGTACCATTATTCCCAAGCTCTTAAGTGAAAGCTACGTTCAAGAGATTGGATTGATTCTTGCCTTTAAAAAGAGCTTTGCAGTTCAGTAGCAGTAGTTTTCTGTGCAGTGTATAAAGTATGAACTATGTAGTATAACAAGGGCGTTCCTTAACATCAAAGGCAGATATGGCACACAGTATTCTCTCCCCTATCCTGGTCCAAAAATAAACTTCATAAGGTTGTGTAGCACTTTGAATTCAATTCCGAAAAGTTGCTTTGGAATACGCAGTTTCATGAATAGTACTTTAAGCAGTACTAGAGTAGCTGCGGAAAACAGACATTGCAGTTGTTCCCTCTCTCGAGAGGATCTTTTCTAATCAAAAGCCCGACCTTTAATAGATTGTGGCACACTAACAGAAAATCGTAGTATCACTAAAAAAAATATCTGTGAATGCAGCCCATTATTCCTATCCACTCCTTCTGCAGAAGGGTTCAGACCCACAGATTCACTGTAAGCAAGGAGATCCTTCTCCTCATTCCTCCTTATGATCTTACTATTGCAGATCTGTTCTTAGTGAATAAGGACAGCGTTTTCAACTATGAGCACACGTGCTGCTATTTGAACTAGGCCTATCAGTGATAATGGGCTGATCTTTTGTGGACCAATATTGCTCTGTTTTGTGCATCTCCTTATAGCGCTAAGATAACCAGACAATTTCAGTTCAGTTCGAAGATTTATAAAAGGAAGGACAATTATAACAATGTCAGTGCCTGCAAATCAAGAGCTTTTGCATCCTTTAACTGAGATTCTGGAAATCTGAGTTTATAGGAAAAACTTTTAGAGACAGACTTCTTTCATAGTCCTGTTCTTAAGTGAAAATATGCATGCCAAACACTCCTTTAGCTAATTTTCTTTCTAATTGTTTTGGCTAGAGTCTCTGAAGGGATGTATCCTTATATCATGTTGATCAATACTAACAACAACCAAATAAATTTACCTTTAGAATAGAGTGAACATGGGATCCTGCAAAGCTTGGGAGACTGCCAGTAAAGGAAGCATGGGTCAATATCAATCTGTTCCATTTTATCCACTTTGGCAAATTTCCAGTTCAGAGAAAAATAAATGGAAAATTACAAAAAAATAAATAAAAAAATATGGTATTAGACTTATTTTACTCATTTTGTAATGGGTCTGTTTTAGGAACTGCTGGGGAAAAAAAGCCTAACACTGTTATAAAAACAATATATAGAGAGAGAAATTGTAAAAAGTAAAACTGCAATATAGCAGTTAAAAATGTCAAGGTGTAATCAATCAGACATCTATCTGAAAAACTTCCTGCATATATATAAACATCGCCAAGACACTTCCAATTTTACGCGGGAGAAAACCCGAATAACCAAAGACCTACATACATACACCCGCGAAAACCTCAGAAAACACACACACACACACACACACACACACACACACACACATAGTATAAAATAAATAATTTATGATCACCAGGAGATTGAAAAAGAAAATTACTTTAATACAACCTAGCTTTCATTGGGAACTTCCAACATCGTCAGGGTTAAAAAGCCAGTTGATAAGGGTGCCTTAAATAGGTTTAGTCAATGCTTGCACTCGGCTCCTAGACTGCGTCACCGGTTCTAGCCGGTTAATTTGCATTCTGGATGTTTCCCCTCCTCTGTCATTGCCTCGAACCTTCTCACCTATTCTTCCAACGTTAGTTCCTAAGTTTGTCAGGATCTTTGCATCTTCCTTCCCTCTAATGATGTTTACTCTCATATCGCCTTTCCCTCTACTGCAGGTCTTGGGGGGGTATTTGGTTTTTCCTTTCCCGCAATAGAGGGAAAGGCGATATGAGAGTAAACATCATTATGAGAGTAAACGGGCTGAACCGCGCATGCGCGGCATGAGGGGCAAACCGCGCATGCGTGGCGCGTGCGTGACAGGCCGAATCACGCATGCGCGGCACGATGGGCCGAATCATGCATGCGCGGTGCGCGCATGGTGAGCTGAACCGCACATGTGCGGCGCACGCAACGAGCTGAACCGTGCATGCGCGGCGCATGCGTGATGGACCGAACCGTGCATGCGCAGCGCGCACGCGACGGGCTGAACTGCGCAAGCTAGCGTGTGCGCGACGGACCGAACCGCGCATGTGCGGCACGACGGACCAAATTGCGCATGTGCGGCGTGCGCATGACGGGCCGAATTGTGCATGCACGGCACACGCGCGACGGGCCAAACCGCGCATGTGCGGCACAACGGGCCGAACCACGCATGCGCAGCGTGTGCGCGATGGGCTGAATTGTGCATGCGCGGTGCGGCGGGCCGAATCGCACATGCGTGGTGTGCGAGCAGCGGCCCGAACCGCGCATGCGCGATGCGATGGGCCGAATTGCGCATGCACGGCACGCGCGCGCGGGCTGAGGGGAAATGGGGAAAAAAATGGGGGGGAAAATGGGGGGGGAAATGGGGGGGGAAATTGCGGACTGCCGTGTTTGGCGACCCCCGTGAAACGGTCGTTCGACCCCAAATGGGGTCGCAACCCACAGGTTGAGAACCGCTGGTCTAATTCATATACAGTAGACTCTTTTTACACATGCAGTACATATAGAGGTAGAAGATCTGAATGATAATTGAAATAAACAAGAATTAGGCTAGTAGACAAGTGCGGGAAATAACTTTATTTGAATAAGTAATGAATATGAATCACAATAGAATACTCTTTTTATTATGGATATCTTTTCCAAGAACAGCACCTACCAATAAATCAAGAAGTTAAAAATTAGTTATTTCTTGAAATACAGTTGTATTTTTTTTTTAAAAAGCTAAATTTAATTCCATTTTAGATCTCATACATGCATAAAATGGGAAACATTTATAATGATGCATTTATCCCACTGCTAAAATAAACAGATTAATAATTCTTTTAAATTTCTGCACTGGAGTTAAATGTTCTTTTTCCTTTGCAGGAAAAAAAATTAGAATATGAAACTCTAGAAACTGTGTATACAGCACATAAAAATTACCAGTCTTTCATAGTAAGTTATATTTACAGTACTTCTATCAGACTGTTGATCATTTTCTTTATAATGTTCCCTTCAATCCACTCCTAGAAGCATGAACATGACTTCAAAAACTCAGTAGATAGCTCTGTTGTTGTCAATAGCTGTGCATCTCTGCTTGATCTTAAGCAGCACACAAAAGTGAAATTTCAGCTTAACTAAAACATAAATCTACTACAGAGCAATCATCTTGGTTTTATGCATGTGACAAGATAGGAAAATGCATCTGCTACAAGCAATCTCTTTTTGCTTTATGTTAATAAGATCTACTGATATATATTTTCCTCCAGCTGCCAGAAGGATGGTTGGGTTGAGATTGAAAAAAAAAAAGGGTGAACATAGGAACTGAAAAATGATGGCATATTACTAATTTTAAATTATACTCCAGCAAAGTTGTTGCAAGTTGGAATTCATAGCGCAAGAATATCAGTATATCTCCACTTCATTCTTAAAGCAGCATATACTTGACCAGGTAAGATCTGTACTGATGATAGATTGGTATTTCAGTTGAAAGAGAAATGATGTAGCATTTTATGGACAATATGATTCCTTGCTCACTTTCCCAAGCATGCCCAAAAACACTCCAAACATAAATGTAGTTCTCATACTATTCCATACGTTGCTGTTCTGGCACTTAATATATTAGCCAAAAAAACAAAATCTTTTTTCTATATCACTTAAACCATAATCAACACAGACATGGTAAATCTTCCAGTTTATCACAGCACTGTAACTTTTACTGTATTCTTGGAAGGTCACTGGAATTCTGTAAAAATCTTTAATAGGAAGAATTCTGGTGATTAAATAGAAATTTGACAGGAAAATATTTTCATATTTGTCACTGTAGAATGTTAGCGTCATTTGATCACAACGTGAACTGTTATTTGTGAATCAGAAAAAAAATTCTAAATATCTTGCCAACTTAGAGTTAAGGAAAAAAAATAAGTCCATCATGATAAATCAACATGTATTGAATACTTTGAAATTTATGTTCTATGCTTTGCAAATTGTGTTGGTGGTATTGTTAAGTAAATTGCTAGGCAATTTGTTTAGATGGAAATTTCTGAAAAAAATAGGGAAGCCACCTAATAAATCCTGCTATTGATTTATTTTGCATCTTTCCTAAGACATATAAATAAATGCAGCATGACAAATGGATTACAATAGTTGCCACTTCTTTTATTGCAAAAGAAAGATGCCTTTTAATTTCCCAGAATCCATTCTTCATTGGATCAATGGTATTTCAAACTATGGAAAATTTCTCTGGCTGAAAAATAATACAATAGTAGAGTTTTGAGAAATCCTGCAATGAAGAGTAAATAACTCAAAATTACTCACTATTTATTAGCTACACATACTATGATTTTTGTAATAAACTGTTCTTTCTATAAACATAAATGTCTCTTTTTGAGGTAAAGTTGATTTTAGTCTTATTTGTTCTCTTTCTTCTCCTGCTGCTTTGCCCTGCAATCTAATAAAATAAAACAAACAAACATTTAGATTTAGGTTCGCTTGAGAAAGTCATATATCTATTGCATACAAAAACCCACACGCATACATAAGATAAAAAAAAAATCATCCTAGTGAGTCACACCAAATTCACTAAGGGAGCATTCTTTGCAAAAACCTTACAAATCAACAGAACTAAAAAGCTCAAATTAATCAGTGATTCACTAGTAGACCTTTATCTACTGCTAAATACCTTTATCTTTGCTATTTTTAAAAAAATTACTCAGTGTTCATTAAATAGCTGTTAATGAATATACTTAAAAATTGCAAGTAAGTGATGGCTGATAGAAGTAGAAAGCAATGTTTGTACATTTCAAGCTCATTCAAATTTTGTCATAATTGATTGTAAATTGTTAAATAAAACTCATTGAACATACAACTGGAAAGGATGCTGAGATTAAAGATCAAAGACATAACAAATTCAAAATATTCCTTCTAACATGTGTGGAAGAGATTATGTGTTATTTTTAAAAAAAAAAATCAAGGGAGCACTGTGATTTGCACACATCTTTCAGTTTTCCAGGACTTCAAATAAAGTAAAGGTATTGTTTTCTTTTACTTACAGGTTAACCTGTTATATCTCACATGCCTACATTTCCCACTGCTTCATGCAATGTGGAAATTGGTATGAATTAAAATGTGTATTCTAATATTTGTGGGTAGTGGTTGTGGTGGTAGTGATTGTACGCATGTGCTATGTTTACAAAAGATAAAAAGTGAACAATAACACCAGAAAGTCAAAAAGGCATAAAGTAAAACAAGAGCCAACATACAACTAATTTCTTCCACTAGTCCCAATTTGTATAATGTAAATTGATACATGTTGCATTATTATATACTATAATAGAATAATTCATTTGAAATACAGTACTGAAAATTGTTAGCACAGCCTCTGCCCGTTCTATTTATCTTTCTTGACTGAAATACTGAATGAATGCAATCAATACTATGGACATAAGTGATCTCTGATAAGGAAAAATACAAACAGAGATAGCATTGTAGAATCATCTCTGCAATCACATGCACAAAATATTGTGTGAGCCAAAACGATCCCATTTATTTGATTATTTGATTAATTGGTTTAAGATGATTCGAGTTCAGAGCGACTTTGGCTGACTTAAAGAAGCAATAATAGAGAAAATAAACCAACTGTTTATTTAATACTCCAACTGTGAGGTAACAAATGAATCTAAAGGATATTCTGATTCAGTAACAGGACAATTAGTGCCCAAGGTGGAACTGTGCAAAGGACTTCTTGGCCACAGATATTATCTGCTCTTTGGCTAGGAACTGTGGATCCAAGATGACCTTCTTATTGCATACCAATTTTAAATGAAGAAATGCAGCCCCATCCAAGACTGAAAATGTAAGATTGCTAGATCTAGAGGGCTCTAATATCCAGAGACACTTATTTTTGGCACGATTGAGCCCCCTCATCCAAATTTATACAGCCTCCAGTTACTAGGACAGGACATTGACAGGGCCAATACTGTATGTGTAACTGGTATCAGCATATTGGATTCATCCATCACCTGAGACAGACCTTATCTCTCCTCTACTTTTACATATGATGTGTCCAGATCATTTGCCACAAATGGTGGAAGTTCTTTATTTGTCTAAAACAGTCTCAATTTATATGTTGTCTTGCTTGTGCAGTCCTTTTTCTCCAGGATTATTTTACAGCATATGACCTAGAGAGTGTTGTAGATGATAAAATCATTTAAAATAAACTTTCTATATTATTTTTTTACTTTAAAAATGGAGCTAAGGATTTGTGCATAACTCCTCACAATTATTTCTCATGAACAATTTTCCTAATTAACTTTTAGAAGAGCAGAAAAAATCTTTTTGAATCATTCATTATTAATTTTGCCTGTGAAAGGATTTAAGTTATTACAATGTGTCCTATTAATCACAGTCAAATATAACCATAGGCCACATTGTTAAGAAGTTATTTTTGTTGTCTAGACTGCGATCTAGTTGGTGAATATTTAGACAGTGATTTCAAGAAGCTAGGTAATGTGCAAACATCAATTAATTAATCACATGTTTAGCAATGGTGGGTCTGGTTTGCACCCTGAAAGTTCTCCCCCCATCTTTTAATTAATTTTTAACATTGCTTGACTTTTAGATTTTATATACTATTTTTATATTTTTAATATTTTTGTACACCACCCATAATCCCTCTGTGAGGTAGATGGGCACTTTTAAATTTTGATAAACAAATGAACAACAAATTAATTCCAAGTTTCCTAGCTAGTGTGCAGCATCTTCAAAATAATTTTGACCAAATGGAAATTTATTCCATGGAAATTCAAATACCAGGAGCTTTGTTGGACTATAAAGGTAGATCCAGTTTAATTGCAAGCTGTTGATATGGTATTTTGTGAATATTTTTTACCCCAAGCATAACAGCATAATGAGGGATTGGTATCTTCCATTTACAGAATAATGGTGTCATACTAATGTAACCATTGGATATGGTGTCCATTTACAGAATAATGGTGTCATACTAATGTAACCATGGATATGTGCTGCCTTTTGGTTATGAGGCCAGAAAACAGAATGTGAATTTTGGGGGAAAGTAAGAGGGAAGACTGATATCATCATATGTCCTGCAGATGAGAAACCAAAAGTAAGAATATATGGGCTTTTCTGTCTCTCTCTGTTGTCTTTGTCTGTGTGTCTTTGTGTCTGTGTATCTATGTATCTTTCTCTCTCTCTCTCTCTCTCTCTCTCTCTCTCTCTCTCTCTCTCTCTCTCTCTCTCTCTCTCTCTCTCTCTCTCTCTCTCTCTCTCACACACACACACACACACACACACACACACATCCATTCACCTACCTACCTACTTACTTACCTACCTATCTACCTATTTACTTACCTACTTACATTAATGTCTTTAGGCCACTGAAAACGTACAGTAGCTGGCAAAGAATTATGTTTATGCATCTCTAGCAGATCCTACTACATCTCTAGTGGATAATGAATGCAGCTTTTAAAGGGCATTAAAGGATATAGGGGTATAGTCTATTTCACTGGCATGCAGAAGGGGCAGATTTATTTTGTTTTGTTTTGTTTTATTTTATTATTTTATATTTATTTATGTATTTATTTATGTATTTATTTATGTATTTATTTATTTATTTATTTATTTATTTATTTATTTATTTATTTATTTATTTATTTATTTATTTATTTATTTATTTATTTAATGAATCTGAGATTGAAAGGAAGGCTATATTCTCAGGCAGGAAAGGCATAGAGGAAATTGCCAAAGGTTCTTCTTGAATTAGTGTAACATATGGATCATGGGCTCTAATCCTCTTCAAGATAAATGGGACAAGTAAATCCCTTGGTTTGAGATCCTTGACAATCTGTGGCTATTTAAAAAAAATAGTATAGTGAATCTGGCCTTTGGCCCAAGGCATCAGAATCTTTTATTTTTACTTTTAAGGGGGGGAGCCCTCACTGTGTTTAATATTTATAAAAGTGTCTGTTATTGGAAACATTGCTGAAAAAACAACTGTCTTTAAGGAACTATTAACTAAGGTAAACATTACTGGTTGGTCCTTTAAAAATTTTTAGTGCTCAATATTTGAATGGCTTATCAGATAAGCATACATCATAATTCATAAGATGTCTCTGTAAGGTTCATAACATACCTACAGCCACAAAATGGGAATGGTGGCATTGTTATGTGAATATATCAATTGATAATACAGTAGATGAGACCATAAAATGTAAACTTTGTGTATTTTACTGTGGTTCAGAATATTAAATATTTCAAGCTACTGTTTTGTATCAGTATTGGGTTTTATTTATTTTAGTAACTTGGCATACGTGCCACTCCATTAGGATCACAAATAAAGACAGGGTTTATTCAATATTCTCCATGTAGCATACTGTCAAAATCCCATTTATTTTTCCTTCTCCCAATAAGGATCTATCTCTGAAGGTATCAGTTCAAAGGATTGAGCCAATGGAACAAAACATTTGTAAATGAGGCTGAGCCAGTATTTCCAGTGTGGAGTCAACCTAAACCCAAAATGTATCTGAATAATGAAAGCAAATTGCCAGTCTGTTTGCTGAAATTGTCATTCCGCACAAACAGCAAATGATTCTGCTATTTATTTAGTTCTGGTTTGTTTGTTCTTTACATCAAACTGAGAAGGCAGTTCTGCATTCCCTGTCATAGGAATGTGGGGATTAGACCAAGAGTTCATCAATTCTTGGGATAATTTAATCTTTCAACTTTCTACCTTCACCAATGCTTGACTGTAGATCTATGGTGCTTTACATTGTCAATCCCACCTTTGTTCTTGTTTGTCTGATCTGTTAAGAAATAGGGCAACAATAAGATTTTGAAAATGTGAGTGTTTTTTTCTTACTAAGAAAACACCTGAGCAGGTTTTGAAAATAAAATACTGTTCTGGATAGAAAACATCTTAACTTCAGTTTTATTCTGGAAATAAAACTTGGTTCTGGATCTGAAGGGCTCTTGACTAGAGCAGTGGTTCTTAACCTGGGGTCCACAGACCCCAGGGGAGCTATGATGTGATCATAGGGGGTCTGCGAAGGTTTGAAAAAAATGTTATGATTTAAATCTTGAGTTAAGTCTTGGTGGGCCATGGCCACAAAAGATATTTAAAAGTGGTCCATGATAAAGAAGAGATTGAGAAGCACTCGACGAGAGTATTTAAGGAGCTTTTGAAAAAGTATTTTATTTGGGAACAGATATGTCTCTTGATTTATTGTTGGTGAAATAAACTTTATACTGGGAAAGACTAACCCTAACCCTAACCCTTCCCCATCTCCTTTTATTTGCACTTCCTGCTCAGCTATGTTTCCCTCCTTCCTGAGTTCTGGATTGGCTCAATTCACAATGTCCTTAAAAATCTGGCTAGGATTAGCAATGCATTACAAAAGTCATTCTGGAGAGCATCTTATTCTTGAAATGAAAGCTAAGTATTCCAACTGAAATAACAGACATAGATTAGATTATATAACCATATTCCCTTTCTTATTTCTCTTTTAATCCACATTTATTTGATATCATCTTTTTAAAAGGGAAGAAAATTCTCAAAAGGTAAAGTTTTCCCTTCCTGAATGATGGCTAAGTTCCATGCTCATTTGGGCAGTGAATATTGGCACTGAAAACATACTTTGTAAGATATATTGTCTTCAAGAAAAACGTTCATCACTATGATCCCTTTTAGAATAAAATCCACAACCTCCTTATTCCTAAGGACAAAAACCTAACCAGATATCACCGAGATGTCTGGGAAGAATTTAATCTGTTACCAAAGGTACAAAACTACATGGGGTGAAGAATGGGAAGTGATAATGTAAACTCAGATACATTGTTGGAAATAATTGACATGAATATTGCAGGCACATTTGTAAAAGAATAAGGAATGTAAAGAAATCAAATTTGACTGATATTTCTCTTTTGGAGAAAGACTGAAAGAGGTCTCTACAGTCAATCTTTTTAGATTAGCAGTATTAAATTGTTGCTTTTCCCCCATGAACCTTTTAGTTATACAAAGAATGTTTTAGTTCTTTTGAAAGACACAGTGAATGCATATCTCTGCCATTCTTATTATATACGTGATAAAATATACAGATAAAAAGATAGTGCTTGACTTAAAATGCCAGCCTCTTCTTTCTAAAAATTATTTTTTTTATTTATTAAATTTATATGCCATCCATGTTGCTGTTGGAGAACAGTTTATGATCTGGCCATTAGAACTGTAAGTCATATGAAATAGGTACAACTGTGGACATAGTATACATTTTAATAAAACAGATTTGTTACATAATGAAATGCATATATTTTAGAGAAACATATGTAAGACTGAAATAGGTTTTCTAAAATATATTTTCTTAGAAACATCTGAGAGGAATAGATCTCCAATCTGAGATAGGCAGGATAATCCTAGGTAAAAAATGTAACTCAATAATGGATCAGCAATTATTTTTAAGTAATTTATTTTAAAATTAAAATAAAATACAGATACTCTTTTGGGGGTCTAAGAGTTCTCTCTCCCCAGTGAACACACATTACCTTAAGTCCTCTTTCAAAGATAAATGGAGAAAAGAAATATTTATAACAGAATCTGAAGGAACACTTTCAAGAATCCTCCCCAGCTGTTCCACAGAGTCATTTGCTGAGATGAGTGGCTATAGAAATCAAATAACAAACAAAGTACATAGATTCTTGACTATATGAAAAAATTCTAAGTATATTAAAACAAATGCATTTTTCCGCTAAAGGCAAAGTGGTGCAAAAAAAGATGGTGTTTCTTTATTGTGGTCTTTGACCAGCTTTTTAAATAAGAAAAAGGAAATATATTTCTTCAGAAAACTCATTACTCAGCATCTTGGCTAATATTAAGTAGTATTAACAGATATCTTGTGGACATAAGTAAGTTTGCTAGGGAATGAAGAATGGCTGGAGAGTTTGATACAAAGACTTTACAAATAAGAAAGGAACAGGATTACATGGAGAAAAATCACAAAATATCAATGTTCTGTTCCAGGAAAAAAGGCATTGAGACAAAGCAACGAGTTCCAACAGTTCTCCTTTATTGCAAACATCAACAGAACAGATTTTAAAATGGTGCGCCCCCCTTTTATAGCCCCCCCTGAACAATACCTTGCTGGCCAATCATTGCAAATGATCTTTTCCCACCGTGCATGTGCACTCAAGGCTGGGAGCAACCTTTCTTGTCTTGGGCATCCACATGGTCTGCCCAGGCCAATCACTGCAACCTGTGCCTGCCAGCCCAGGACATAACAATCAAGATCTGCAGACAAAAGTAGAATGACTGGCAAAAGGAAGGAAAGATAATACCAGTAGTAGTAGGTACTTTGGGTGCAATCCCAAACAACTGGAACATCAACTGAACATCATTGGCATTGATAAAAAATCCCACCAGTCAATTGCAAAAGGCAGCTTTACTTGGACAGCTTACATCCTGCAACAATACCTTTAACACCATCAAACAACAACATCTGCCTATTTCCAGAACTTAAATATTAAACATTCCTGAAACTTATTGTATCATTCACTCCAGTCCTCTGTTTCTCTATTTTTACATAATAATCCATGTCCTTTAAAGCTTGCCAGTAATAACCTATACTGGAATCATGGTTACAGTGCTGGACTACGATTGGAGAAAACCAAGTTTAAATAGCCATGGGAACTCTATAAGTCATTTTGGACCAGCCATTCACAGCCATTCAAAACTCATAAGAGTTGTCATTATGAATAAAAATGAAAGGGGAAATACTATGAAACACCTGCAATGCCTGGAAAAATAAAGACTAAGAAATAAAGAATAATATGCATAATTTTAATTAATTAAGAAAAAATAACCTAATGAAAGCTCCTCGGTCTTCAGTCAAAACCTCTCTGTGACTCAGTTGAGAAAATGTTCCTAAAATAAATCTGAAAACGGATTATATTAATTTATTTTTAATATCCATTCATAAATATGTTTTTATATAACATGTACCGGTAATCTCTTTTTCTGCCCCCAAATGTCTTAGTTAAAATTTCAATCATTTGTTTAGAAGTACCCAAAGCTCTCTTTTGGTTTTATGATTATGGATATAGAATTTCTGACAATTTATTGTTCTATTTCTCTGTCCATAGAATTTAAGAGAAATGCTATTAGCTAGACATGATGGTGGGAGAGAGTGAGAGTGAGAGATAAATAGTCTATTATTGTTTTGTTACCCCTAGTGATTGATGAACTATATTTTCCCATTTGCTTGGTTTTGACTTATTTTCTGATACTGCCAACCCTTCAAGGTAATCTAGACAGGATACCAAAACCATGAATACAATGGTTTATTGTGTGGTTACAATAACAGAATCCTGTAAGGCTGAAAGCACTTCCCCATTCCCTTGCCTTTATGTTCCTGGGAACTACGGAGGGTCAATTCTGAGACACATCCTCCACCCTGACCCCTGTTTTGGATTTCCCTTATCAAACCATTGTCCAGACTGTGGCTCTTGCTTCTGCCTCCCAAGATTATTCTCACATCCTATTACATATATACCAAACTTTTATGGTTTGAGACCAGGCCCTTTGGCCTAGTATAATGCAAACACAATTAACTATGGTTTATCAATAAAGTATGGTTAAGCAAATCATGATTTTAAAGTTCCAGAGATCTGTGATTAAGCTCACAAAATTCACAAGATGAAAAGATATGTGATCCACCCAAACACCATAAGGGAGCTTATGGTGCAATACCTCACCCTTTTTTGATAAGGAGCAAGGTCCTTCTTTAAATGAGCTGCATAAATAAATAAATAAAAATCTAAGACATTACATATTCTTTCATTTGATATTATTTACTGATTTGTTTATGTACCCTAACTCCACCCAAAAGATCATTTTTCCCCAAACCTCTGTGCCAAACACAAAACCAGAATACTTATGACTTTTTAAATGCATTTAAACATTTTATCAAAAGAATAGAAGTTCGATCCTGACCGGCTCAAGGTTGACTCAGCCTTCCATTCTTCCAAGGTCGGTAAAATGAGGACCCAGATTTTTCAGGGCAATACGCTGACTCTGTCAACTGCTTAGAAAGGGCTGTAAAGCACAATGGGGCAGTATATAAATCTAAGTACTATTGCTATTGCAAAACAAATTGCTTTTGATGATATAAATGGCTTGTTTCTCTCTCAGTGATGATATATTTCTTGCATGTACCTCCCAAAATATGACCTAGAGAATCCGTCCAGTATATAAGTTCTATTGCTATTGCTAATAACTATGACAATTTATCATAATGACAGGTTTATGAAGAAGACACCTAAGAAACTGTATTTTACCACTTACCCATAAGAAAGTGAAGTGCGTTAAGATATGCCTTTTTTTTACCATAATAAAGACAACTCTTGAAATGTTCAAAAACAATTGTCTATGGATCAAAATGCCTTGTTCCTGTTACCATCCTATATAGCCTTATAGTAAGTATGGGGGCATTTGGGCAAATTTTAAAAGTGAAATTAAACAAATTGTTTCAAAATACAGTGATGGATAAAACTGCCTATTATATATTTTTTAAGTAACCAGTTGCCACATGGGTTCCTAAAATGATTTGATTTAGCCATCTGTTTTATCATTCAAATACCTAAGTGTGAACACTATCCAGATGGCTTTCATGCATGTTCCACAAAAATATGGAAAATTGTTGCCGTAAAAGTGAATTATGATAGGGAAGTCCACTCCCCCAGATATTGTTGGACTGCAATTCACATAATTTATTACCCTTGTTGGCAAGATGTTCAATCTAGAACATGGCAGGTTATTGAAACAGCAAGCTGATAAATGTACCTCACAGCAAGTTTAGAGGTAAGATTAAGCTTCATGCAGAAATAACACATTACATAAGGCCAAATCCAGAACCAATATGAGAAATCAGGTTCTTACTAACTACATAAATCAAAATGTAATGAACCTTCCAGCTTGATTACAAGAAAAGGTTTCTCCTTCACCTTGTCCTGAGAGACATTGATTTCTGAAATTCCAAAATGTCATCACAGTAAATCAGGGGCCTTCAAACTTGGCCCTTTTATGACTTGTGTATTTCAACTCCCAGAATTCCTCAGGCACGCTGGCTGAGGAATTCTGGGAGTTGAAATCCACAAGTCATAAAAGGGCCAAGTTTGAAGACCCTTGCTCTAAACATATACAAAGAGCCTTTACAACAGGGGTCTCAAACTGCCAGCCTGTGGGCTGGTTTCATCATACCGAAGCCGTACAATGGGATGCATTGTCAGCAATGCAAAAAGAGTTGTGATACATTGCGACACGTCATGTGACATGGCGAGTTTGACACCCGTGCTTTTACAATATGACAGGTATTAGAGGAGTAACAGAGTTATTGCAGGGTAAGTCTTAGAAGGAATCCTCCTTTTTTTTTTTTTCCTCCATCACTTAGACATATATGACCTTTTGCTTTTTGCATATATGACTTTTTAATTCCAGTGCTCCCTATGGGGATAAAACTTCCATTGTGGAAACATGGAACAAACAGAGAGGCATTCATTGATAAAGTTGATTGGATTCCAAATCCATCATTGCTTCACTTTGAATCAAAAAGAAAAGGACAGCACACAGAAGACTTTTATGAATGTGCTCCAGGTGAGGCAATGATTCAGTAGAATTTCTGAATAAATTACATTGGGCTCTCACAATATAAAATTGGGAGGGAGAGTTGCCCAGCCAGAGAAACAATCCCCATCATTTTGAATTCTTCTATCTCAAAAGGAAAATGACCACTAAGGCAGCAGCTCTGAACATTTTCTCTCCTTGCAAAGCTCTGCTTCTCTGAGGTAACTTCTCTGAGTGATCTGAGTCCTGGTTTCCTTAATGCCCTTGTACTAAATTTGAGCCTAGTCAGTACAACCTCAAAGCAGACAGAAGATCATTGGGGTCTTCCACTAAGGAAGACTTGCACTTCCAGTACCAAGAAGGTTACTGGGCCTTCCAGTGTCTCACCTTTGTTCCCCTAATTCATTTCATTGGTAGCCTATGTCAAGCAGAATATTATCCTGCCAAATGCGACGTAGTAAGCTGTCATAACAACATTTTTTTAAAACAGCATTGCTAACCATAGAGGTGTCAGAAAGACTAAAGGAAGTCCAATTATTCATGATACAGAGGAAAAAATGCATAAAATAAGGCCTTCTATATTTATATATAATAAATATTCTCCACAGAAAAATTGTAGACAAACTTTCCCTTCAGTTCAATTTTGTAAAGGAAAATGTTTAGCTAAATGGATCCCTGTCTAATACTGGGAAGCAAATGTTCATAAAAAACAGAATTGTCTCAACTTAATCCAGGTTTGGGTTAGCAATGAAAAGCAATCTCAATGATTGTTCAGAACTACTTTCTTTGTTCCTGAGAGTTCTTTCCAATACAAAGTAAAGGTGGTCTGATGGCAGGGGCTTTATCCCATTGCATTCTAGGATTTAAAGTTTTCAGTACAAGTTAGGAAAAAAAATTATGATACCTGAATCAGAAGAAAAATTAGCATAAATAACCCCTGGTTAATGATTTCATGTTAATTTCATGTTAACAGTGTTGTTCAAACTGACAAATAATAAAAGAAATAACATGTTACAAATAAAATTACAGATCAGCATGTTAATAACATTGATATTATAGATGTAAGTCTTGGAGCATCAACTTCCACATTCCTATAATGCACCATCCAGTTCTTTTAAGCACTTCATAAATATTTGTATTACTGGTGTAAATAAGGAAGGGGACATATAAAAGTTATGCTTTCTCTATTTCCAAAAATGGCACTGAAAGTATTAGTGGCTTTGCTGTTCTTATCTGCAAGGTCTCTTTTATCCTAGTCGCTTCTTTATTCAGTATATCACCTTCTGATCCCATCGCTAAACCCTCAGTGTCAGATTTCCTTAGTGATCAGGACCTTCTTTCTACGTAATTCTCTGAGGCTGAAATTCAGACTGAAAACAGTTGATTTGTCATGAGTCCAGAAGGACAAGGAAACATCCCTTGCCGATGAAATAAAATGGTAAGTTGCATTTGAGTTTTAAATGATTAAATTACATGGCAGTATTTTATCTATGGTGTACATGAAGAACAGATGGTGGCCTGTCGTATTCATCCTGAGATTAGATAGATAAAGTCTAGGCCTTATGTTAGCCTCCACCTGTTCTAGGATTTATTTATCGGCAAAGAATAACAGGTTACAGAGTTTAGATATTTGTTTTTCTTTTGAAAAATTAAAATATATCTTAAAAACTCTATAATTAATGCAATTGGTAAAGGTTTCTACAAACTATTTCCAACTAACGGCAGCTAAATATTATAAAGGAATATAAGGTTCATTGGCTAAAAAGAAAATTAAGCATCTCTGCCCCCATTATAAATATTACCAATAACTGTTAATAAACAACAGCAGGGGGTTTACACAGGACAAGCAATAAAATACATGGAAATTTGAAATAGCAGTTTGGCTTGTTTGTTTTTTACTGTAGGCAATGGCAAAGTTATATTCTGCGTTTTATAAGAAAGTAGTTTATTCTGCACACTGGCAAGATGTTTATCTTGAAACAATCAAAAAATTAGTTAAAAGAGAATTTACAGTTAGAAAAAGATAACACAAATCCTTTATTTCCAATGCATTCATGATTATTTGTTTTCTTTGAAACAAAACAATGTTTATGTCTCTATTAATTTTAATGAAAAACTAGAATTAATTTTCCATCTTTTGGGCAGGGTCTTATTATACATCTTCCAATTATTTTCATTTTATTTTATTGTGCTACCTATTTGGGAAAAAGTTGAAGAGTAGATCCACTGACACTGTGTATCTTTTATATTTTATTTTAATAAGGAAGTAATCTTTTTTTAGTAAAAACACATTAGATACTTCAAACTTTACTAACATTTATATAATTTATAAGGTAACAATCTCCATAATTTTCCTTTGTACTTTCCTTCATGGCCTTACCATTAGAGAACAGAATGCTATGGGCATTCTACTGAAGAAATTATATGCAGTGTGTATCTTCCTTACTTTTAATTAACTATAAACACAGCATACAGTAATTACTCATAATATCTAATTATACATTTGAGTGATTTGTTTGTTGCTATTGTTAATGAGGATGAAGATTTTAAGGATCTCAATACACAGTATGTCCATTTAATTATATGTTAAAACCTTATTCCAAAGTAATCAGGGTGAAATATTATAACTATTGTGGGGAAGCAGAGGGGCTGCTAAGAATAATTGTCTATGATCAGCTTGCACTGAGGAAAAACTAGTGAAGTTGTATCATGGTTGGTATAATTTTATATTGGTTTAAAGTTTATAATGTACAATTCGGACATTACTTAGAAAAGCCTATACCATACCTATAAATTAGTTTATTTTTGCTCTTTCCTTGCTTCAAAAATTCAGAAGAGCATCTTCCTTTTCCTCCTGTCCTCCATTTTATGCATATTGACACTGAAATACAATCTGCGCTTGCTTCATCCTGAGTGTTTCCTGGAAACCTGGGATTTAAATGATTTGAACATTTCAGAGTATCATGCTAAATAAATATCGCTGTGTCACTCGGAAACAGACAGTTATCTTGGAAACTTATTAATGTGAAAGCTTGTACACGTTCCCTAGTCCTTTAGTACTAGTCCTTGAAAATCCCTAGTCCTTTAGCACAATTAATAATAAAATAAACTGCTAAAAAGCCACTGGATTTATCTCCATGTTAGGCAAAATGGAAGTGCTCTGGGTCCCTTCAACTAAACACTAGCCTTCAGAATGGCATCCCCCCACCCCAGAGATCTGCATGGCTTCCATCTTACAAGAGTGAGGAATGTGGCCTGTAGATCCATAAGTGTAGAAGTCTGTATCTGGGTCAGAGATATGAATTTAGTTTTGCCATATCTAGCTATATGACTGATAGCATTGCAGTGAAAGCATAAATTTTGTTCTCTCCTTCTCTGTTTTTCTCCTGATGATAGGGATCTTTTGATTGTGCAACTTTGTATGCATTGTTTGGTTCTGGACTCCAAGGAAACCATTGGCTGCAGAGAGGCTGTAAATGCCCTTCTACTTGCCATTTTCCGCCTGGTTCAACTTTTTCATGTCGCTATCTATTACAATGCAATATTAGAACAGCTCTTTCAAATGATCTGGGATGCCTTGTCTCACCAGTTCATTTTTCAGTTCCTCAGAAAGCCCTTCTTTAAATTGGTCAATGAGAGCCAACTCATCCCATCCCATATCTAATAATTTAAGATCCAACATTCTTTTGCTGATTTTTGCCTGAGTCAGCAAATTTCATGGTTTCAAACACAGAATTGTGAAAGTGGCTTCTAAATCTTTGCATGAAATTTTGATAATTGTCCAGTTCAAGGTTGCCTACATCAACTATAGGAATGGCCCATCTCGCTGGCCCTTTTTCAGGAAACTCAGGATGAAAGTTACCTTGGAGTGATCTATGAAAACCTTCTTAGACAACCCACCACCATAAACAGTTCGCTGTGAGTTGTGAAGGTTTGGGATTAGTCTTAATAATAATGATGATAAAGTTGGAAGGGATCTTGGAGGTCATCTAGTCCAACCCCCTGCTTAGGCAGGAAACCCTATACCATTTCAGACAAATGGCTGTCCAGTTTCTTCTTAAAAACTTCCAGTGTTGGCGCATTCACCACTTCTGGAGACAGGTTGTTCCACTGGTTAATTGTTCTAACTGTCAGGAAGTTTCTCCTTAGTTCTAGGTTGCTTCTCTCTTTGGTTAGTTTCCACCCGTTGCTCCTTGTCTTGCCTTCAGGTGCTTTGGAAAACAGCTTGACTCCTTCTTCTTTGTGGCAGCCCCTGAGATATTGGAACACTGCTATCATGTCCCCCCTCGTCCTTCTCTTTGTTATACTAGACATACCCAATTCCAGCAACCATTCCTTATATGTTTTAGCCTCCAGTCCCCGGATCATCTTTGTTGCTCTTCTCTGTACTCTTTCTAGAGTCTCAACATCTTTTTTACATCGTGGTGACCAAAACTGGATGCAGTATTCCAAGTATGGCCTTACCAAGGCATTCTAAAGTGGTATTAATACTTCAGGTGATCTTGATTCTATCCCTCTGTTAATGCAGCCTAGCACTGTGTTGGCTTTTTTGGCAGCTGCAGCCCACTGCTGGCTCATATTTAGGTGATTGTCCACTAGGTCTCCGAGATCCCTCTCACAGTTACTACTATTGAGCACTATACTATACCTGTACATTTGGGTTTTTTTTGCCTAATTGTAGAACCTTACTTTTTTCACCATTTAATTTCATTTTGTTAGATAGCACCCAGTGTTCAAGTCTGTCCAGATCCTCCTGTATCCTAAGCCTGTCTTCTGGAGTGTTGGCTATTCCGGCCAGCTTGGTGTCATCTGCAAATTTTATGAGTTCCCCATCTATCCCCTCGTCCAGATCGTTGATGAAGATGTTGAAGAGCACTGGGCCCAGAACAGAGCCCTGGGGCACCCCACTACACACTTCCCTCCATGTAGATGTGGTTCCATTGAAGACCACACACTGAGTACGGCCGGTCAGCCAGCTACGAATCCATCTGGTGGTGATGCTGTCTAACCCGCATTTTTCTATCTTCTCAAATAGTAGGTTGTGGTCTACTTTGTCAAATGCCTTACTGAAGTCCAAGTAAATTATATCCACAACATTCCTCTGGTCCACTAATTTTGTCACGTGGTCAAAGAATGCAATAAGATTTGTCTGGCATGATCTGTTTTTGACAAACGCGTGTTGGCTTTTAGTAATGATTTTGTTTGCCTGTAGGTGTTCACTGATTCGTTGTTTGATTATCTTTTCCAGAATCTTCCAGGTATTGAGGTCAGGCTGATAGGCCTGTAATTTCCTGGGTCCTTTTTTTTCCTTTTTTGAAGATGGAAACTACATCAGCTCTTTTCCAGTCCTCCGGTAGTTCCTCAGTGCTCCAGGATCTTTGAAAAATATAGTTCAATGATTCTGAGATCACATCTGTTTTTGATAGGTTGGTCTGTTTTTTCCCTTTGTGTAAAGACAGATGCAAAAAATGAGTTAAATAGTTCTGCTTTCTCCCTGTTGCTTGTCACCTTCTTGCCACTTTCACCCACTAATGGACCAATCGTTTCCTTCACTTTTTTCTTGTTTTTTTACATGTTGAAAGAAGCTTTTTTTGTTGTTTTTGACTTTGGTTGCAAGCCTTAGTTCATTTTGAGCCTTAGCTTTCCTCACTTCATCTTTGCAGGTTCGGGCTATTTGCTGATATTCTGACTTAGTTATGTGTCCCTCTTTCCACTTTCTATACTTGTCCTTGAGCTACTCAAATTTCTCTGTTAACATAGAAAAACCTGCAGTGCTACATGCTACTGTGCTGATGCTGGCTGAGGTAGATTCCATTCCAACTTCTATGTTAGTTACCTCATGGCATATTGAAAGTTAGCTACTTGTAAATTTACCTGTTGTTGATATTGCAACAAAATTTGAGCAAGGTGTTCTGAGGATTGGAGGCCATCTCCACTAACAAAGGACTTCAGTCTCTTTTGAAAAAGACCATGAAACTTACAAGACTAATGTCAGCCCTACTAGGCATACAAGACAATGAGATTAACTTCACAGGAAAGCTAAAACTATTTTTTTATTGAAACTGGCTATAATAACAAAATCTTGAAAGTTTGATTATGCGTCCTCCGCCTTTCAATAGTTCAGTGAATTTGGTAGATATCTGACCCAAATGTTATTTGGACATTCTAGACTACAAAAAAGCTTTGCCTAAACAACAGTTTCTGTATATCGCCAAAACCATCTTCTTTATCTCTATAAATAGGCTGGAATAACAGAATTTTCTAACTCTGCTTATGCTTTACTTCCTCTCCCTCTTATATTCAGTGAATCAAAGAGGTGTTTGCCTAAGTCAATGCCAAATATTACCTTGCTTCCCAAGACTTAAACAATTTTCAGCTTTTTGCAGATAACAATGTTTGCATGTTATTGTGACAGTCAAATATGCAAGATTATGGCATTGTTGTTTCAATAAAGTACAGTTCTAGTCTTTCTGTAGAGCTGATTTTTTGGTTTGGTCTACCTAATGGAGCTGGCATTGATTCCTATGTTGTAGTAGGAAGACTTGATGTAGCCTATCCAGGTCAAAATTCTTCATTGTTAAAAGTTACTGTTTCAATTAAGAAATTCCTCCCTGGAGTGTTTGAGTATCATTAGTTACACCTTGTTGTCAATATGGCTGGGACGTAATGTATAATTTGACACACCTCAATTACAATGAAATGTTAAAATGCAAATGATTTGCTCCTGTTTATCTTTACATATGGACTCTTTGGATGCTTTGCAGAAAAGCTTAAAATGAGCTTCTTGACAAATACACTTCACCCCTGATATGATACTCCAAAATCCCAAGTAACATAATTTGATCTAATTGTTTCAAAATTTGCTAAATTAGAAATGCAGATCTTAAGCAATATTCTTGATGAGATTTGGTTTTGGGATTCCTTCATTTTTTAAATAATACCCTCTACATTTCCTTCCTTTTCCTTTTCATGTGGCATCCCATATATGTGGGGATACCAAAATGCCTAAAATAAGGCTTCTGAGTTTTGACATAAACTCAGATTGGTATTAATGGAGCTATAGGCCAGAAACTAGTTTATGCTTCCCGGTTGTTGTTGTTGTTGTTGTTGTTGTTGTTGTTTATAAATTTTTTATTAAGTATATATTTGTAAATGTAAACAAAGGAAAAATTCAAGTTGAATGCTACTCAACTTAATACAATCATTTTGAACTTGTAAACATTCTTCACTCGGTATATCAAGATTTAACTATAAGCAAGATACATTTTCTTTGATTTTTTTTAAGCAGTGCCAATTACGTCTGTCTCCTAAATTCTTTTAAGAGAAATACAACAACTTTGATTTGTAGATTTTGGAATCATTGTTTTCCTACATAATCACTGCTAGTAGGAAAAAATTATTATGTGGTGTATATGTCATCATGTACTCATGAGAGAGGCAAAGTTATAATGATTTAATTTCTGCCATGATATATGTCATGTTGCCATCTCACAGAGATTTATTATTATAAACCAGTTGTATTTTGCCATTCAAATGATCAGCATCAGGCCTCAAAAACTGGAAGCTAACCTGACTTTGGCTTCAGAGGATGCTCAGTAAACATACACAGAGTTAGATGCACAAACAAACAACCACATCAACCAAATATTTCTTGATTTGTCAATCCTAAATATTCTGTAGAGAAGGAAAAAAAAGAAAAAGAAAGAACTATTTATCATTCCCTCTTCACCCCGGAATAAAATTTGTAATGGCATTGTGTTTTACACTGCAAGCCTTCAGTCATTTTGTATAAAATCACTTTTATAAGGTTAACAAATCAAATGGACAGATGATCAATGTCAGACCTATTGAGAAACTGCCTGTGCAAACAGAATACAAGATTAGCTTCAAGTCTATCACTCAAGGCATTGATTTCCATGTGTATATTAATTCACTGCTTGGATATGTCTTGCAAAAGTGACCTTGATCTTAAAATGCATTTAAACATGAGTTTCACATTAAACTCTGAAGGATATTCAAGGTTCATAACTATTAATATATCTTGAACATTTTCAATATTAGCCCAATTTGTTGGAGCAATTCTAAAACAAAATGGTACTTGTTTAAAGGTAAATTTAGTGAAAAAGAAAAATAGGGTAAATAACGAGGTCTTTAGGGCCTATGAAAGGACAACAAGGTTTTGGGCCAGCCTGAGGCTTTGAATGGAACAAATGGATTCTAATGCTTAAACAGTAAGTAATCTAAGAAGTCAAGAAGAGCAGACAAATTAGGTGCCAATAATTGTTTCAATCTTTTCCAAAAGTTTTAAATTGAATTTGAAATGGCAGTTACATTCTTTTTCTCAGGCAGCAATGCTATTGCCTATTCATTAAAAAGTCTAACGCTAACTCAATTTGCACTTATCGTTTTAAAAATGTCCTCATAATACGAATTGCTTTAGTTGAAAGGATTGTAGTAATGTTTTAAAAATGGTATGCCTAAATCTTCAACGTGATGTGTTTCTATTGTATAGCTTATTTAGTTCTACAGTTTTTGTCATATTTATATGACTGACCATGCCACTGGGTAGCATCTACAATGTTAAAAATAATCTATACAAAGAGACAGTCCCTTAAATATCCTCATGCTCCTTCTCTAAGACTATTAATATTAAAATAAATAAGGCAGATGTGTAGAGTTTCCTTTTTCTAATTTTTGTAGTCTATTTTTATGTTTTTTCTTTTTTAAGTACAGTTGCTATATTTATAAAATGGTTTTTGATATAATATCAAGCTGAAGTTCTTTTTTGTAATATATTTTATTGATTTTTTTAAACATAAATCACAATAATTGGTGAACAGTGTGTTGTCTGGGTTACATTTGAAAAACAATCATTAACAATTGATTTCTATAATCCATAATCCACATAATGGTTTTAGTTGATTTCCTCTTTTCCCTCTTTTGCAAACATTGAGTTAATACAGTTCTTATTATTTTGATAGATAACAATTAAATATATATTTTTCCCCAATATTCCTAAAAATAATAGTCACATCAATATAATATTTCTTTTCTATCCAATCATTCTGGTTGCCTTATCATAGATCCTGTTACAGTCCTTATTTTAATTTGTTTCTCCCACCAAATTCTAAGTATTCTTACTGGTTAAGATTTTCTCAAAAATTAATTACTTTTAAAAATTTAACTCTATTTTTCCATATGAACCATCTCACATTTTACATTTCTTAAGGAATAGATAGAACAATGAAAAGAAAAGAAAAGAAAGGAGAGCAAGAGTAAAGAAACATAAAAAATAAGATACTACTTAAAATATATATCCCTCCTAAGCTAATATATATTTATTTCCTAAATTTCTTATTCTTTTTAACCATAATTAAAAATATGTTTAATCTTTAAACATTCCATTTAATACATATCAAGCTGAAACTCTGCTTGATTTTTATCTCGAATGTACTTAATTCTTCTAAAAATTTATCTTTAGCCCAACTACTACACAGCATCAAAGGATGTAATAAAAATGGAATAAGATTGGAAGTTGTCATTCTCCCAGTGGAAGATATACAGTAGTTATCCATGCTCATCTCTCTATTCACTTTCAAGGTGAGGAACATTATGTAGCAATCTTAAAAGGAATAAAAATATTTAACTGACCAATTAAAATAAACAAACAAATGATCTAAGAAAGAAGAAAAGGGAATCTAACTAAATCTAATTCCCTATTCTATGTATCACTCCATATCTTTCTTTGTGAACCATTATTGTTTCTACCATGCCTGTATATCAATTAATATACTACCATTTTTTCTTTGTTGTGCAACAAATGAATAGTATATTTATTATCTGCTCTTGAATAGGTATTTTCTTTGGCTGAGTAAGATATAGTATTTAATAGTTGAAGTACTTGTGCACCAAGGATCAATAAGCTGAGGACTTTTAAGCAATTATAACTTTTACAAATTGAGGGTTTCTATTTTTAAATTTGCTTATGTCTAAATGTTCAGTTTTGTTTTTTTAATGGCACCTGTTTTTATAAAAGCACACATTTTAATATTTTGCCAGATTTTAGGCTGTAAAATATCTATAGGCTTGGTTTCCTTTTTCCTTTACATTATCTTAGCCATTCAGAGCCAAGATCCAGGTGAAATATCTTTTAATTTTACTTGCCTAATTAGTCTTCAGTATATAATAAACTGGGTAAATGCAACACATTTCATTAAAATATCCATTTATTTTATCTAATTCTATTTTTGGCACTGATAAGGTATCTCGGGTTACTTCGGCATACCTGAAGAACCACTCAAATGAAACGTTTTTGATGGACTGGAAGAAATGGATTGATTATATGCAAAAGAAATATCAGTTGAAAGAATTAGATTTGATATATAGTTAAATAGTTTAATATAGTAGTTTAGTGAGGTTTCTTGTGTTTTTACCCTGTATTCATTCTGGGAAGTCGGGGGGGGGAGGGGGGAGGGAGATAATATACGTTAGCTTATGTTTCTCAACTGTAGTTGGGGGCTTAGGGATTAGATAATTTTTGTAGGATGCTCGGTAGAATTGTAGCTAGTGTTTTGGATGGCGAGGAGGAGGAGCGAAAATACAAGAGGAGTGGGCTGGTGGAGGGTGTTCTGGAGGGGGGTTCCGAGCAGTTCTTTGTATTGTTTATTTTTATTATGTAATTTGTTTGTTTTCAGTTGAGTTAATAGGTTACTATGTTATAATTGTTAAAAGTTTTTTATAAAAAATTTTAATAAAAAAATTATTAAAAAAAAAAAAAAGGTATCTCGGGTTACTGCCATCAAGCATTTTATAATTTACTCATTTTTATTAGTATTATTATTATTAAGGTTTTCACCTAAATTGGCTATCAATGTTAGAACCTAAGTTGCTTTCATTGCTATTACAATATTTGAAAGAAAAATAGATCAGATGCTTCTTATTTTAATGGTACTGCTAGCTTAATTTCCTTGTTTTGCATTGTCTATTTAGGAATTAATGAGACATACCATCTTTTTACAATTGAGTCTAAATTTCAGTAGGTTCTCTCTTCTGTCATCATCCCTTGTTCCATATTATAAGAAGTATTTTGAACAGTCAGGCATTATCACTGCAGAGACCTTCCCAGACTATGATATCATTTAAATATAGGACAACTGAAACTGTTGAAGAAAAGTCAATTAAGAGACTAGAAGGGAACTGTGGAAAAAAACAAAAAGTGCTATGATGTACACCACTATTACATGTGCCTTTGAAAATAACCCTTTTGAGGGGACTTCAAAAGCTCAGCTTCTACTACCGGTAACTCTTCATGCTGAGTTCTTTAGAACCACTGGCTGAAGCAATATAATGTGAGCAACTATACATCACTATACAATCTTATCTTAGGTTTGGTGCCTGCAAATGGTGCCTCAATTTTTAAATAACTGAGGACAGTTATTTGAATTCATGAAAAGGAAGAAATGGAATATCCACAAGTTTCATTATAGGTTTATTCTTATCCCTTTGAAAGTATACAGTCAAATCCCTTAAGCATATCTATATTAGTTCATTGTCCTAAGTTCAGATTGTTCCAGTTTGTATTTGTGAGATGCATTGCAATTTACAGACTGATTTATGTCATGGATGTTGTAACCTCAGTATATATTTGAATTGATAGATTGAAAGATTTTAAGTGCATATTTGAGGGATGTCAGTGGTTTAGTCTAATGTAAATAATTTACACTGTATATGTCATAGTAAGCTTAAATGGCACTTGCAATACTTGTGGAATTTTAAACTGTACATTACAATAAAGAAGAACACATTTTCCTTTGTACATTATAAACAGTTGACCACCATACTTGCTAGAATTTCTATTATAAGTGTTATATGTGGAATATAAGCCTGTAGTTTTCTTCAGGGGAAAAACACATTATCTTATACCCTCACACAGATCTATCTATCTATCTATCTATCTATCTATCTATCTATCTATCTATCTATCTATCTATCTATCTATCTATCTATCTATCTATCTATCTATCTATCTATCTATCTATCTATCTATAGTGTCTATCTATAGTATCTGTCTATAGCAGTGATGGTGAACCTTTACTGACTGAATGCCCAAAAACCAGCCCACCCTTGCTCCGCCCCTGCTCTATCCCTACCCCGCCCATCGCAGGGCCACTAACTGCCTCCATGGCCTGCTGCAGATTGTCCAGGTGGCTCAGCAGTACCATGATGGCCACACCCTCCACCCACACCCCACAGCATCAACTGCGTGTGACGGGGTGTGAGAGCGGAGTCTTGTCCCCACTGCCCAGCTGCCATGTCATTGGCTATGCTGCTCTGCGGGGACCATGCTTGGGGGCAACTCTCCTCCAGGGGGGCTGCTGGTGAGGAGAGGGCTGGGGGAGGTGGGGCTGGGGCAATGGTGTGCGGACCCACAGAGAAGGCTCTGAGTGCTGCCTCTGGCACGTGTACCATAGGTTCGCCACCATTGGTCTATAGTATCTGTCTATGGTGTCTGTCTGTCTGTCCGTCCATCCATCCCTCCGTCCCTCCCTCCGTCCCTCTGTCCCTCCCTCCATCCCTCCCTCCCTCCCTCCCTCCATCCATCCATCCATCCATCCATCCATCCATCCATCCATCCATCCATCCATCCATCTATCTATCTATCTATCTATCTATCTATCTATCTATCTATCTATCTATCTATCTATCTATCTATCTATCTATGGTATCTATCTATGGTATCTATTTATGGTATCTGTTTATGGCAGGGGTGTCAAACTTGCAACATCATGTGATGTATTGTGACGTATTGTGACTTTTTTTCCATTGCCGGCAATGGGGTGGGCACGGTTTTGCCATGATGCATCCGGCCCGTGGGTTTATGGTATCTGTCTATGGTATCTTTTTATGGTATCCATCTATGGTATCCATCTACAGTATCCGTCTACGGTATCTGTCTGTCTGTCTGTCTGTCTGTCTATTTATCTATCTAATTAACTATCTATCTATGGTATCTTTCTATGGTATCTGTCTATGTTATCTATTTACGGTATCCATCTACAGTATCTGTCTGTCTATCTGTCCATCTGTCCGTCTGTCCGTCTATCTGTCTGTCTGTCTTTCTGTCTTTCTGTCTGTCTGTATGTCTGTCTGTCTATCCATCCATCCATCCATCCATCCATCCATCCATCCATCCATCCATCCATCCATCCATCCAGGTGCTCATCTTCCCCAAAGGGGACTCTGGGTAGTGCACAATGATAGATAAAACAGTCAGTATAAAAGGGATAAAAATCTAAAAAGTAATAAACAACATTAAAAAAAGTTAACTCTGAGCAAAGGGAAGATAAAAATGGCCCCTTCGGCGATGGAACCCTTGAGACAAATCTCTGGTTCCAGCAAGCCCCAGGTTTGGCATCAAGTCTTGAAGGTCTTTCAGAAAATTAAAAGGGATGGGGCCAATCTAATTCCAAGGCGAAAGATGCTTCATAAAGTGGGCACCACAGCAGAAAAGGCAGATGTAGGTTCCTAGCAAATGGTACCTGCAGCATGACTTCTCTGTGAGATCTAATGGGGTAGACTGGGGAGAAGCAGCCCCTCAGATAGCCCAGGCCATGCCATGAAGAGCTAGCACCTTGAATTGGACTCAGAAGCAAACTGGCAATTAATGCAGCATGTGGAGCAGAGGTGTAACATGAACTGCCCTTAGGGTGCACAAAACTGTCCATGCTGCCACATTCTATACTCACTGAAGCTTGGGATACTCTTCAAGGGCAGCTCATATACAGTGCATTGCAGTAGTCCAATTTACAGAATTTTAACTCAAGTTATTTATTGAATGATTCAAATGAAAGGAATCAGAGGAAAGTAATAGTAATTTCTGACTGATTACCTGATATTAGAGCAATAGAGATAGAAGTATGGATGGATGCTAGTAAAATATATAGATAGTAGTAAAGCTAAAAAAAATACAGCCAAAGATTGTATAGGATGATAATTTGTGGATCAAGTGGGTCAATACCATTACTTTACTTTACTTTATTATATATTTTGTTTATTTTTTACATTTCTGAACCACCCATCTCTCTCCCCTCATACACATACACACAAACACAGTACAGACACAGCGAGAAAGTTTGATCTATAACCACATCCTTTCTAAAATCTTATTATAGTTACTATTATCTCTCCTACCTATATATTTTTTACAATATTCCCAAATATATCTTCTTTTTGCTTCATCCTTCTCACGTTTGCTTTTTTGGCACAGATTTTTATAGAAAAATATTTAACTTGACAGGTGAGATAGGTAAGAATAAGTTGTAAAATCACTCCTACAATCAAAAGAGAACAGGTGATGAAGGCGCTTTAAAACAGAATAAAACATTATGAAGTATATATGCTTGAAGGCAACAGCAGCAAACATAACAACTATTCGTCTCTGTTCATTTAAATAAAGGAAGTGAAGATTTGCACCAGATGTGTCAGCTTTATCAAGTTAGGCTTTTTGTCTCTTATTTCACGTTATGCTAAACTAAATTAAACAGCTTCATCCACAGCCACCCCTTCTTGTCCAATTTGCATAAGTAGCAGTCTTTATCACTTTCACTGCAATTTCTTTCAATGTACTATAATTCACTGAGCTGAAGCTGAGTCTTTTCCCTGTGATTGATATGATATTTCCAAATAGTCACTTTCCTTATGGCATTTAAAAAGGACAGCAGATGACGATATCAAGATTATTAGGAGAGGAAGTTTAATTTTGTACCGTGTCAAAACCCTTGCTGTGATTTCCATCACAAAAAGGGTGCATGTAGTGTGATTGCCTTTTCTCATTACAGTCATTGTCAAAAGAATAAGATTCTGAATTTAATTGGCTAGAGTAGTTTATGAAGAAGAATTCTATAATAAGCAACTATTATCAGCCTTTGCAGTCTTTCTGTAAATATTTTAATATTTCAATCCGCAACTGTTTCTGAAAAACATCTTACATGCAGAAATCATAAGATAAAAGCAAGAAAGATAATATAATATTGTTCAGGTAATGCAAACACAACTCATTTTTTCTTGTAATGAGAAAATAAATTTCACACTGAAACATGTCATCGTGACTTCAGCAATAGTTGGATTATGTGTTGAGTCAGAAATGAAAAGTCATAGAAGGATTTCTAGCCACTAGGCTCTGCTGCTGGTGGGCTGTTACTAATGTCAGTTCTGTGTACGTTCCCTCTCATTTCCTTCTAGAGGGTCTTCCAACCTCCTCATCAAATGAGTGAAACAGGGATTCTTAGAAGAAAAGGAAAATCAACAAACATCACTTCCTATTTTTCATCCAATGGGAGCATCCTTGAAAGCTCATTCCACTCGTGACAACTTCTCATACAAGCTGTTTGCTTTCAAAACACTAGACACAGATAAATGACTAGAATATGAAAGAGATAAAAATATGATTTCACTATAGATGTTGCAATTAAGGCAGTTTAGTCTAATAGTTAGGGCAACAGGCAATGAACACCAGCTGGGTGACCTTAGGCCAGTCATTCTCTCTCACCCCAACTCACCTCATAGGGTTGTTGTGGAGAAAATAGGAGGAGGAAGGTACATTGGATATGTTTGCCACATTGCGTTATTTATAAAAATAATAAAGGTGGAATATAAGTAAGTAAGCAAATAAGTAAATAAAAAAATAGGTAGAGTCTCTGTGAACTTTACTCTGCTAATTCTTGTAGACTATGAGGGGCTGCTTATTTCCATTTCAAGGCCATTGAGCCAGCATGATATCACAGAGCACTGTTACCTTCCCACCGAAGAGGTACCTATTTATCTATTCACATTTGCATGCTTTCAAACTGCTAGATTGGCAGGAGCTGGAACAAGGATAGGATCTCACCCCTTCATGTAGTACTCGGGTCTCAAACCAGGGCTGCAGATTTTCCAGCCAACAAGCCCAGCATCTTTAATCAATGAGCCACCTTGCTGCCCCAAGTAAATAAGTAAATAAATAAATAAATAAGCAAGCAAGTTTACTGTCTAATTTAGCCATATTTTAAGAATGTTTCAAAAGGGTATTTTTGTCTAGTGAACATTTTAAAAGCAGCGTGCATGTAAATATAATTTTTGTGTTGCTGTTCTACATATACAATGGTGCTTAAAAGTTTGTGAACCCTTTTGAATTTTCAATATTTCTCCATAAATACGATGTAAAATATGTTCTCTTTTTGCACAAGACTTAACACCAAATAAAGAGAACCTAATTCAACAAATAAGTCAAGTATGCAGAAATATTAAAAGTTCTGAAAGGTTCAGAATCTTTTAAGTTCCATTGTATCTATAGTGAATCAAAATAGTCTCTCTTCAGCAGCACCATACCCAAATTATTTTTTTATTCACAATTATTTTCCTAAATGCTGAAATAAGTACAATCCACTAACTATTTTACAGTTCATTGGTTTCTTGTTATGGTAAAGCAGCATGGTGATCTTTTATCATATACCTTGATTTGCCGCAAAGTACCAGGAGTTCAGCAACAGTATCTGCATTTAAAAGAAGTTCATAGGTTGAAGTAACACAAATTGTATGACTTTTTTAAAAAAAACCATCAAAAAACACACAAAAATACCCAAATGGGAATTAGTTAGAATTACCCAACCACAAGAGACTTTTACTTCATGTCACAGTTCTTAGCTTCAGTGAGTGAGGCAGAGTGAGGAGGAAATCACACAATTAGTCACACCAGTGTGACAGCAAAACCTTTTGGTGTTACTGCTGGGCTTAGGAAGAGCCTATGGAAAAATGTATTTTATGATGAGGTCTGGCATCAGCATATATCATATCAGCCCCAGCAGGTTAGCAGTGTCTACTGCTGACCTCTGTCCTTGCATTCCAGAACAGTTTAATGAATCGCCTTCAAAAGAAGAGCTGTATCCCAAGAGCTGTTTCTTAACTCAGTGTGCCTCTAAGTAATAATACACTTTCTCCCCAGCAAATAATGCATCAATTTAAGTGGATGCCCTGACAGACAGTTAATCATTCCTTGCTCTGTATTCATTTGGCAATGAACAATCCATTCTAATTGCTTAACATAATTTGTAGAACTGGCTACTTAAAACGAGTCTTCCAGAAATGAGGTTCATCATAGAAGGAATGTATCATAAACCATCAATCCAAATTTGCTATCAGAATGTAAGCATGTTCACTTTTCAGTCTTTCTATCTTTTGAAAGAGTGCTGTAGCCAGAGATTAATGAGAAGTTAAAGTAGACAAGATATGTTTTTCTCTTGATTTTTTTTCTAATTTACTACAGATCTTGACGGTTGTTTGCCAATATCTTTTTATTGTTTGTCTATATCTTTTTGATATAGATGTTCTGAACTTGTGTAGTTGTGCATGTTCAACAGTAACTTCATGTTCCAAAGTTCTTAAATAATGTCAGTAGATTGAGTGACCATGTACAGCGAGTGAAGGTCATAGACTTTTCAAAGTATTTTTTCCCATATAGAATCTGAGATTATTTTCTAAGGAAAGAGGAAAGTTATATTAAATAGTAAGTGATAAAATCTTTGGAATCTTTAGCTAGAAAATCTACAGCCAAAGATTCCTGCTGTCAATCAAACTAGATAATGCTGGATTACAGAGATAGACCATCTGCTTACCATAAAGAAATTTTCTATGATACTTTTTTTTGAGAGAAATCTTAATAATCTAGAAATCTGAAAGCAGCAGATTTATGCAGCAGTAAATGACACAGTGCAATGGTTGTTACAACCTATGGGAAAACGTATCAATTGTTTTGGATGATCAGATTCATGATATGAACAGCCTTGTAGACTAGCTCTTCCAGAGAAGCTTTTCTCCACTTCTCCAATAAGGGCTCATTGCAAGTTAACAATTAGTTAATTAGTAGATTAGTACTTGCTGCTGCCTAAAATTGACAAGACTTTAATCAGACACTGAAAACTTTTTTGCTTCTCAACTATCTCTAGCAATTTCCTGCAACTGAAAAAAAAGTATTTCTGATGCAGGGGAAAGTATTTTCATATACATGTAGGACTAAGAACTTTTTTGTTGTTATTGTGGATACCAAAGAAGTTAAACAGTACATCCTCATTTCCCCCAAGTGAACTTCTTTCCAATTATCCATAACCTTGTTTGCCTGTTAAGATATCTGGCAACCTTATTTCAGACTGAAGTGCTTCAATAACACCACAGGCAACCTTGTCTACATTGCTGGCCAGCTAGAGAATAGTCAGTGCATGCTAAAGATCTTCCAGACTGTGAGTTTTGGGTTTAAGCACTAGCACAAGAGACCCACCTTGAAGCAACATAGCAAAGATTTTACAGATTAAAAAAAGCTTCTGTGAATACTGTACATGATCTCATAGCTCCAGTTTAGAGCATAAAGTCCAAAGTCTTCTAAACTGGGCAGCTTCAGTGTACCCTACATGCAATCCCTAGTATCTACTAACCCTTCTCTGGTGAAAGGCTTAGGCCAGGCTTGGTGGAGAGATACATGGAAAGGTCCTTCTGTAACTGTGGCCTGAGTAGCTTAAGTTGGTACAGAATACTGGGTTCAAGCAAATCAAATCATTGGTTCATTCTCTACAATGCAAATGTCTTTGTTGAAGTGAAACTATGTTTTTTGCACCAGCTTAATAAGGACAACATTTATTCGTAGTAGCTTCTATCAGGATTTCTGGGAAAAAGTACTTTTAAATTAGATAAAATTTACAGCAAAAGTGATAGAAGGACTCAGACACTGTGATAACTAGCAGGAGAAAATAAGATTAATTCATGCCTTGCCAACTGCACCTTTTCATTTTTCCCTAAATAAAATTTTGTGAACTGATTGTAGTTGAATACATTTGATTATTTGAACTGCAGTGTGGAGAAGTTGTAAAAGTGATATGTGCGTGTAACATCCATCTCATCCCGAAATGGAGTAGCTGAGTTATCATCTATTCAAAATGTTCAAACAAGCTGTCAGAACCCATCAGCCTAATTATATTCGTGATCCAACACAGTGTTATTTTAAACATGCTTGCTTCAAAGGAATTCCATCCATTTTCATAGGACATATTCTGAAATAATTGTAAATTAGGAAAACTTCTGAAGGGACTGAAAATTAAATTTTATAATGCATCTCATAAAGTTGCAAACAACAACAACAAATGACAGTACAAATACTGTAGGCTAATAACGTATCCCAAATGTATTTCACGTCAAAGGAAGCAGAAATAAGTTTGGAGTAGCAAAGTCAAATGGCACATTCAAATACACAATTGGACTTTATCATATTTCCCCAATCTTTATCTATCTAAACAGTGATGGTGCAATGGTTAGAATGCAGTATTGCAGGCTAATTCAGCTAATTGCCAGGAGTTCAAATCTCACCAGCTCAAGGTTGACTCATCCTTCCATCCATCCAGGTTCAGCAAAATGAGGACCCAGATTGTTGGGGGCAATAGGCTGATATAAATGATTTGTTTCTCTCTCAGTGATTATATATTTTCTGCATGGAACTCCCAAAATATGATCTATAGAATCTCCCCAGTGTTGTGAAGCAGACTTAGATACCAACATGCACAATGAAGGAAGAATCAAAGATAAAGTTTTCAGTGTGGAGGGGGGAAGTTAATTTTGCAGCTCAGTTAAGCTTCTAAAGAGTTTGCCATCTTCTAATATTTCCTTAGAATCAAGTAGCTTTAAAGAGGAAAAAAAAATTCCTATCACCTAACAACACTTTAATTGGTGTGATTTGGGATAGTGTCAAAATGAATATGTATTTTTTTTAAAAAAAATAAACACATAGTAGTTGATGCAGATGAGATTACCTTAGAAAAAGTATAATGGATAATTTTGTCGATTAATAGCAATGCTGCATAAAACCTTGAATTATTAAACCAAAAGAGTTCTTAGTCCATAATGAATAATAGAATTAAATGACATCATTCTTCAAAAAAAAGTATGAAAGCATCTGGTACACAGTACAGTAGGCACATGCCAGATGAGCTTTTAAAATCACTCATCTCCAAGGACATAAATAATTTCATTTTGTAAATGTAAAGGAAGCCAAAAATCTAAACTACTGATTTAGCAACACCTGCTATTAGAAAAAGTCAAAATGTCATAAAACGAACAGTAATACTACTTTGTGAGGAAAAGCCAGTTTTATGGTCTCTTAGATTCCCATTCAGAAACCATTGGGTTGTAGTTTAATATCTTTGCTATGGAAGTTCGGAGTCTTTGGAGAAGGGCGGCATATAAATGTGATAAAATAAATAAATAAATAAATAAGTTCAGTTCATGTTTAAGATTCCCAAGATACAAACACATAATGGTTGGTCCTCCATGTTTGAAAATACAGCATTCAGAAGTTAATCAGTTCTTTCTATGGAGTCAAGTAAATTTCAAAGGTGTCTTTTTCAATTAGAGAACAAATTGAAAGAGTTTTTATAGCTAGGGAGAGGGGGGGAGAGAGTTGGGTTGTCAGTGTTGATGGGGTGTGCTTGAAGCAGAAAACTGTCAAGGAGAAAGCCACATCTCTACCAACACTGGCAGGGCAAGCTGATGTATATAAGGAGAGTATAAACCCCACACCCACTAGCACCTCCATGGGTATACATATAGATAAAGATATGGATATATGTTTGTGTGTATATAGGTGCATTCATTCTTTGGAACCAATTCAAAAATATTTGTAAATATTTATGGAGAGAAGCACAAATTAACTCACAAACTGCCAGCCTCACTAGGTAGATTAGCCCATGAAATCCACTCCACAGGAAGGTTAAAATTACTTTTATTGAGACTGATTATAATAACAGAAACTTGCAAGTCTGTGCTGCAACTCCTTTTCCTTCTTGTAGTTCATTGAATTTGGAAGGTGTCTGTCTGAGCCACTTCTATATGTCATCTGGGTGTTTTGTACTTAAAACATGTCTCACCCTTTATTGCCTTGGCAATGGAGCATGCATATCTCTGTCAAGGTCATCTTCCTTACTCGCCACATAAATTCTGGTTCCTGAATATTTAGAAGTATATACAAATTTGGGTCTGCTACCCTATATGAATTAACTATGATACTGTTCCTGTGTACCTGTGTGGTTAGGAATTAGTCTTACAATGATTTATGAAAGCCTAATAGTTATGTTACAGGCTAGAGTCATTTTGAAAATGATCACTTATTTCTTTTTCAAGACAAAATGAGCATTAGATGTAATGTATTCTCTATAGCCTGCTAATTGGAACACATTTAAATATTAGAAATTATTACTAACAGCTCTAATATTTCCTCCTTTAGAGAAATTAGAGTGCTTTGAGGGTTATGTTGTTTTTCAGGTTCCTATTGAAATTCTATTGTTAGTCAAATGCTTTGTTTTAAATTTTTATATACTTAATATTAATAGCTTTGCTGCACAAACATTTAGGACACAGGCATGTCAGCTACTAGAAATAGAAGCTCAGAAAGGAAAATCATCTGCCTGTCTATCTAATCTAATATATCTACTGTTGTCATCCATCCATCCATCCATCCATCCATCCAGACAGACAGACAGACAGACAGACAGACAGACAGACAGACAGACAGACAATCTTTCAGTATCCAATGGTACTGCTTTAATTTAATTTAATTTAATTTTTTCGGACTTATATGCCGCTCCTCTCCGAAGACTCGGAGCGGCTTACAACATAAACAAAACAATACTTCAAAACTAAGTCCAAATCTAAAAATCATTAAAAAAATACAACCCCAGACGCATTCATCATTCACTCAACATTCCACAGTCAACACCAGGCCTGCCGGCAAAGATAGTTCTTAAGATTCCTCCGGAAGGCCGGGAGAGTGGGGGAAGCGCGGACTTCAGGAGGCAGTTGGTTCCAGAGGGTGGGGGCCACAACAGAGAAGGCCCTCCCCCTAGGACCCGCCAGACGGCATTGTTTTGCTGATGGGACCCGGAGCAGGCCGACCCTGTGCGCTCTCACCAGTCGAAGGGAAGTATGTGGCAGAAGACGGTCCCATAGGTATCCTGGTCCAATGCCATGAAGGGCTTTATAGGTAATAACCAACACTTTGAATTGCGCTCGGAGACCGATAGGCAACCAATGCAGCATGCGGAGAGTTGGCGAATTGTGGGCACAACGCGGAAGGCCCACAATTGCTCGCGCAGCTGCATTTTGCACTAATTGTAGTCTCCGAACACTCTTCAAGGGTAGCCTACTATTCCACCATAAACATTGCATGTTTGATTCTTTTTTTTCAACTTAATATCCAAAATAGAACTCTGTCCCACAACATTCAGTCTTTATATATGGGAAGTATCAGTTTTCTTCAGTGAGGCACTCATAGCCTTCTTTGAGATGTGGTGTTTTGCCCCATGTGGAACAGTGCCCTTTTGTGCAGGTGAGGCAAGCACTCCCTATCTGTGTCTGATGTCACACTACCTCATCAGACATGGCTCCATTCGCTTCACCTGTCATCTTGCCTCAATCAGCAAGGCTTCTGGACAGCCCCATTTGTCCTCAAGCAAAGTGGTGTGGCCCTTTCTGCTCCTATCTTTGGATATAAGAGGGAAAAAAGCACTTTCAATGGGTCACTTTCATCAAAGTTTTATTATGGCAAATATCCCTTCAAAACTCCAAATTATGCCTAGGGGTCTGCTATTTATTTATCCTTTCAGAAATGATACTTATAATTTACACATGTCTCTACAACAGCGGTTCTCAACCTGTGGGTCGCGACCCCATTTGGGGTCGAACGACCATTTCACGGGGGTCGCCAAACAATGCAGTCCACCATTTTTTCCCCTTTTTCCCCTCGGCCGGCGCATGGGGCAGCACCGTGCATGCGCAGGGTAGCGCCATGCATGCGCGATGCAGGCCATCGCACCGCGCATGCGTGATGCAGGCCTTCGCAACACGCATGCGCGATGCGGGTCGTCGCACTGTGCATGCGCGATGTGGGCCATCGCGCCACGCATGCGCGGTGCAGGTCGGGGTTGCGGCCTGAAAAAGGTTGAGAACCGCTGCTCTACAATAATTTTCTTCCAAGATTAAGAGAGGGAAAAAAGGATATCTTTCTGAATAATTTCCAAATGGAAGAAAGTGCTTCAGATATTTTCCACTGAATATTATCCACGATCAGCTTTCATTGGGAACGTGAAACACAGAAAATGAAAAGATTAATAAAGTGGACCCCAATCAAACAAGTTCTTATATCTGATCATAGCCTTAGTGGCTGGTTTTTATTTCTATTTTTAAGCTTCAAGAGATAACCCCTACACCTCTCAAAAAAACAAACAAACCGTATAACACAGATTCAGTCACAAAATGAACAAATATAAAATCCCTATTCACAGATTTGTGTAAGGCATTGATATAATTTCATTGGCAATTCTAATTATGTAAATTAATTATCTTTTTTCTCAATATAAATAATAATACCTACTGGATATAAAAATCAAGAACAATTAATAAAGCAACTGTTCCCATATGGATAAATAGTATTACGTTTCAAAGGTAAGCACTTGGTTTCTTCTAACTTGCTAACAAAGTAAATATGAAATTGACTTGTACAATAAATTTACTTATTAGTAAACTATTGTTTACAATATAATTCCTACTCTTTGAGATGTGGTGTAACATCTACTATGCCCACTAGTCCAAATATCTGCAGGAAAAAAATGTTCTATTGTACAGCCACATGCATGTGGATACAAATCAGGTCCTGTTATTTTCACCTGAGAACCCAGAATTATTCTTCATTTATTTTGTAATAATCTCTCTTCCCTCTCCCTCAAATAATTTGGCTGGTAAACAACAATGAAAATACAAAACAAAATTTAAAAGTAAGTTATACAATTAATAGAAATTGCCCAGATGTCCACCAGAAACATTCAGTGCTAAAATTCAGAGCATGGTTGTAGAGGGCACTTGAAGGACAGTAGGAAAATATGTTACCAAGGTTGTGATCAGACAAGTGAAGCTTAAATCCAGTTCAAGAAAGTAACTTGAAAAAAGGCCTCAAGAGAAGTCTCTCCTTAATTCATTGGAAGATTAAGTGAGAAAGAAGGGACACATTCAGACTTGCAAATTTTGGTTACTATAGCTGTTAAATCCTTCGTTTGCGTGCAAATGATGAAGACACATGGTGACAACTAACAATGCTTTATTCTCCTACTCCAACTCCAAGCAAAAAGCAAAAGGCATGGAGGCCTTTTTATAGGGCTTGAAACCCGGACAGAGTGAACCAATAAGAGTTCTTCTTTCTTCGTGCCTTGAGCCTGCGCACAAGGCCGGCGCCGCTCTTTCTGGTCCCAGGCAGCTTTTAGAATGCCCGGGACCATTTGCAAAAATTCTGGGCCTGCTGAGTTTCCTCATCAAGCCCAGGACACAACACCCCTCCCCCCTGGATAGAACACACACAATTCCAAATTTCTTTACAATAATAATAAAAGAAATTAAAAGAAAATAATAGTCTGCTCACATGCAGATACCCTTCTTATAACTAATAGAGTTAGCTAACCAACCCACTCTCTAATGTCGACTTCGTGTGTCTATCTTCTACCCCACATAGGTCACATCTCCTCAACCTAGACCTGGAAAGGTCCTTTGTACTGACAAGAACCTCACATATCCGCCTAGATGCTTAGGAGGGGCCTTAGCCTGTTGTGACCTACGCAAGGTTAGGGAGGGTGCCTGGCCTGTCAGCTCACCTGCCCAGCTAGGCAGACCAGGACTTGTTATTAAGGATGCCTGGCCTACCGGCCCGTCTGTTGGGCTTGCTAGACCAGAACTTTTATGCACAAATTTTGCAGGTGACCCCAAGTGAGGCGTGCTGGCAGAATTGCCAGAGCTCTCCCCAGGCTCCGTGAGAGCAGCTGAAATTCCCCAGCCCTCTGAATTGGCTGAGGATTTCCCAACTATCTTGGATGGCTCCAGGGAAGTTAGTCCCTCGAGCCCACGACCAGTCTTAGATGTGACCTGCATTGCAGGTGTGCCCCAATACTCCCAGTCCTCTTGGCCAAGGTGCCAGAGTCAGGGGCCGCCTCTATGGCAAACCCCACCTCAGGTGAATTCCTGTTTGGAGCTCTTGCGGATACGCATGACTCCCTGTTCAGCGCAATAGCTGAAGTCTGAGGATGCCCTTGCACCTCCCCTTGAAATCCCTAGCAACCTGCGGTACGTCCTAGGAACAGTGAGATTGTGTCTCAGAAGGTTGACCTGAAGTGCGACGTGGTTCCTGGGCCCCCTCCCCCCCCCGAGAGCAGAGGCAGGGGCAGAATCCACAGGGGACAACCGCCAGCGCAGCTGATCGATGTGACACCGCAGGACACAGCCATCTCCCAAGGTCACTTCATAAGATAGAGGTCCAGAGATCTTACAGATGACAGCAGGAACCCACAGATGACCAGGAGCATAGTTCCAAGCCCAGACCGGATCACCCAACTTTAGTCTCTTGGGTGCCTGCGGATGTGACACCTGTGAAGCTACCTGGTCTGGGTGCAACCTGTCAAATTTAGTAATGAGTCTGCAACCCCAGCGGAGTTAAGCTTGGCTCTTCCCAGTGGTCGTGCAAGGTGTGGTGCAGTGTGCAAGAAGAAAGTCAGCTAACCTGTGATGCCAGCTACCGAACGTGACTCTTTTGAGTGCGTCCTTGGTGGTGCGCACCATCCGTTCAGCTTGCCCGTTGGTGGAAGGTTGGAAGGGAGCTGACGTTGCATGCCAGATCAGGTTGGCCTGAAGAAATAATCTAAATGTACCCTTGACCAAGGGGTGTGTGTCTCCTCCCACTTGTGGACAGGGGCCTGAGGCATTTCAGGCCGTGATTGTTGGCACACTTGGCACCCATGCACCTGAGCCTCGATAGCTTTATCAAGCCCAGGCTACCAAAGATGTCTGCACACAAGCGCTTTCATCCTGACTATCCCAGGATGTCCCTCATGCAGAGAGAGCAAGACTCTAGACCTCAATGAGGCTTGGATGACTACCCTACTCCCCATAAAAGGCACCCATTAAAGGTAGACAATGTGTGTCTCCTTTGCCAAAAACTTTGAAATGTTGCATCTGGACAGGTGTCAGGCCATCCTGACAACACCCATGTCAGCAAGCGTGTAAGCATGTGATCAGTGGCAGTTTCAGCAGCAATGTCCCTAGCATTGAGGGGAGATTCAGGCAATTCCTGAATGGAAAGAATATTTATGGCAGGAGCAGGGCTGCTTCTACCTGAGTTAAAAGCAATCTGCTTAGGCCATCTGCATGGCCCATTTCTTTTCCAGGTTTGTGAACTAGAGTGTAGTCATATGCTGACATGAAAATGGACCATCTCAGCACACAAGGAGAAATGATATGTGGTGTCTATTTGTTAGTAGTAAACAAACCCAACAGAGGCTTATGGTCTGTATAGACTGTGAAGTGGTGGCCATATAACAAATCATGAAATTTCTTTATGCCAGCCACTATGGCCAAGGCTTCTCTGTCAATCTGAGCGTAATTCTGCTCTGCAGATGACAGAGTCCTTGAATAATAGGCCACAAGGACTTGTGTCCCATCAGCCTTCAGATGGCTAAGTACTGCTCCCACCCCAAGAGCCTGTGTAATGGCTCTGCCACTGCAGCTTTGTATGGGAGAAATGCATGGTAAAAGTTTAAAAGTCCCAAGAAGGCTTGCAGCTCACTCTTGGACTTAGGGCTTGAATAGCTTGTAGTTTAGCTTCAGCAGGGTGAATGCCTTGGTCATCAATCCTGAAACCTAAGAAGTCAATGGAAGTGACTCCTATCTTGCAGTGTCGGCTGACAATAAGTCAGTCGAGATGACAGGAACTCTTCTTGATCCTGTTGTGTGGGAGGAGTTTGACCTGGTAACACCTGATGAAGTGGACAAGGCCATGGGAACTGTGAGTTCCGCCACCTGTTTATTGGACCCGTGCCCCTCCTGGCTGGTTTCGGCCAGCAGGGAGGAGACGCGGGGCTGGGTTCAGGAGATTGTCAACACCTCTTTGAGGGAGGGGTCCTTTCCGGCTCCCTGCAAGGAGGCAATTGTGCGCCCCCTCCTCAAGAAGCCTTCCCTGGACCCAGCTGTGTTAAACAACTATCGTCCTGTCTCCAATCTTCCCTTTATAGGGAAGGTTGTTGAGAAGGTGGTGTCACTCCAGCTCCAACGGTCCTTGGATGAGGCCGATTATCTGGGCCCTCAGCAGTCAGGATTCAGGCTCGGCTACTGCACGGAAACTGCTTTGGTCGTGCTGACGGATGATTTCTGGCGGGCCCGGGATAGGGGACATTCCACTATCCTGGTGCTACTTGACCTCTCAGCGGCTTTCGATACCATTGACCATGGTATCCTTCTGCACCGACTGGAGGGGTTGGGGGTTGGGGGCACTGTTTTGCGGTGGTTCACCTCCTACCTCACTGGTCGGTCGCAGTCGGTGTTGGCAGGGGGTCAGAGGTCGACCCCTAGGTTCCTCCCTTGTGGGGTCCCTCAGGGATCGGTCCTCTCCCCTCTGCTGTTTAATATTTACATGAAACCGCTGGGTGAGATCATCCGACGACACGGGGTGAGATATCATCAGTATGCTGATGATACCCAGCTTTACATCTCCACCCCGTGTCACTTCAGTGAAGCAGCGGAAATGATGTGCCGATGTCTGGAGGCTGTTAGGGTTTGGATGGGTGCTAACAAGCTCAAACTCAACCCCGACAAGACGGAGTGGCTGTGGGTTTTGCCTCCCAAAGACAATTCAATCTGTCTGTCCATCACCCTGGGGGGGAGTTTTTGACCCCCTCAGAGAAGGTCCGCAACTTGGGTGTCCTTCTCGATCCACAGCTAAATCTGGAACATCATCTTTCGGCTGTGGCGAGGAGGACATTTTCCCAGGTTCGCCTGGTGCACCAGCTGCGGCCCTATTTGGACCGGGAGTCTCTTCTCACAGTCACTCATGCCCTTATCACCTCGAGGCTCGACTACTGCAATGCTCTCTACATGGGGCTACCTTTGAAAAACGTTCAGAGACTTCAGGTAATGCAGAATGCAGCCGCGCGAGCATTATTGGGCCTACCTAGAAATGCCCACATTTCAACATCACTCTGCGAGCTGCATTGACTGCCAATTGGTCTCCGAATGCAATTCAAAGTGTTGGTTATAACCTATAAAGCCCTACATGGCATCGGACCAGGTTACTTACGGGACCGTCTGCTGCCCCATGAAACCCAGCGACCAGTTAGGGCCCACAGAGTCGGCCTTCTCCAGGTCCCGTCAGCCAGACAGTGTCGCCTGGCGGGGCCTAGGGAAAGAGCCTTCTCTGTTGCGGCCCTGGCCCTCTGGAATCAACTCCCCCCGGAGATCCGTGTTGCCCCCACCCTCTCCGCCTTCTGCAAATTATTGAAGACACATCTTTGCCGACAGGCCTGGGGCAGTTAACACCTTGCCCCAGCCAGTGGATGTTTGTTTGCATGTCTGTCTTGGATGATTGGTTTTTAATTAAGGGGTTTTTAAAATGTATTTTAATGTTAGATTTCTTGTGAGTATCCATGTTGTAAGCCACCCTGAGTTCTTGGAATAGGGTGGCATAGAAATCTAATTAAATAAATAAATAATTCTGATTTATCTTAAGCCCTTAATCTTTCTGCTAAATTTTGAGATGACTCCCCAATAATGAGGATGTCATCAAAGTAGGGACGGACCCCAGGAATACCTCGAAGTGTGCTCTCCATGACATTTTGGAATATGCCAGGGGCTACATTGACCCCAAATTGCAGTCTCTTGACCTTGAAGGCCCCCCTGTGAATTACAATAGTCTGGGCCTCTGCAGCTGCCTCATCAATTGGTAGCTGTTGATAGGCCTGTGCCAGGTCAAGTTTTGCAAAAATGCACCCCCCCGAGGGAGGTCAGGATGTGGCTTACAACAGGGACTGGATAAGCGTGCTGTTGCAACGCCTTATTTAGCGTACACTTGTAGTCTGCACATATATGTATTTCCCCTTTAGCCTTTAGAGGCGTTACTATGGGGGTTTTCCATGGACTAGAATCCACAGGTTGTAAAATGCCTTGCTGGAGCAATTTGTCCAGCTCAGCATCTATCTTACCCTTGAGGGCACAAGGTACCTTCCTAGGCTTAACCCTGATGTGCGTGATGGTTGGGTCTAACCATAGCAAAATTGGAGGCCCCTTGTAGGATCCTAGTTCTGAACTAAACACATCTGCAAACTCCTTGCAAACCTCTGCAAGGTCCAGTGTTTGCAAGATGTGCAGCCCAGTTACTTGGATTCCCAGAGCCTCGAACCAATCGAGTCCAATAAAACATGTAAGTTCACCCCCAACAACCACCTCATCTAGAGAACCTTCAAAATCCTTATACTGTACCTTAAGGGTGGCCTCCCCCTTAATACACACCATAGAATTTTGAAAATCAGTGAATGTTAGGTTTGATGGCCTGAGTTTAACCCGAAGGTCACTACTGCTGCAAACCCTTTTGAAGGTATTAATTGAAATAATGTAAAGAGCCGTTCCATTGTCCAACTCCATCAGTAAGGGAACCCCTTACAACCTTACATTAATGGAAAGTTTCTTCTTAAGGGGTTGTGTGTCCCTGTTTTTTGAATGCTCCTGTGCGATGCGAAGAAACCCACCCTATGTTGGCTGGGGACCCTGGTGCCTTTCTGAAGCAATTCTTCCCCAGATTGAACCTTCTGGCAACCCAAACAGACGGATCCAATGTGGCCTTGCCTGCCACACACCTGGCAAATGGTGGAGCGGAACTGGCAATCAGCTCACTTGTGGCGTCCTCTGCACCCAAAGCATTGAAGAGATGCTGGGGCCTTGACTGGACGTCCCTTCTGCCTCCTCTCAGCTGGCTGGTGAAGTCTGTCGACCTCCTCTTCAGGATCCACTTCTGATCCTTCTCGAGTGTCCTCTTGATGGATGGTAGATGTGTCTGGAGGATTCCTGGTGAGGTGCAAGGCCTTCACAACCCCACCTGCTGCTTCCTCAGCTGCCATCTCTCACAACACATCTTGGAAGAAAACATCTTCTTTTGCAAAAATCTTTTGTTGTAAGTCTCTGCTCCTTAAGTCGCAGACAAAGCAATCTCGCAGCCTCTCTTCCAGATCCTTGAACTCAAAAGGTCTGGCTGCTTGCCTTAAGGCCGCAATAAAGTCTGCAGCAGATTCACCTGGCCTCTCGTCTCTCTGCTCGAATGTGTGCCTCCAAGCAATGATGGATAACTTCAGCTGGAAGTGTTCCTTCAACATTTTCTTCAAGTCAGCATATGTTACTGACTCCAGAGGTACAGGGGCCACCAGATTTTCTGCGATGTCAAAAGCTTCTTGTCCACAGGCACACAAAAGAGTGGCTGCCTTCAGGCTGTCTTCTCTAATCTGATTTACTCTGAAGTAGTTCTCCACCTGTGCTACGTAGGAATTCCATCTCTCTGGGTGAGAGACATCGAAATCAGTCAAGCGGCCAATCTTTGACATCGTAAAGTTTACGATCTTCACCACTCGCTTCCTCTGCAAGCTGCTGTTTGAGGAAAGATCCCACCTTCGTCGCCAGTGTTAAATCCTTCATTCTTGTGCGAATAATGAAGACACATGGTGACAACTCACAATGCTTTATTCTCCTTCTCCAACTTCAAGCAAAAAGCAAAAGGCACGCAGGCCTTTTTATAGGGTTTGAAACCCGGACAGAGTGAACCAATAAGAGTTCTTCTTTCTTCGCGCCTTGAGCCTGCGCACAAGGCTGGCACCGCTCTGTCTGATCCCGGGCAGCTTTTAGAATGCCCGGGACCATTTGCAACAATTCTGGGCCTGCTGAGTTTCCTCATCAGGCCCAGGACACAACAATAGCTGTTCAGTTTTAGACGTGAATGACACTGATCAGCTCTATGCAGTTGTGTTTTTCAACCTTGGCAGCTTTAAGCTGTGTGGACTTCAACTCCCATAATCCCTCAGCTAGCATATTGGCTGGGGAATTTGGAACTTTAGCTGAACATACTTACTCTTGTTAGATTTCCATAATATAATTCTTGAGGGTAATGGGCAGTCTAGAAACACAAAATATACATACATACATACATACATACATACATACATACATACATACATACATACATGCAATTGGGAAAATAATAGCAAAAGAGAAGGATTGCAACAGTGTAAGAATAAAGCTTACTTGCTTGCACATGTTCCATTGCAGTTTACTCTTTACACAACTTAACAGCAACAGTTAAGGGATCAAAACTAAGAGCAAAATCTCACATTGTGGTACTTTGTTGGGGGAGAAATCAACTATATTTAACAGCACATATTTTAAATATACTGTATGTTGACCTTAAACATCCGTGGTGAAATTATCACATCATTAAAGTGGCCCTATGATCAGAGAGGACAAGAATATATAAACTGAAAGGTGAGTCCATGCTGGGAAATGGATTCCCAAAAGCCCTTGTTAAGTAACTTGCAATCAGCTGCTAATGATTTCTGCACACTTTGCAGTAATTTTTGTTTTGTCTTCATTTTGTCTTCAAAAATCGATTTGTTCTTTCCTTGCTGGGAAAAAAAACACTTCTACTAAGTTTCTGGGCTGTGGGTTATTAGGAATAGATCCATTTTAACAATAAGCCATCAGATTAAAAAAATGAATTTTGTACATTGATAATGAAGGTTTGAAAATTACAAAATTATGTTGAAGCTAAAACAAACGTGGCTAAACAAAGACTGCAAATACCAAGTATAACATTATGGGCAGAAACGTAGGTGTGTGCAATTAATTAAATATTCACTGTATCTTCCAACCTTCTACAAATAAGAGATTTAAGGAAACAGAGTATTGTACAGTACTTATAAAAAATTGTTCTGACTCAAAGGGATCTCAGTAGGTTCTTAGAATAGAGCAGAGGAATCCTATGATAAGTCTTAGTCTGTCCATATGTTTTAAAATTAAGAAGTTTTCACTGTGTCTTCTGATTGCTTGTTGGTGCTCATAGTACATTCTACTAGTTTTCTGCCTGATTATCCTATATAGTGGCTTTAACAGTTGCATCTCTTGATGTGTTGCAATGTATCATGACTTTTTTCACATTGCTGGAGCTGGGGTGGACACGGCCTCTGCATGATGCAACCAGCCCACGGGCTGGCAGTTTTACACCCCTGCCCCATATTATTAGACAGCCATGGTGGCGCAGTGGTTAAAATGCAGTATTGTGGGCTAATTCTGCTGAAAGCCAGTAGTTTAATTCTTACCGGTTCAAGCTTAACTCAGACTTCCAATGTCAGTAAAATGAGGACCCAGATTGTTGGGGGCAATAGACTGACTCTGTAAACCACTTAGAGAGGGCTGTAAAGCACTATGAAGTGGCATATAAGTTCTAAGTATTATTGCTAGTACTATTTGGTTTATTTAAGATGTTTTGGAGGGCTTTAGTTGGTTTGTGTGCTATGGTGATGCTGTGGGGTTTTAATAGTATATTGATGGTTTCTGAGATGTTTTTGATATAAGGCAATGATATTCTTTTCATAGCTTGTGTTAGTTGTGCTGTAGTGGGTTGAGCGGACAGGCACTTTTGGATAAAGTTGTGTGGATATCCATTTTCTTGGAAAATATTGTATAGGCGTTCAGTTTCCTTTTGTAGTGTTCTGGCTTGCTGCAGTGCATGTGTGTTTTCCTGAATAATGTTCTTACACGACTCCTTTTGTGGGAGGTTGGTTTGTTAGTTTGGTAGTGGATTATTTGATTAATATGGGTGGTTTTTCAACAGACTTGTATTTCTTCTGCTGATGTGGATATCCCAGAAGGGCAGTGTGTTGTTGTTTTCTTCTTTCCTTGTGAATTTTTGTTTTTCTAGTGGGGAATTGATAGAATATTCACTTTATTCTGTGTAATGTCTACCCTTTTTTATAAGGTCCTTAAGTATGTTGAATTTTGGTGTCCCTGGTAATGGTACAATTAGATTAGACTATTTCAGGCTTATATATTTTCGGTAACTGAGAACAGTGAAAACCATTTCATTTAACATACTGTTTCTCTTATAACTTAATAAATATATTTATACAACTTTGTATACAAAGATATAAAAAGCACTCACAATAAATATCAAAGATTAAAAATACCTGAAATTTTATCTCAAAAATGAAGGAGGGAAAATGTTCACACATTCAAGAAAAGTAGACTTTTGGTGAAGAGAGAAGTCTTCAAAAAGCATTTAAAAGCTATTTGACAACAGGTGCCCTCACAAAATTGGATGCAAGTCACCACAGAGAAAGCATATGCCCAGGCAATCCCAAAATGGCACTCTATACTTCTGAGAATACGCAGTAAGAGTTTGCCAACAATCTCAGTTATCAAGCAGCTGAATGAGTGGCATATGGAAATAAATTAAAAGAATAGGTCTTGAATACTCAAGCCACAATTCATACAGCTTATTCAACCAATAGTAGATTCCAAAACTCTAAAATGAATAAAGTTTTTGTCCAATTTTGCATTCCTTTATTTTTTTATAAATGTATTTTATTAGATTTTTATATGGGTAGGGAAAAGATGGGGTCGGGAGGGGTACAGGGAAATCAGAATAAAGGGGACAGGGTGTGGATAGTAACAGTAGATATGTAATTCAGCGAACAAGCTGTGGTCCGGGTCTTCATATTAAATATTATTATTTATATAATACTAAACATTTATAAAAGTAGATCGGTATAGTTACAACAAACTTTTGGTAAAGCAGTAATATTCCTTTAAATAATTAGCATAGTTAATAGCATAGCAACTATTTCCAAACATCAAGCTTAATACTTAATATAATAAATTTCTAATATCTCTTCTTATTCTAACGTGTTTCAACCAACCCACTGATAAAATTTTCCCCAGGTTTTATAGAAGATTGAATCCTCTTTCTCCTTCATCTCTAACGTTAATCTGTCCATTTCTGCACAATCTAGAATTTTCAAAATTATAATCTGATCTGATGGTAGGTTTTCATTTTTCCAAAACTGGGTGAAAATTATTCTTGCAGCTGTCAATACATGTAGTATTAAATAATCATTTTCTTTACCATAGTTAGGTCTTAATGTACTTAATAAGAACAGTTCTGGTTTAAATTCTATCTGAATTTTCATCATCTTTACTAACCATCTATGAATCTTAGACCAAGATCCGTGTCGCCCCCACCCTCTCCGCCTTTCGTAAATTACTTAAAACACACCTCTGCTGGCAGGCCTGGGGCAGTTAACATCTTGCCCCTAGCCAGTGTATGTCTGTGTGTATGTTGAATGATTGGTTTTTTTTTAAATTAAGGGGTTTTATATACATGTATTTTTAAATGTTGATTTCTAAGGGCGGCATAGAAGTCAAATAATAACAATAACAACAACAACAACAATAACAATAACAATAATAATAATAATAATAATAATAATAATAATAATAATAGTAATATTTTTTGCAATAGAACATGTCCACCAGGCGTGATAATAAGTACCCGGTTTTTGCTTACATTTCCAGCATGTATCTGATAAATTTTTAAACATTTTCGCTAAGCGAACTGGTGTCATATGCCACCTATAAAACATTTTATATAAGTTTTCTTTGTATGTGACTGCTTTGGTAAGTTTGATATTTTTATCCCACAATTTTTGCCAGTCTTCTAATCCTATAGAATATTCAAAGTTCTTCGTCCATACTATCATTGTCTCTTTTACTTGTTCTTCTTCCATTTTCCAATTTAATAAGTATTTATAAAGCTTCTTAATCAAATGTTCATCTGTTTTTAAAAGTATTTTATCAAGTGGAGTCGGCTCTTTGTAAAATCCCATTGTTTTTTTATGTCTTTTTCATATCTTGTTTGAATTTAATTTTGCATTCCTTTACTGTTGGTAGGATGTATAATTCATTGGAATAGTGATGAAGATTTAATCCATTTAGTTTTGTTTGACTCTTGGTGGTTTTATGGACCGGGTCTCTCGACATCTTCCATTTACATTGGTAAAATATGGGCAACCAACAGGAAAGAAAGAAAAAAGCATTACAATCAACAGTCTCTTTTTATAAAATCTCAACATTTGTGTTGTTAGTAAGAACCATGCAGGCTAAGGATTCTGGAAGCTGAACCATCATTTTGCTAAAATAATGGCAGTGGAAACAGGTCTAATATTGCCTGAAACATAACTGAGTGATGCTATAAATGGAGAAACAACCAATAGCTGGGCACGTGTACACACATATGACATATCCACGCTTTTGCAAACAGCTGTACTTTTTGTACCACTTGCTCTTCCACAAAATATTCTTAATACTGGTAGCTCAATGTTAAATATTCACAAGGTGAGTGACATCAGTTCCATTATAATTAAATCATATTAGAATCACTGAACTGAATCATTTTATAGCTTTACAATTATCTTGCAGACAATGTACTCAGTAATTTTTGCTAAATGCTTAAGTATCCAATTTGACCTGAAGGGTGCTACTTTCGACTTGCATGACGGCTAAATATATTAATGTCCCAGAAAATGTTTCATACTCCATTTATTGTAAAATATTCCATTTTTAATAGATGGTAATGTAAAACTAATACTAAGATGTATTCAGCTCTAATTGCATTTAAAGAAAGTTCAGGCATGGATTTCCCCCCCCAAAAAAGTTTTCTTTATATGTCCAACCTTCATAATTCCGGAAGTTATTGAATGTATTATACACATTAATTTAATTTAATCATACTAAATGTTAAGCTCCAAAATTTAAAATGAGAATCCTTTTCCTGTTGATTTAATATGTTCTGTTGCAAATTCAACTGTATAGGCTTTATTTGTACTGTATTTATCAACTCATATGCTGCTAGGGTCACAGTGACTCTACACATCTTATAGACTAAGACTGTATATTTTTTAAAAAATAAAATAAAATAAGATCAAGTAAAAATTAACAAAAGTAAAAGAGGCTGTGGAATTTTTCAGTCTGTTCAGCTATCTACGATTCATTACAAAACTGTATCTGCAAAGCAAAATAAAGAAAATTAATGTAAACAATATTAAGTAAATGTCAACCACACATCTTGACTATACAAAATGTGGTAATTTTAAAATCTCAATTTGTGCAAGCATATGTCTGCTCAAGGTATACGAATTCTGTGTTTCTTTCCAATACTTTCTCTAAATTTGCTGAGAAGAATTTCCGTAGTCCATAGAAAAGTTGAGGAGCACATACATAGCTGGGGAAAGAAAATAAAAGCTATTCTTCCAATATCAATTTTTCTGGCAAGTGCACAGCTGGAGAAAGTTCAGAGGATCACTTTGGGGAAATTATTGATAATGGCTTTCCCTGTTTTTAATCCATGAGCATTAGATAAACATTCTATTTCTAGTATGTGATCATATGAGTGATCAAAACTATTCAGTTCTGAGAAATGATCTTTATTCGAATTTAATCCATAAGGCCTTCCTGAGTTCCTGATATAAAAACTCTAATGCAACATTTCTTCTCAAATCAAGTCAAGGAGATTATTATTAGCAGTTCTTGATTGTTAGGAAACCTTAGGAGTTGAATATTATTTTTCTCTTCTGCTTGGAAGTAGAAAGTACAAGATTCCATATGTGAGTGCTTCTTACAAATATTTTGAAATTACATCTAACGTAACACATTTTCTTGGGACCCATCCCCTGCCTTTTGTATTTAATATAGCATTGCTGATACTGCATCATTTGTTGGTTTTAAACACTGTTACCTAATTAGTATTTTTTTATAAAAAGAAAGGTTGATATTTGTTCAATAAATCAAAGAATAAACATCCGGCATAATTTACAAAACTAAGTCAAAGAATTGTTTTTCCTCATTTCTCAGTTTTGAAAATGAAAATAATAATTTCCTTGCCTTTCTCAATTTACAAAGATTGCACATTACAATTGAACAAAAGATTGTTGGTCTACCATAATGAATAAAACTGAGTTAACTGCTATTTGGCTGAAATAAATATAATTTATGAATCTAACTCACCCTAAGGATTGTTCATTTTGCCAATTCAAAAGCCTACTGCTAAATGGTACATTATACTATAGTACAATTAATTGAACAAGCATGTTTGAACACATATTGCTCCATAGATGCTATAAATCAAACTAATCCTAGTTTGCTAAAAGCAATTTTACTGCCTTAGATGAGTTTTAATGAGTTTTTCAAATTCTGTAGTTGAATTACTCTGAACTGCTCTGAACTACAAACAACAAGAAGCTATTTTCCTGAAAACCTTTTTTATTTCATTTTTTTACATTAGAGTTATATATTTTATCCAGTGCATTTGTCTGTGTTATTCATTTAGGAAAAGACAATCATTGCTATTAGAACTCTTGATGAATCTATTGCGATAAATTCTAACAATAATGTACAACCCATTTGTACTTGCATTAATATTACATATATGTATGGGGGTAGGGGAGAGCTTTGATAGTTGTGACTTTTATGTGTTGATTTTCTAAGATTCCTTGTGGTGCCTCTGCTACTTTTTCCATTTTCTCTGGATTTCTACACACGGTAATTAAGTAGGATATTACTTCCAGTAGAACCAGAGCAGCTGCAATTCCAAGACAGAGGTACCCAACCTTTGGGCACCAGGGACCGGTTCCGTGGAGAGAGATTTTTCCGCAGACTGGAGGGTGCGTGTTTTTGTGTGCTGCCTGCATCTCATGGATAGGGCTTTGCTTGTTTGTGCGGACCAGTTGCTGGCATGCCGTGGCCCAGTACTGGTCCATGGACCGGGGGTTGGGGACCCCTGATCTAAAGGATAGGAGGAGGAAATGGAAGATAAAAACTCTCTTTAGAAAGCAAAGAGTAAAAATCAGAGCTCATTTGAGGAAAAGAGGACAAATTTCTCATCTAACTTTTGGTTGAACCACTAGTAGACAAATTGAGAGTGATTCTTTTGTTGTGGAAATGGTAGATATCTTGTTGTCTTTTGTTAGTTTCTTTTCTTGAAATCAACAAATGTGAATTGCAAGAAATGTGAATTGCAAGAAGAAATGGAAAACAGCATGGTAAATATGTCACACAAATACATTATTATCATACAAAAATCACTATCAGCAATTACAAGGCTAAAAGTTACAAAACAGCAACAAATAAATGGGCTGTGGTCTTAATTTGTCTAAATCTGACTGCTGCATCGTTAAGACCATCTTGTTGCTTGCAGTCTGAACAGCATGGTGCTGGATATGGTTTGCAGACACAATTCATTCCAATGTATAAAACCCATTACAGTTTATTTACTTTCAGACATTTAAGCTGTTATTCAGCTAGATGCTTATTTATCTTTAGGGACAAAATTATATTTCATCCATAACAATTATATTTTGTCCATAACAATGGTGAAGTAAAACAGCTGCAGACACTCCTGTCTCCATATGTAATGATTGACTTGATAAATCATAATCCCAAAGGGAATTGTAATTTGGAATACATTATTTGTGGCAAGAGTTTAACTTGCTTTGCTTTTGTAATTAAAACAGGCTACTCTTATGCTACAAAATCCTTTCACCATTCTCAAGAAGGATAGGAAAGGTGTGTGATTTAGGAAATTAGTACAGATTTTAACAGGGAAAGACATATTGATTACTGAGACAACTGAATACTTAATGGTTTTTGTTGTGTCCTGAGCCTGCATTGATCCCAGGCATTCCAAAAGCTGCCCAGGACCAGACAGAGTGGTGCCAGCTTTGTGCACATGCGCAAGGCGTTTGCTGCCCGGGACCAGACAGAGCGGCACCAGCCTTGCGCACATGCGCAAGGCAAGAAAACGCTTTGATACTTTGTTTGCCATTGTCCGGGTTTCTGGTCACATAAAAAAGCCTGTTTGTTTTTGCCTGTCATTCGGTTGCTGTTAGAGAGAGAAGAATAAAGAGCTGTTAACATCGCCATGTGTCTTCATCATTCGCATGCGAACAAAGTACTTAACAGTTTTGGTGACCAAAGCGGGTTGCAATAAGGTTAATTTCTAATCTCGTACACATTTTACACTCCTGCACTGGAAAGAATTAGAGCTTGCATAGATGTACTTTCTCCTCTAAAATGAAAAATTGCTAATCATCGCCATTGCTTTGCTGTGAACTTGCTAACTCAGTAACAGAATAGAACTACACTTTTAAAAGGTGCAGATAGGTAATTAATATTGCTTATTTAATTGTTCAAGAGCTGAAAGGCAAGCCTATACTTCAGTACTGTATGTTAATAGGGATACTGTACTCTCTATAATATTTTTTAAAAAACTTTTCTGTATCTGAAAACTGAGTTGGATAAGACCTGAGCATTTCATTTTGTTTTCTATAAAGCTACATACAGCTGCTCTTCTTTTCCTTCCCAATATAATGTTCAGTTAGGTCATTAAATACTGTGTAACGTTATTCTACACAGTTCTCCAGAGTTAAAATTAGTCTCTTTGGTGGCCTTCTCCAGGTTCAGTGGATATGACAAGCTCTGATGATCAGAATAAGCTAGAAATTGGTATCATGATCCCTGTAGGCATATCAAATTCATTGGATCCCCAGAGGATGCCCTTAGCCAGTGCTTTTTTTGTAAAAAAAAAAAAAAAAAAGGGTGCCGGAACTCACACACGTCATACAACCTGCCTTGCCTACCCTACAAGGTTCCATCCAAAAAAGGTGCTGGAACTCCGTTCTGGGCATTCTATGACCAAAAAAAAAAAAAACAACAACAAAAAACCCTGCCCTCCCTTAGCAGTTTTCAGAAAAGGTTCTTCAAAAATGCCCTAAGCCTGCAGTCTCACCCATGAATTTGGCATCCTTGAGTGAGAACTTGCAAAGTTGTTATCATCTCATATAAGAGCATCAAAATCTCAAGATGCTACAGTATCTATTTATTTATTTAGTGCTTTTATCACCATTTGGTCATTTGACTCTAAATTACTTTTAAGCTGCTTGTATATTATTAGCCATATGACATAGCAGTAAAATACAATCTTTGTTTGTTTGCTTGCTTTTCTTTTTCTTTCTGAGTATTGTAAGCCACCCAAAGTCTTTGGAAGTTAAATAAATAAATAAATAAATAAATAAATAAATAAATAAATAAATAAATAAATAAATAAATAAATAAATAAATAAATAAATAAATAACATAAAACCACAGCAACTTACATAATAAAGTAACAGAAAATAATCACTGATCTCAATACTCTCTCTTGCTTCAGTCCCCATATATAAAACCTTCATAAATATAAAAAGTGAAATCTGGTCTTGTATTTGTTGGGAAGGCATTTAACAAAAAGAGTGTCTGTACGATTCTGACTATTTTCGAGGTGGGGAAAGTAATCGAGTCATTGTATGAGATAAAAACAGTAGTGTCCAGAAGTGGAAAAGATTGCTGACCCCTGATCACTGGAACAGGAAATGAAAATCTTTATTTTCTTTTTACCTAAAAGCTTAGATTTGCCCAAAGTTGGACTCCAACAGGATAGATGTGGCACCTAAGGTAAATTTGTAGGGTTTACAAACAAGACAGGATGCTCCGGCCTGTGAGCTTGGCTACCTTTTAAGGCTGTGTAGACAACACCATCCTGCAGAAAAGCAAACACTACTTCATGGATCCCACCAACTTTCTTAACCATCTAGGAGTTTTGTTCCTTTCTTGGAAACGGTGACAGAGAGGGTTGTTGGGCTTCAGTTCCAGAAGATCCTGGGAAGAATTTCTTTACCTAGACCTGTTTCAGTCAGGATTCAGGCCAGGGTTCAGTATGGAGACAACACTGATTATGTTTGTCAATGAAGCTGGGCTGCAAGTTAGTCCATTAGTCCTGGTGTTCCTTGACCACTCCGGAGTTTTGATCCCATCCACCACAGTATCCTATTGTGATGATTTTGTACATTCAGAGTAGGAGGCACTGTTGTGCAGTGGTTTTCCTCTTTTCCATGTGACTGGTTGCAATTGGTGTTGGAAAAGGTGTGAACAGGTGCGATTTCATTCATGTAACTCCTCACTTGTGCGCTGTTGTTTAGCATCTACATGAAACTGCTAGTAAGGTTTGGATTGGATCATACCCATATATCTTGACCCTAAATAACCAAATGATTCTGTTGAGGTCCTGACCCAGTCTGGAAAGTATGTGGACTGGAAGGGAGGAATGGACACAAACTGAATTCTGATAAGACTGGGTGGCTTACTTTATTTAATTCCTTCATCTTTGGCCTTTCAAGGGGTTGCACTTCCCCATGTTAGACCAATGGGCATCCTTTCTGGCTCACAGCTTCTTTTTGCAGATGGTAGCTGTGCCCAGGAGACCCTTTGATTCACCTTGGTACCTATTCCTAGATCAAAGGATCATCACTTGATTGAATTACTGTAATGCATGGTACCTGAAGCTGCCCTTGAAAACCACTTGAAAGTTATAGTTGATTCAGAATGCTGTGGCTCAGGCAATTATAGGTATGTTGCAATATGCACATATCATCATATTCTTGTGTGGGTGCTGTACAGGTGGCCAGTATCACCTATTAAGTCTTGCATAGTATAGGGTCGGGTTCCTTGAGGAACTGCCTGTCTTCATATCTTTATGCCCGTCCATGTCAGGGAATGTGGGCATGCTCTGATTCCCATCTGTTAAGCATCTAGGAAGTATCATGGTTCCTGCTTTGAAGATTTGTCCTGTTTTTATCCTTCTCATCTTTCATAAGCTGCTTAGACCTGGTTGTTTTCCCAAGCCATGGACTAGAAAGGAGATCAAGCCGCATTGGTTGGTCATAGACTGTTTGACATTCAGAGGTCTGCTTCGATTTGTCTCTCTTCTTTTTGTTCTTGATGTATTTTGTTTTAATTTTTATCTGTAAGCCATCCAGATTTGCTATGGAGTAAGTAGGTTTGAAATTGAAGTAATAAATAAACTAATAAATAAATAAATAAAAGTTTGAACTCCACAGCTATGCATAGTCACTCCCTTCCATTTGGGAACAAAATTATTAACAGTAAAGATACAGAGAAAATGGTTAATAAAGGGAAGAAACTATAGCAACAATTCTTAGTTCTGTCTATAAGAAACAGAGTGAAAGAAAGAGCTGTTGGAAGACTTCGATCTTTATAAATTTTAAGGCATACTGAATGGATCCAGAACTCCCGCTGTAATATAGACATTGGAACCAAAATCATTTTTAAAAATGATACTTCTATTAATGCAGAAACAAGATAGAAAAGATTTAGAAAATTATACATATGCTATTCACAAAAAAAGACAAGTTGTTTCATACTACTTAAAATAGGTGATCTTTATAGTTCTTTCTCTTTTCTGACAATTTCCAAGGCCCAAATTAAGGAAAAGAAGCTATCTACACATTTTCTTTTCAGAGAGTTGATAATCACAACTCAAGAGGCTATTTGGTGAAACAAAATTGGTTTGAATCATGTCTCTTTTTTAAGAAGATCCCTCAGTTGTTTTGAACACTAAAAATAATAGCACACCCACAGGCAAATCATGGTTGTCTGCTGAGAAGTATACATAACATTGTCTAAATGACTTTGTCAATGAGAAATGTACACATGGATATGCTGGTTACAATCGTGCATTGCATTTGGGGAATTCATTTTAAAGTGCCTGTGCTAAGAAAATTCTCCAGAGAAACATATGGAGGACAACTGTTTGAAATGAAGGAACAATGCACAGAAAAATGAATAAAGATTTTAAAGCTTTCTTAAAATACTTTTTGCAAACCAATGCAGAAATGGGCCAAATTAAATTTATATTGGCTCATTGGAAAAATCAGTCTTGTCAGACGTAGTTTAAGATTACAGATAACCAAGGAATGTAAATTCTGTAGAATATTTAGAAGCTGTAACTGGTGCAAAATGCAGCTGCATGGACAGTTCTAGGGGCCCCTAGGTTATATGGGTGGCCCATATAACAGTGCTGTTATGTGAACTGTTCTGGTTGCCAGTCTATTTCCAGGTTCAATTAAAGGTATTAGTTATCACTCTTAAAGCCCTTCATGGCACAGGTCTAGGTTACCTGACAAATCATCTCACCCAAGGGGACTCACTCCTATAGACCCAAATGGTCAAGGAATTCCAGATGGCAGTGTCCTGGAGAAGAGCCATTTCTGCTATGGCTCCCATCTTCTGGAACATCATACCCCTCAAGGTGAGATCAGCCTCTACCCTTTTGGCCTTCTGAAAGGGTCTCAACAACCTGGCTTTGCCAGTTGGCCTGGAGCCTCCATGGGGCATGGCATATTGGAGGGGATAGTAGACTAGGAAAAAGGCACTTGCAGCCAAGATGAATAATGTTTTATTTTAAATTCCAGAATTGGGAGAAGTGTAGCACCCTTTCAACCTTGATAAACCTAGTTCCCTTCAGTGTACTGATGCGAGCTTTTATACATTTTTCATAAATGCATGAACTGCAAATCAACATGACAATGCAAATAACAGAGAAAATCATAGAAACAATGGCAGAGGGAACATCTTGATGAGATTTTAGCAGTCAAAAGACTGTGCTAGTAACAGTAATCAGGGATAGGGCTAAATGTAATGTTGCACAACACTGACGAAGATACAAGACATTAACAAAAACCTTGAAGGCGTAAACAAGAAGTATTTTAATGAATGTATGCTTTGGGGTAGGTAAAAATTGGTGTTAGTGGAATTCCACCTGAGATACTTAATCTCTTCAGGCGGCAGAGGAAAAATCCATCAGAGTTGAGGAATGCATTAAAATAACAGTGGAAAAAGAAAGAGGGGATTTTAACAGTAGACAGAGGAACAAGAAGGGAGAAAATATGGAGTCAGACTTTTACTTTCTAAAATTCAAAAGAGCCATGAATAAAATGAGGGGAAATGAGAAGAGGCTTTTCTTCTTAAAACTACAGTAGCTTAAAATCTAACAAAATTAATGGAGAAATGATACAAGAATATAAAACATCCACAATGGTACTTATTTACAGCAGCCTATGCAAGCTGACAAACCTACAATGGAAATGCACTTCTAATAGCTGGATGTATCTGAAGATGGTCCACAAAGCTGTCATTGCTGTAAAAATAAAGGATTAACTTACTTTGGCAGAAAATTAAATACGATCTGCTGCTCTGCTGTAGCTAAAGACCACATTTAAAGTGTGTGTGACTTTCTTTTTCTTTTTTTTCTTTTCTTTCCTCTTCCCTTGCTCTCAGCTATTTAATTGTCTCCAGCATGGCTGGCCTTTGTCATGGAGCTCAGACCTAATTAAGCTTGAGAACTACACACAAGGCCTGGAGCAAGGATGATCCGCTGCCTGGGACTAAAGTCCTCAAAACATTCTGGCAGATAGCAAACTGCCTTTGGTTATTCAGATGAAGTTGAAAAAAAGCCCCCTTTGCTCTAACTTTTTCTACCCATTAGGACAATGAATGTAGGGCTTCTGCAGTGTAGTGCTTTAGGAAAACAAGCCCCCTCGAATGCAGAGGTTTTCTTTCTTTAAAGAAGAATCTTGTGGTGTGCGTATCTGTGTGTGTGTTGGAAACGTGATTAAAATACCAACAAAATTGGATTGGTAAGAAAAAGAGTTTATTCTGCAGAAAATAGAAAAGCAGTTTGCAAAGCGCGGTGGATCCTGGTGAGAGACTTCAACAGGAAGTTCTAAACCCAGAGACCACACCAAAATATTCAAACACATAACATTATATACACCCCTATTGCGACGCCCCCATCCCCTCCCCTTAGGTCCCATTTGAGAGGACTTCCGGGGGGGGGTACAATCTGTCTGATTCGCCTAGCAAGAATACATCATCCCTCCCCCTCAGTTACAGTGTTTAGAACTTCCCTCTGCCATCCTTTTGTCTTGTTAAGTGTGTCTTCTACCCAAGCCTCCTGGAATCTAGTGCCTACGTGCAGGGCTTGGCTATTGTCTAATCTTTCTATTGTTAATCAATTGTGACCGTTTTATTTTTAAACTTCTTCCTTTCTCACATGTGTGCATGGGTATTTCAGCTCCCCTGCTATGAGCCTCCTACTCTTTAATAACATAAATGGCACAATATATATGTATATTTTGAGAAACATTTATTATACAGTATATTTGATTACAAAACCATAAACAGTCCATGTAGCTGAGTTTGTTCAAACCTTAACTCAAGTAAAGGTATCTACAGTGGTGGGATTCAAATATGTGAACAACCGGTTCTCTGTGTGGATGCTGCTTCCAGAAGTCCATTCCGGGCCTGGACAACAAAAAAATAGCTACCGGTTCTGCTGAAGTGGTGCAAACCGGCTGAATCCCACCACTCTCTCTCTCTCTCTCTCTCTCTCTCTCTCTCTCTCTCTCTCTCTCTCTCTCTCTCTCTCTCTCTCTCCCTCACACACACACACACACACAGAGAGAGAGACATGTATATATAGATATAGATGATATAGATATAGGTGATATTGATATAGATATAGGTATAGATGATATAGATGATATAGACGATACAGACATAGATGATATAGATATGATCTCAACACTGCAGTTTTAAAGCAAAGAATAAAACTCTAAAACTTGACTTCCTCATGGACATGACTGTAGTGGATTTGGTTCTTTGACACCTAGAGTTTTTTTTCTCTTTTTTTCCAAAAACAGATATTCAGTGATTCTGGTCTCTGAAAAATGGGTCCTAGCATGGATCAGAACAGTCTTAACATATCTTAATTCTATTAAGCATGCAGAACACCTTGTGAGTAATCAGTATGAGCTAGGTTTTTGTTTTCCACAGATGCCATGCCAGAAAATGCATTTAAACTAACAAGCCATTTGAACCAGAGCAGCATGGTGCATACAGTCCTTGTGGCAAATCATTTTGAAAGATCAGACAGTGTGTGATGGGATAGAATCATAGAATCATAAAATGTAAAGGTTGGAAGAGATTTAATTCAACCTCCAGCCTAGTGCAGAATGCACTTTTGGTGAAATTCTGAAAAACTACACCTGTCAGAGGAAATAAGGTTAAGAATAGATGGATAAATAATTTGATTTGGTACAGGAAGTTTCCTAATTTCTTATCATATCTTTTTTGCTTTAAATTCATTCATTTTGCTTTAAATTCATCCTTTTCATTGTATAATACATATGCAAATGCATCTAACAAATCCTTCATACAAATGTTTTTCATTAATTTTTATTAACAAATTATAAATTATAAATAGTTAATTTTTATATAGTTTCATTGTTCATTAGTACCACTGCAACTATTTCTAATTGTATGTAATCATATACAAACCCTATTCAGTAGATGGAAATGTCATATTCTATACACTTTATGCTACATTATTTTATATAGGTACCTCAATATTGCCATATAAATCTTACTCATTGACATGTTGAACACTGTGCTGAATTTATGAACACAGGGTTAGAATTTTATTTTTTCTTTGGCAGCAGTTATTTTCATTGATTTATTTTTTATTGTTTGCTTCTTGGAAATTAGCAATAAAAGGGAAGGAGGGAAGGAATGATGCACTGTTGAAAAAAAAAGCTACTGTCTGAAGGATAGCTACTGTTCATTAGGATAGCAGCTTGTCCAATTTTAAAACTGAAATTTAAAATGCACCAAACAGAAAAGTGTTGGGCCATGTTTTTAGAAATAGATTCCTCACTCTCCTCAGGCATTACCTTGGAATCAAGGCCATTGCATCCAGTATTTAGATGATGAAAAAGAAACCTGTTAGAAGGCTCTCTCTGTTGATTTGTTATATGCCATCAAGTCACTGTTGATGCTTAGCAACCACATAGGTAGATTTTCTCCATGATAATCTGTCCCTGACCTGGTCGTTCAGACCTTTCAACATTGCAGTCATTGCCATTGTGACTGAGTCCATTTACCCCACTGATGGTCATCCTCTTCTTCTCTTTCCTTCTACCTTTTCCAGCTTTAGAGCCTTTTCCAGAGAGCTGAGTCATTGCATACTGTGTCTGAAGTAGGATAATTTGAGCCTGGTCATTTATACCTTGACTTAGAATTCTGGGTTAATTTGTTTGATGATTCATTTGTTTTCTTGGCTGTCCATAGTCTTCTTAGTCTTTTCCAGCCCAAACTTCAAAAGCATTATCCTGCTTTTTCAAAGTCCATCTTTTGCTTTTACTGAATTTAACAGAGAACACCATGGCTTGTACTTAGAAGAACAGGCATGAAGGCCTTGGAAAAGATATTCAAATGCTCTAATGTGTCTATTTCTACAAAGATCAGAATACCAAAGGCCTTAATCTGACCATGTAATAAACACCATTAATACTTGAGAGATCTTTAGCTCATCCTCGGGAGCATATTCCATGGCATCTGGCCTGAGGGATCCATCATCCGGCATTGTATCATCAATCATTTTATATGTCCTATCCATGTGGTTTTCTTTGTGTGAAGAAATGTAATTGCTATCTAAACTAGGGAAAAGCAACTGCAGCCAGGAAGAAAGGCTTCCCAACTAACAGGACATCTGCTCTTTCCCAAAAGGCTCAAAGAAACTTAAAGGGATTCCTTCATTCATTAATTTACAATTTACTTAAAAGCATCTATGCCTGCATTCCAGTTACCTGGCTAATTGAACCAGACCCCGGAGTTTTCAGGAATGTGCCAATGTCCAGAGGCACTCTCACCCCGCCCCAGGCCCTTAGCTTACAAAAGAAAGGAGATAGGAAAAAAAAGAGCAGGCAGATGAAGAAGTGGCACAAAGCATGATGTAACAGATCAATTACTCTGTGGTGTGTCCAGTCAGTTGGAAATGTCAGTTCTATCTGATTCACCTGTATGAATTGGCTTGTCTGATTTCAAGGGCTGATCCAGTTCAGTGCTTTAATCAAATCACCAAACTGAACTGTCCCAAATATCAAATGAGGATATATTTTCCTTCTGTACAAGAAAAACAGACCAAGAAGTCTAGCTTGCTTTTTTTTTTTTTTTTTTGCTGTAATGGTGGAGGGGGAGGAACCCTTCATTTTCTCTTTAGTTTTTAATGCTTTCTTTCACCTAAGCATATCTCACTGGGAGAATAAATATTTTGCATTCAATCGCTTTTATTTTAAGAAGCAAGAAATCCTGATAGCATGATTAGAGTAGACTATTTGGATTACAGTAGGTAAAAGTCTGATATAACATACACTCAATTTGTGTGCCTGTTTCCTTGATTTTCCATGTTAAGTATAATTGATATACTGTAGGTCAGTTCTTATCTACCTTCCAAGCACAGAGAAAAATAGGATTTTATCCCCCTTGATTCTGTGATTCTTCGATGTCTTTTTACACAAGCAATGTTTATAGAATGCATGCATTTCCCAACTCCAGGAGCCAACCATGCAGTTTGTGTCCTTGTGCAGTAATTTTACTGTGTATTTGCCTTACATGATTAGTATTCCTTCAGACAAGACAATTGCATTCAATGGGCAGGTTACCAAAGTGTGTTTGTTTTTTTTGTCAGAAGCATCACAATTAAAATCAGGCATACTATATAACATAAAATATAAAACACAAGATTAAAATATGTACAGATTAAACAGATTTTGCCCAGAAACAAGCAACATCAATTGTGTTCTGTCACACTGTCATGAGTTCCTCAAATGTACACTGATTGGGGCACAAAGGGCAGATATACATATGTCTTGTTGTCTGCATGTCACCACAATTGCAAAGAGGAGAAGCAACTGGATAGTCCCTTTTGTTCAAACTGTCCCTGGATCTTGTTTACCAGTGTACAGTCGATTCAATGTTTTCCATATGTCCCAGCTTTTGTCAGACCCAGGTACCAGCTCCTCTGCTGGTTTTATCCAGTGTTGGTTCTTTGTAGCTTTCCATAGATCCACTCTGCTTTCAAATTCTTCAAAGTGTTCTGTCAACCTAAGGAAGCTTTCCCTGGATTTTAGTCTCTTCTGAGCTGGATGGTTATTTGGTTATCAAAGAGAAACCTCATCTTTCCGTGATCATCACGTTTTGAGACTTGGGAACAGAAGGCAGGTTATCAATGAAGCTGTTTCAGTTTCACATGTCATCAAATACTTGTCATCTTATTCTTGGTCAGTAACTGCCAAGCCTCAATGAATCAGAAGCAAGACAAATCTCCCAACTTCTGATCTTATTTGGTCCTTGGTTGCAACAGATGAATAACTTTTGGAGTAGTAAGGGGCAAATACAGGATTTTATTTGAAAATGGAGTGCTATGTCTGTTGATTCCAAAAGTAAACTTTTTGTGACATAAATGAAAAATTCTTTCACTTAGCTCTAGATTGGATCCTCTATCACTGCCTTTGTTGTACACAATTCTTTGTCACAGATGGGATCTTTTTTTGTTTGTTTTTTTCCCCCTCCTGGAATCCAGTTTAAGTTTGCAGATCCATTTTATACTGAAAAGAAATCAGAGGCTCACTAAATTTGTTCTCTAGAAGGAATATATGTGGGAGACACAAATCTGTCACCTTTCAAAATGAACTCTACAAATGATAATTTCCCAGATTGCCAAGAGGAAAAAGAGAAAAAGAAAGGGAGGTTAGGACCAACAGAACTGAGAAATCTAAGCTGTACAACTATAACATGTCTTGTTTTCCTCTCTGAGCCCTTTATTGCTTTGTTAATTTGATAAATATTTTCCTGTGGGAATGAGAAGTCTAACAAGTAAGGAAATCCAATAAGAGGCAAGACAATAAAAGTGTTCAGGAAGGTAACAGCACAAAATGTCAACACTTTCTTACAAGCCAAGGTAGTCAATTCCCTTTTATCTATTTTCTCTTTCATCAGGTTTTTTTTAAAGAAGTTCTCATCTAAGTATCTTACAGTGACAACTCAATTTTTCTCAGAATAAAGCTTTCTTCACACTTAGATCCATTTAGAAACTCTATTCTATTTAAAATGGTGATTTTTTAAAAATACATCTCACCTACACAATTTTTGTAAAGTGTGACCCCAGGCTATTTTAGATAAGTAAAGAAGTGAGACATTTAAAAAATTGTTAAGTCAAGCTTAAGGCACCATAGAGAAGTGCATGGTAGGCAAGATGGACAATATTTTTAAAGCATTTTGTATAATTAATAATAATGAAAAGAATGTTATAAATTCAATGCAAATGTATTTATTTATTTTAAACAAAAGAAAATGATAAGGCAGAGACTTTACTATTATTCTCCTATATAAATAAATGATGCATTCATGCAGGAATAATGTGATGGTCTGAAGTTGTTCAAGAAGTAGCATGTTGATACACTATAACAATGATTGCAAACCTTTTAGAGACTGAGTGCCCAAACTGCAACCCAAAACCCACGTATGTATCGTCGGGTGCCGGGTGGGTGTGGCCCATTGGGTGGGCGGGGCCCATTGGGTGGCCGTGGCTGCGGTGGTAATGGCAGACTCGGTGGGACTAAAAAGTTCAATCAATCAATTCCAACTTTGCGAGATCTCTTTTTTTCCCCACAAGAAATTGAAATTGATTGATTGATTGAACTTTTTTTTTTTGCACATGGCGGCGGAGGCCTAAAGCAAAAAGGTTTTATAAAACCCAGCTGAATGCCTAGGACTGGGGTGACAGTGCGCGTGCCCACAGAGAGGGCTCTGCGTGCCACCTGTGGCACGTGTGCCATAGGTTCACCACCACGGCACTATAATATGCTTTAAGCTATAATACCTTTCTAAATTATCTCCTATTTGGTAAAATATAATATTTTACTCACTAAGATAAGCCACTACAGGTATTCCTCATTTAGCAACCCCAACTGCAATTTGCAATATGATTGTTAAGCGATGCAGTCACTAAGTGAAACCAGAAATGTGTTTATCATCCTAATTCAGCTTTTCTTTGCTTTACAGACTTATACAGACTTGTAAAATTGGGGATTCGTCATGCAGTTCATATGTGAACAATGTGAACAAACTGTGAAAGGTGGTTAAATGCAGCCATTAAGCAAGGTATATCTGTGGTACCTGAGAATGCCATTTATTTTCTGGAGGTTTATCTTGCTCTTATGATTATGGAAGCCAGCATCATCATGGATAAGAATGTTTAGAGGCACTTCACCTTTCAAACTAAAATAAGACTACTCTTTATCAAAATATTTAAGATTCAATGCTTTGGCTCATTAGCATTGTTGAATTGAGGTATAGCTAGAACACAGAATGTGAAAACAGAGAGAGAGAGAGAGAGAGAGAGAGAGAGAGAGAGAGAGAGAGAGAGAGAGAGAGAGAGAGAGAGAGAGAGAGAGAGAGAGAGAGAGAGAGAGAGAGAGAGAGAGAGAGAGAGAAATCTTATATATATATACACCCTTAACTTATGATCAAATTTGATATGGCAGATCAACTGTCCAGGGCTTCTGGAGTCAGGCAATATATACCATACATTTAAAAGAAAGCAAACTGTTTATAGGACAGTTTGGACAATTTATGGTGTAATTTATGACTGTAAGGATGGGCAAATGTAATTATTTTTCTGCCTTTATTGCATTCTCAGGTAGCCACCCAGGGGCCTATTTCTGACCTTCCTAGGAGAGAGTAATGCTGGGTTATATCTTCAGGGTCACTGTGAAGAATATACTAAGCGTCTGGTGGGTAAAGTTGCTCAGATTCGCTCTACATTGAATGCTAGCCTTGATGCAGGACCAGTGGAGGTTGCAGGAGCTCAGTCTTTCATGGTTGTCTGGGAGAGGTTTGAGCCTGTTGAGCCTGAGGAAGTGAACAGGGTTCTTGTACATGGTAGTTTGGCCACTTCTGTGTTCAATCTCTGCCACTGTTGCCTGGTCAAGGATGCCTGGGAGAAGGCACATACGTGATCGAGTCTTGGCAGTGGTTAATCCCTTTTTGAGGACTGTTGTTTTCTTATTTGCTCTTGTCATCAGATCTTTTTGCATTGTCAGTCTGGGAAGAAATCTGAAACTCCAGTCCTTCTTGCATGGCTGTCTTTTTATGTGTGGAGGTAATTTTGTTGAGTCAGTTTCTGATTTGAGTTGGCAGGAACTGTTAGAGCGCTACCTGCTATTCCTGAAATAAAATCCAAAACATAATCTGCAGTGACCAGATTTGGAAAAACAGGAAGCTGTTTTATATTCCATCCAACTGTTGGTCCATGTAACTCAATAGTATTAATGCTGAATGATGGTTGCTCTACAGAATTTCAGAGAGATGTGTTTCCTAGGAATGATTCTTGGATCCTTTGCATCCAAAAATTGCTGCAGGCTGAGCCAACCCCAACCTAAGAAAGGATCATATTCTTACCTTAATGTTTAACTTTGTCCAATGCATTCTACATCCAGTTGCATCTGAGTTCTGTTGCTCTATAAAGCCTTTAGAAGTCTGGCAATAGCTATTGGATCATTATTGGGCACCTGTCTGGATGCTCATGTCAAGCTACCATTTTTAGGAAGAAAAACAGAAGTGATGTCATCCTAATAATGTTTACTGCTTTGAAGTTGATTGACATTGATTATGTCCTCAGTAATAACTCTGGAAAGCAACACAAACATGTTCATGTATTTATAGCTCTACATTTCCATTCCATTCCAGTAACCCTGTTGGAAAAGATGTGATGTTTGCAGAGGTGAAGTCTGATTAATTATCAATAATCACCAACCAAGTGAATTGTACTTGAATTAGCAAAAGTACAATAAGAGCTGGAGCCTTACTTGAGATTCAGCTGTGAGAAAGAGTTGTTTAATTAACTATTACTATTACTTCTGGCATGACATTTTCTCTGGCTGAGACAACTGCCTACTTAAATTGTAAACTCGTGCAAGGCTTGAAGTAATATCCAGACCACGGACAAATACTGTCAATTTACTTTATAAACTTTTTCATGGTGCATGATGCTTGTGCATTTGTCATTCCTTTTCATAGTATTAACAAAGTTGATGTAAAATCATAATAATAAAGATTTAAAAATAAATAAAACTAAAGCATGTAGGGCAAAATCCAGTCAAAATGAAATGCCAATAAGCACAATAATGCAAATAATATAATCAGATATGAATAATTTTCCCTGAAATTATTCATTGTGTATTATCTCTGTTTTAAGTAACTTTTGCTAATTCATCTTGTTCCAAAAGGGAAAAGGAATACTGTATTATTCCACTTAAATAGTGTTTAGTATTTATGATCTGCTCATAAATGTCAAGATAACATAGCAAGAAAGTTCTGGACACAGATCTTCTCATGGTGATTGGTAGCACTATCTGCACTTCAGGTCCTGTCTAATGTGCTACAATGGATCTGGTGCTTAATGTCTGTTCTTGTGCTGCTATGGTCAGTGCCTTAGTGCTAGCTTTTAGTTCAGTCCTTTCCAGTCACTGGTAGAATTTCCCAATGTCTGCCACCCTAGTTATCTGTCAATGGTACATCCCATGTAGGTTGTCTTGGCATGGTACTCTTCTGCTTGATCTTCCTTTCATATATGCTCCTGCCACAGACATTTTCTCAGGAGCTCATCTTTGGCTGCCATTTTACTAATTTACTCCTGGATGTTCTGGGTTTCCTCCAGCACAATGACTTGAATACTCACAAGATGGTGCTTGCCCTCTTTCTGGCTGGTGTATAGTCTCCAAGTGTAAGACCTGGGGTGGAAACCTCCATACGTTACAAGGTTCTCCAAGAAGAGGAGATTTCTGTGGATCCAAAACCATTGGTTGGACACCCTGGGAATTCATTTCAGTCTATCTTTTCCTCTTATACCCAAATCCAATTTTGGAGAAATAAGGTCTGTAGAACTATGTGATCTCTACAGGGCCTGTAAAGGGATCAGAAAACAGGTCAGATCTTTTGCTGCACTCTCAGAGAAGTAAAAATAGTTCTACAGTTCCTGAAACACTCTGAGAGGGATCTTAGCAATGTATTTATTTCTTTATCTAATTTAGAGAGCTATCTATCTCACAAGTGACTCTGGGCAGCATGCAACAAAACTAAACTACGCCTATCTAAAACTATTACGTGGATAGCGAGATGGGCATCATATAAATTTAATGAATAAATAATAAATAATTTAGCATTAAATATTTTAAAAAATCAAACATGTCAATTGCATCATTGCTCAAGTTGTACATTATTAATAGCAACCTTCAGTTCTTAATCTGAATAAGTATCTGTAGCCTATATATATATTTGTTCATTTATAAACATGAGCGAATATATTATGCTAGCAAAATTTTGTGTGTGTGTTTATTCCTGTTTCCATTAATGTTTTTCTATCTCTTTTCATTCTCAGTCTGGCAGACAATTATTCAGTTTACACACATATATTTACATGTTTCTTTTATGTTTTTCTATCTCCTATCTTACTTTATTTCTCCTTTCTAAAATAGTTTATTCAGGAAAATCACTGGAGCAATTCCTTAACTCCTAAGCTCTTTTATCTGTTCATGCATGCAGTATCTGAGGCAATTTGTTTCATTCCAGGTGCATTTATAGAAATAATTATATTTTGTTAGTAATAAATGCATTATAAATGATTGATCTAAAAGAGCAGTTAGTCTGAATAAAGAATGGAATATAAATTATTTCTGTTCACGTATTTACAGATGTATTTTGTTGTACCATCTTCTGAAATAAAAAAGGATACTATAATGTACCTTAAATTCTACAAGTGTGTGAATGTGTGGATATACTCTATGTACTTATCTGCATACTTCATGTAGCATCCAGTGTAATAAATACTGACATTTTTGGTAGAGAGAGATTACTTAATAGCTTTTCTACTATGTCTTTCTGGTCATAAACCAATTCTTCTGAGCAAATCAGGGTGGGCTAATTTCAATTAATGGAGTCGCTTCTTCAATATTTCTGCTTCTTAGCTTTTAAGAGGATTTAGCTCTGAGCATTAAACATTTAAAGATTCCTGAGATTGGTAAAGGATGATAGAATGGTTACAGATCAATAATATATTAATTGATAAATATGCCACCTCTCTGCATGTCTTACTTAGAAATATGATTCATTTGTAAGGTCTTAAAAAGAGACATTTACAGTAAAAGCTTATTGATATAATGCAAATGTCTCATTTATTTCATTCCTTCTTCTGAGGATTCAGCTAGATACTTTCTGAACTATTTATTCATGCACTAGTTAACTTCATTACTCAGCACTTGACATCTGGTTGTCTGATGTGTGAAGTATATTGCAAAGCATTGCAATATTGGAAATGATAGGAAATGATAATGTGAGGTTTTACATAATTCACACATTACAACCATTACCTGAAGCTGAAGTACAAATAGAAAATCCAAAAGAAAGACAAAATGATTGCTTGAAGTATTTTAATAGATACATCACAAAATAACAAAAATAACTGGCACAAAAGAAATAAATTCATTTGAAGGACACAGACAAAAGCTACTGAGTGTGTGCTTGTAGTTGTTACAAATAGATTCATAGGAAGACTGTATTGGTTATATCTGTGATATCTGCTGAAAGCTTTAAGATGGTTAAAAAAATACAATACAACTGAACTGCATTTTAGATAGCAGCTGGTCAAGCTGCCACTTTAATTTTTTTCACATCTAATTTTGTAAAACCAGTTATGTAAAGGGATATTGCCTTTCAATGATAGAGACACCTAGTGATTTAAGATGGCCTCCACAAATATAATTTCATTTGTCAACTAATAAGAATTCAGAATTCTGAGCCTAATTATTTGTGCCTTTTAGCTAATTTAGTGTGAACAATAGAATATCCTAAAACTGCTATGTGAAGAGTTATACAGTATTATAGTGGATCATATTCTGTCTGCTCATCAAATCTATGTAGAATTTTTGTTTGTTTGTTTGTTTATATTAAAAAGTCTATAAGCAAGAATAATGTTCAAAGTAGCTTGACACTTAAGTGAGTTTCATGGAAATAAAAATAACTTTCAGTGAAATATTGCACACTACAGTAGTTCACAGAAATAGATGGATGAAGTCTTGTTCTCCTACCTCTGCACAGTTTTATTAGGAAATAAGTTGTTGGTATGTTTACCCACAAATTGTTCAGATGGCAACTTGAGACTGGGGATTTGAAAAAAAAATGGCAGTCGAACTTTAATTTTGATCCAGGACCATCCTATCAAAAATTAATACTCATTATGGCAGAATCAGTCCTACATTTTAAATAAGACTGAGTCTAGCATAGGACCTTAGTGGACATGGGACAACTTAGTGAGAAGGGAAAGCAGAGCTCAGTACTAAGTTCTATAGATGTGCATGCAAGAATGCCCAGGTTCAATAAGTGCTATCTCTAGGACTAGAAAAGCTGTTTGTTGATGAAATACTGCTGTGAATGCAACAACTCTCTCTTGAGTGTGAAGTAATCTCTTATATTCCTTCCAGGAAGTGAAACTCTCTCTATTGCGGACAGATTTCTGAGTCATTCATTGACGTGGATGATGAGCACCATTATTCTATTCCCATCATATTTTCAAGTGCAACTGTAAAATTTTACACTTTACAGGCTTTCCAAAATGTTCCTTAACAGCAACTTAAGAAGTGTATTCTAATTTATTTTCAGAATGAGCCAATAAGCCAAAATTGGTGATTAAAATTCACTATATTATTTCATCACTTTTTCATAGGTGAGGCAAAAGAGGAATAGACTTAAAGTAAATCAGAAATCCTGGAGATTTCCTAGGCTAGCTTTCTTCAATATAGACCCTTTCCAGATCTGTGGACTTCAGCAGCCAGAATTCTCAAATAGCATAACCACTGATGAAAAATTCAGGGAGCTGAAGTCTGTAATCAAGACATTTTTGTTTGCTGTTGTGTACATTTAAAAAGCAAAAATAAGGAAGATTGTGTGTGGGGGTGTGTCTTTCGTTCCAAACACCTGCCAGTTATCATCCAAACTGTTGTCATAATCAAGGAACAAAATGTGTGTTATAAATAAACAAAAAAATGAAATGATATAATTCACACACAGGAATAGTGAATAATAGCAAGCACACACTGCCCTCCTATCAACATCAGAAAAGTTTTCATGCACCAAGCACTAACCCTAGTCTTCTGCTAAACTTCAGAATTGTGTGATCTGTCCTCTTATTCACACAATTCTTTTGATCCTAAACTTTGTCAACTCCATCTATATTACATCTAGATCTCAACCACAATATTATTGGGAATTTTGCTTTATTCATAGGAGCATGTTGACCCACATAAGGATTCTAGTATTGTTCTGTTTTATAGCAGATGCTATTAGACACATTTACTGTTTCAATCATGCCTATTATTCTTTGTGGTTTCTCTTAGGCTTTCTATGAGATTGCCATCTACTGATCAATAGTTACTGACCTTTATTTCAGAAGTAATTCCTGTAAAAGAGATTAAAAATATCTTTCCCAAGCCTATATAAAGCAGAGATGATCCAGAAATGAGTATATATTTTGCAACCAGACAGTTTCATTGTTTTCTTCCCCACTATATGCAAGCAGTTATACTACATTAAAATGAGTTTTGTATAGCTTTCAATAGCTTGGCCTCAAATAATAACTTGACATTTCATTGTGCTCTAATTCTGATTCTGCTATTTGCTTCTCCTTGATATTTCTTCTTCAGTGTGGGCAACCAAGAATATGCTCAATATGTCCACATAAAAATGTTTTTATGTTATGGGCAAAAATAAGATTTGGTAAATGGGTACTTGCATACATGACCATCTTTTATCAAATAGTTACATGGAAGTTCAGCAAGAAGAAAAATGTACATTATGGAAAATAGATCATTTTTGTATTATTATGGTTCATCACACAGATAGCCAGATGTTTAGACTGGATTTGGCATTTTTGTCTACATATTGAGTCCTTCCCAAGGACCTGGGATAGGCAGACTTTGTTTGGTGGTGTTAGAGGTATCATTGCAGGAGGTATGCTGTTCCAAGCAAAATTGCCCTTTGTAATTGACTGATGGTGAATTTGTCAATGCCAGCGGTATTCAAATGGTGGTCCAGTTGTTTTGGGATTCCATCCAAAGCACCTATTATTATTGATTCTATCTTTGTTTTCTTTTTCTATGTTCATTGTAATTCTATTTGAAGGTCTTTGTATTTTGTGATTTTCTCCTTTTTTTCTCTTCTACTCTGCTACGTAGTATTATTTATTAAATTTATATGTTGCCCACTTGACTGTCAGGTATTGAAGATGCTGAGACTTCTAATACCCTGAGGAGAAATTATATGTGGCGTATTTTAATGTATTTAAATGGCTGAAAAGTCTATTAAAGCCTGCAAATATTTGTGAATCCTGAACATAACTAAATTCTGACCCATATATCAATCTAAGATTGTATTGTCAACATTTGACATTGTAGAGAAAGGAGTTGCAGAACCTGGGGCAGCAACTAAAAAAGGAAGGACCTGAAAGAGGGATCAGCCTAGAATCTGTACATAGCCACAAGCAAATTAACTCCAACTCTCCTTGAATTCTGTTGACCCATATCAAATTTGTAGTAGGTGCTAACTGTTATTTGAGAAAATTTCTGCCCATAGGCTTTTTGGCAATAGATCAAATTGGATCTTCACACATGGACCTGATCTTTCATGCCTGACAGATATATAACTATCAAATGTCACTCCATTGGTGGGCACTATATGTGGGCAGGCCAGTAGGACCTGCAGACTCCAGGGAGTGCTGTGGTCAGGCATATACTACTAAGGATGGATGGACAGAGGAGTGTTGTGGATTATAAGATCCCTGGGATCTTGTACTCCATAGCTGGGCTAGTCGGGAGAAAAAGATTTATGAGAGTGACTTACAAATTTGTACATGGTGATCACCATAACCGCAGGACGCTGCAACTATCACGAGTGCAAGCTAGTTGTCTGCAGTGTTGCTGCAAAGGCCAGAACTTTGAGGATCTATCATAACTACCTCTCATTCAAGTGCTGCTGTAACTTTGAAGGGTCACTGAATGAATGGGCTTAACCAGTGGTGAGAATCAAATATGTGAACAACTGGTTCTCTGTGTGGATGCCACTTCTGGAAGTCCATTCTGGGCCTGGGCAATAAAAATTAGCTACCTGTTCTGCCAGAAGTGGTGCGAACCGGCTGAATCCCACCACTGGGCTTAACTCATGGGAACATGTACTGGGGGTTTTATGGGACTTATATGCTATTCCAATTCAGTAGGACTTGAATGGGCAGGCCATACTCTTTTTAATAATAAAAATAAAATAATAAAACAATACAACAGAATTAAAAAAAACTAATGATCACAGAAAAAGCAGCAAAAAATATCACAAAAGAGGCTATGAAATTCTGAAAAGCCTTTTAATGTGGTAGGGTTGACAATTTGGAGCCACTATATTTTTTTCCCTTTTTTAATAATTGGATTAAGATATGGTATCATAATCAGTCAGTCAGGGTGATGATAATAATAAATACATTACAAGTAAAATTAATACCTCATCACTTTAATAGTCTCATGGAACTTAACAAAAATGACCATTATCGCCTAATTTCAAATTTTGGTGATCCACAGCCTTTCTGCCATTCTTTGATAAATCATAGATAGTTAGATAGTGTAGAGAAATGCAGAGATAATCTTTGAAGAAGTTATACAGGAATAGTTCAGGGAAAATATGATATAATTTTAGGCGGGTTGTGATATAGCAAACTTCAAGAGTCCCTGCTGTAATAATATTCAGTTCTAAGTTTAATAGAGGGTTTTCATTATCATATATCTAACAAAAAATCTTTTTCCCCCTAAAACAATTTGTTGATAGAATCAGCTCATAACTGTAAGTGGAAAATTAGAAAGACAAGCCATCCCAACATTTTCTGTTTGACAGAGCACATTATTTTGGCAATGGAGGTTGTAAGTCTTCCTTCAAAATAATTTAAAAAAATAATAAAATAAAATAAAGGGATAGACAACTAGGAAACTTCTAGATAGCTTGAGTGATTTGATAGATAAAATTAAAACAATTACAATGTCCACAGTCCTTTGCTATTGGTTACACAGTCTGAGATTCATAGGAGTTAAATCGCTTAATAAAGTATGAGTAATTCCTGAAAGCCAAAATTAATCCTAGTTAATGAATAATTATTTTTGCCCAATTACTGCTATATTCTGCCCTTTGATCCTTACAATGAACATAATGACTAGATTCTCAGCATTAGAGTCCTATAGTGTATATATAATGATGGCAGATTTTTCCCATCGTTTTATTAACCCTGGCTTATATTACAATCTCAGTATGGAAGTTTCACACAGTAGTTGCAAAGGTCCTAGCCATACCCATTAATCCAGAGGTCCCCAAACCCTGGTCCCCGGACCAGTACCAGTCCACAGCCACTTAAGAACCGGGCTGCGCAGCTGGGCTGCATGCAGCAAATCTGCAGGGGTCTGGGCAGGGCCGGGAGAGTGGCAGGGCAGAAGCCGGCTTGCTCAGTGCAAAGGTTCTCCAGTGGCTGTGCTTGCAACTGGCTTGCAACATCTGAGCTCAGCGACCTTCCTCCTCTTCCTCCTCAGCTTCTTGTGCTCTCTCTTCTTCTACCTCCTCCTCCTCCTCTTCCTGCTTCCTCTCCCTCCTGTTACTTTTTATTCCTCCTCTTCTTCCTCACTTTCCTCTTCTCCTCCTCCCGGCACCCCAGCTGGGCTCGTGCTCCCTTTGCGCAAGTCTTTGAGTTTGCAAGGCAGACACACGCCAGCCCAGCTTGCAACCGGGGGCTTCCCCAAAATCGCATTGGATGGGGACCCCCCCCAAGTTATGTGTTTTTGAGGGGCAAGGAGAAGCTACCTTTCACTTTAAGCACTGCATATTCAAGGAAATCTCTCTCTCATTTGCACCTTTTCTAAGACCCTGAGTTTTTTGTTTTTGTTTTGATGCTGCTCCAGGTGTTTTGGCAATTTCCTGCCTGCTTTTCATGGTTTAATTTGGTATGTGTGTGTGTGTGCCCACCCTAGCTCTGGCAATGGGAAAAAAGTTACAATACTTTGCGACATGTCACGTGATGTGGCAAGTTTGACACCCCTGTTTTAGATGGTCGTAGGGTCATCTGGAAGATTATCTGTGTCCCCAGAGTCACCTGAGTAGTACAAATCTGTGTGGAAACTTCTGGCTGCAGGATGTTTTCCCTGTTCCTGCAATGGAGAATCTCCATAGACACTTTGCTATGCACTTTGGGCTGAACACCCTTGAATGGTGCAGGATTTCCCGAAAACATTGCCGACTACAGGAACAGGGCAAAACATCCTGCAGCCAGAAGGTTCCGCACACACTTGCACAACTCAGGTGACCCTGAGGACACAGATAATCCTCCAAGTGATTGGCTGCAGGATATTGA